>CM068373.1:193374751-194024181 GCA_034769895.1 Magicicada septendecula | reverse complement strand
TGACGACCCTAGATGTGCGATGAGACTTATACAATAATTTGGTGAGAACGTTCCAACATCCTATTTTCTTTTAATTTCAAATCAAACCTAATTTCACAAAAATGACCAAAATAAAATTCAATTCACTCAATATTAAAATTGCAAAAGAATGAGCTCATTAAATTAAAATTAAAATAATCAATTGTACCAGAGTGAGAGAGAGAGAGAGAGAGAGAGAGAGAGAGAGAGAGAGAGAGAGAGAGAGAGAGAGAGGGAGAGTGACTTATGATTTCTAAGTGCTGGGTTGTGCGACAAAGATATTCATATGTTCAATCTATAATCTTTATATAATACGTAATATTTACATATTTCATAAATACATGTCATGATTTTGGAGGGTAAAATTGTTTTGCAAACGCCCGTGGCGTAATATGTGGGTTCGAGTCATTTTTCAATATGTATTAATATTCAAGTTACATACTAATAAAAGTAATTTATATATGATATTTTGTGTATGTTTTATTTCAGGTAATCTATTTCACACAAATGGTTCGTGTTGCACGAACCCTGGCCCGAAACGTAAATTTATGTAATGTTGTCATATTGTACAACATGGCGTCCGGTTGAAAAAGTGATAGTCATTTACTAATACATACAAAAGTACAATTTTTATGGTAACTAATTAAACGATAAAAAGCCATTAGTTACAGATGGCGCGTGCCGAACATGGACTCGACATAAAATATAATTTTATGTAGAGTATACCTACCGGTATGTGAAATAATTACCTGAAGTAATAGTGTTAAAGTACGTAACACGTGCGCAAGGTAAGGTTAACATTTTAGTTTATAAACATATATGTTTTAGTAACATAAAATTGTAAGTATGAGTAATAAGGATAATATTGCAATAGAAACCATTACCGCTGAGGTAAATTTAACTAGTGAAATGGATGTTCAGCCAACTCCAATTAGTCAGATTGACGAAGCAGATACACCTGTATCTGTTGTATATGTAGAAGCAGAGAGGTCTCCACATCCATGTCTGTTAGTTCAGAAATTAAATCAGACAGTACTGCTGCTATGATGCAGCTCTTATTAAATAAATTTGATAATTTTGACAAAAAATTGGATGAGCAGAAAAGCGATTCTAATATCAAAATTCACAAATTTGAATGACAAATTTGATAGACAATTTAAAGAATTACAGAATGAAATTAAAGGTCAAAATTTCACTTAGAGGAGCGAATTAACACAGTAGAAACACGTTGTGATAACATACAGAAAACCACACTAGCAATTGTTGATGATAAATTCAGTAGTAAAATTAGTAATTTAGATACTAAAATAGATCTAATTTATGACACCGTTAATAACACGGTTAAAAGTCAGTTAGAGTCACAAAATACAGACATACAACAGAAGTGTTTAACTTTGGCAGAAAGTCAATTAGAAGTTAAAACCAATATTGAAGTGAGCAACCAGGTAGAATTGAAAACTAATGTTTTAAAGAATCATTTAGAGAAAATTGAAGTAAATGTAATAGACATTACAAAGAACTTAGAAACCATAGATAATACCATAACAGAACATGAAATTCTACTACTCAATCTACTATTCAATTTGTTACAAAGTAAGATTAAAGAAATTGATGATTTAACTATACAAAATAATATGGATGTGCATGATAAATATGATGTAATTGCAAATAGTTTAACCAGTGTAAAAAATGAGTTACGGGGAGAAATTAATAAAAATATTTCAAGCATAAATGATAGGGTAATCGTAACTAGGGATTTCTATAATGAAATAGAACTAGAGAATTTTAGCCATGAAAACAGGGTAATACATCCCATGCGTTTTCTAAATCAAACACGGGATTACAATTATTTTAGTAGTAGTAGTTGGGAAGTGAAATTAAACAAAATAATTAAATGTTTTAAGGGTAATTCAGTCATATGGGCTGAGGCTCATAGGTTAGAATGGGATTGTTATAATACTTTTGAGAAAGCATTCAAGGGTAAATATTGGACTGAAGAAGAGCAGGAGACTTTAAGAAGCCGCATTATGGGAGCGGGTAATTTCATGGGACGTAACCTTAGTAATAATAACATTACCATATATGTAACTAAATTGTACAATGAGGCAAAATATTTAGAGCCGCCCATACCCTTTAAGTCATTTGTTAGATACGTGAGTAAGCACTTACCCAGAGAAGTGCAGGTTACTCTAATGACTAAAGAAATAGAAAATCTCGATGAGCTTGAAAGGGTATTAGATATACTACAAAGCATTAATGATCGCGAAATGGGTAGATGACCCATTCAGCCAAATACGTCTAACCATAACATTGAGTTTAATCGGCCAAGGCCTTATGTACAATAACAATGGTAATAAATATAATTTTCGCAATGATTTACAGCAACCAGGCGGTTGGAGTTGTTCTAGTTGCAGGAAGGAAAATCGTGCCAACATGCAGCACTGTTATTACTGCAAAACGCCAAGGAGTAACCAAACTAAGCAATTCGTACCTGCGAACAGAGGAGCACCTAGTAACAGAGGATCACCATATCACCATCAGGGACCAACAAGGGGACACCCGGTACCCTCCACGAGTCATAACAGGACGCAGCCGGAAAACTGAAGTCGACAGTGGTAAATAGGACCTGACCACTGTTCAGGGAAGCCC
Source organism: Magicicada septendecula (assembly GCA_034769895.1). Classification (NCBI taxonomy): domain Eukaryota; kingdom Metazoa; phylum Arthropoda; class Insecta; order Hemiptera; family Cicadidae; genus Magicicada; species Magicicada septendecula. The sequence continues at coordinate 194,021,514 of CM068373.1, read as the reverse complement.
ATGCGGTCCGACCAATAGAGGACGTACAGTCAAACGTCATAAAAACAGATATCGTTGCTGATTTATTGGAGGAGGAGAGCAACACGACATTGGAGGTGAGAGCTGGACTCACGGAAATCCAGGTACAATAGAGAATAGAAAATTTAAAACACTTGTTGATACAGGAAGTGAAATTTCAGTAATAGCCGAGAATATTTTAAGTGAATTAAAAGAGTTTAAAGGGGATATTCCAGTTTTACCCGTAGCAGGGGTTACAGTAATAGGAGTCACGGGGGTACGTAGTAAAAGGGCGACAAAACAGATACATTTAAGTTTTTCAATTGGAGATATGAATTTTGATAATACATTTTTGGTAGTCAAGGGATTAAGTTTAGACATCATTTGGGAAATGATTTTTTACAAAGAAATAAAGCTGTAATAAATTTTAAAGAAAAGGTGTTGGAGTTAGATGGGGGTGATCGGTCTGTGAAAATTAATTTTGAAAATGTGATAAATAAAGTTAGAACAACTGGTGTGAAACTGTTACAGAAACGAATAGTTGAGAATAATTTAGATACTAAAATAAATTTTTGTAGAGAGGGTGAGTATTTAGAAGATGTTGATAATGAAATGAGCAATATTAATAATGAAGTATGGGAGATAAGGGCGGATGAATTCTGTAGTGGGGGTGAGGTGATAAGGAGTGGCCAACGTATAGCGTTATGGCAGGTAATAGAGCAGGTTAAGAGAGTGTTTGCCGATATTCCAGGAAGGGCAAAAAATTATGAATGTATGTTACAGATTAAGGAACACACACCATTCATGCAGCGGAGCTATCCAGTGCCTTACTCTAAAAGACGAGCGATGCAAGAGGAGTTGGATAAGATGTTGGAAAATGGGATCATCGAGAGGTCAGTATCTCATTACTCAAATCCATTAGTGGTGGTAATTAAGAAGGAGGGAGGAGTAAGATTGTGTTTAGACGCAAGGAAGGTTAACCAAATTATTATACCAGACCGAGAATCACCAGAATCTATTAACGAAATCTTTCAAAAGTTTAGTGGCGTACGGTTTATGACATCATTGGATCTGACTGCCGGATATTGGCAAGTGCCATTAGCAGAGGTAAGTAGGAAATACACAGCATTTTTATTTAATGGAAAAAATTATCAGTTTAAGCGACTAACATTTGGGCTAAATACCAGCGTAGCTAGTTTCATTAAATGTTTGGATAGAATTTTGAGACCAAAAGATTTAGATTTTCTCACAGTATATGTGGACGACATTTTAATAGCTTCACGTACATTTGAAGGCCATTTAGAACATTTAAAGTATGTGTTAGGAAAATTAGAAGCGGGAGGATTAACCGTAAATTGGGACAAGTCCAAATTTTTACAAACGAAGATTAATTTTTTAGGATTCATTATTACATCGGAAGGAATTTCTGCAAACCCGGACAAGGTCGAATCTATTATGCGCTTCCCTGAACCGCGAAACATCAAACAACTTCAAAGTTTTCTTGGGCTGTGCAACTTTTATAGGAAATTTCAAAGGAACTACGCCTACCTAACCGCAAAGTTAAGTGCGGTATTGCAGAAGAACAGACAATGGAAGTGGGGAGACTTTGAAGAAATAAAACGAAAATTCAGTAATATGATTATGATGAACCACCCGGATTTTGATAAAATGTTTTATTTACAGACGGACGCCAGCAATGTAGCTGTAGGAGCAGAGCTGTATCAGGAGGATGAGGAGAAGGAACATCGGACTATTGCGTTCGCTAGTCGATCCTTACTGCCGGCTGAGAATTACACAACCACGGAGAAAGAATTGCTCAGTATTGTGTTCGCAGTTGGTAAATTCAGAACTTACATCTTAGGCAACAAAACGATCATTAGAACTGATCATAAAGCTTTGTCATTCCTCAACACTTGTAAACTTGCTCATAGTCGATTAACCAGGTGGGTACTTGTTTTGCAGGAGTACAACTTCGAGTGGGAGTATATTAAAGGAACCGAAAATAAGGTACCCGACACTTGGTCCAGAGTGGATTGTAAAAATAATAAAACAGGAAGGGATTTAAAAGAAATTGAAATTTTTCAGATTAGCACAGAAGACAGAATCTTTGGAGAGGAGCTGAAGGATATCAACACCATGCAGAGAGCAGATGGTAAGTCTGGAAAAATAATACACAGTTTAGAGACGGAGCTGGATGAGTCTGAGTACAATCAATATTTTAAAATCTACAAAGGGTTATTGTTTAAGAGGTAGTAGGGGGTGAGCGTGAATGGAGATTAGTGGTGCCAGCAGTGTTGGAAGAGAAAATTATTTGGGATTGTCATATACGATATGGTCATTTTGGGGCTAAAAGTGTGTAAATGTTTAAAAGAATCATGTATTTTCAGAAATATGGAGAGGCGAGTGAGACAGTTGCTGAGGAGTTGTGATTTGTGTCAAAAGTCAAAGGTGGTTACACTACAGAGTAGAAGGTGAGTTAAATTACATTAAAGTAGAAAGACCTTTTGATTTAGTTGCTGTGGATTTGTTTGGACCATTGCCGAAGGGTAGAGGCGGAGTAGTATATATATTTGTATTGCTTGACACTTTCTCAAAATATGTAAAATTGTATAGCGTAAAAAGAGCTACCAGTAAGGTATTGAGCGAAAAGGTGACTAAAGACTATATGATTAACGTGGGTAAGCCAAAAGTAATTTTATCAGACCATGGGCCGCAGTTCATCAGTGGAAAATGGCGCCAGACCTTAGGATGGGAAGGCATCCTCACAAAGCATACGGCTGTGTATCATCCCCAGTCCAACCAGGCTGAGCATGTAATGAGAGAAATAGGCGGGATCTTCAGAGCCTATTGTCACGCTAAACACAGCGAATGGCCATTGTATGTACGGAAAGTAGAAACTTGGCTGAACAGTACCACCCACGAGTCCACCGGCTATACACCCCACGAGTTGGTAAGAGGAACACGCCCCCCAAGAATTTTGGAACAACTATTCGACTATCCACCTGAGAGTAGGACAACTGATATAAACATTAAAATCCGGTTGGCGAATGAAAACTTAATTAGCAAGGGTGAACAGAGAAAACGTAGACACGACGCAAGAGGTAAGTGGGTTAAGTATAATATAGGACAAATGGTATTAGTTAAAAGGCATGACTTGTCGAGTGCGCAAGACAAAGAAATTAAGAAATTCTTTCTCTTATATGAAGGACCGTATGAGGTCATAGAGATTAAGATGCAAAATTCTTATGTGTTACAGAACTGGAGAGATAGTAGGAACACACAATGCTACAAATTTAAAATTGTACTGGTCATCTTAGGTATTTTTTTTTTATGAATATTGTTATTTTTTTTATTTTGAGTGTTTGAGTATTAATTCAGTTTTATTGGTTTTGCAGAAGGGACTCTCCCCCATTTTCGGGCGATCACAGACTCACCACCTCTGATCGTGGATTTTGGAATTCTGGAGGCGGACCATGGTTGGCGGAACTGACGTATGGAAGTGAAAGCAACGATGGTCTTCCTCCACACAAAATTGGTAGCAAGTAGAAAATTTAATCTTATTATTGAACGGGGAGGGGGACCCCTAATTCTTGGGATTTATATATAAGAAAATAATAAAAATTTATCCCACGAATTTTGTTTTATTCTAGAAATTATAGAATAGAACTTGACATTTTTTTTGACTTAACCTATTTTTTGTATAACCTAAGTATATCAGAAGATCCATTGTTTTTCTGTAGTGTTAGAAAAGTGAAGTTTTGGACTTGGAAAGTGTCTACAAATTTATTAATGTAACTAAAGAAAGAAATAACATTTTTTAAATGATATCTAAATTTGATTTTTTGTGAAGTAACAACCTTACGGGGTTAAAAGGACATAGTGCTACTATGGTGATAAGTAGAGACTGCTTTATGAACATTATCATTCTGTTTATAATATATGGTAGTCTTGTAATGGATTTGTGTATAACTTGTTAGTTGTAGGGTAGTCCCAATTGGGACTACATAAGACACAATGTGTCACATATTTGCGATTCCCCATATTTCGGGCGATTACTGTCTTACCAACACTAATCGTGGATTTGGACGACAACCAGCTGTGGCCAGCAATTGTAACCCTGGCCATGGTTGGTTGCCTACAAAATTGGTTGAAATGTTGAAATTTATTGGGAGGTTTAGGGGAATCTAATATTCTTGTTTGAATGGGCTACTTCACCTCGGTTGGGGTGGTAGACCTTAGGGCATATTATAAGTGTAATAGTAAGGGTACATACCTTGAAGGTTTTATACTGCTAAAGCAAGGATGGGAGAGAGAGAAAAGAAAAAAGTGCTCACTCCTTCTGCCTCAGTCCTTGTGGAGGCAACTGAACGCCACAGTTCAGGGGGGGGGGCAATAGTGTGTGTGTGGAGGAGAATGAGGGGTAAATATTATTAACAGCGCCAACTATTACCTGATAATAAGAATAATAATAATAATTTTAATTTAACAATTCAATAAGATTTATGAATAAATAATACCATGCAGATTTATTAATTATTTTGTTTTTCTATAATTTGTTTTTCTCCATGTTTGGGAGATTTATATGAGAATTTTCATATTTTCAGTAAGATAATCCTTTGTATATCAATATGTTTTATTTCAAAATGGAAAGAGTTAAATATTATCGATAGGAATCGAAACAATTTATTAATTCAGGGTAGTCCATAATGAGAAGGGAAATTCTATATAATTCTTGTGAGTTATGTTTTTAGTAGTATATTTTTAGTACTATATTTTAGTAGTATATCAAGCAAACCCAGTGCTTATTAGCACAAACCAGCACCTAGCTAAGGGGAACCAGATCAGTTAAGGATAGAGTGATTTACCAAGTCACTATTTGAGATTTTTCGTTTATTGTTTCAGTGTTTGGTGATATGACAGCGGTCCTGAGCTGGCCAGCGCGTCAGAGCAGGGGCGTTACGCGCCTAAGTGGCCTTATGGTGTTGGGATCTCGAAGGAGAAGTCCAGTAAGGTCATGTAGGTACTGTCATCATCATCAGACCACGGGTGAGTTATTGTTTTCTTTATATAAATTGTAAGGGGGTTGTGGCGACCTATCCTGGCTGATCCCTTTAGGAAGTATGAAAGGGTCAATGAAAGTTTTTATGCTTCGGCACAAAATCTTTCATTGAGGGGTTTTTGTAATGGTACAATTATGGTACAATTTTTAATCAACCTAAATATGGTATAAAAAAACCATAAATATTGTATTCCTTCATTTGTAGTAATTTGGTCAAAATTAAATAAACCTTCAATAACATTTGTAAATCTACAGTGAGTGGACTATATAAATATTTGCCAGGATTCTGACTGTTTCATAGCAAAAAACGTGAAGCCCAACAAAAAACCGTATGTCGAATAATGCGATAAAAGTGCCAATCCTTGATGACGTCAGCGGCCAGGAATTTGTTTCCGTAAACAACGCGGTGCTGTCAACAACCAAACAATAGACGAGTGACGTAGATTCACCCACCTCAGAATATGGAACAAAGACTCTGTGTCATTTCAACAGGGAACGTGATCGCAGCCGGCCGGCAACCCGTTCACGAAGAGTGAATTTTAACTTGTAAGCCACTAAAAGTGGTAATAAACGGTATAAAATATCAAAAATGTTGTGACAGACTGTCATCGTATAGGTGTCATCGGCCGTTGGATCGTCCATAAGAAATCTTGCGTATAGAATCGGTCCGAGGTGTTTTCGTGGGCCGACACGACGGTGGGGCCGTAAAGCGAAGTAAAACTTTACCGATTGTGCAGATAGTGACGACCCTAGATGTGCGATGAGACTTATACAATAATTTGGTGAGAACGTTCCAACATCCTATTTTCTTTTAATTTCAAATCAAACCTAATTTCACAAAAATGACCAAAATAAAATTCAATTCACTCAATATTAAAATTGCAAAAGAATGAGCTCATTAAATTAAAATCAAAATAATCAATTGTACCAGAGTGAGAGAGAGAGAGAGAGAGAGAGAGAGAGAGAGAGAGAGAGAGAGAGAGAGAGAGAGAGAGAGAGAGAGAGAGTGAGAGGGAGAGTGACTTATGATTTCTAAGTGCTGGGTTGTGCGACAAAGATATTCATATGTTCAATCTATAATCTTTATATAATACGTAATATTTACATATTTCATAAATACATGTCATGATTTTGGAGGGTAAAATTGTTTTGCAAACGCCCGTGGCGTAATATGTGGGTTCGAGTCATTTTTCAATATGTATTAATATTCAAGTTACATACTAATAAAAGTAATTTATATATGATATTTTGTGTATGTTTTATTTCAGGTAATCTATTTCACACAAATGGTTCGTGTTGCACGAACCCTGGCCCGAAACGTAAATTTATGTAATGTTGTCATATTGTACAACATGGCGTCCGGTTGAAAAAGTGATAGTCATTTACTAATACATACAAAAGTACAATTTTTATGGTAACTAATTAAACGATAAAAAGCCATTAGTTACAGATGGCGCGTGCCGAACATGGACTCGACATAAAATATAATTTTATGTAGAGTATACCTACCGGTATGTGAAATAATTACCTGAAGTAATAGTGTTAAAGTACGTAACACGTGCGCAAGGTAAGGTTAACATTTTAGTTTATAAACATATATGTTTTAGTAACATAAAATTGTAAGTATGAGTAATAAGGATAATATTGCAATAGAAACCATTACCGCTGAGGTAAATTTAACTAGTGAAATGGATGTTCAGCCAACTCCAATTAGTCAGATTGACGAAGCAGATACACCTGTATCTGTTGTATATGTAGAAGCAGAGAAGGTCTCCACATCCATGTCTGTTAGTTCAGAAATTAAATCAGACAGTACTGCTGCTATGATGCAGCTCTTATTAAATAAATTTGATAATTTTGACAAAAAATTGGATGAGCAGAAAAGCGATTCTAATATCAAATTCACAAATTTGAATGACAAATTTGATAGACAATTTAAAGAATTACAGAATGAAATTAAAGGTCAAAATTTTCACTTAGAGGAGCGAATTAACACAGTAGAAACACGTTGTGATAACATACAGAAAACCACACTAGCAATTGTTGATGATAAATTCAGTAGTAAAATTAGTAATTTAGATACTAAAATAGATCTAATTTATGACACCGTTAATAACACGGTTAAAAGTCAGTTAGAGTCACAAAATACAGACATACAACAGAAGTGTTTAACTTTGGTAGAAAGTCAATTAGAAGTTAAAACCAATATTGAAGTGAGCAACCAGGTAGAATTGAAAACTAATGTTTTAAAGAATCATTTAGAGAAAATTGAAGTAAATGTAATAGACATTACAAAGAACTTAGAAACCATAGATAATACCATAACAGAACATGAAATTCTACTACTCAATCTACTATTCAATTTGTTACAAAGTAAGATTAAAGAAATTGATGATTTAACTATACAAAATAATATGGATGTGCATGATAAATATGATGTAATTGCAAATAGTTTAACCAGTGTAAAAAATGAGTTACGGGGAGAAATTAATAAAAATATTTCAAGCATAAATGATAGGGTAATCGTAACTAGGGATTTCTATAATGAAATAGAACTAGAGAATTTTAGCCATGAAAACAGGGTAATACATCCCATGCGTTTTCTAAATCAAACACGGGATTACAATTATTTTAGGTAGTAGTAGTTGGGAAGTGAAATTAAACAAAATAATTAAATGTTTTAAGGGTAATTCAGTCATATGGGCTGAGGCTCATAGGTTAGAATGGGATTGTTATAATACTTTTGAGAAAGCATTCAAGGGTAAATATTGGACTGAAGAAGAGCAGGAGACTTTAAGAAGCCGCATTATGGGAGCGGGTAATTTCATGGGACGTAACCTTAGTAATAATAACATTACCATATATGTAACTAAATTGTACAATGAGGCAAAATATTTAGAGCCGCCCATACCCTTTAAGTCATTTGTTAGATACGTGAGTAAGCACTTACCCAGAGAAGTGCAGGTTACTCTAATGACTAAAGAAATAGAAAATCTCGATGAGCTTGAAAGGGTATTAGATATACTACAAAGCATTAATGATCGCGAAATGGGTAGATGACCCATTCAGCCAAATACGTCTAACCATAACATTGAGTTTAATCGGCCAAGGCCTTATTACAATAACAATGGTAATAAATATAATTTTCGCAATGATTTACAGCAACCAGGCGGTTGGAGTTGTTCTAGTTGCAGGAAGGAAAATCGTGCCAACATGCAGCACTGTTATTACTGCAAAACGCCAAGGAGTAACCAAACTAAGCAATTCGTACCTGCGAACAGAGGAGCACCTAGTAACAGAGGATCACCATATCACCATCAGGGACCAACAAGGGGACACCCGGTACCCTCCACGAGTCATAACAGGACGCAGCCGGAAAACTGAAGTCGACAGTGGTAAATAGGACCTGACCACTGTTCAGGGAAGCCCATGCGGTCCGACCAATAGAGGACGTACAGTCAAACGTCATAAAAACAGATATCGTTGCTGATTTATTGGAGGAGGAGAGCAACACGACATTGGAGGTGAGAGCTGGACTCACGGAAATCCAGGTACAATAGAGAATAGAAAATTTAAAACACTTGTTGATACAGGAAGTGAAATTTCAGTAATAGCCGAGAATATTTTAAGTGAATTAAAAGAGTTTAAAGGGGATATTCCAGTTTTACCCGTAGCAGGGGTTACAGTAATAGGAGTCACGGGGGTACGTAGTAAAAGGGCGACAAAACAGATACATTTAAGTTTCTCAATTGGAGATATGAATTTTGATAATACATTTTTGGTAGTCAAGGGATTAAGTTTAGACATCATTTTGGGAAATGATTTTTTACAAAGAAATAAAGCTGTAATAAATTTTAAAGAAAAGGTGTTGGAGTTAGATGGGGGTGATCGGTCTGTGAAAATTAATTTGAAAATGTGATAAATAAAGTTAGAACAACTGGTGTGAAACTGTTACAGAAACGAATAGTTGAGAATAATTTAGATACTAAAATAAATTTTTGTAGAGAGGGTGAGTATTTAGAAGATGTTGATAATGAAATGAGCAATATTAATAATGAAGTATGGGAGATAAGGGCGGATGAATTCTGTAGTGGGGGTGAGGTGATAAGGAGTGGCCAACGTATAGCGTTATGGCAGGTAATAGAGCAGTTTAAGAGAGTGTTTGCCGATATTCCAGGAAGGGCAAAAAATTATGAATGTATGTTACAGATTAAGGAACACACACCATTCATGCAGCGGAGCTATCCAGTGCCTTACTCTAAAAGACGAGCGATGCAAGAGGAGTTGGATAAGATGTTGGAAAATGGGATCATCGAGAGGTCAGTATCTCATTACTCAAATCCATTAATGGTGGTAATTAAGAAGGAGGGAGGAGTAAGATTGTGTTTAGACGCAAGGAAGGTTAACCAAATTATTATACCAGACCGAGAATCACCAGAATCTATTAACGAAATCTTTCAAAAGTTTAGTGGCGTACGGTTTATGACATCATTGGATCTGACTGCCGGATATTGGCAAGTGCCATTAGCAGAGGTAAGTAGGAAATACACAGCATTTTTATTTAATGGAAAAATTATCAGTTAAGCGACTAACATTTGGGCTAAATACCAGCGTAGCTAGTTTCATTAAATGTTTGGATAGAATTTGAGACCAAAAGATTTAGATTTTCTCACAGTATATGTGGACGACATTTTAATAGCTTCACGTACATTTGAAGGCCATTTAGAACATTTAAAGTATGTGTTAGGAAAATTAGAAGCGGGAGGATTAACCGTAAATTGGGACAAGTCCAAATTTTTACAAACGAAGATTAATTTTTTAGGATTCATTATTACATCGGAAGGAATTTCTGCAAACCCGGACAAGGTCGAATCTATTATGCGCTTCCCTGAACCGCGAAACATCAAACAACTTCAAAGTTTTCTTGGGCTGTGCAACTTTTATAGGAAATTTCAAAGGAACTACGCCTACCTAACCGCAAAGTTAAGTGCGGTATTGCAGAAGAACAGACAATGGAAGTGGGGAGACTTTGAAGAAATAAAACGAAAATTCAGTAATATGATTATGATGAACCACCCGGATTTTGATAAAATGTTTTATTTACAGACGGACGCCAGCAATGTAGCTGTAGGAGCAGAGCTGTATCAGGAGGATGAGGAGAAGGAACATCGGACTATTGCGTTCGCTAGTCGATCCTTACTGCCGGCTGAGAATTACACAACCATGGAGAAAGAATTGCTCAGTATTGTGTTCGCAGTTGGTAAATTCAGAACTTACATCTTAGGCAACAAAACGATCATTAGAACTGATCATAAAGCTTTGTCATTCCTCAACACTTGTAAACTTGCTCATAGTCGATTAACCAGGTGGGTACTTGTTTTGCAGGAGTACAACTTCGAGTGGGAGTATATTAAAGGAACCGAAAATAAGGTACCCGACACTTGGTCCAGAGTGGATTGTAAAAATAATAAAACAGGAAGGGATTTAAAAGAAATTGAAATTTTTCAGATTAGCACAGAAGACAGAATCTTTGGAGAGGAGCTGAAGGATATCAACACCATGCAGAGAGCAGATGGTAAGTCTGGAAAAATAATACACAGTTTAGAGACGGAGCTGGATGAGTCTGAGTACAATCAATATTTTAAAATCTACAAAGGGTTATTGTTTAAGAAGGTAGTAGGGGGTGAGCGTGAATGGAGATTAGTGGTGCCAGCAGTGTTGGAAGAGAAAATTATTTGGGATTGTCATATACGATATGGTCATTTTGGGGCTAAAAAGTGTGTAAATGTTTTAAAAGAATCATGTATTTTCAGAAATATGGAGAGGCGAGTGAGACAGTTGCTGAGGAGTTGTGATTTGTGTCAAAAGTCAAAGGTGGTTAACTACAGAGTAGAAGGTGAGTTAAATTACATTAAAGTAGAAAGACCTTTTGATTTAGTTGCTGTGGATTTGTTTGGACCATTGCCGAAGGGTAGAGGCGGAGTAGTATATATATTTGTATTGCTTGACACTTTCTCAAAATATGTAAAATTGTATAGCGTAAAAAGAGCTACCAGTAAGGTATTGAGCGAAAAGGTGACTAAAGACTATATGATTAACGTGGGTAAGCCAAAAGTAATTTTATCAGACCATGGGCCGCAGTTCATCAGTGGAAAATGGCGCCAGACCTTAGGATGGGAAGGCATCCTCACAAAGCATACGGCTGTGTATCATCCCCAGTCCAACCAGGCTGAGCATGTAATGAGAGAAATAGGCGGGATCTTCAGAGCCTATTGTCACGCTAAACACAGCGAATGGCCATTGTATGTACGGAAAGTAGAAACTTGGCTGAACAGTACCACCCACGAGTCCACCGGCTATACACCCCACGAGTTGGTAAGAGGAACACGCCCCCCAAGAATTTTGGAACAACTATTCGACTATCCACCTGAGAGTAGGACAACTGATATAAACATTAAAATCCGGTTGGCGAATGAAAACTTAATTAGCAAGGGTGAACAGAGAAAACGTAGACACGACGCAAGAGGTAAGTGGGTTAAGTATAATATAGGACAAATGGTATTAGTTAAAAGGCATGACTTGTCGAGTGCGCAAGACAAAGAAATTAAGAAATTCTTTCTCTTATATGAAGGACCGTATGAGGTCATAGAGATTAAGATGCAAAATTCTTATGTGTTACAGAACTGGAGAGATAGTAGGAACACACAATGCTACAAATTTAAAATTGTACTGGTCATCTTAGGTATTTTTTTTTATGAATATTGTTATTTTTTTTATTTTGAGTGTTTGAGTATTAATTCAGTTTTATTGGTTTTGCAGAAGGGACTCTCCCCCATTTTCGGGCGATCACAGACTCACCACCTCTGATCGTGGATTTTGGAATTCTGGAGGCGGACCATGGTTGGCGGAACTGACGTATGGAAGTGAAAGCAACGATGGTCTTCCTCCACACAAAATTGGTAGCAAGTAGAAAATTTAATCTTATTATTGAACGGGAGGGGGACCCCTAATTCTTGGGATTTATATATAAGAAAATAATAAAAATTTATCCCACGAATTTTGTTTTATTCTAGAAATTATAGAATAGAACTTGACATTTTTTTTGACTTAACCTATTTTTTGTATAACCTAAGTATATCAGAAGATCCATTGTTTTTCTGTAGTGTTAGAAAAGTGAAGTTTTGGACTTGGAAAGTGTCTACAAATTTATTAATGTAACTAAAGAAAGAAATAACATTTTTTAAATGATATCTAAATTTTGATTTTTTGTGAAGTAACAACCTTACGGGGTTAAAAGGACATAGTGCTACTATGGTGATAAGTAGAGACTGCTTTATGAACATTATCATTCTGTTTATAATATATGGTAGTCTTGTAATGGATTTGTGTATAACTTGTTAGTTGTAGGGTAGTCCCAATTGGGACTACATAAGACACAATGTGTCACATATTTGCGATTCCCCATATTTCGGGCGATTACTGTCTTACCAACACTAATCGTGGATTTGGACGACAACCAGCTGTGGCCAGCAATTGTAACCCTGGCCATGGTTGGTTGCCTACAAAATTGGTTGAAATGTTGAAATTTATTGGGAGGTTTAGGGGAATCTAATATTCTTGTTTGAATGGGCTACTTCACCTCGGTTGGGGTGGTAGACCTTAGGGCATATTATAAGTGTAATAGTAAGGGTACATACCTTGAAGGTTTTATACTGCTAAAGCAAGGATGGGAGAGAGAGAAAAGAAAAAAGTGCTCACTCCTTCTGCCTCAGTCCTTGTGGAGGCAACTGAACGCCACAGTTCAGGGGGGGGGGGGGCAATAGTGTGTGTGTGGAGGAGAATGAGGGGTAAATATTATTAACAGCGCAACTATTACCTGATAATAAGAATAATAATAATAATTTTAATTTAACAATTCAATAAGATTTATGAATAAATAATACTAATACCATGCAGATTTATTAATTATTTTGTTTTTCTATAATTTGTTTTTCTCCATGTTTGGGAGATTTATATGAGAATTTTCATATTTTCAGTAAGATAATCCTTTGTATATCAATATGTTTTATTTCAAAATGGAAAGAGTTAAATATTATCGATAGGAATCGAAACAATTTATTAATTCAGGGTAGTCCATAATGAGAAGGGAAATTCTATATAATTCTTGTGAGTTATGTTTTTAGTAGTATATTTTTAGTACTATATTTTAGTAGTATATCAAGCAAACCCAGTGCTTATTAGCACAAACCAGCACCTAGCTAAGGGGAACCAGATCAGTTAAGGATAGAGTGATTTACCAAGTCACTATTTTGAGATTTTTCGTTTATTGTTTCAGTGTTTGGTGATATGACAGCGGTCCTGAGCTGGCCAGCGCGTCAGAGCAGGGGCGTTACGCGCCTAAGTGGCCTTATGGTGTTGGGATCTCGAAGGAGAAGTCCAGTAAGGTCATGTAGGTACTGTCATCATCATCAGACCACGGGTGAGTTATTGTTTTCTTTATATAAATTGTAAGGGGGTTGTGGCGACCTATCCTGGCTGATCCCTTTAGGAAGTATGAAAGGGTCAATGAAAGTTTTTATGCTTCGGCACAAAATCTTTCATTGAGGGGTTTTTGTAATGGTACAATTATGGTACAATTTTTAATCAACCTAAATATGGTATAAAAAAACCATAAATATTGTATTCCTTCATTTGTAGTAATTTGGTCAAAATTAAATAAACCTTCAATAACATTTGTAAATCTACAGTGAGTGGACTATATAAATATTTGCCAGGATTCTGACTGTTTCATAGCAAAAAACGTGAAGCCCAACAAAAAACCGTATGTCGAATAATGCGATAAAAGTGCCAATCCTTGATGACGTCAGCGGCCAGGAATTTGTTTCCGTAAACAACGCGGTGCTGTCAACAACCAAACAATAGACGAGTGACGTAGATTCACCCCACCTCAGAAATATGGAACAAAGACTCTGTGTCATTTCAACAGGGAACGTGATCGCAGCCGGCCGGCAACCCGTTCACGAAGAGTGAATTTTAACTTGTAAGCCACTAAAAGTGGTTAATAAACGGTTATAAAATATCAAAAATGTTGTGACAGACTGTCATCGTATAGGTGTCATCGGCCGTTGGATCGTCCATAAGAAATCTTGCGTATAGAATCGGTCCGAGGTGTTTTCGTGGGCCGACACGACGGTGGGGCCGTAAAGCGAAGTAAAACTTTACCGATTGTGCAGATAGTGACGACCCTAGATGTGCGATGAGACTTATACAATAATTTGGTGAGAACGTTCCAACATCCTATTTTCTTTTAATTTCAAATCAAACCTAATTTCACAAAAATGACCAAAATAAAATTCAATTCACTCAATATTAAAATTGCAAAAGAATGAGCTCATTAAATTAAAATTAAAATAATCAATTGTACCAGAGTGAGAGAGAGAGAGAGAGAGAGAGAGAGAGAGAGAGAGAGACGAGAGAGAGAGAGAGAGAGAGAGAGAGAGTGACTTATGATTTCTAAGTGCTGGGTTGTGCGACAAAGATATTCATATGTTCAATCTATAATCTTTATATAATACGTAATATTTACATATTTCATAAATACATGTCATGATTTTGGAGGGTAAAATTGTTTTGCAAACGCCCGTGGCGTAATATGTGGGTTCGAGTCATTTTTCAATATGTATTAATATTCAAGTTACATACTAATAAAAGTAATTTATATATGATATTTTGTGTATGTTTTATTTCAGGTAATCTATTTCACACAAATGGTTCGTGTTGCACGAACCCTGGCCCGAAACGTAAATTTATGTAATGTTGTCATATTGTACAACATGGCGTCCGGTTGAAAAAGTGATAGTCATTTACTAATACATACAAAAGTACAATTTTTATGGTAACTAATTAAACGATAAAAAGCCATTAGTTACAGATGGCGCGTGCCGAACATGGACTCGACATAAAATACAATTTTATGTAGAGTATACCTACCGGTATGTGAAATAATTACCTGAAGTAATAGTGTTAAAGTACGTAACACGTGCGCAAGGTAAGGTTAACATTTTAGTTTATAAACATATATGTTTTAGTAACATAAAATTGTAAGTATGAGTAATCAAGGATAATATTGCAATAGAAACCATTACCGCTGAGGTAAATTTAACTAGTGAAATGGATGTTCAGCCAACTCCAATTAGTCAGATTGACGAAGCAGATACACCTGTATCTGTTGTATATGTAGAAGCAGAGAAGGTCTCCACATCCATGTCTGTTAGTTCAGAAATTAAATCAGACAGTACTGCTGCTATGATGCAGCTCTTATTAAATAAATTTGATAATTTTGACAAAAAATTGGATGAGCAGAAAAGCGATTCTAATATCAAATTCACAAATTTGAATGACAAATTTGATAGACAATTTAAAGAATTACAGAATGAAATTAAAGGTCAAAATTTTCACTTAGAGGAGCGAATTAACACAGTAGAAACACGTTGTGATAACATACAGAAAACCACACTAGCAATTGTTGATGATAAATTCAGTAGTAAAATTAGTAATTTAGATACTAAAATAGATCTAATTTATGACACCGTTAATAACACGGTTAAAAGTCAGTTAGAGTCACAAAATACAGACATACAACAGAAGTGTTTAACTTTGGTAGAAAGTCAATTAGAAGTTAAAACCAATATTGAAGTGAGCAACCAGGTAGAATTGAAAACTAATGTTTTAAAGAATCATTTAGAGAAAATTGAAGTAAATGTAATAGACATTACAAAGAACTTAGAAACCATAGATAATACCATAACAGAACATGAAATTCTACTACTCAATCTACTATTCAATTTGTTACAAAGTAAGATTAAAGAAATTGATGATTTAACTATACAAAATAATATGGATGTGCATGATAAATATGATGTAATTGCAAATAGTTTAACCAGTGTAAAAAATGAGTTACGGGGAGAAATTAATAAAAATATTTCAAGCATAAATGATAGGGTAATCGTAACTAGGGATTTCTATAATGAAATAGAACTAGAGAATTTTAGCCATGAAAACAGGGTAATACATCCCATGCGTTTTCTAAATCAAACACGGGATTACAATTATTTTAGTAGTAGTAGTTGGGAAGTGAAATTAAACAAAATAATTAAATGTTTTAAGGGTAATTCAGTCATATGGGCTGAGGCTCATAGGTTAGAATGGGATTGTTATAATACTTTTGAGAAAGCATTCAAGGGTAAATATTGGACTGAAGAAGAGCAGGAGACTTTAAGAAGCCGCATTATGGGAGCGGGTAATTTCATGGGACGTAACCTTAGTAATAATAACATTACCATATATGTAACTAAATTGTACAATGAGGCAAAATATTTAGAGCCGCCCATACCCTTTAAGTCATTTGTTAGATACGTGAGTAAGCACTTACCCAGAGAAGTGCAGGTTACTCTAATGACTAAAGAAATAGAAAATCTCGATGAGCTTGAAAGGGTATTAGATATACTACAAAGCATTAATGATCGCGAAATGGGTAGATGACCCATTCAGCCAAATATGTCTAACCATAACATTGAGTTTAATCGGCCAAGGCCTTATTACAATAACAATGGTAATAAATATAATTTTCGCAATGATTTACAGCAACCAGGCGGTTGGAGTTGTTCTAGTTGCAGGAAGGAAAATCGTGCCAACATGCAGCACTGTTATTACTGCAAAACGCCAAGGAGTAACCAAACTAAGCAATTCGTACCTGCGAACAGAGGAGCACCTAGTAACAGAGGATCACCATATCACCATCAGGGACCAACAAGGGGACACCCGGTACCCTCCACGAGTCATAACAGGACGCAGCCGGAAAACTGAAGTCGACAGTGGTAAATAGGACCTGACCACTGTTCAGGAAGCCCATGCGGTCCGACCAATAGAGGACGTACAGTCAAACGTCATAAAAACAGATATCGTTGCTGATTTATTGGAGGAGGAGAGCAACACGACATTGGAGGTGAGAGCTGGACTCACGGAAATCCAGGTACAATAGAGAATAGAAAATTTAAAACACTTGTTGATACAGGAAGTGAAATTTCAGTAATAGCCGAGAATATTTTAAGTGAATTAAAAGAGTTTAAAGGGGATATTCCAGTTTTACCCGTAGCAGGGGTTACAGTAATAGGAGTCACGGGGGTACGTAGTAAAAGGGCGACAAAACAGATACATTTAAGTTTCTCAATTGGAGATATGAATTTTGATAATACATTTTTGGTAGTCAAGGGATTAAGTTTAGACATCATTTTGGGAAATGATTTTTTACAAAGAAATAAAGCTGTAATAAATTTAAAGAAAAGGTGTTGGAGTTAGATGGGGGTGATCGGTCTGTGAAAATTAATTTTGAAAATGTGATAAATAAAGTTAGAACAACTGGTGTGAAACTGTTACAGAACGAATAGTTGAGAATAATTTAGATACTAAAATAAATTTTTGTAGAGAGGGTGAGTATTTAGAAGATGTTGATAATGAAATGAGCAATATTAATAATGAAGTATGGGAGATAAGGGCGGATGAATTCTGTAGTGGGGGTGAGGTGATAAGGAGTGGCCAACGTTATAGCGTTATGGCAGGTAATAGAGCAGGTTAAGAGAGTGTTTGCCGATATTCCAGGAAGGGCAAAAAATTATGAATGTATGTTACAGATTAAGGAACACACACCATTCATGCAGCGGAGCTATCCAGTGCCTTACTCTAAAAGACGAGCGATGCAAGAGGAGTTGGATAAGATGTTGGAAAATGGGATCATCGAGAGGTCAGTATCTCATTACTCAAATCCATTAGTGGTGGTAATTAAGAAGGAGGGAGGAGTAAGATTGTGTTTAGACGAAGGTTAACCAAATTATTATACCAGACCGAGAATCACCAGAATCTATTAACGAAATCTTTCAAAAGTTTAGTGGCGTACGGTTTATGACATCATTGGATCTGACTGCCGGATATTGGCAAGTGCCATTAGCAGAGGTAAGTAGGAAATACACAGCATTTTTATTTAATGGAAAAAATTATCAGTTTAAGCGACTAACATTTGGGCTAAATACCAGCGTAGCTAGTTTCATTAAATGTTTGGATAGAATTTTGAAACCAAAAGATTTAGATTTTCTCACAGTATATGTGGACGACATTTTAATAGCTTCACGTACATTTGAAGGCCATTTAGAACATTTAAAGTATGTGTTAGGAAAATTAGAAGCGGGAGGATTAACCGTAAATTGGGAAAAGTCCAAATTTTTACAAACGAAGATTAATTTTTTAGGATTCATTATTACATCGGAAGGAATTTCTGCAAACCCGGACAAGGTCGAATCTATTATGCGCTTCCCTGAACCGCGAAACATCAAACAACTTCAAAGTTTTCTTGGGCTGTGCAACTTTTATAGGAAATTTCAAAGGAACTACGCCTACCTAACCGCAAAGTTAAGTGCGGTATTGCAGAAGAACAGACAATGGAAGTGGGGAGACTTTGAAGAAATAAAACGAAAATTCAGTAATATGATTATGATGAACCACCCGGATTTTGATAAAATGTTTTATTTACAGACGGACGCCAGCAATGTAGCTGTAGGAGCAGAGCTGTATCAGGAGGATGAGGAGAAGGAACATCGGACTATTGCGTTCGCTAGTCGATCCTTACTGCAGGCTGAGAATTACACAACCACGGAGAAAGAATTGCTCAGTATTGTGTTCGCAGTTGGTAAATTCAGAACTTACATCTTAGGCAACAAAACGATCATTAGAACTGATCATAAAGCTTTGTCATTCCTCAACACTTGTAAACTTGCTCATAGTCGATTAACCAGGTGGGTACTTGTTTTGCAGGAGTACAACTTCGAGTGGGAGTATATTAAAGGAACCGAAAATAAGGTACCCGACACTTGGTCCAGAGTGGATTGTAAAAATAATAAAACAGGAAGGGATTTAAAAGAAATTGAAATTTTTCAGATTAGCACAGAAGACAGAATCTTTGGAGAGGAGCTGAAGGATATCAACACCATGCAGAGAGCAGATGGTAAGTCTGGAAAAATAATACACAGTTTAGAGACGGAGCTGGATGAGTCTGAGTACAATCAATATTTTAAAATCTACAAAGGGTTATTGTTTAAGAAGGTAGTAGGGGGTGAGCGTGAATGGAGATTAGTGGTGCCAGCAGTGTTGGAAGAGAAAATTATTTGGGATTGTCATATACGATATGGTCATTTTGGGGCTAAAAAGTGTGTAAATGTTTTAAAAGAATCATGTATTTTCAGAAATATGGAGAGGCGAGTGAGACAGTTGCTGAGGAGTTGTGATTTGTGTCAAAAGTCAAAGGTGGTTAACTACAGAGTAGAAGGTGAGTTAAATTACATTAAAGTAGAAAGACCTTTTGATTTAGTTGCTGTGGATTTGTTTGGACCATTGCCGAAGGGTAGAGGCGGAGTAGTATATATATTTGTATTGCTTGACACTTTCTCAAAATATGTAAAATTGTATAGCGTAAAAAGAGCTACCAGTAAGGTATTGAGCGAAAAGGTGACTAAAGACTATATGATTAACGTGGGTAAGCCAAAAGTAATTTTATCAGACCATGGGCCGCAGTTCATCAGTGGAAAATGGCGCCAGACCTTAGGATGGGAAGGCATCCTCACAAAGCATACGGCTGTGTATCATCCCCAGTCCAACCAGGCTGAGCATGTAATGAGAGAAATAGGCGGGATCTTCAGAGCCTATTGTCACGCTAAACACAGCGAATGGCCATTGTATGTACGGAAAGTAGAAACTTGGCTGAACAGTACCACCCACGAGTCCACCGGCTATACACCCCACGAGTTGGTAAGAGGAACACGCCCCCCAAGAATTTTGGAACAACTATTCGACTATCCACCTGAGAGTAGGACAACTGATATAAACATTAAAATCCGGTTGGCGAATGAAAACTTAATTAGCAAGGGTGAACAGAGAAAACGTAGACACGACGCAAGAGGTAAGTGGGTTAAGTATAATATAGGACAAATGGTATTAGTTAAAAGGCATGACTTGTCGAGTGCGCAAGACAAAGAAATTCAGAAAGTCTTTCTCTTATATGAAGGACCGTATGAGGTCATAGAGATTAAGATGCAAAATTCTTATGTGTTACAGAACTGGAGAGATAGTAGGAACACACAATGCTACAAATTTAAAATTGTACTGGTCATCTTAGGTATTTTTTTTTTATGAATATTGTTATTTTTTTTATTTTGAGTGTTTGAGTATTAATTCAGTTTTATTGGTTTTGCAGAAGGGACTCTCCCCCATTTTCGGGCGATCACAGACTCACCACCTCTGATCGTGGATTTTGGAATTCTGGAGGCGGACCATGGTTGGCGGAACTGACGTATGGAAGTGAAAGCAACGATGGTCTTCCTCCACACAAAATTGGTAGCAAGTAGAAAATTTAATCTTATTATTGAACGGGGAGGGGGACCCCTAATTCTTGGGATTTATATATAAGAAAATAATAAAAATTTATCCCACGAATTTTGTTTTATTCTAGAAATTATAGAATAGAACTTGACATTTTTTTTGACTTAACCTATTTTTTGTATAACCTAAGTATATCAGAAGATCCATTGTTTTTCTGTAGTGTTAGAAAAGTGAAGTTTTGGACTTGGAAAGTGTCTACAAATTTATTAATGTAACTAAAGAAAGAAATAACATTTTTTAAATGATATCTAAATTTTGATTTTTTGTGAAGTAACAACCTTACGGGGTTAAAAGGACATAGTGCTACTATGGTGATAAGTAGAGACTGCTTTATGAACATTATCATTCTGTTTATAATATATGGTAGTCTTGTAATGGATTTGTGTATAACTTGTTAGTTGTAGGGTAGTCCCAATTGGGACTACATAAGACACAATGTGTCACATATTTGCGATTCCCCATATTTCGGGCGATTACTGTCTTACCAACACTAATCGTGGATTTGGACGACAACCAGCTGTGGCCAGCAATTGTAACCCTGGCCATGGTTGGTTGCCTACAAAATTGGTTGAAATGTTGAAATTTATTGGGAGGTTTAGGGGAATCTAATATTCTTGTTTGAATGGGCTACTTCACCTCGGTTGGGGTGGTAGACCTTAGGGCATATTATAAGTGTAATAGTAAGGGTACATACCTTGAAGGTTTTATACTGCTAAAGCAAGGATGGGAGAGAGAGAAAAGAAAAAAGTGCTCACTCCTTCTGCCTCAGTCCTTGTGGAGGCAACTGAACGCCACAGTTCAGGGGGGGGGCAATAGTGTGTGTGTGTGGAGGAGAATGAGGGGTAAATATTATTAACAGCGCCAACTATTACCTGATAATAAGAATAATAATAATAATTTTAATTTAACAATTCAATAAGATTTATGAATAAATAATACCATGCAGATTTATTAATTATTTTGTTTTTCTATAATTTGTTTTTCTCCATGTTTGGGAGATTTATATGAGAATTTTCATATTTTCAGTAAGATAATCCTTTGTATATCAATATGTTTTATTTCAAAATGGAAAGAGTTAAATATTATCGATAGGAATCGAAACAATTTATTAATTCAGGGTAGTCCATAATGAGAAGGGAAATTCTATATAATTCTTGTGAGTTATGTTTTTAGTAGTATATTTTTAGTACTATATTTTAGTAGTATATCAAGCAAACCCAGTGCTTATTAGCACAAACCAGCACCTAGCTAAGGGGAACCAGATCAGTTAAGGATAGAGTGATTTACCAAGTCACTATTTTGAGATTTTTCGTTTATTGTTTCAGTGTTTGGTGATATGACAGCGGTCCTGAGCTGGCCAGCGCGTCAGAGCAGGGGCGTTACGCGCCTAAGTGGCCTTATGGTGTTGGGATCTCGAAGGAGAAGTCCAGTAAGGTCATGTAGGTACTGTCATCATCATCAGACCACGGGTGAGTTATTGTTTTCTTTATATAAATTGTAAGGGGGTTGTGGCGACCTATCCTGGCTGATCCCTTTAGGAAGTATGAAAGGGTCAATGAAAGTTTTTATGCTTCGGCACAAAATCTTTCATTGAGGGGTTTTTGTAATGGTACAATTATGGTACAATTTTTAATCAACCTAAATATGGTATAAAAAAACCATAAATATTGTATTCTTTCATTTGTAGTAATTTGGTCAAAATTAAATAAACCTTCAATAACATTTGTAAATCTACAGTGAGTGGACTATATAAATATTTGCCAGGATTCTGACTGTTTCATAGCAAAAAACGTGAAGCCCAACAAAAAACCGTATGTCGAATAATGCGATAAAAGTGCCAATCCTTGATGACGTCAGCGGCCAGGAATTTGTTTCCGTAAACAACGCGGTGCTGTCAACAACCAAACAATAGACGAGTGACGTAGATTCACCCCACCTCAGAAATATGGAACAAAGACTCTGTGTCATTTCAACAGGGAACGTGATCGCAGCTGGCCGGCAACCCGTTCACGAAGAGTGAATTTTAACTTGTAAGCCACTAAAAGTGGTTAATAAACGGTATAAAATATCAAAAATGTTGTGACAGACGTTAACAGACTGTCATCGTATAGGTGTCATCGGCCGTTGGATCGTCCATAAGAAATCTTGCGTATAGAATCGGTCCGAGGTGTTTTCGTGGGCCGACACGACGGTGGGGCCGTAAAGCGAAGTAAAACTTTACCGATTGTGCAGATAGTGACGACCCTAGATGTGCGATGAGACTTATACAATAATTTGGTGAGAACGTTCCAACATCCTATTTTCTTTTAATTTCAAATCAAACCTAATTTCACAAAAATGACCAAAATAAAATTCAATTCACTCAATATTAAAATTGCAAAAGAATGAGCTCATTAAATTAAAATTAAAATAATCAATTGTACCAGAGTGAGAGAGAGAGAGAGAGAGAGAGAGAGAGAGAGAGAGAGTGAGAGGGAGAGTGACTTATGATTTCTAAGTGCTGGGTTGTGCGACAAAGATATTCATATGTTCAATCTATAATCTTTATATAATACGTAATATTTACATATTTCATAAATACATGTCATGATTTTGGAGGGTAAAATTGTTTTGCAAACGCCCGTGGCGTAATATGTGGGTTCGAGTCATTTTTCAATATGTATTAATATTCAAGTTACATACTAATAAAAGTAATTTATATATGATATTTTGTGTATGTTTTATTTCAGGTAATCTATTTCACACAAATGGTTCGTGTTGCACGAACCCTGGCCCGAAACGTAAATTTATGTAATGTTGTCATATTGTACAACATGGCGTCCGGTTGAAAAAGTGATAGTCATCTACTAATACATACAAAAGTACAATTTTTATGGTAACTAATTAAACGATAAAAAGCCATTAGTTACAGATGGCGCGTGCCGAACATGGACTCGACATAAAATATAATTTTATGTAGAGTATACCTACCGGTATGTGAAATAATTACCTGAAGTAATAGTGTTAAAGTACGTAACACGTGCGCAAGGTAAGGTTAACATTTTAGTTTATAAACATATATGTTTTAGTAACATAAAATTGTAAGTATGAGTAATAAGGATAATATTGCAATAGAAACCATTACCGCTGAGGTAAATTTAACTAGTGAAATGGATGTTCAGCCAACTCCAATTAGTCAGATTGACGAAGCAGATACACCTGTATCTGTTGTATATGTAGAAGCAGAGAAGGTCTCCACATCCATGTCTGTTAGTTCAGAAATTAAATCAGACAGTACTGCTGCTATGATGCAGCTCTTATTAAATAAATTTGATAATTTTGACAAAAAATTGGATGAGCAGAAAAGCGATTCTAATATCAAATTCACAAATTTGAATGACAAATTTGATAGACAATTTAAAGAATTACAGAATGAAATTAAAGGTCAAAATTTTCACTTAGAGGAGCGAATTAACACAGTAGAAACACGTTGTGATAACATACAGAAAACCACACTAGCAATTGTTGATGATAAATTCAGTAGTAAAATTAGTAATTTAGATACTAAAATAGATCTAATTTATGACACCGTTAATAACACGGTTAAAAGTCAGTTAGAGTCACAAAATACAGACATACAACAGAAGTGTTTAACTTTGGTAGAAAGTCAATTAGAAGTTAAAACCAATATTGAAGTGAGCAACCAGGTAGAATTGAAAACTAATGTTTTAAAGAATCATTTAGAGAAAATTGAAGTAAATGTAATAGACATTACAAAGAACTTAGAAACCATAGATAATACCATAACAGAACATGAAATTCTACTACTCAATCTACTATTCAATTTGTTACAAAGTAAGATTAAAGAAATTGATGATTTAACTATACAAAATAATATGGATGTGCATGATAAATATGATGTAATTGCAAATAGTTTAACCAGTGTAAAAAATGAGTTACGGGGAGAAATTAATAAAAATATTTCAAGCATAAATGATAGGGTAATCGTAACTAGGGATTTCTATAATGAAATAGAACTAGAGAATTTTAGCCATGAAAACAGGGTAATACATCCCATGCGTTTTCTAAATCAAACACGGGATTACAATTATTTTAGTAGTAGTAGTTGGGAAGTGAAATTAAACAAAATAATTAAATGTTTTAAGGGTAATTCAGTCATATGGGCTGAGGCTCATAGGTTAGAATGGGATTGTTATAATACTTTTGAGAAAGCATTCAAGGGTAAATATTGGACTGAAGAAGAGCAGGAGACTTTAAGAAGCCGCATTATGGGAGCGGGTAATTTCATGGGACGTAACCTTAGTAATAATAACATTACCATATATGTAACTAAATTGTACAATGAGGCAAAATATTTAGAGCCGCCCATACCCTTTAAGTCATTTGTTAGATACGTGAGTAAGCACTTACCCAGAGAAGTGCAGGTTACTCTAATGACTAAAGAAATAGAAAATCTCGATGAGCTTGAAAGGGTATTAGATATACTACAAAGCATTAATGATCGCGAAATGGGTAGATGACCCATTCAGCCAAATATGTCTAACCATAACATTGAGTTTAATCGGCCAAGGCCTTATTACAATAACAATGGTAATAAATATAATTTTCGCAATGATTTACAGCAACCAGGCGGTTGGAGTTGTTCTAGTTGCAGGAAGGAAAATCGTGCCAACATGCAGCACTGTTATTACTGCAAAACGCCAAGGAGTAACCAAACTAAGCAATTCGTACCTGCGAACAGAGGAGCACCTAGTAACAGAGGATCACCATATCACCATCAGGGACCAACAAGGGGACACCCGGTACCCTCCACGAGTCATAACAGGACGCAGCCGGAAAACTGAAGTCGACAGTGGTAAATAGGACCTGACCACTGTTCAGGGAAGCCCATGCGGTCCGACCAATAGAGGACGTACAGTCAAACGTCATAAAAACAGATATCGTTGCTGATTTATTGGAGGAGGAGAGCAACACGACATTGGAGGTGAGAGCTGGACTCACGGAAATCCAGGTACAATAGAGAATAGAAAATTTAAAACACTTGTTGATACAGGAAGTGAAATTTCAGTAATAGCCGAGAATATTTTAAGTGAATTAAAAGAGTTTAAAGGGGATATTCCAGTTTTACCCGTAGCAGGGGTTACAGTAATAGGAGTCACGGGGGTACGTAGTAAAAGGGCGACAAAACAGATACATTTAAGTTTCTCAATTGGAGATATGAATTTTGATAATACATTTTTGGTAGTCAAGGGATTAAGTTTAGACATCATTTTGGGAAATGATTTTTTACAAAGAAATAAAGCTGTAATAAATTTTAAAGAAAAGGTGTTGGAGTTAGATGGGGGTGATCGGTCTGTGAAAATTAATTTTGAAAATGTGATAAATAAAGTTAGAACAACTGGTGTGAAACTGTTACAGAAACGAATAGTTGAGAATAATTTAGATACTAAAATAAATTTTTGTAGAGAGGGTGAGTATTTAGAAGATGTTGATAATGAAATGAGCAATATTAATAATGAAGTATGGGAGATAAGGGCGGATGAATTCTGTAGTGGGGGTGAGGTGATAAGGAGTGGCCAACGTATAGCGTTATGGCAGGTAATAGAGCAGGTTAAGAGAGTGTTTGCCGATATTCCAGGAAGGGCAAAAAATTATGAATGTATGTTACAGATTAAGGAACACACACCATTCATGCAGCGGAGCTATCCAGTGCCTTACTCTAAAAGACGAGCGATGCAAGAGGAGTTGGATAAGATGTTGGAAAATGGGATCATCGAGAGGTCAGTATCTCATTACTCAAATCCATTAGTGGTGGTAATTAAGAAGGAGGGAGGAGTAAGATTGTGTTTAGACGCAAGGAAGGTTAACCAAATTATTATACCAGACCGAGAATCACCAGAATCTATTAACGAAATCTTTCAAAAGTTTAGTGGCGTACGGTTTATGACATCATTGGATCTGACTGCCGGATATTGGCAAGTGCCATTAGCAGAGGTAAGTAGGAAATACACAGCATTTTTATTTAATGGAAAAAATTATCAGTTTAAGCGACTAACATTTGGGCTAAATACCAGCGTAGCTAGTTTCATTAAATGTTTGGATAGAATTTTGAAACCAAAAGATTTAGATTTTCTCACAGTATATGTGGACGACATTTTAATAGCTTCACGTACATTTGAAGGCCATTTAGAACATTTAAAGTATGTGTTAGGAAAATTAGAAGCGGGAGGATTAACCGTAAATTGGGAAAAGTCCAAATTTTTACAAACGAAGATTAATTTTTTAGGATTCATTATTACATCGGAGGAATTTCTGCAAACCCGGACAAGGTCGAATCTATTATGCGCTTCCCTGAACCGCGAAACATCAAACAACTTCAAAGTTTTCTTGGGGCTGTGCAACTTTTATAGGAAATTTCAAAGGAACTACGCCTACCTAACCGCAAAGTTAAGTGCGGTATTGCAGAAGAACAGACAATGGAAGTGGGAGACTTTGAAGAAATAAAACGAAAATTCAGTAATATGATTATGATGAACCACCCGGATTTTGATAAAATGTTTTATTTACAGACGGACGCCAGCAATGTAGCTGTAGGAGCAGAGCTG
Source organism: Magicicada septendecula (assembly GCA_034769895.1). Taxonomy (NCBI): domain Eukaryota; kingdom Metazoa; phylum Arthropoda; class Insecta; order Hemiptera; family Cicadidae; genus Magicicada; species Magicicada septendecula. The sequence continues at coordinate 193,994,370 of CM068373.1, read as the reverse complement.
TATCAGGAGGATGAGGAGAAGGAACATCGGACTATTGCGTTCGCTAGTCGATCCTTACTGCAGGCTGAGAATTACACAACCACGGAGAAAGAATTGCTCAGTATTGTGTTCGCAGTTGGTAAATTCAGAACTTACATCTTAGGCAACAAAACGATCATTAGAACTGATCATAAAGCTTTGTCATTCCTCAACACTTGTAAACTTGCTCATAGTCGATTAACCAGGTGGGTACTTGTTTTGCAGGAGTACAACTTCGAGTGGGAGTATATTAAAGGAACCGAAAATAAGGTACCCGACACTTGGTCCAGAGTGGATTGTAAAAATAATAAAACAGGAAGGGATTTAAAAGAAATTGAAATTTTTCAGATTAGCACAGAAGACAGAATCTTTGGAGAGGAGCTGAAGGATATCAACACCATGCAGAGAGCAGATGGTAAGTCTGGAAAAATAATACACAGTTTAGAGACGGAGCTGGATGAGTCTGAGTACAATCAATATTTTAAAATCTACAAAGGGTTATTGTTTAAGAAGGTAGTAGGGGGTGAGCGTGAATGGAGATTAGTGGTGCCAGCAGTGTTGGAAGAGAAAATTATTTGGGATTGTCATATACGATATGGTCATTTTGGGGCTAAAAAGTGTGTAAATGTTTTAAAAGAATCATGTATTTTCAGAAATATGGAGAGGCGAGTGAGACAGTTGCTGAGGAGTTGTGATTTGTGTCAAAAGTCAAAGGTGGTTAACTACAGAGTAGAAGGTGAGTTAAATTACATTAAAGTAGAAAGACCTTTTGATTTAGTTGCTGTGGATTTGTTTGGACCATTGCCGAAGGGTAGAGGCGGAGTAGTATATATATTGTATTGCTTGACACTTTCTCAAAATATGTAAAATTGTATAGCGTAAAAAGAGCTACCAGTAAGGTATTGAGCGAAAGGTGACTAAAGACTATATGATTAACGTGGTAAGCCAAAAGTAATTTTATCAGACCATGGGCCGCAGTTCATCAGTGGAAAATGGCGCCAGACCTTAGGATGGGAAGGCATCCTCACAAAGCATACGGCTGTGTATCATCCCCAGTCCAACCAGGCTGAGCATGTAATGAGAGAAATAGGCGGGATCTTCAGAGCCTATTGTCACGCTAACACAGCGAATGGCCATTGTATGTACGGAAAGTAGAAACTTGGCTGAACAGTACCACCCACGAGTCCACCGGCTATACACCCACGAGTTGGTAAGAGGAACACGCCCCCAAGAATTTTGGAACAACTATTCGACTATCCACCTGAGAGTAGGACAACTGATATAAACATTAAAATCCGGTTGGCGAATGAAAACTTAATTAGCAAGGGTGAACAGAGAAAACGTAGACACGACGCAAGAGGTAAGTGGGTTAAGTATAATATAGGACAAATGGTATTAGTTAAAAGGCATGACTTGTCGAGTGCGCAAGACAAAGAAATTCAGAAAGTCTTTCTCTTATATGAAGGACCGTATGAGGTCATAGAGATTAAGATGCAAAATTCTTATGTGTTACAGAACTGGAGAGATAGTAGGAACACACAATGCTACAAATTTAAAATTGTACTGGTCATCTTAGGTTATTTTTTTTTATGAATATTGTTATTTTTTTATTTTGAGTGTTTGAGTATTAATTCAGTTTTATTGGTTTTGCAGAAGGGACTCTCCCCATTTTCGGGCGATCACAGACTCACCACCTCTGATCGTGGATTTTGGAATTCTGGAGGCGGACCATGGTTGGCGGAACTGACGTATGGAAGTGAAAGCAACGATGGTCTTCCTCCACACAAAATTGGTAGCAAGTAGAAAATTTAATCTTATTATTGAACGGGGAGGGGACCCCTAATTCTTGGGATTTATATATAAGAAAATAATAAAAATTTATCCACGAATTTTGTTTTATTCTAGAAATTATAGAATAGAACTTGACATTTTTTTTGACTTAACCTATTTTTTGTATAACCTAAGTATATCAGAAGATCCATTGTTTTTCTGTAGTGTTAGAAAAGTGAAGTTTTGGACTTGGAAAGTGTCTACAAATTTATTAATGTAACTAAAGAAAGAAATAACATTTTTTAAATGATATCTAAATTTTGATTTTTTGTGAAGTAACAACCTTACGGGGTTAAAAGGACATAGTGCTACTATGGTGATAAGTAGAGACTGCTTTATGAACATTATCATTCTGTTTATAATATATGGTAGTCTTGTAATGGATTTGTGTATAACTTGTTAGTTGTAGGGTAGTCCCAATTGGGACTACATAAGACACAATGTGTCACATATTTGCGATTCCCCATATTTCGGGCGATTACTGTCTTACCAACACTAATCGTGGATTTGGACGACAACCAGCTGTGGCCAGCAATTGTAACCCTGGCCATGGTTGGTTGCCTACAAAATTGGTTGAAATGTTGAAATTTATTGGGAGGTTTAGGGGAATCTAATATTCTTGTTTGAATGGGCTACTTCACCTCGGTTGGGGTGGTAGACCTTAGGGCATATTATAAGTGTAATAGTAAGGGTACATACCTTGAAGGTTTTATACTGCTAAAGCAAGGATGGGAGAGAGAGAAAAGAAAAAAGTGCTCACTCCTTCTGCCTCAGTCCTTGTGGAGGCAACTGAACGCCACAGTTCAGGGGGGGGGCAATAGTGTGTGTGTGGAGGAGAATGAGGGGTAAATATTATTAACAGCGCCAACTATTACCTGATAATAAGAATAATAATAATCATAATTTTAATTTAACAATTCAATAAGATTTATGAATAAATAATACCATGCAGATTTATTAATTATTTTGTTTTTCTATAATTTGTTTTTCTCCATGTTTGGGAGATTTATATGAGATTTATATGAGAATTTTCATATTTTCAGTAAGATAATCCTTTGTATATCAATATGTTTTATTTCAAAATGGAAAGAGTTAAATATTATCGATAGGAATCGAAACAATTTATTAATTCAGGGTAGTCCATAATGAGAAGGGAAATTCTATATAATTCTTGTGAGTTATGTTTTTAGTAGTATATTTTTAGTACTATATTTTAGTAGTATATCAAGCAAACCCAGTGCTTATTAGCACAAACCAGCACCTAGCTAAGGGGAACCAGATCAGTTAAGGATAGAGTGATTTACCAAGTCACTATTTTGAGATTTTTCGTTTATTGTTTCAGTGTTTGGTGATATGACAGCGGTCCTGAGCTGGCCAGCGCGTCAGAGCAGGGGCGTTACGCGCCTAAGTGGCCTTATGGTGTTGGGATCTCGAAGGAGAAGTCCAGTAAGGTCATGTAGGTACTGTCATCATCATCAGACCACGGGTGAGTTATTGTTTTCTTTATATAAATTGTAAGGGGGTTGTGGCGACCTATCCTGGCTGATCCCTTTAGGAAGTATGAAAGGGTCAATGAAAGTTTTTATGCTTCGGCACAAAATCTTTCATTGAGGGGTTTTTGTAATGGTACAATTATGGTACAATTTTTAATCAACCTAAATATGGTATAAAAAAACCATAAATATTGTATTCCTTCATTTGTAGTAATTTGGTCAAAATTAAATAAACCTTCAATAACATTTGTAAATCTACAGTGAGTGGACTATATAAATATTTGCCAGGATTCTGACTGTTTCATAGCAAAAAACGTGAAGCCCAACAAAAAACCGTATGTCGAATAATGCGATAAAAGTGCCAATCCTTGATGACGTCAGCGGCCAGGAATTTGTTTCCGTAAACAACGCGGTGCTGTCAACAACCAAACAATAGACGAGTGACGTAGATTCACCCCACCTCAGAAATATGGAACAAAGACTCTGTGTCATTTCAACAGGGAACGTGATCGCAGCTGGCCGGCAACCCGTTCACGAAGAGTGAATTTTAACTTGTAAGCCACTAAAAGTGGTTAATAAACGGTATAAAATATCAAAAATGTTGTGACAGACGTTAACAGACTGTCATCGTATAGGTGTCATCGGCCGTTGGATCGTCCATAAGAAATCTTGCGTATAGAATCGGTCCGAGGTGTTTTCGTGGGCCGACACGACGGTGGGGCCGTAAAGCGAAGTAAAACTTTACCGATTGTGCAGATAGTGACGACCCTAGATGTGCGATGAGACTTATACAATAATTTGGTGAGAACGTTCCAACATCCTATTTTCTTTTAATTTCAAATCAAACCTAATTTCACAAAAATGACCAAAATAAAATTCAATTCACTCAATATTAAAATTGCAAAAGAATGAGCTCATTAAATTAAAATTAAAATAATCAATTGTACCAGAGTGAGAGAGAGAGAGAGAGAGAGAGAGAGAGAGAGAGAGAGAGAGAGAGAGAGAGAGAGAGAGTGAGAGGGAGAGTGACTTATGATTTCTAAGTGCTGGGTTGTGCGACAAAGATATTCATATGTTCAATCTATAATCTTTATATAATACGTAATATTTACATATTTCATAAATACATGTCATGATTTTGGAGGGTAAAATTGTTTTGCAAACGCCCGTGGCGTAATATGTGGGTTCGAGTCATTTTTCAATATGTATTAATATTCAAGTTACATACTAATAAAAGTAATTTATATATGATATTTTGTGTATGTTTTATTTCAGGTAATCTATTTCACACAAATGGTTCGTGTTGCACGAACCCTGGCCCGAAACGTAAATTTATGTAATGTTGTCATATTGTACAACATGGCGTCCGGTTGAAAAAGTGATAGTCATCTACTAATACATACAAAAGTACAATTTTTATGGTAACTAATTAAACGATAAAAAGCCATTAGTTACAGATGGCGCGTGCCGAACATGGACTCGACATAAAATATAATTTTATGTAGAGTATACCTACCGGTATGTGAAATAATTACCTGAAGTAATAGTGTTAAAGTACGTAACACGTGCGCAAGGTAAGGTTAACATTTTAGTTTATAAACATATATGTTTTAGTAACATAAAATTGTAAGTATGAGTAATAAGGATAATATTGCAATAGAAACCATTACCGCTGAGGTAAATTTAACTAGTGAAATGGATGTTCAGCCAACTCCAATTAGTCAGATTGACGAAGCAGATACACCTGTATCTGTTGTATATGTAGAAGCAGAGAAGGTCTCCACATCCATGTCTGTTAGTTCAGAAATTAAATCAGACAGTACTGCTGCTATGATGCAGCTCTTATTAAATAAATTTGATAATTTTGACAAAAAATTGGATGAGCAGAAAAGCGATTCTAATATCAAATTCACAAATTTGAATGACAAATTTGATAGACAATTTAAAGAATTACAGAATGAAATTAAAGGTCAAAATTTTCACTTAGAGGAGCGAATTAACACAGTAGAAACACGTTGTGATAACATACAGAAAACCACACTAGCAATTGTTGATGATAAATTCAGTAGTAAAATTAGTAATTTAGATACTAAAATAGATCTAATTTATGACACCGTTAATAACACGGTTAAAAGTCAGTTAGAGTCACAAAATACAGACATACAACAGAAGTGTTTAACTTTGGTAGAAAGTCAATTAGAAGTTAAAACCAATATTGAAGTGAGCAACCAGGTAGAATTGAAAACTAATGTTTTAAAGAATCATTTAGAGAAAATTGAAGTAAATGTAATAGACATTACAAAGAACTTAGAAACCATAGATAATACCATAACAGAACATGAAATTCTACTACTCAATCTACTATTCAATTTGTTACAAAGTAAGATTAAAGAAATTGATGATTTAACTATACAAAATAATATGGATGTGCATGATAAATATGATGTAATTGCAAATAGTTTAACCAGTGTAAAAAATGAGTTACGGGGAGAAATTAATAAAAATATTTCAAGCATAAATGATAGGGTAATCGTAACTAGGGATTTCTATAATGAAATAGAACTAGAGAATTTTAGCCATGAAAACAGGGTAATACATCCCATGCGTTTTCTAAATCAAACACGGATTACAATTATTTTAGTAGTAGTAGTTGGGAAGTGAAATTAAACAAAATAATTAAATGTTTTAAGGGTAATTCAGTCATATGGGCTGAGGCTCATAGGTTAGAATGGGATTGTTATAATACTTTTGAGAAAGCATTCAAGGGTAAATATTGGACTGAAGAAGAGCAGGAGACTTTAAGAAGCCGCATTATGGGAGCGGGTAATTTCATGGGACGTAACCTTAGTAATAATAACATTACCATATATGTAACTAAATTGTACAATGAGGCAAAATATTTAGAGCCGCCCATACCCTTTAAGTCATTTGTTAGATACGTGAGTAAGCACTTACCCAGAGAAGTGCAGGTTACTCTAATGACTAAAGAAATAGAAAATCTCGATGAGCTTGAAAGGGTATTAGATATACTACAAAGCATTAATGATCGCGAAATGGGTAGATGACCCATTCAGCCAAATATGTCTAACCATAACATTGAGTTTAATCGGCCAAGGCCTTATTACAATAACAATGGTAATAAATATAATTTTCGCAATGATTTACAGCAACCAGGCGGTTGGAGTTGTTCTAGTTGCAGGAAGGAAAATCGTGCCAACATGCAGCACTGTTATTACTGCAAAACGCCAAGGAGTAACCAAACTAAGCAATTCGTACCTGCGAACAGAGGAGCACCTAGTAACAGAGGATCACCATATCACCATCAGGGACCAACAAGGGGACACCCGGTACCCTCCACGAGTCATAACAGGACGCAGCCGGAAAACTGAAGTCGACAGTGGTAAATAGGACCTGACCACTGTTCAGGGAAGCCCATGCGGTCCGACCAATAGAGGACGTACAGTCAAACGTCATAAAAACAGATATCGTTGCTGATTTATTGGAGGAGGAGAGCAACACGACATTGGAGGTGAGAGCTGGACTCACGGAAATCCAGGTACAATAGAGAATAGAAAATTTAAAACACTTGTTGATACAGGAAGTGAAATTTCAGTAATAGCCGAGAATATTTTAAGTGAATTAAAAGAGTTTAAAGGGGATATTCCAGTTTTACCCGTAGCAGGGGTTACAGTAATAGGAGTCACGGGGTACGTAGTAAAAGGGCGACAAAACAGATACATTTAAGTTTCTCAATTGGAGATATGAATTTTGATAATACATTTTTGGTAGTCAAGGGATTAAGTTTAGACATCATTTTGGGAAATGATTTTTTACAAAGAAATAAAGCTGTAATAAATTTTAAAGAAAAGGTGTTGGAGTTAGATGGGGGTGATCGGTCTGTGAAAATTAATTTTGAAAATGTGATAAATAAAGTTAGAACAACTGGTGTGAAACTGTTACAGAAACGAATAGTTGAGAATAATTTAGATACTAAAATAAATTTTTGTAGAGAGGGTGAGTATTTAGAAGATGTTGATAATGAAATGAGCAATATTAATAATGAAGTATGGGAGATAAGGGCGGATGAATTCTGTTAGTGGGGGTGAGGTGATAAGGAGTGGCCAACGTATAGCGTTATGGCAGGTAATAGAGCAGTTTAAGAGAGTGTTTGCCGATATTCCAGGAAGGGCAAAAAATTATGAATGTATGTTACAGATTAAGGAACACACACCATTCATGCAGCGGAGCTATCCAGTGCCTTACTCTAAAAGACGAGCGATGCAAGAGGAGTTGGATAAGATGTTGGAAAATGGGATCATCGAGAGGTCAGTATCTCATTACTCAAATCCATTAGTGGTGGTAATTAAGAAGGAGGGAGGAGTAAGATTGTGTTTAGACGCAAGGAAGGTTAACCAAATTATTATACCAGACCGAGAATCACCAGAATCTATTAACGAAATCTTTCAAAAGTTTAGTGGCGTACGGTTTATGACATCATTGGATCTGACTGCCGGATATTGGCAAGTGCCATTAGCAGAGGTAAGTAGGAAATACACAGCATTTTTATTTAATGGAAAAAATTATCAGTTTAAGCGACTAACATTTGGGCTAAATACCAGCGTAGCTAGTTTCATTAAATGTTTGGATAGAATTTTGAAACCAAAAGATTTAGATTTTCTCACAGTATATGTGGACGACATTTTAATAGCTTCACGTACATTTGAAGGCCATTTAGAACATTTAAAGTATGTGTTAGGAAAATTAGAAGCGGGAGGATTAACCGTAAATTGGGACAAGTCCAAATTTTTACAAACGAAGATTAATTTTTTAGGATTCATTATTACATCGGAAGGAATTTCTGCAAACCCGGACAAGGTCGAATCTATTATGCGCTTCCCTGAACCGCGAAACATCAAACAACTTCAAAGTTTTCTTGGGCTGTGCAACTTTTATAGGAAATTTCAAAGGAACTACGCCTACCTAACCGCAAAGTTAAGTGCGGTATTGCAGAAGAACAGACAATGGAAGTGGGGAGACTTTGAAGAAATAAAACGAAAATTCAGTAATATGATTATGATGAACCACCCGGATTTTGATAAAATGTTTTATTTACAGACGGACGCCAGCAATGTAGCTGTAGGAGCAGAGCTGTATCAGGAGGATGAGGAGAAGGAACATCGGACTATTGCGTTCGCTAGTCGATCCTTACTGCCGGCTGAGAATTACACAACCATGGAGAAAGAATTGCTCAGTATTGTGTTCGCAGTTGGTAAATTCAGAACTTACATCTTAGGCAACAAAACGATCATTAGAACTGATCATAAAGCTCTGTCATTCCTCAACACTTGTAAACTTGCTCATAGTCGATTAACCAGGTGGGTACTTGTTTTGCAGGAGTACAACTTCGAGTGGGAGTATATTAAAGGAACCGAAAATAAGGTACCCGACACTTGGTCCAGAGTGGATTGTAAAAATAATAAAACAGGAAGGGATTTAAAAGAAATTGAAATTTTTCAGATTAGCACAGAAGACAGAATCTTTGGAGAGGAGCTGAAGGATATCAACACCATGCAGAGAGCAGATGGTAAGTCTGGAAAAATAATACACAGTTTAGAGACGGAGCTGGATGAGTCTGAGTACAATCAATATTTTAAAATCTACAAAGGGTTATTGTTTAAGAAGGTAGTAGGGGGTGAGCGTGACTGGAGATTAGTGGTGCCAGCAGTGTTGGAAGAGAAAATTATTTGGGATTGTCATATACGATATGGTCATTTTGGGGCTAAAAAGTGTGTAAATGTTTTAAAAGAATCATGTATTTTCAGAAATATGGAGAGGCGAGTGAGACAGTTGCTGAGGAGTTGTGATTTGTGTCAAAAGTCAAAGGTGGTTAACTACAGAGTAGAAGGTGAGTTAAATTACATTAAAGTAGAAAGACCTTTTGATTTAGTTGCTGTGGATTTGTTTGGACCATTGCCGAAGGGTAGAGGCGGAGTAGTATATATATTTGTATTGCTTGACACTTTCTCAAAATATGTAAAATTGTATAGCGTAAAAAGAGCTACCAGAGCTAAGGTATTGAGCGAAAAGGTGACTAAAGACTATATGATTAACGTGGGTAAGCCAAAAGTAATTTTATCAGACCATGGGCCGCAGTTCATCAGTGGAAAATGGCGCCAGACCTTAGGATGGGAAGGCATCCTCACAAAGCATACGGCTGTGTATCATCCCCAGTCCAACCAGGCTGAGCATGTAATGAGAGAAATAGGCAGGATCTTCAGAGCCTATTGTCACGCTAAACACAGCGAATGGCCATTGTATGTACGGAAAGTAGAAACTTGGCTGAACAGTACCACCCACGAGTCCACCGGCTATACACCCCACGAGTTGGTAAGAGGAACACGCCCCCCCAAGAATTTTGGAACAACTATTCGACTATCCACCTGTGAGTAGGACAACTGATATAAACATTAAAATCCGGTTGGCGAATGAAAACTTAATTAGCAAGGGTGAACAGAGAAAACGTAGACACGACGCAAGAGGTAAGTGGGTTAAGTATAATATAGGACAAATGGTATTAGTTAAAAGGCATGACTTGTCGAGTGCGCAAGACAAAGAAATTAAGAAATTCTTTCTCTTATATGAAGGACCGTATGAGGTCATAGAGATTAAGATGCAATATTCTTATGTGTTACAGAACTGGAGAGATAGTAGGAACACACAATGCTACAAATTTAAAATTGTACTGGTCATCTTAGGTATTTTTTTTTATGAATATTGTTATTTTTTTTTATTTTGAGTGTTTGAGTATTAATTCAGTTTTATTGGTTTTGCAGAAGGGACTCTCCCCATTTTCGGGCGATCACAGACTCACCACCTCTGATCGTGGATTTTGGAATTCTGGAGGCGGACCATGGTTGGCGGAACTGACGTATGGAAGTGAAAGCAACGATGGGTTCCTCCACACAAAATTGGTAGCAAGTAGAAAATTTAATCTTATTATTGAACGGGGAGGGGGACCCCTAATTCTTGGGATTTATATATAAGAAAATAATAAAAATTTATCCCACGAATTTTGTTTTATTCTAGAAATTATAGAATAGAACTTGACATTTTTTTTGACTTAACCTATTTTTTGTATAACCTAAGTATATCAGAAGATCCATTGTTTTTCTGTAGTGTTAGAAAAGTGAAGTTTTGGACTTGGAAAGTGTCTACAAATTTATTAATGTAACTAAAGAAAGAAATAACATTTTTTAAATGATATCTAAATTTTGATTTTTTGTGAAGTAACAACCTTACGGGGTTAAAAGGACATAGTGCTACTATGGTGATAAGTAGAGACTGCTTTATGAACATTATCATTCTGTTTATAATATATGGTAGTCTTGTAATGGATTTGTGTATAACTTGTTAGTTGTAGGGTAGTCCCAATTGGGACTACATAAGACACAATGTGTCACATATTTGCGATTCCCCATATTTCGGGCGATTACTGTCTTACCAACACTAATCGTGGATTTGGACGACAACCAGCTGTGGCCAGCAATTGTAACCCTGGCCATGGTTGGTTGCCTACAAAATTGGTTGAAATGTTGAAATTTATTGGGAGGTTTAGGGGAATCTAATATTCTTGTTTGAATGGGCTACTTCACCTCGGTTGGGGTGGTAGACCTTAGGGCATATTATAAGTGTAATAGTAAGGGTACATACCTTGAAGGTTTTATACTGCTAAAGCAAGGATGGGAGAGAGAGAAAAGAAAAAAGTGCTCACTCCTTCTGCCTCAGTCCTTGTGGAGGCAACTGAACGCCACAGTTCAGGGGGGGGGGCAATAGTGTGTGTGTGGAGGAGAATGAGGGGTAAATATTATTAACAGCGCCAACTATTACCTGATAATAAGAATAATAATAATAATTTTAATTTAACAATTCAATAAGATTTATGAATAAATAATACCATGCAGATTTATTAATTATTTTGTTTTTCTATAATTTGTTTTTCTCCATGTTTGGGAGATTTATATGAGAATTTTCATATTTTCAGTAAGATAATCCTTTGTATATCAATATGTTTTATTTCAAAATGGAAAGAGTTAAATATTATCGATAGGAATCGAAACAATTTATTAATTCAGGGTAGTCCATAATGAGAAGGGAAATTCTATATAATTCTTGTGAGTTATGTTTTTAGTAGTATATTTTTAGTACTATATTTTAGTAGTATATCAAGCAAACCCAGTGCTTATTAGCACAAACCAGCACCTAGCTAAGGGGAACCAGATCAGTTAAGGATAGAGTGATTTACCAAGTCACTATTTTGAGATTTTTCGTTTATTGTTTCAGTGTTTGGTGATATGACAGCGGTCCTGAGCTGGCCAGCGCGTCAGAGCAGGGGCGTTACGCGCCTAAGTGGCCTTATGGTGTTGGGATCTCGAAGGAGAAGTCCAGTAAGGTCATGTAGGTACTGTCATCATCATCAGACCACGGGTGAGTTATTGTTTTCTTTATATAAATTGTAAGGGGGTTGTGGCGACCTATCCTGGCTGATCCCTTTAGGAAGTATGAAAGGGTCAATGAAAGTTTTTATGCTTCGGCACAAAATCTTTCATTGAGGGGTTTTTGTAATGGTACAATTATGGTACAATTTTTAATCAACCTAAATATGGTATTAAAAAACCATAAATATTGTATTCCTTCATTTGTAGTAATTTGGTCAAAATTAAATAAACCTTCAATAACATTTGTAAATCTACAGTGAGTGGACTATATAAATATTTGCCAGGATTCTGACTGTTTCATAGCAAAAAACGTGAAGCCCAACAAAAAACCGTATGTCGAATAATGCGATAAAAGTGCCAATCCTTGATGACGTCAGCGGCCAGGAATTTGTTTCCGTAAACAACGCGGTGCTGTCAACAACCAAACAATAGACGAGTGACGTAGATTCACCCCACCTCAGAAATATGGAACAAAGACTCTGTGTCATTTCAACAGGGAACGTGATCGCAGCCGGCCGGCAACCCGTTCACGAAGAGTGAATTTTAACTTGTAAGCCACTAAAAGTGGTTAATAAACGGTATAAAATATCAAAAATGTTGTGACAGACGTTAACAGACTGTCATCGTATAGGTGTCATCGGCCGTTGGATCGTCCATAAGAAATCTTGCGTATAGAATCGGTCCGAGGTGTTTTCGTGGGCCGACACGACGGTGGGGCCGTAAAGCGAAGTAAAACTTTACCGATTGTGCAGATAGTGACGACCCTAGATGTGCGATGAGACTTATACAATAATTTGGTGAGAACGTTCCAACATCCTATTTTCTTTTAATTTCAAATCAAACCTAATTTCACAAAAATGACCAAAATAAAATTCAATTCACTCAATATTAAAATTGCAAAAGAATGAGCTCATTAAATTAAAATTAAAATAATCAATTGTACCAGAGTGAGAGAGAGAGAGAGAGAGAGAGAGAGAGAGAGAGAGAGAGAGAGAGAGAGAGAGAGAGAGAGAGAGAGAGAGAGTGACTTATGATTTCTAAGTGCTGGGTTGTGCGACAAAGATATTCATATGTTCAATCTATAATCTTTATATAATACGTAATATTTACATATTTCATAAATACATGTCATGATTTTGGAGGGTAAAATTGTTTTGCAAACGCCCGTGGCGTAATATGTGGGTTCGAGTCATTTTTCAATATGTATTAATATTCAAGTTACATACTAATAAAAGTAATTTATATATGATATTTTGTGTATGTTTTATTTCAGGTAATCTATTTCACACAAATGGTTCGTGTTGCACGAACCCTGGCCCGAAACGTAAATTTATGTAATGTTGTCATATTGTACAACATGGCGTCCGGTTGAAAAAGTGATAGTCATTTACTAATACATACAAAAGTACAATTTTTATGGTAACTAATTAAACGATAAAAAGCCATTAGTTACAGATGGCGCGTGCCGAACATGGACTCGACATAAAATACAATTTTATGTAGAGTATACCTACCGGTATGTGAAATAATTACCTGAAGTAATAGTGTTAAAGTACGTAACACGTGCGCAAGGTAAGGTTAACATTTTAGTTTATAAACATATATGTTTTAGTAACATAAAATTGTAAGTATGAGTAATAAGGATAATATTGCAATAGAAACCATCACCGCTGAGGTAAATTTAACTAGTGAAATGGATGTTCAGCCAACTCCAATTAGTCAGATTGACGAAGCAGATACACCTGTATCTGTTGTATATGTAGAAGCAGAGAAGGTCTCCACATCCATGTCTGTTAGTTCAGAAATTAAATCAGACAGTACTGCTGCTATGATGCAGCTCTTATTAAATAAATTTGATAATTTTGACAAAAAATTGGATGAGCAGAAAAGCGATTCTAATATCAAATTCACAAATTTGAATGACAAATTTGATAGACAATTTAAAGAATTACAGAATGAAATTAAAGGTCAAAATTTTCACTTAGAGGAGCGAATTAACACAGTAGAAACACGTTGTGATAACATACAGAAAACCACACTAGCAATTGTTGATGATAAATTCAGTAGTAAAATTAGTAATTTAGATACTAAAATAGATCTAATTTATGACACCGTTAATAACACGGTTAAAAGTCAGTTAGAGTCACAAAATACAGACATACAACAGAAGTGTTTAACTTTGGTAGAAAGTCAATTAGAAGTTAAAACCAATATTGAAGTGAGCAACCAGGTAGAATTGAAAACTAATGTTTTAAAGAATCATTTAGAGAAAATTGAAGTAAATGTAATAGACATTACAAAGAACTTAGAAACCATAGATAATACCATAACAGAACATGAAATTCTACTACTCAATCTACTATTCAATTTGTTACAAAGTAAGATTAAAGAAATTGATGATTTAACTATACAAAATAATATGGATGTGCATGATAAATATGATGTAATTGCAAATAGTTTAACCAGTGTAAAAAATGAGTTACGGGGAGAAATTAATAAAAATATTTCAAGCATAAATGATAGGGTAATCGTAACTAGGGATTTCTATAATGAAATAGAACTAGAGAATTTTAGCCATGAAAACAGGGTAATACATCCCATGCGTTTTCTAAATCAAACACGGGATTACAATTATTTTAGTAGTAGTAGTTGGGAAGTGAAATTAAACAAAATAATTAAATGTTTTAAGGGTAATTCAGTCATATGGGCTGAGGCTCATAGGTTAGAATGGGATTGTTATAATACTTTTGAGAAAGCATTCAAGGGTAAATATTGGACTGAAGAAGAGCAGGAGACTTTAAGAAGCCGCATTATGGGAGTGGGTAATTTCATGGGACGTAACCTTAGTAATAATAACATTACCATATATGTAACTAAATTGTACAATGAGGCAAAATATTTAGAGCCGCCCATACCCTTTAAGTCATTTGTTAGATACGTGAGTAAGCACTTACCCAGAGAAGTGCAGGTTACTCTAATGACTAAAGAAATAGAAAATCTCGATGAGCTTGAAAGGGTATTAGATATACTACAAAGCATTAATGATCGCGAAATTGGTAGATGACCCATTCAGCCAAATATGTCTAACCATAACATTGAGTTTAATCGGCCAAGGCCTTATTACAATAACAATGGTAATAAATATAATTTTCGCAATGATTTACAGCAACCAGGCGGTTGGAGTTGTTCTAGTTGCAGGAAGGAAAATCGTGCCAACATGCAGCACTGTTATTACTGCAAAACGCCAAGGAGTAACCAAACTAAGCAATTCGTACCTGCGAACAGAGGAGCACCTAGTAACAGAGGATCACCATATCACCATCAGGGACCAACAAGGGGACACCCGGTACCCTCCACGAGTCATAACAGGACGCAGCCGGAAAACTGAAGTCGACAGTGGTAAATAGGACCTGACCACTGTTCAGGGAAGCCCATGCGGTCCGACCAATAGAGGACGTACAGTCAAACGTCATAAAAACAGATATCGTTGCTGATTTATTGGAGGAGGAGAGCAACACGACATTGGAGGTGAGAGCTGGACTCACGGAAATCCAGGTACAATAGAGAATAGAAAATTTAAAACACTTGTTGATACAGGAAGTGAAATTTCAGTAATAGCCGAGAATATTTTAAGTGAATTAAAAGAGTTTAAAGGGGATATTCCAGTTTTACCCGTAGCAGGGGTTACAGTAATAGGAGTCACGGGGGTACGTAGTAAAAGGGCGACAAAACAGATACATTTAAGTTTCTCAATTGGAGATATGAATTTTGATAATACATTTTTGGTAGTCAAGGGATTAAGTTTAGACATCATTTTGGGAAATGATTTTTTACAAAGAAATAAAGCTGTAATAAATTTTAAAGAAAAGGTGTTGGAGTTAGATGGGGGTGATCGGTCTGTGAAAATTAATTTTGAAAATGTGATAAATAAAGTTAGAACAACTGGTGTGAAACTGTTACAGAAACGAATAGTTGAGAATAATTTAGATACTAAAATAAATTTTTGTAGAGAGGGTGAGTATTTAGAAGATGTTGATAATGAAATGAGCAATATTAATAATGAAGTATGGGAGATAAGGGCGGATGAATTCTGTAGTGGGGGTGAGGTGATAAGGAGTGGCCAACGTATAGCGTTATGGCAGGTAATAGAGCAGGTTAAGAGAGTGTTTGCCGATATTCCAGGAAGGGCAAAAAATTATGAATGTATGTTACAGATTAAGGAACACACACCATTCATGCAGCGGAGCTATCCAGTGCCTTACTCTAAAAGACGAGCGATGCAAGAGGAGTTGGATAAGATGTTGGAAAATGGGATCATCGAGAGGTCAGTATCTCATTACTCAAATCCATTAGTGGTGGTAATTAAGAAGGAGGGAGGAGTAAGATTGTGTTTAGACGCAAGGAAGGTTAACCAAATTATTATACCAGACCGAGAATCACCAGAATCTATTAACGAAATCTTTCAAAAGTTTAGTGGCGTACGGTTTATGACATCATTGGATCTGACTGCCGGATATTGGCAAGTGCCATTAGCAGAGGTAAGTAGGAAATACACAGCATTTTTATTTAATGGAAAAAATTATCAGTTTAAGCGACTAACATTTGGGCTAAATACCAGCGTAGCTAGTTTCATTAAATGTTTGGATAGAATTTTGAAACCAAAAGATTTAGATTTTCTCACAGTATATGTGGACGACATTTTAATAGCTTCACGTACATTTGAAGGCCATTTAGAACATTTAAAGTATGTGTTAGGAAAATTAGAAGCGGGAGGATTAACCGTAAATTGGGACAAGTCCAAATTTTTACAAACGAAGATTAATTTTTTAGGATTCATTATTACATCGGAAGGAATTTCTGCAAACCCGGACAAGGTCGAATCTATTATGCGCTTCCCTGAACCGCGAAACATCAAACAACTTCAAAGTTTTCTTGGGCTGTGCAACTTTTATAGGAAATTTCAAAGGAACTACGCCTACCTAACCGCAAAGTTAAGTGCGGTATTGCAGAAGAACAGACAATGGAAGTGGGGAGACTTTGAAGAAATAAAACGAAAATTCAGTAATATGATTATGATGAACCACCCGGATTTTGATAAAATGTTTTATTTACAGACGGACGCCAGCAATGTAGCTGTAGGAGCAGAGCTGTATCAGGAGGATGAGGAGAAGGAACATCGGACTATTGCGTTCGCTAGTCGATCCTTACTGCAGGCTGAGAATTACACAACCACGGAGAAAGAATTGCTCAGTATTGTGTTCGCAGTTGGTAAATTCAGAACTTACATCTTAGGCAACAAAACGATCATTAGAACTGATCATAAAGCTTTGTCATTCCTCAACACTTGTAAACTTGCTCATAGTCGATTAACCAGGTGGGTACTTGTTTTGCAGGAGTACAACTTCGAGTGGGAGTATATTAAAGGAACCGAAAATAAGGTACCCGACACTTGGTCCAGAGTGGATTGTAAAAATAATAAAACAGGAAGGGATTTAAAAGAAATTGAAATTTTTCAGATTAGCACAGAAGACAGAATCTTTGGAGAGGAGCTGAAGGATATCAACACCATGCAGAGAGCAGATGGTAAGTCTGGAAAAATAATACAC
The DNA here is from genome assembly GCA_034769895.1 of Magicicada septendecula. Taxonomy (NCBI): domain Eukaryota; kingdom Metazoa; phylum Arthropoda; class Insecta; order Hemiptera; family Cicadidae; genus Magicicada; species Magicicada septendecula. Next base: position 193,976,928 of record CM068373.1, on the reverse strand, counting down.
AGTTTAGAGACGGAGCTGGATGAGTCTGAGTACAATCAATATTTTAAAATCTACAAAGGGTTATTGTTTAAGAAGGTAGTAGGGGGTGAGCGTGAATGAAGATTAGTGGTGCCAGCAGTGTTGGAAGAGAAAATTATTTGGGATTGTCATATACGATATGGTCATTTTGGGGCTAAAAAGTGTGTAAATGTTTTAAAAGAATCATGTATTTTCAGAAATATGGAGAGGCGAGTGAGACAGTTGCTGAGGAGTTGTGATTTGTGTCAAAAGTCAAAGGTGGTTAACTACAGAGTAGAAGGTGAGTTAAATTACATTAAAGTAGAAAGACCTTTTGATTTAGTTGCTGTGGATTTGTTTGGACCATTGCCGAAGGGTAGAGGCGGAGTAGTATATATATTTGTATTGCTTGACACTTTCTCAAAATATGTAAAATTGTATAGCGTAAAAAGAGCTACCAGTAAGGTATTGAGCGAAAAGGTGACTAAAGACTATATGATTAACGTGGGTAAGCCAAAAGTAATTTTATCAGACCATGGGCCGCAGTTCATCAGTGGAAAATGGCGCCAGACCTTAGGATGGGAAGGCATCCTCACAAAGCATACGGCTGTGTATCATCCCCAGTCCAACCAGGCTGAGCATGTAATGAGAGAAATAGGCGGGATCTTCAGAGCCTATTGTCACGCTAAACACAGCGAATGGCCATTGTATGTACGGAAAGTAGAAACTTGGCTGAACAGTACCACCCACGAGTCCACCGGCTATACACCCCACGAGTTGGTAAGAGGAACACGCCCCCCAAGAATTTTGGAACAACTATTCGACTATCCACCTGAGAGTAGGACAACTGATATAAACATTAAAATCCGGTTGGCGAATGAAAACTTAATTAGCAAGGGTGAACAGAGAAAACGTAGACACGACGCAAGAGGTAAGTGGGTTAAGTATAATATAGGACAAATGGTATTAGTTAAAAGGCATGACTTGTCGAGTGCGCAAGACAAAGAAATTCAGAAAGTCTTTCTCTTATATGAAGGACCGTATGAGGTCATAGAGATTAAGATGCAAAATTCTTATGTGTTACAGAACTGGAGAGATAGTAGGAACACACAATGCTACAAATTTAAAATTGTACTGGTCATCTTAGGTATTTTTTTTTTATGAATATTGTTATTTTTTTTATTTTGAGTGTTTGAGTATTAATTCAGTTTTATTGGTTTTGCAGAAGGGACTCTCCCCCATTTTCGGGCGATCACAGACTCACCACCTCTGATCGTGGATTTTGGAATTCTGGAGGCGGACCATGGTTGGCGGAACTGACGTATGGAAGTGAAAGCAACGATGGTCTTCCTCCACACAAAATTGGTAGCAAGTAGAAAATTTAATCTTATTATTGAACGGGGAGGGGGACCCCTAATTCTTGGGATTTATATATAAGAAAATAATAAAAATTTATCCCACGAATTTTGTTTTATTCTAGAAATTATAGAATAGAACTTGACATTTTTTTTGACTTAACCTATTTTTTGTATAACCTAAGTATATCAGAAGATCCATTGTTTTTCTGTAGTGTTAGAAAAGTGAAGTTTTGGACTTGGAAAGTGTCTACAAATTTATTAATGTAACTAAAGAAAGAAATAACATTTTTTAAATGATATCTAAATTTTGATTTTTTGTGAAGTAACAACCTTACGGGGTTAAAAGGACATAGTGCTACTATGGTGATAAGTAGAGACTGCTTTATGAACATTATCATTCTGTTTATAATATATGGTAGTCTTGTAATGGATTTGTGTATAACTTGTTAGTTGTAGGGTAGTCCCAATTGGGACTACATAAGACACAATGTGTCACATATTTGCGATTCCCCATATTTCGGGCGATTACTGTCTTACCAACACTAATCGTGGATTTGGACGACAACCAGCTGTGGCCAGCAATTGTAACCCTGGCCATGGTTGGTTGCCTACACAATTGGTTGAAATGTTGAAATTTATTGGGAGGTTTAGGGGAATCTAATATTCTTGTTTGAATGGGCTACTTCACCTCGGTTGGGGTGGTAGACCTTAGGGCATATTATAAGTGTAATAGTAAGGGTACATACCTTGAAGGTTTTATACTGCTAAAGCAAGGATGGGAGAGAGAGAAAAGAAAAAAGTGCTCACTCCTTCTGCCTCAGTCCTTGTGGAGGCAACTGAACGCCACAGTTCAGGGGGGGGGCAATAGTGTGTGTGTGGAGGAGAATGAGGGGTAAATATTATTAACAGCGCCAACTATTACCTAATAATAATAATAATTTTAATTTAACAATTCAATAAGATTTATGAATAAATAATACCATGCAGATTTATTAATTATTTTGTTTTTCTATAATTTGTTTTTCTCCATGTTTGGGAGATTTATATGAGAATTTTCATATTTTCAGTAAGATAATCCTTTGTATATCAATATGTTTTATTTCAAAATGGAAAGAGTTAAATATTATCGATAGGAATCGAAACAATTTATTAATTCAGGGTAGTCCATAATGAGAAGGGAAATTCTATATAATTCTTGTGAGTTATGTTTTTAGTAGTATATTTTTAGTACTATATTTTAGTAGTATATCAAGCAAACCCAGTGCTTATTAGCACAAACCAGCACCTAGCTAAGGGGAACCAGATCAGTTAAGGATAGAGTGATTTACCAAGTCACTATTTTGAGATTTTTCGTTTATTGTTTCAGTGTTTGGTGATATGACAGCGGTCCTGAGCTGGCCAGCGCGTCAGAGCAGGGGCGTTACGCGCCTAAGTGGCCTTATGGTGTTGGGATCTCGAAGGAGAAGTCCAGTAAGGTCATGTAGGTACTGTCATCATCATCAGACCACGGGTGAGTTATTGTTTTCTTTATATAAATTGTAAGGGGGTTGTGGCGACCTATCCTGGCTGATCCCTTTAGGAAGTATGAAAGGGTCAATGAAAGTTTTTATGCTTCGGCACAAAATCTTTCATTGAGGGGTTTTTGTAATGGTACAATTATGGTACAATTTTTAATCAACCTAAATATGGTATAAAAAAACCATAAATATTGTATTCCTTCATTTGTAGTAATTTGGTCAAAATTAAATAAACCTTCAATAACATTTGTAAATCTACAGTGAGTGGACTATATAAATATTTGCCAGGATTCTGACTGTTTCATAGCAAAAAACGTGAAGCCCAACAAAAAACCGTATGTCGAATAATGCGATAAAAGTGCCAATCCTTGATGACGTCAGCGGCCAGGAATTTGTTTCCGTAAACAACGCGGTGCTGTCAACAACCAAACAATAGACGAGTGACGTAGATTCACCCCACCTCAGAAATATGGAACAAAGACTCTGTGTCATTTCAACAGGGAACGTGATCGCAGCTGGCCGGCAACCCGTTCACGAAGAGTGAATTTTAACTTGTAAGCCACTAAAAGTGGTTAATAAACGGTATAAAATATCAAAAATGTTGTGACAGACGTTAACAGACTGTCATCGTATAGGTGTCATCGGCCGTTGGATCGTCCATAAGAAATCTTGCGTATAGAATCGGTCCGAGGTGTTTTCGTGGGCCGACACGACGGTGGGGCCGTAAAGCGAAGTAAAACTTTACCGATTGTGCAGATAGTGACGACCCTAGATGTGCGATGAGACTTATACAATAATTTGGTGAGAACGTTCCAACATCCTATTTTCTTTTAATTTCAAATCAAACCTAATTTCACAAAAATGACCAAAATAAAATTCAATTCACTCAATATTAAAATTGCAAAAGAATGAGCTCATTAAATTAAAATTAAAATAATCAATTGTACCAGAGTGAGAGAGAGAGAGAGAGAGAGAGAGAGAGAGAGAGAGAGAGAGAGAGAGAGAGAGTGAGAGGGAGAGTGACTTATGATTTCTAAGTGCTGGGTTGTGCGACAAAGATATTCATATGTTCAATCTATAATCTTTATATAATACGTAATATTTACATATTTCATAAATACATGTCATGATTTTGGAGGGTAAAATTGTTTTGCAAACGCCCGTGGCGTAATATGTGGGTTCGAGTCATTTTTCAATATGTATTAATATTCAAGTTACATACTAATAAAAGTAATTTATATATGATATTTTGTGTATGTTTTATTTCAGGTAATCTATTTCACACAAATGGTTCGTGTTGCACGAACCCTGGCCCGAAACGTAAATTTATGTAATGTTGTCATATTGTACAACATGGCGTCCGGTTGAAAAAGTGATAGTCATCTACTAATACATACAAAAGTACAATTTTTATGGTAACTAATTAAACGATAAAAAGCCATTAGTTACAGATGGCGCGTGCCGAACATGGACTCGACATAAAATATAATTTTATGTAGAGTATACCTACCGGTATGTGAAATAATTACCTGAAGTAATAGTGTTAAAGTACGTAACACGTGCGCAAGGTAAGGTTAACATTTTAGTTTATAAACATATATGTTTTAGTAACATAAAATTGTAAGTATGAGTAATAAGGATAATATTGCAATAGAAACCATTACCGCTGAGGTAAATTTAACTAGTGAAATGGATGTTCAGCCAACTCCAATTAGTCAGATTGACGAAGCAGATACACCTGTATCTGTTGTATATGTAGAAGCAGAGAAGGTCTCCACATCCATGTCTGTTAGTTCAGAAATTAAATCAGACAGTACTGCTGCTATGATGCAGCTCTTATTAAATAAATTTGATAATTTTGACAAAAAATTGGATGAGCAGAAAAGCGATTCTAATATCAAATTCACAAATTTGAATGACAAATTTGATAGACAATTTAAAGAATTACAGAATGAAATTAAAGGTCAAAATTTTCACTTAGAGGAGCGAATTAACACAGTAGAAACACGTTGTGATAACATACAGAAAACCACACTAGCAATTGTTGATGATAAATTCAGTAGTAAAATTAGTAATTTAGATACTAAAATAGATCTAATTTATGACACCGTTAATAACACGGTTAAAAGTCAGTTAGAGTCACAAAATACAGACATACAACAGAAGTGTTTAACTTTGGTAGAAAGTCAATTAGAAGTTAAAACCAATATTGAAGTGAGCAACCAGGTAGAATTGAAAACTAATGTTTTAAAGAATCATTTAGAGAAAATTGAAGTAAATGTAATAGACATTACAAAGAACTTAGAAACCATAGATAATACCATAACAGAACATGAAATTCTACTACTCAATCTACTATTCAATTTGTTACAAAGTAAGATTAAAGAAATTGATGATTTAACTATACAAAATAATATGGATGTGCATGATAAATATGATGTAATTGCAAATAGTTTAACCAGTGTAAAAAATGAGTTACGGGGAGAAATTAATAAAAATATTTCAAGCATAAATGATAGGGTAATCGTAACTAGGGATTTCTATAATGAAATAGAACTAGAGAATTTTAGCCATAAAAACAGGGTAATACATCCCATGCGTTTTCTAAATCAAACACGGGATTACAATTATTTTAGTAGTAGTAGTTGGGAAGTGAAATTAAACAAAATAATTAAATGTTTTAAGGGTAATTCAGTCATATGGGCTGAGGCTCATAGGTTAGAATGGGATTGTTATAATACTTTTGAGAAAGCATTCAAGGGTAAATATTGGACTGAAGAAGAGCAGGAGACTTTAAGAAGCCGCATTATGGGAGCGGGTAATTTCATGGGACGTAACCTTAGTAATAATAACATTACCATATATGTAACTAAATTGTACAATGAGGCAAAATATTTAGAGCCGCCCATACCCTTTAAGTCATTTGTTAGATACGTGAGTAAGCACTTACCCAGAGAAGTGCAGGTTACTCTAATGACTAAAGAAATAGAAAATCTCGATGAGCTTGAAAGGGTATTAGATATACTACAAAGCATTAATGATCGCGAAATGGGTAGATGACCCATTCAGCCAAATATGTCTAACCATAACATTGAGTTTAATCGGCCAAGGCCTTATTACAATAACAATGGTAATAAATATAATTTTCGCAATGATTTACAGCAACCAGGCGGTTGGAGTTGTTCTAGTTGCAGGAAGGAAAATCGTGCCAACATGCAGCACTGTTATTACTGCAAAACGCCAAGGAGTAACCAAACTAAGCAATTCGTACCTGCGAACAGAGGAGCACCTAGTAACAGAGGATCACCATATCACCATCAGGGACCAACAAGGGGACACCCGGTACCCTCCACGAGTCATAACAGGACGCAGCCGGAAAACTGAAGTCGACAGTGGTAAATAGGACCTGACCACTGTTCAGGGAAGCCCATGCGGTCCGACCAATAGAGGACGTACAGTCAAACGTCATAAAAACAGATATCGTTGCTGATTTATTGGAGGAGGAGAGCAACACGACATTGGAGGTGAGAGCTGGACTCACGGAAATCCAGGTACAATAGAGAATAGAAAATTTAAAACACTTGTTGATACAGGAAGTGAAATTTCAGTAATAGCCGAGAATATTTTAAGTGAATTAAAAGAGTTTAAAGGGGATATTCCAGTTTTACCCGTAGCAGGGGTTACAGTAATAGGAGTCACGGGGGTACGTAGTAAAAGGGCGACAAAACAGATACATTTAAGTTTCTCAATTGGAGATATGAATTTTGATAATACATTTTTGGTAGTCAAGGGATTAAGTTTAGACATCATTTTGGGAAATGATTTTTTACAAAGAAATAAAGCTGTAATAAATTTTAAAGAAAAGGTGTTGGAGTTAGATGGGGGTGATCGGTCTGTGAAAATTAATTTTGAAAATGTGATAAATAAAGTTAGAACAACTGGTGTGAAACTGTTACAGAAACGAATAGTTGAGAATAATTTAGATACTAAAATAAATTTTTGTAGAGAGGGTGAGTATTTAGAAGATGTTGATAATGAAATGAGCAATATTAATAATGAAGTATGGGAGATAAGGGCGGATGAATTCTGTAGTGGGGGTGAGGTGATAAGGAGTGGCCAACGTATAGCGTTATGGCAGGTAATAGAGCAGTTTAAGAGAGTGTTTGCCGATATTCCAGGAAGGGCAAAAAATTATGAATGTATGTTACAGATTAAGGAACACACACCATTCATGCAGCGGAGCTATCCAGTGCCTTACTCTAAAAGACGAGCGATGCAAGAGGAGTTGGATAAGATGTTGGAAAATGGGATCATCGAGAGGTCAGTATCTCATTACTCAAATCCATTAGTGGTGGTAATTAAGAAGGAGGGAGGAGTAAGATTGTGTTTAGACGCAAGGAAGGTTAACCAAATTATTATACCAGACCGAGAATCACCAGAATCTATTAACGAAATCTTTCAAAAGTTTAGTGGCGTACGGTTTATGACATCATTGGATCTGACTGCCGGATATTGGCAAGTGCCATTAGCAGAGGTAAGTAGGAAATACACAGCATTTTTATTTAATGGAAAAAATTATCAGTTTAAGCGACTAACATTTGGGCTAAATACCAGCGTAGCTAGTTTCATTAAATGTTTGGATAGAATTTTGAAACCAAAAGATTTAGATTTTCTCACAGTATATGTGGACGACATTTTAATAGCTTCACGTACATTTGAAGGCCATTTAGAACATTTAAAGTATGTGTTAGGAAAATTAGAAGCGGGAGGATTAACCGTAAATTGGGACAAGTCCAAATTTTTACAAACGAAGATTAATTTTTTAGGATTCATTATTACATCGGAAGGAATTTCTGCAAACCCGGACAAGGTCGAATCTATTATGCGCTTCCCTGAACCGCGAAACATCAAACAACTTCAAAGTTTTCTTGGGCTGTGCAACTTTTATAGGAAATTTCAAAGGAACTACGCCTACCTAACCGCAAAGTTAAGTGCGGTATTGCAGAAGAACAGACAATGGAAGTGGGGAGACTTTGAAGAAATAAAACGAAAATTCAGTAATATGATTATGATGAACCACCCGGATTTTGATAAAATGTTTTATTTACAGACGGACGCCAGCAATGTAGCTGTAGGAGCAGAGCTGTATCAGGAGGATGAGGAGAAGGAACATCGGACTATTGCGTTCGCTAGTCGATCCTTACTGCCGGCTGAGAATTACACAACCATGGAGAAAGAATTGCTCAGTATTGTGTTCGCAGTTGGTAAATTCAGAACTTACATCTTAGGCAACAAAACGATCATTAGAACTGATCATAAAGCTTTGTCATTCCTCAACACTTGTAAACTTGCTCATAGTCGATTAACCAGGTGGGTACTTGTTTTGCAGGAGTACAACTTCGAGTGGGAGTATATTAAAGGAACCGAAAATAAGGTACCCGACACTTGGTCCAGAGTGGATTGTAAAAATAATAAAACAGGAAGGGATTTAAAAGAAATTGAAATTTTTCAGATTAGCACAGAAGACAGAATCTTTGGAGAGGAGCTGAAGGATATCAACACCATGCAGAGAGCAGATGGTAAGTCTGGAAAAATAATACACAGTTTAGAGACGGAGCTGGATGAGTCTGAGTACAATCAATATTTTAAAATCTACAAAGGGTTATTGTTTAAGAAGGTAGTAGGGGGTGAGCGTGACTGGAGATTAGTGGTGCCAGCAGTGTTGGAAGAGAAAATTATTTGGGATTGTCATATACGATATGGTCATTTTGGGGCTAAAAAGTGTGTAAATGTTTTAAAAGAATCATGTATTTTCAGAAATATGGAGAGGCGAGTGAGACAGTTGCTGAGGAGTTGTGATTTGTGTCAAAAGTCAAAGGTGGTTAACTACAGAGTAGAAGGTGAGTTAAATTACATTAAAGTAGAAAGACCTTTTGATTTAGTTGCTGTGGATTTGTTTGGACCATTGCCGAAGGGTAGAGGCGGAGTAGTATATATATTTGTATTGCTTGACACTTTCTCAAAATATGTAAAATTGTATAGCGTAAAAAGAGCTACCAGAGCTAAGGTATTGAGCGAAAAGGTGACTAAAGACTATATGATTAACGTGGGTAAGCCAAAAGTAATTTTATCAGACCATGGGCCGCAGTTCATCAGTGGAAAATGGCGCCAGACCTTAGGATGGGAAGGCATCCTCACAAAGCATACGGCTGTGTATCATCCCCAGTCCAACCAGGCTGAGCATGTAATGAGAGAAATAGGCAGGATCTTCAGAGCCTATTGTCACGCTAAACACAGCGAATGGCCATTGTATGTACGGAAAGTAGAAACTTGGCTGAACAGTACCACCCACGAGTCCACCGGCTATACACCCCACGAGTTGGTAAGAGGAACACGCCCCCCCAAGAATTTTGGAACAACTATTCGACTATCCACCTGTGAGTAGGACAACTGATATAAACATTAAAATCCGGTTGGCGAATGAAAACTTAATTAGCAAGGGTGAACAGAGAAAACGTAGACACGACGCAAGAGGTAAGTGGGTTAAGTATAATATAGGACAAATGGTATTAGTTAAAAGGCATGACTTGTCGAGTGCGCAAGACAAAGAAATTAAGAAATTCTTTCTCTTATATGAAGGACCGTATGAGGTCATAGAGATTAAGATGCAATATTCTTATGTGTTACAGAACTGGAGAGATAGTAGGAACACACAATGCTACAAATTTAAAATTGTACTGGTCATCTTAGGTATTTTTTTTTATGAATATTGTTATTTTTTTTTATTTTGAGTGTTTGAGTATTAATTCAGTTTTATTGGTTTTGCAGAAGGGACTCTCCCCCATTTTCGGGCGATCACAGACTCACCACCTCTGATCGTGGATTTTGGAATTCTGGAGGCGGACCATGGTTGGCGGAACTGACGTATGGAAGTGAAAGCAACGATGGTCTTCCTCCACACAAAATTGGTAGCAAGTAGAAAATTTAATCTTATTATTGAACGGGGAGGGGGACCCCTAATTCTTGGGATTTATATATAAGAAAATAATAAAAATTTATCCCACGAATTTTGTTTTATTCTAGAAATTATAGAATAGAACTTGACATTTTTTTTGACTTAACCTATTTTTTGTATAACCTAAGTATATCAGAAGATCCATTGTTTTTCTGTAGTGTTAGAAAAGTGAAGTTTTGGACTTGGAAAGTGTCTACAAATTTATTAATGTAACTAAAGAAAGAAATAACATTTTTTAAATGATATCTAAATTTTGATTTTTTGTGAAGTAACAACCTTACGGGGTTAAAAGGACATAGTGCTACTATGGTGATAAGTAGAGACTGCTTTATGAACATTATCATTCTGTTTATAATATATGGTAGTCTTGTAATGGATTTGTGTATAACTTGTTAGTTGTAGGGTAGTCCCAATTGGGACTACATAAGACACAATGTGTCACATATTTGCGATTCCCCATATTTCGGGCGATTACTGTCTTACCAACACTAATCGTGGATTTGGACGACAACCAGCTGTGGCCAGCAATTGTAACCCTGGCCATGGTTGGTTGCCTACAAAATTGGTTGAAATGTTGAAATTTATTGGGAGGTTTAGGGGAATCTAATATTCTTGTTTGAATGGGCTACTTCACCTCGGTTGGGGTGGTAGACCTTAGGGCATATTATAAGTGTAATAGTAAGGGTACATACCTTGAAGGTTTTATACTGCTAAAGCAAGGATGGGAGAGAGAGAAAAGAAAAAAGTGCTCACTCCTTCTGCCTCAGTCCTTGTGGAGGCAACTGAACGCCACAGTTCAGGGGGGGGGGCAATAGTGTGTGTGTGGAGGAGAATGAGGGGTAAATATTATTAACAGCGCCAACTATTACCTGATAATAAGAATAATAATAATAATTTTAATTTAACAATTCAATAAGATTTATGAATAAATAATACCATGCAGATTTATTAATTATTTTGTTTTTCTATAATTTGTTTTTCTCCATGTTTGGGAGATTTATATGAGAATTTTCATATTTTCAGTAAGATAATCCTTTGTATATCAATATGTTTTATTTCAAAATGGAAAGAGTTAAATATTATCGATAGGAATCGAAACAATTTATTAATTCAGGGTAGTCCATAATGAGAAGGGAAATTCTATATAATTCTTGTGAGTTATGTTTTTAGTAGTATATTTTTAGTACTATATTTTAGTAGTATATCAAGCAAACCCAGTGCTTATTAGCACAAACCAGCACCTAGCTAAGGGGAACCAGATCAGTTAAGGATAGAGTGATTTACCAAGTCACTATTTTGAGATTTTTCGTTTATTGTTTCAGTGTTTGGTGATATGACAGCGGTCCTGAGCTGGCCAGCGCGTCAGAGCAGGGGCGTTACGCGCCTAAGTGGCCTTATGGTGTTGGGATCTCGAAGGAGAAGTCCAGTAAGGTCATGTAGGTACTGTCATCATCATCAGACCACGGGTGAGTTATTGTTTTCTTTATATAAATTGTAAGGGGGTTGTGGCGACCTATCCTGGCTGATCCCTTTAGGAAGTATGAAAGGGTCAATGAAAGTTTTTATGCTTCGGCACAAAATCTTTCATTGAGGGGGTTTTGTAATGGTACAATTATGGTACAATTTTTAATCAACCTAAATATGGTATAGAAAACCATAAATATTGTATTCCTTCATTTGTAGTAATTTGGTCAAAATTAAATAAACCTTCAATAACATTTGTAAATCTACAGTGAGTGGACTATATAAATATTTGCCAGGATTCTGACTGTTTCATAGCAAAAAACGTGAAGCCCAACAAAAAAACCGTATGTCGAATAATGCGATAAAAGTGCCAATCCTTGATGACGTCAGCGGCCAGGAATTTGTTTCCGTAAACAACGTGATGCTGTCAACAACCAAACAATAGACGAGTGACGTAGATTCACCCCACCTCAGAAATATGGAACAAAGACTGTGTCATTTCAACAGGGAACGTGATCGCAGCCGGCCGGCAACCCGTTCACGAAGAGTGAATTTTAACTTGTAAGCCACTAAAAGTGGTTAATAAACGGTATAAAATATCGAAAAATGTTGTGACGGACGTTAACAGACTGTCATCGTATAGGTGTCATCGGCCGATGGATCGTCCATAAGAAATCTTGCGTATAGAATCGGTCCGAGGTGTTTTCGTGGGCCGACACGACGGTGGGGCCGTAAAGCGAAGTAAAACTTTACCGATTGTGCAGATAGTGACGACCCTAGATGTGCGATTTGACTTATACAATAATTTGGTGAGAACGTTCCAACATCCTATTTTCTTTTAATTTCAAATCAAACCTAATTTCACAAAAATTACCAAAATAAAATTCAATTCACTCAATATTAAAATTGCAAAAGAATGAGCTCATTAAATAAAAATAAAAATAATCAATTGTACCAGAATGAGAGAGAGAGAGAGAGTGAGAGGGAGAGTGACTTATGATTTCTAAGTGCTGGGTTGTGCGACAAAGATATTCATAGGTTCAATCTATAATCTTTATATAATACGTAATATTTACATATTTCATAAATACATGTCATGATTTTGGAGGGTAAAATTGTTTTGCAAACGCCCGTGGCGTAATATGTGGGTTAATATTACTTAATGTAATATTCTTACTATCTGTAAATTCATTATTCACAATATCATTGTTGTTTACTTTATTAGTCAGTACTTCATTTTTCTGGGTACTATTTACCTTCTGGGTTTCTAATTGACTTAAATTCTTGTCTAGTTTTGTAATGACCTTGTCACATTGCTTAATAAGATTATCGTGACCTATTTTAATTTCATTCTGTAATTCTTTAAATTGTCTATCAAATTTGTCATTCAAATTTGTGAATTTGATATTAGAATCGCTTTTCTGCTCATCAAATTTTTTGTCTAATTTATCGAACTTCACACTCTGTTCATCAAATTTGTTTAATAAGAGCTGCATCATAGCAGCAGTACTGTCTGATTTAATTTCTGAACTAACAGACATGGATGTAGAGACCTTCTCTGCTTCTACATATACAACAGATACAGGTGTATCTGCTTCGTCAATCTGACTAATTGGAGTTGGCTGAACATCCATTTCACTAGTTAAATTTACCTCAGCGGTACTGGTTTCTATTGCAATATTATCCTTATTGCTCATACTTACAATTTTATGTTACTATGAATCCCTAATGTAACTAATGGCTTTTTATCGTTTAATTAGTTACCATAAAAATTGTACTTTTGTATGTATTAGTAAATGACTATCACTTTTTCAACCGGACGCCATGTTGTACAATATGACAACATTACATAAATTTACGTTTCGGGTTAATATACCCATAAATAAATATATGTAATGTTGTCATATTGTACAACATGGCGTCCGGTTGAAAAAGTGATAGTCATTTACTAATACATACAAAAGTACATTAGGGAAAATAAGATTTATAGGGAATAAGTTATAATAAAAAATCAATAAGCCAGATCGTGATAAGAGAAAATAATGAAGAAAAGACTCAGAAGAAAGGAAGTAGAAGATACAGAATTGAACATAAAACTGAACAAGAAGCAGGAGAATGTGACGGTACAAACGTCCGTCTTAGGGAATTATGGTACAAGGAAATATTTTATTGTATTTTCATACATAAAACATGGTTAGAACAACTCTCCCAATCATTAATAACACGACGCAGTTTCATCAGTGTTGATCGAATACAAGGTCATAGCCTACGTGCGTTCCGCCGCATACGTTATATAAAACCAATGGAAAGACAATAATGAGACGTAATAAAACAAGTGAAAACGTCATAAGAATGACGCAAAACAAAGGCGTCAGCCATATGAAACAAAAGGCGGTGACGACATGACACTACTACATTTTGCGTATGACCCGTTCTCAGTCTCTATCATCACCTCAGAGCGTACACATGTTCGATTATTAGCTGGCTTAATTTGGCTAGTTGATGTGTTCAAAATGTAATCCAAAGGTAGTATATACCTGTATTCAGTAGACAGTCAGTTACAATGTAAATTCAGTGCACGAAAAGACCGACAAAACAAGAAAAGTTCGCCGAACAACGGGCCGAGATGAACGCATGATTGGGAGACTACATCTTCAAACCCAGGGAAGTGACAAAATTAATAATTATAAAGTAACTAAAGAATTGAGCTCAAAAAAAATTTTGATTAATAAAATGTACCAGAAATGAGAAAATGGGAGAATACAGAGCAAATGTGTGAGTGAAAGATGCCGGCATTTCTATTAAAAAATGAGGCGTTGGTTTATGTTGAAATAATACAATTTTATGATAAGACTAAAATCTAAACATACTGCAGTAGTAAAATGTTTTGGGGATTCACAATAAATATGAAACAGATAATTGTAATTAATTAATAACTAATAAAGCGGAAGTAGAGGTCCGCCATGTTATACTGAGTCTTACAAGACGCCATGTTTGTTTTATTGTAAATTTAAACTATGCCAGTTCAGTTTTATTAAATGAATGTTATATATCACAAGAATAGTTGTTAGAGTCGTTATTTTGAGACCCAAAGCTGTCTCTGTCTCTCGTTTAAACGAACCCTGGACCCAAATACACAAATTGACATTGACTACAAAACCACGTAGCAACCGGAAGTATGGTAAACCACGAGGTAAGTAAATATTGTATTTATATTATTTTGTTATTAATAAAAAGTAAAGTTAACAAATGGCGCCCGAACAGGGACTTTATTATTTGTATGTTTTATTAGATAACAATTGGCGCCCAAACAGAGACTTTATTGTATAAATATAAGTAAGTTAACAATTGGCAGCCCGAACTAGTGACCTTTATAAAAATTATTTTATATAAAAAATAAGCCAGATTCAGAAACAGACGGGCAGCGAAATAAAATATAGCGTAACACGCAAATGACATATGTTAGAATTATAGGTTATGTTATTGTTGAGTTAAGATATAAAGCAACAATTGAAAATAAAAGAGAATTTGACAAAATATTTTATTCAATATGGCAAACAATAGTGAAAATAGCAGCCTCACTGCGAATAAAAGCCAAACGAGTATGACGGAATCAAAAATAATGAGTGAAGAAATTGTTCATTCAACACCAGTCATAAGCAAAAGGGCTGACGACAACGATATAGTAAAAATAATGCAAACACTTTTCGAGTTACAGAATAACAAATTTGACGAGAAATTTAGTGATTTAAAAAGCGATATTAACGAAATCAAAAGACAAAATTGCAATTTTGCTAAACGTTTTGATGAGCTACACATGAAAAAGAATAAAGTAGATGACAATTCTAAGAGTAGAGAAATAGACAAATTAAACATAAATAAAGACAAGGTAAGTAGTGGTGAAAATTATGATAAAATAAATAAAAATATGGTATTAAAAAATGATTATGTGAACATTGGTAGTGATAATGAGATTTTAAGGGGAGTAGAATATGATAATGATGGAATGTTAGTGTGTGTTGAGGGGTTAAAAAGAGTGTGTAAAGAGAGTATAGAGGTAGAAGGGTTGCAGGGGGTAAATTTTTCCCTTAATGGTGTAGTAGGGGGTGAAGTAAAGACTTCACATGTGTTTAGGAAGGACGAGAGTGCCTTCAGTATATATTTGGAAGGCGATAGGTCTGCAAATAAAGTTGTCCCTAGGTTTTTTAGTGCACTTCACAGGTGGTGCAGTAATGGTGAGTTAGTGTCCCCTGCATATTCTGAGAGTGAGAGGTATATTGAGAGAGGCAAGTTTTGTGAGAGGTATTGCGAGAGAAAGAGGGAGATAGAGATTTTTAAAATACATAGAACTTATGAAGAATTTATCGAAAGATTAGGTGGAGAGAGAAGTAATAAAAATAAGAACTTACCTTATAGTGAAACTGAGGTAGTAGGAGACGATAATGAAAATAATGACTTTGTAACTTAACCCGATTGTGACTAATTATACTGAAGGTGACAGGACCATACCCTATGATGACAAGTTGTATGATAAATTGATATGGAATAACCCTATTAATTACGATAGTTTTGTAGAAGAATATAAGAATTTAAATAAGTATTATATTAATGATGCTGATATTATGTTTTCAAGGAAAAATAAGTTGTATAGACCTAAGACTTGATTGTTGTTTGATGATGGGGGATAAAAATTTTATTGTGTTATGAACATTTAATTATGTGATAGTGTGATTTCAAGATGGACTGTTTTATGAACTGATTTATGGTAAATGATTAAATGATAATTTGGATTGTATATTTTTGTGTGTTAATGTCAATGTATTTGTGTATTCTAGATGTTGTGTATTACATATAATTTTATGTAAACCATGCATGTAACAGGGAGGTATAGTTTAATTGATTTAATAATAATTATAACATGTTTCAAACTAAATAAATAATTGAAGAATAATTAATTGTGATGATGAATTTAAATAATTATGAGATACAGATTCTAGTGATTAGTAAATGAGTAAACATAAATATGTTCGGATATTGAGTTGTGTTGTTATTGTAAGGTAAGTGATGAATTTTCTAGTGTTATATTAAGGTGAAATGTTGTAAAGAGGTTTGGGTGATAATGATAAATAAGGCATATGAATTAGTCAGAATTAACTTTATTGGGAGTTAGAGAGAATAAGAAGTTGAGATACAGATAATACACAAAGGGAGGATTAGATATTTTAGGGACACAGTAGTTAGTGATTATATGTAGAGAAGATGAGTAATACGTAATTAGAGAGTAAGTAGTTGATGGTGATATTCTGTGGTAAGGATAGTGGTGTAAGGAGTGATCAACGTGCGGTGTTGTGGCAGTTCCCGTAATTAGAGAAGGGTAAGAGTGTTTGCCGATATTTGGTGGAGGGCAAAAGGTTATGAACGTGTATAATGCCAGGTAGGGTACACACGTCCTAGTACAAAGAGGTAATAGAAATTTCAATTTCACTAGTATAAATAGAATTAAGGTTGAAGGGGGTTGTTGTTATGGAGAGATGGTGTCATATTATATGAATCTGGTTGTTAGTAGGAAAAAAAAGGATGAATAATGTTAGATAGATAAATGCCAAAATAAGATATAGATAATAGTGAATAATAGAGAGTCACCCAAACTAGATAAGTATTGATGAAAAGGTTAGAAAAAGAAAATTCATAGTAGAAAGGTGATGTAACAGAAAGGTTAATATTAAACTTGAAATTTTTTTATAGAATCTAATTGTAACAAATGTTAAATAGTTAAATGTTGATATAAAAGAATGGTAAAGAGTTGATAATAATAATGTTATAAAGTTTTGATACAAGTTATTTCAAATGTAAATGTAACAATGTTAATGTGAATGTTCAGTGTTTTATTATATTGTATTGATATTGTTATTGAACATACAAATATCGTTCTGATTCTGTTGCAAAGAAATATGAGTATCGTTAAAGCTGAGTAAAGAAAGTTTAAATAAGTTAGAGTGTCTCCCATAAACAAATAGTGCTGAATTTTATATGATAGAGATAGTTGTTGTTGCTTTTGAAAATTAAAATATTGTTTTATGTGTTATGCTTAGTATAAGAATATGTTTTCTTGTGGTGAGAGAGTAAAGTAACCTTGACTGGAGTCAGAAAATTTTAATAAATGTAGGAATGTTGAAAAGGGAAATGGATTTTATATTTTAAATCATGCTCGTTTTTATTATGAAAGAATTTTAGAGTTAAGCAAACCAATGCCTCAAAACACAAACCAATGCAGCTAAGGGGAGGCATATCAGTTGTGGATATGGGAATAGATGAGGCCACTATTTTAAATTTTTGTATTTCATGTTTCAGAGATTGATGGTGTTGTGACGGCGGTCCTGAGCTGGCCGGTGCGTCAGAGCAGGAGCGTTAAGTGCCAAATGGCCTTACGGTGTTGGGATCTCTCCTGAGAAGTCCAGTAAGGTCAGATGGGTACTGTCACCATCATTGGACCAAGGGTAAGTGATTGTATATTTTTGTAAACACTACAGGGGGTTGTGGCGACATATTCCGACTGATCCCTTTAGACAGTATGAATGTGTCAATGAGAGTTTTTATGCTTCGGCATAAAACCTCCCATTGAGGGGGTTTTGTGACGGTACAAATGTCCGTCTTAGGGAATTATGGTACAAGGAAATATTTTATTGTATTTTCATACATAAAACATGGTTAGAACAACTCTCCCAATCATTAATAACACGACGCAGTTTCATCAGTGTTGATCGAATATAAGGTGATAGCCTACGTGCGTTCCGCCGCAACGTTATATAAAACCAATGGAAAGACAATAATGAGACGTAATAAAACAAGTGAAAACGTCATAAGAATGATGCAAAACAAAGGTGTCAGCCATATGAAACAAAAGGCGGTGACGACATGACACTACTACATACGCAGATTTTTCGTATGACCCGTTCTCAGTCTCTATCATCACCTCAGAGCGTACACACGTTCGATTATTAGCTGGCTTAATTTGGCCAGTTGAAGTGTTCTAAATCAATCAAAATGTAATCCAAAGGTAGTATATACCTGTATTCAGTAGACAGTCAGTTACAATGTAAATTCAGTGCATGAAAAGACCGACAAAACAAGAAAAGTTCGCCGAACAACGAGCCGAGATGAACGCATGATTGGGAGACTACATCTTCAAACCCAGGGAAGTGACACAATTAATAATTATAAAGTAAGTAAAGAATTGAGCTCAAAAAAAATTTTGATTAATAAAATGTACCAGAAATGAGAAAATGGGAGAATACAGAGCAAATGTGTGAGTGAAAGATGCTGGCATTAAAAAATCAGGCGTTGGTTTATGTTGAAATAATACAATTTTATGATAAGACTAAAATCTAAACATACTGCAGTAGTAAAATGTTTTGGGGATTCACAATAAATATGAAACAGATAATTGAAATTAATTAATAACTAATAAAGCGGAAGTAGAGGTCCGCCATGTTATACTGAGTCTTACAAGACGCCATGTTTGTTTTATT
This sequence comes from Magicicada septendecula, assembly GCA_034769895.1. Taxonomy (NCBI): domain Eukaryota; kingdom Metazoa; phylum Arthropoda; class Insecta; order Hemiptera; family Cicadidae; genus Magicicada; species Magicicada septendecula. The sequence goes on along the minus strand of CM068373.1, from coordinate 193,958,048 downwards.
GTAAATGTAAACTATGCCAGTTCAGTTTTATTAAACGAATGTTATATATCACAAGAATAGTTGTTAGAGTCGTTATTTCGAGACCCAAAGCTGTCTCTGTCTCTCGTTTAAACGAACCCTGGACCCAAATACACAAATTGACATTGATTACAAAACCATGTGGCAACCGGAAGTATGGTAAACCACGAGGTAAGTAAATATTGTATTTATATTATTTTGTTATTAATAAAAAGTAAAGTTAACAAGAATTTAAGAAGAAAATGATACAATACAATTGATAATTTCATCAAACTTAGAATCATGTTTTATAAAATGATCAATTTTGGTGGAAGGGCATTATATAACATTCTTAATGTAATTAAGAAAGAAGGAGGAAGAATGGTAAACCAAAAGTGATTATTAAATAAAATTATAGAATAGACTGACAGACAAATGACTTTGACCCAACTCGAGATTGGCCAGATAAAAAACCAAAATAAAATGAAACAAAATGGAAATGAAGGAGAAGAAAAATGAAAATAAAAATGGAACAAACCAAATATAAAGGAAATAAAGTGAAACAAGATGATAAAACACAGACAAATAGTATAGAATAGGGAAGGGAGAAATGATACACGCGAATATCATAAAGGAAACAAAACCAGTAAATAACCAATATAAAAAAAAAAATAAGTATTAGTATTGACTAAGTGACAAATGTAATTAATAACTGATAAAACCCGATAAATAAAAGTACACTAATCCAAGAATTAGAAGTATATGTAAGTAAGAACTCTAGAAAGACATGAACTTATTAAGTATAAATAAAATTTGTAAAGAAAGAGAGAGATAGTGAGATAGTGAGAAATAAAAATAACTAAGTGACAAAGAAAAAGTAATGGTAGGGATTACCCACTAATAAACACTTAAAATAAAAAGTTTAAGAAGTGCCAAAAGTGAAAGTGTAAAAACCCCAAAATAATGAGTAAATCAGTGATAAACACCAGTTAGTTTAAAAGTGAAGGTTATGAATAAAAAAGAATACTGTAAATGATAGTATGATAAAAAATAGCGATAGATAAGAAAACACTTAGTAAATCAGTGATAAACACTAAATGATTTAATAGTGAACATATAAGAATTGTATTGTTAATAGTAATTAAAAGTAGTATTTAGATTAGATATAAATGAAGGATACGATGTTATTCAGGGGAGAAAGCCCATGTAAGGTAAACAGTTAGTGTTACCATGGATTGGAGGGAGAGATTAGTAAAGAATGAAATGTGTTGTAAACCAACATTACCTAATAACTGGTAAAGATTGTTCAATTAAATTTATGAATAGGATATGGCTGAAGGAAGTATACAGTCCATAGGCCTAGTTGTTATATTTTATGTAATAAAAAGAATAGTAAATATAGCCATATTGGTAAAAATAAATAAATAAGAAGGTAAATCAATACAGAAATAATAAACACTGGAAAATCAGTTAGGAAATAATTGACAAGCCATGATGTAGAAAATAATATTGACACATAATCAGTACAAAAACAAATTCAAAACACATTAACCAATAAACAAATCAATTATAATAACAAAACAAAACACTTTAGAGTAAAATGAGATATAATTGGTATAAAATAAGTAAATATAATCAATGGCTACTTAGGCCTATGAAATGCCCAACTGTAAAAAACAAATAAATACAAATTGTATGAAATCAAAATAGAAATTAACAAATCCAAGGCGAGGAACCAGCCAAGGATAATTTGTAAATCAAATTAAAAGAAAATGTTAGAATAAGGATTTAAATTAAAAGAGAAATACAGCTAACAAATATTAAAATAATTGTACAAACATTAATGTTTTGAAAAACCCAACCTTATGGGATATCAAAATAATGTTTGAAAGGAAATAATAACAGTAGTGATAATATTTAATATGTAGGGAGGAAGACAGAAGAATAAAAGCAATCAGAAGATATACAGCTATTTTGAATAAAAATTCAAAATTGATAACAATGGTTATAAGACAAGATTAAGCAATCAGAATTAAATTGTAACCATGACAACAGACGTTGGTTACGAATTTTCAGTTAATTTATAGTACTCGTAAAGTGACGCTCTTGCAGAATAGAAGCCAAATCGTGAACGACCAAAATTCTAATTTAAAAGGTCAAAATAGTAAACAAAATTGCAAAAAATGAACAAGAAAGAAGCAGACGATGACTGAAACCATTTAACTGATGTCGAGGACCAATTAAATAAAAAAGAAATGAATAAATTGCTACGATTAATTTGAAAAAGATGCCAGATGCCCTAGACAATTTAAAATTGAATATAATTGCAGCCCAATTCCTTTTTACCTGAACAACTGAGTACACCCAGTCTACTGATGTGTTAAGTATCATTAAATTACTCAAATTACAGAAGTAAACTCACTTTAAATATTTCTCACAGTAATCTGAACTCTCACTATAAACTGCATATAATTTCTTTCAAAGATTAAATAAAAAACTAAGACACTGAAAATTTGTCAACTAGTAAAAATAACCTGTTGTTAGTTTACGAACTTTTGAAACACTTTTACTACACTCCAGGAACAAGTTATAGCTACACATTATATTATTTAAGTATAAATAATGTAAGGTAGTGTATTTTTATTGTTGTAATAATTAATAATCCTTTTATCGTAATCACAAGAATCCAAGACGTTTGAACGAGAATATTTGTAAACAACTTCTACAGTCGCCATCATTGACTGTCTGATTCGTTCAAAATCGATTTGTCAAACCCTAGAGAAATTGTCTTATATTAATTGCCGGTGCAAATGTATTAAAAAACAAAATATAATCTGTGTTAAACTGAATAATTCATAATCACCAAATAATAAACAAATACTGAGTGTAACCACTGTGTTTTAATTTCATTAGGAAGGTGTATTATAATTTTTGTACATGTTAGCGAACAGCTAGTATTGACGGCAAGCGCTCAGGTAGACAACTCAACGAACTACCGGCCTGATTAAGAAGGTCGAACCGAGGCGGGAATAAATTTGAATTCTCCACACCGCCTGAGCGGAACTCGCCCTATCATCATAACATTTTTTAATTGTTTTAATTAAACAATTTGGCGCCACCCAGGATTTACACACCCCTAGTGAACAACAGGTAAAGACTTCGGTACCTGGTTATTCGTACGTTCGCGACGGACACAATTAGCGTAAGTTACGTTCCAGAGCGACGACGGATTGGTAAGACACGAGAGTACACGTTACAAATACAGCGAAAGCTGTATTACAAATTGCCGACCAACTGGTTAGGTTAGAAGAAAGGGAAATACGAAATTCTAGTGGCGATTACAAAAGGATAACAAGATGCACAACACAAGATACCAAACTAAACAACGCGAGAAGGAGGCTGACAAGGAAGCAGAGAGGTTAGAAAAGGACCAAGAAATGGAAGAAAATAGAGGGGAAGCAAGGAACATCGGTTCAAGAGGTGGAAACAATAATAAACACGGAAGAACCAACCCAAGACAAAGAAATGGAACCACAAGCGGGTGACAAGGGAGAAGTTAGAGGAGACCCGAACATACTAAAATTAATGGAAATGATGAATAGTATGAACAATAAATTAGACAAGAATGAGGAGAGTCTGAAACAGATGAAGGAAGAAACTAAAGAACAAAATGAGGTTTTAAGGGAAACCTTAAAGAAACAAATCAGTGAAAATATACACACACTGAACGCTAGAATCAAAAGCAACAATGAAACATTAAAACAACAAATTAACAAAAATAATGAAACCTTACAACAGTGATTGACGGAGGACATTCAAAGAAGGAATGAAGAGTTGAAGGAACAATTGAAGGAGGACCACGAGAAAAAAAAGGAAGAAATGAAGCAGCAAATGGTACACCAATTAATGGAGTACCAGGAAGAAGCAAAACAGCAGGTAACCGAAACCAATGAGAAATTAGGGGAGAAAACCAACGAAACTGTTTCAGAAGTCCGTAAGGAGGTAATCCATAAAATAAACAACCTCGAAGGAGAAAACAAAAGGAGAATTGAGGAATGCCACGAAGAAACAACCAAAAGGTGTAAACAAGTAAACCAGGACATACATCAAGTCCGGGAAGAAAACCAAAAGGAGATAGCAGTCATACGAACGGACCTGGGAGAAAGAATGGAAGAAGTGTACAGCAATCTAAATAAAATCGACAGCAAGGTGGACAAAAATAAACAAAGAATTGATGAGATGCATAGACGAGAAGAATTATTACAGGAAGAAGTGGACGCCTGGCATGACTGGCCATGTAACAATAATCATATAATTAACAATGACAATCGGGATACAATCAACTTCCGCAACTATAAGCGCAATCCGATAGAATTTCTGAAAAGGGTGGAAGAGTTAATTATAAAGAACCGCGAAACCCGATGGACAACTGTGAGGGGAATGCTGGACAAAATGTTTAAGGAAACCTATGACAACTGGTGGACCGCCACAAGTCCAGACATCCAGAGCATCCAAGAGTTCAAGACACAATTCAAGGCAAAATATTGGTCAGAATCAACCCAGAACATGGTCCGCAACAACTTGAGTAATGGGAGGTATGAGAACCAGAATGGACAATCTCTCACGTCATATTTTCTGGGAATAATCTGCATGGCCAGAAATTTGGAACCCTGCATTCCTGAAGAGTGTCTAGTAATACAACTATCATACCACTATGATGACGCGATACAGAAGGCCCGTATGTATAGTCAAGTCAAGACAATTCAGGACATGGCTAGTCTATTAGAGAGCCATGAACACGAATGGCAATACCGCAAGAACCGATTCACGAGTTTCCGGAATAGTAAGATAAACGAAGGGCCATCCCCACCAAACCAACAGGGTGATAACAAGCCACCAACGAACAACACCAATAATTACCAAGGGAATCAACGCGGGAATAATGCGCCCAGGAATTATAACCAAAACAGTAACAACGGGAATTTTAGAAACGACTACAGGGGTAACTACCAACGGAACGGTCCAAACAATTACTATCGTCCAGGAAACGGTAATAACACCAACCAAGGATACTGACCGCAAGTAAATTACGTGCGATGCCAAGCCCAGCAAAGTCCAGGAAGAAACTATTCTCATGCAAATAACCAACGAACGTACTATAACCAGGTACCAAGCACACGAATCCACACATTCGAGGAGAATGCCGGGAATGAGGGAGATAACACGAACAGCCGACAGGAGCCACCAACGAGCCAAAATACAAATACAAATGAAGTCAGGAACAATGAGGTCATTCCTCATTTAAACGAATAAGGTCGGTGAGAACTGTAAACAGCCCATCACTGGACCAATCTCTTGGGGAATTTAAGACTATGACAGACAAGAAGATTACCATAATACAGATGAACTATTTAAAACTATAAGGAACGAATTAATTAAAGAAAATAATAACCAGATGCCTAGCAGGAACAGTGAAATAGTGTACATAAGTGCCCAAATAAATGGAATCACCTCAACCATAATGATCGATACAGAATCCAACATCTCTTTGATCGACCAAGTGGATGTAAATAGACTACAACAGGGAGTAGAATACCAATACCAACTCTGCCAATAAACAATGTAACAATCATCGGTGCTACAGGCAGGCAAAATAAGACAGTAAGGAAACAAGTATCCTTGGAGCTTAACAGTAAAGGAATAAAATTAACTATGCCATTTCTTGTTGCCAGCGGCCTGCCATTCTCAATACTTGTTGGGTGTGATGTACTCAGACAATACTCTGCCATAATTAATCTACGACAAGGAGAAGTATCACTAACAACGGAACAAGGGATATGGACAGCCGATCTAGTGAACGGTAGCAACTTACCTTCAATAACAACCAGCTGCACAATGATTCAAAACTATTATTGCCACCAATCACACGGAAGAATATTGAACGAATGGAAGGATGAAGAACTATGGTCGAGTAAGCTGGAGGAGATCAGAAACTTCCAACGAGAAGGACAAGACCAACAGATTAGTGTACACCAAGCAGAGGAGCTTATAAACATATACAATTGATATAGACACATTTTTTCCAACGCCCTGGGTAAGGTAAAGGACTATCAATGCATGATCAGATTTAAAGAACCCGTTGATTTCAAGAAAAAGTCTTATCCTATCGCATACTCACAAAGGAATGCAGTGAGGGCGGAGATCAACCAAATGATGGAAGACAATATTATCGAATTGAGTCAATCACCCTATACCAGTCCAATAGTGGCGATACCAAAAAAGGACGGAAAAGTGAGAATATGCCTTGATACAAGAGAGATCAATAAAATGATAGTGAACGACAGAACATCCCCAGGTGAAATCGAAGAAATTTTAAAGAAGTTCCACGGTACGAAATACATCAGTGCGTGGGATACAGTATGTGGATATTGGCAGGTGGAGCTACACCCGAACAGTAGAAAATACTTAGCTTTTCTGTTCGATGGAAGGAACTATCAGTTCAAAAGACTACCATTTGGACTGATAAATTCGGTCGCAGTATTTGTTAAATGTATGGACCAAATATTGGGACAAGATGTGCTGAATTTTACCACCGTATACGTAGATGACCTGCTGATAACATCATCAAATTGGAATGAACACTGTGCTAGAGTGGAAATAGTATTAAAGAAGTTATCAGATAACCACATAACCCTTAAGCTGGACAAGTCAAAATTTATAGCCCGCAAGGTACAATTTTTAGGATTTAATTTAACAGAGGAAGGCATTTCTCCATCATCAGAAAAGGTTGAAGCCATACAACGCTTTCCCACACCTACAAACAAAAAACAGCTGCAGTCTTTCCTTGGAATCTGCAATTATTATAGGAAATTCCAAGACAGTTATTGCCAAGTTAACCGCAAATTTCAAAAAACAATTATCGACTAAGGATAAATGGACATGGGGGTCCGAACAAGATGAAATATTTAACCAAATAAAAGAAAAGTTTTTAAACACCGTTAAAGACCATCGAAATGATCAACTTCCACTACAATTTAGAAAAATATGTGAGATAAAATAAACAAACCAATGATCAAAAATGAAGTAAATAAAAGAAATATTCTAAGAGTTATAATATAAAATGAGATGAATCAAAGAGCAATTGAAAATGAATAAAAATATTAATTGTATCAATAAAAATCAACGCTTCAAGCATTATCAAATGATATCGACAGAGAGAATTAAGAATTAAATATGACTCGAACTGAGCAATAATGAAATAAAAAAGTAAAAGATTCCCAACAAATATTATTATTATTATTATTAGTCACAAGATGACTGTATTGAAGATTCATTAATTAAGATTGACTGTTGAATAAGTCCAGCAATCATTTAACTGAGCAGGGATGTTCCCTGACCTCAGAAAAAGTGTAGTTTTGAACGACGGAGTTAGGTAAGCCAATAGAGCCCATCTGAATCGATTTAAGCTACAAAGTAGGGATAGTTAGGGAAAATAAGATTTATAGGGAATAAGTTATAATACAAAATCAATAAGCCAGATCGTAATAAGAGAAAATAATGAAGAAAAGACTCAGAAGAAAGGAAGTAGAAGATACACAATTGAACATAAAACTGAACAAGAAACAGGAGAATGTGACGGTACAAACGTCCGTCTTAGGGAATTATGGTACAAGGAAATATTTTATTGTATTTTCATATATAAAACATGGTTAGAACAACTCTCCCAATCATTAATAACACGACGCAGTTTCATCAGTGTTGATCGAATACAAGGTCATAGCCTACGTGCGTTCTGCCGCATACGTTATATAAAACCAATGGAAAGACAATAATGAGACGTAATAAAACAAGTGAAAACGTCATAAGAATGACGCAAAACAAAGGCGTCAGCCATATGAAACAAAAGGCGGTGACGACATGACACTACTACATTTTGCGTATGACCCGTTCTCAGTCTCTATCATCACCTCAGAGCGTACACATGTTCGATTATTAGCTGGCTTAATTTGGCTAGTTGATGTGTTCAAAATCAATCAAAATGTAATCCAAAGGTAGTATATACCTGTATTCAGTAGACAGTCAGTTACAATGTAAATTCAGTGCACGAAAAGACCGACAAAACAAGAAAAGTTCGCCGAACAACGGGCCGAGATGAACGCATGATTGGGAGACTACATCTTCAAACCCAGGGAAGTGACAAACTTAATAATTATAAAGTAAGTAAAGAATTGAGCTCAAAAAAAATTTTGATTAATAAAATGTACCAGAAATGAGAAAATGGGAGAATACAGAGCAAATGTGTGAGTGAACGATGCTGGCATTAAAAAATCAGGCGTTGGTTTATGTTGAAATAATACAATTTTATGATAAGACTAAAATCTAAACATACTGCAGTAGTAAAATGTTTTGGGGATTCACAATAAATATGAAACAGATAATTGAAATTAATTAATAACTAATAAAGCGGAAGTAGAGGTCCGCCATGTTATACTGTCTTACAAGACGCCATGTTTGTTTTATTGTAAATCTAAACTATGCCAGTTCAGTTTTATTAAATGAATCTTATATATCACAAGAATAGTTGTTAGAGTCGTTATTTCGAGACCCAAAGCTGTCTCTGTCTCTCGTTTAAACGAACCCTGGACCCAAATACACAAATTGACATTGACTACAAAACCACGTGGCAACCGGAAGTATGGTAAACCACGAGGTAAGTAAATATTGTATTTATATTATTTTGTTATTAATAAAAAGTAAAGTTAACAAGAATTTAAGAAGAAAATGATACAATACAATTGATAATTTTATCAAACTTAGAATCATGTTTTATAAAATGATCAATTTTGGTGGAAAAAGTAAATAATTTTAAATAAAAAGTAAAGTTAACAAATGGTGCCCGAACAGGGACTTTATTGTATAAATATAAGTAAGTTAACAATTGGCAGCCCGAACTAGTGACCTTATATAAAAAATATTTTATATAAATAATAAGCCAGATTCAGAAACAGACGGGTAGCGAAATAAAATATAGCGTAACACGCAAATAACATATGTTACAATGATAGGTTATGTTATTGTTGAGTTAAGATATAAAGCAACAATTGAAAATAAAAGAGAATTTGACAAAATATTTTATTCAATATGGCAAACAATAGTGAAAATAGCAGCCTCACTGCGAATGAAAGCCAAACGAGTATGACGGAATCAAAAATAATGAGTGAAGAAATTGTTCATTCAACACCAGTCATAAGCAAAAGGGCTGACGACAACGATATAGTAAAAATAATGCAAACACTTTTCGAATTTCAGAATAACAAATTTGACGAGAAATTTAGTGATTTAAAAAGCGATATTAACGAAATCAAAAGACAAAATTGCAATTTTGCTAAACGTTTTGATGAGCTACACATGAAAAAGAATAAAGTAGATGACAATTCTAAGAGTAGAGAAATAGACAAATTAAACATAAATAAAGACAAGATAAGTAGTGGTGAAAATTATGATAAAATAAATAAAAATATGGTATTAGAAAATGATTATGTGAACATTGGTAGTGATAATGAGATTTTAAGGGGAGTAGAATATGATAATGATGGAATGTTAGTGTGTGTTGAGGGGTTAAAGAGAGTGTGTAAAGAGAGTATAGAGGTAGAAGGGTTGCAGGGGGTAAATTTTTCCCTTAATGGTGTAGTAGGGGGTGAAGTAAAGACTTCACATGTGTTTAGGAAGGACGAGAGTGCCTTCAGTATATATTTGGAAGACGATAGGTCTGCAAATAAAGTTGTCCCTAGGTTTTTTAGTGCACTTCACAGGTGGTGCAGTAATGGTGAGTTAGTGTCCCCTGCATATTCTGAGAGTGAGAGGTATATTGAGAGAGGGAAAGTACTGTGAGAGGTATTGCGAGAGAAAGAGGGAGATAGAGATTTTTAAAATAAATAGAACTTATGAAGAATTTATCGAAAGATTAGGTGGAGAGAGAAGTAATAAAAATTGTCCCTCATGGATAACACTAGTTATTCTTGCGTATTTCCTGAATCACACACACACTTTTATGTCTACCATGAGCTTTGTATTTTAATCAGCCAGCTATGTCTGCTACAGTCTGTCATACACAGTCTTATACAAAATTCACTGGAGGTTAAAAATACAGCCAAAAAGCATTTTGTACAATTCTTTTGAATGGTAACTGTAATACCGTGTACTCTATTGAGTAACAAAAGTTTTTAGTTCAATACAATTGACGTAAACAAGTGGTATCATTGTGTTTGTATTAGTAGCTTAATTATTTGAAATGTATCACACAGCAGCAAAATATTGTTAGCCAATAAACAGTTATCAATTTTGCCTTCTTTCATGATAGCAAAATATAAAATAAACTCATTATTTTGGTATGTGTTTCAAACTTATAAAAAAATATCGTAATTGTAATGAAACACTTGTTGAAAAAATTATTTAAATGACAGTAATGATTTATAACTGATATGTCTACATGTTTCATACAGGAGCCTGTTCAGTAACTTGATGTTCACCTCATCATTGACCAATGATTAAATGAATTATTAATTTAAAAAAAACTAAAACGCCTGGTTTTCTGGAATTAACAGTCTTATAATAGACTAGCAATGAAAGTGTTAATCTACTTACTCAGACAAATATTATTTCATAAAAAATGAAGTAAAAAGGCAACAGGGTACATAAATAATTCCAAATTACATAATAATTACACCATATTAATTCTTTATATTTTAATACACCTTCTTATGTGTGTGGTACATAGAAACCTGAATACAATAAAACAAAATAAGTTATTTACCTTGTCTTATTAATGAGATCCTCAGCTTCCTGAACTGCTTTCTCCCACACCTGAACAACTGATGGCTTAATAACAAAGGCTGTTACAAGTTTTGGTTCTTTTTTCTTCATCTGTAAGAAACATTTTTTATTTAATTAACAAATATTACAGTTAGTTATAAAATCTAAGAGTAGGTTTCTATAAAATTTTGTATACACTATCTCCCCCTATGTCCACAATCCCTATGGAACTCAACTGAAGATAGCAGTATAAATTTTTATAATTGTATAACCTACATATCGCAAACTGAAGTGGTATTAGAATTTGAAAAGCAAATAGTGTCATGCAGTATGTGCTGTAATACTAATTAGTTCTGGTTAGTTCACAGAATTCACTATGCTGGAAAAGATGTGTTGCCATACAAATCTATTTTCTTATTACTAGTGCCTCCTTTATCTGGAACATCCAACAACCAAAATGTTTTCTTGCCCAGATACTACTGTGCAGATACAGAACTGAGAGCACTGATAATTAATCAAGCTTTACTCTGTTTAATGACTATTTGTGAATCAAATGATGTGTTCTGAATTACGATGTTCATCTTGGTAACGAAAATATCAAAGGAGGAGGGGGGTTAATCTCCAGAAAAATAAAACAGAGTTCCTTAGAAGCTATTTTCTCTAGGTAAAATATGTTGAATAATCACATTAGGCTAAGTTGTTCTGTTGTAGCTGCTAATAATGAACAAATTTTATTATAGTTTGTGTTTAACACGTTGAGAACTGCCCGCTTACGGTCCCTACATGCTGCTGTGTCCTGAGCATTTTTGTAAACATTTGAGGGCTAATAAAAAATTTGTCTCTTCACTTACATCCATTCTGTAAACAGTGCATTACAGTACACATGTTCTGCTTTAAAATGATGTATATTTTGTTGTTTACTTTTTTTTTAAGTTGAGAAAAACACATTACAACTATACACAAAATTATATTGATTAACTTAAATATTGTTTTATCAAAAAATTTACTGGGACAGTTGAAAACAAAAGATGTCATTCAATTGAGGTTACAACACAATTCTCTTTCTCACACACGCATAATAGTGGTTGTTCATCTAACTCACATCATGATCCTGGATTTGATATACAAAATTAACTTGTATTACTATGTACATCTTTTAAGTTTTTAATAATTTCAACTAAAAACTGAGAAATGTTAGTTATATCATTAGCTTCTTCTTCTTCCTATGGCACTACAGCCCTTGTTGGGGCCTGGCCTCCTTCAATTTTTCCCCCCATTCTCCTCTGTCAGCAGCCATCCTCCTCCAGGAACGCACTTTCAATATCTCTCTTGCATCCTCATCCACCGCATCCTCCCATCTTCTCCTTGGTCTTCCCACTGGTCTTTTTCCATGGATTCTGGTATACAATAGTTTTTGTGGTATCCTTTCTTCTCCCATCCTGGCTACACGACCAGCCCACCTTAGATGCTGTAGTTTTATGTACCGTGTTAGCGGTGGTTCTTTATACATATGATACAATTCATAGTTATATCTTATTCTCCAGCCATGTACGTCATTAACTGATCCCAGGATTCTTCGTAATATTTTTCTTTCAAAGGTATCGAGAGTGTTTGCTGCTCTGGAGTTCAGGATACACGTTTCGCAACCATAGGTTAGGATGGGTCTTATTATTGATTTGTATATTGTAAAGAATGAGACTAATGGACGTCCTCGTTTTCGTTTAAGCCCCACGTTGCAGGCGGCAATTTGTAACAAAATGAAATATATAGAATGTGTCGAGTACGTGTTTAAATAAGTTCCACGTTGTTATGTGTTATGTGCCAATTTGTAAAGAGACTAATATGTGCCGGTGCTAGCGAAAATGTCCGTCTTATTCAAACCCCACTGTTGTAATCAATTTAGTAACGAACTGCTTGTTAATTACGTGAGGACGTATGTAATAATGTATGATACCAGCTGGAGACGTCAAATTATAAAGAGATCTTGTCTATGAGTGTAATTAGTTATAAGAGACTCCGGTGTAACAAACGCCAAGTAGTATGTTGTAGGTGGCGATACGTAACAATTAAAATGCTGTTACCTGGTTTAATTAATATGTTATTAACTAATATACCTTGCGGTTGTGACCAGTGAAACCCTCAGAACACAGATTATTAAGTCCACAAACTTAGAATTATATTCCTGAATTTATAATGGTAGTATTCTGTAGACTTAATTTAATTCTCAGTGTTTGTTTAATATGAGCAATATATATGGAGTATTTACTGAATGTAAGTGGTTTTTGTCTCAACCCTAGTCCCTCAACGATAAAAATTTCATTCAAATTTAGTATGGCAAAACCCGTTAGTTCAGCAATCTCCCGTCTCACCAGCTGCAAACTTGGAGCGCTGTTATTATAAATAATTGTGCGTATAGGTTAGTTATTCTGAGTGTTTGTATCAATCTGTTAATAAATTATTACACCAATTACATATAGTATTTTCTCTGCAATGATTAAAACGTTATCTCATACAACAAATGTACTTTATTTATTTTTCTCTGGTATTTAACCAGTTACGTTGTCTCAGACAAACAATAAGACAATACAATCGACTATCCCAACATGTATCGATTCTTAATTATTCGAATTCTAAAAAGAAAAAAATATATACTTTGAAAATAATGACAAATAATTCTTATACCAGGGTTCGTGTAGTTCTTTGAACCATTAGTAAGGCCAGGTAAAACGCATAATTAAGGTTGTTCAATTTACAAAAAGAAAATTATTTACTTAAAATACAATGATATGAAAATAATTTGTTTTTTTACCCAAGCGGCGAAAGCTTCATTAGGCGGTGAATGTTTGTCAACTACGATCAAAATGCAGGTTATATCGTCTTCACCCAGTAAAACTGCTCTGGTCTTCAATGAATGGATGATGATAATCCCACGGGAACTCTGGTGCTTCGAGTCTTCTTTTGCGTCTTCACAATTCTTGGTCCCAACGAACTGGAATTAGGATCTCAGCTTCCGCTGTCAATGAAGGTTATTTCGTCAACCGAATCTTCTGTATTTCCAAATATTTCCGTTAATTCAGGCTTCAACTCTTTATTGGTCTTCAATTTATAGCATGAATCGGTTTGATACCAAATTCAGCGGAATTGTTTAGTGAATGAGGTGAGACGCTTTCAGTTCTTTTTTATTGTATTCATTGATAATTTATAGGGTTATTTAATTTGTATGATTCATTAACATTCCAGTATAATTGTTTTGCAAAATGTTTTTTTTCAATTTGGATATATATTTTCTTTATATTTATTCATATATTTTAAATATATCGGTTCATTTCAACCTAAAAGCTTGTAACAATCAGTCCCATCTATTCAAAATCAACAAGTTACTAAAAATCAGTTGCCTTAACAACCAGGTTTTCTATATATCCTTGAGCCGGCATTATAGAATATTACTACTCCTTTCCAATAAAATACTCCATGCTTGGATTAATATTGAATCACATAAAATTCTCCCCTAACCTTCCTTATTAAACAGTAAATGTTTTACTAGAGTTTCGTTGGACTGGGTTTACTAAAAAGGTATTAATTTCCTTTCACTAATATGGAATTTAGGCCTATAGATTCATTTACAACCATTATAACATTATTTGGTTTTTAACTTAATTTTCTTTTTACCTGACCTACTGTACAATTAATTATTGATTACATAGTTAATTACATGAATTTTAATTTACTGGTGGTTATTTGTTTTTACATTAATCAATTGGTTCTGGAACCCTTTATTAATTTATGACATAATTGTCAGAACTACTTGTTAGACTTGAAACACTGGTCATACTCCTTATCCAGTTTATAAACATTAATTAGAACAACAGTATCTTTCAATTTTATACAATACTGACAACTTAGTACCGTGCCTAACATTGGTAACTATATTGTGCTGTATAAAAACAAATCTAATATAAAATATAAACATAATTATTGAGTAAGTATTATTATCAAACAACATCATTTCATTTTTAACACATTCAACATACAATATAAATATTCTGTAGACCTTAACATGTCACAGTACAAAACAAACATTTCATTACATCCAATCATTCATTGGTCTGGCTCTTTTACATTTAATATTAGTCATTGCCTCCTTTTTACTTGAGGTCCTTCTCAAACATATGAACTATCGAACAACCTTAAGTCAGGGTATGGTCTTTGACCATATTTCATTCAGTCTTTTATGTAACGTTGGGGAACCTCAACTATGTTGCGTTACAATATCCTTAGTTTCGTGTTTCTGTGGATGTCTTTGGATCTGAAGATACTTGATGTGGCGAAATACGCTTTATTATATCATTAGCTTCACCTATTACAATGTCACTATCATCAACATAAACTTTACCACTAACTTTCCAATATGAATTTGATGAATCGATATTGGAGCCAGAACTGTTTATGATTTAATTAAATTTCTTCTTCTGTAATATAAATCCTGGAATCAATTTTCAATAAACAAAAGTATAATAATTACTTAAAACTTCCGGGCTGAAAGGCCGTGGTCGAATGCTTATGTTCTGCAGCTAATCAAGCTATAGCTGCAGAACATCAAGCATTCGACCACGGCCTTTCAGCCCGGAAGTTTTAAATAATTATAATGACACCGGCCGTGAAAGCCTACGTACTAAAAAGTATAATAACACAGGACTACATCACGTACAAGCTGTAGGTTAACAACAAAAATGGCTACCCCCATCAAACATGTGCACGTAGAACAAGTAGAAATACTTTTACCCGTGTTTGTTCCAGTGCATGCTGATCTCTACAGTTTAAATAGAGAAGTAACATATTCCTTTACACAAAAACCAAGCCTGTGGACTTACAGAAGCCATCTTGTTTAGTTCAAACTACGCCAAATTTGCAGACGAACTGTATGTCCTTAGGATTATGTCGCTTGTTTGACTTGGATGTACTAGGTACATTCATAGGGCTCAACGTGTTAATGAACCTTTTAAGAGAGGCGTTACAGGTTTTTATAAATATTAAAAAAAAATTTAATTCTTTTTAAACATGATCATGTTAACTATGTTTATGGTTCTTGCATTGTTGTGTTATTATTACATTATCCAAGCAAGTGTAATGCTAAATTATTAAAAACCATTAATTTATTCTTATTTTTCCGTGTTTTTCTTCACACTCTACAAGTTACAATTTCTCAAAGAATGTGCTTTTTTCTTCTAGACATTTTTTTTAATGATGACTTATTGGAAATACGTATAGTAACATAATCTGTAATTTTTAAGTTTATTGCAAACCAAAAATACCAGTAGGAGAAACAATATTTTAGAATTCATTCAAAAAAAAAAAGTTAAAATGTGCAATTACTTACTGTTGACAAAATAGCTTCTCCCATTTTGTTGAACGCAGTAAGCCCGCGGAAGTTAATAACTGATGAGGTACTGAGCCAACTTCTACGGCCGTTGTCACCAAAAAACTGTACGTGGAGATACCGTTGTACCGTTGTTGCATTGCGTCCCTTCACTACAAAGAAGAAAACAGAAAGTACATAACAATATTCACTATTCATATAACATCATAATAATACACAAGAATAACACTTACAGCAGTTCACAACGTCTATTTAACAATGGAGTTCTCTTTACAGAAAAAAAGAATAACACAGAAAGGTATATAAAAGTACATAGTCTTCACACAGGATAACAGTATCACATGAAGATAACATTGTCTATAAAATAGCAGTTTCTCAGAAACAAGTTTGCAAAATTAACAGGTGTTTGTGAAAAGGCACTAAAAGGGTAGAATAGAATCTAACACTGTATCTTTTATATTAATAATTTTCAGAGGTAACACATTCCAGTAGGGCCACTAGAATGGGCCTTTTTATGGACAAGAGGGTGGCAATCTTACTAGCGAGCTGTAATTCAGGTCATCTCTGCTGTATATTACAGCTACTCCACATGGTTTCACAATGCTGGGATGCTGGGTTGACACTATACACAGATGACATGACACCAGTCAGAACTTACCTCTCACACAGGACACAAAAATTAGTGATTAAATCTTAAAGGATATCGAGACACTATTATAGTAACGTTATTTTAATTTATAGCAAATTATATTTTAATTATTTCTTTTAAAAAATATTTTTGTCCACATACAAAGCGAATAAACATTTTAACTCTACATATGACAAATGGAACATGAAACAAAAGTACAGGAAACACGAACTAGTTTCAAAAAACAGATACTTTCAGAATAAATTCAGGAAAGTTTTCTTTCGTGTGTTCAAAATTTGTTAAAATTTTTACAAACAAACGCATCATTGTATGGATTTAAACTTGTTTCCTATGTATTTTCAATGGTTAACAAACTGTACACTCAAGACTCTATTATTTCCCTGACAAGAAAACAGTCAAAGTGCAAATCATCATGTTACTGAAAAGCTTTATACAATTCTCTAGCTGTCTGCAAAACACCTACCCTGACAGGCAACAGGAAAACTACTTTTTGTTGTTACTTACAGAGCTCACAGTTCACCGAAATCTGTATACAATATCCTTTATCACCAAAACAACAGGCAGATGACCTCTATTATAACAAACTAACAACACATGTTCCTTCGCTTCTACTATCACCACAAAACCAAATCAAATTGTCTACATGAACCACGAATTAAGATTGTTTCCTCAATACCTGTCCAGTTGATGTACAGTATAAGCTTCACAAATTGATTATTACAAAACTTATTCTGTTGTCAATAACAACATAATTCAAATTTAATTCCTTGGATCTGTTCCGTGCCGTACTCACTGTAGGATGTTGATAGCAGTAGTGCCCAAAGGGGGGGATCATAGCGCAAGTTGCGCATTGAGAATTTTTGGGGGGGATTTTTTGGGTGTATTTTAAGGATTTTTGGGGGGGATTTTCAAGAATAACATTTTAAATCCAATAATGATGGAAATTTTTACCGTGTGTGCAACAAACTAAGCTATTAGTAAAAAACTAAAGCAATTGCATATCTTTATGATTGTTTTAACGAACTGGCGGCATAAATGTCTCTACCAGTATAACTAGTAGTAAATTTTGTTTTGGAATTTGGAAAACTGACCTGGCAGCCTGCAGCAACATCCTGTCAATCAGTCAGAGTCCGTGATCGTGAATGTAAAAATGTGTGTGTGTGCTAAGCTTGTAGACCGGCGGGCAGTGGAGTAAAGGGGGTGGGTCCTCAGTTCTTATCTCTGGTCCACCAGCCGCGTGCGGCGGCAGTCTGCCCGTGAGTTTTACTCTGTAATGCGGTGCTTTGTTTGTGTGAGTTGGAGTTGGAATGTAATCTCGTGTTTCGTGATAGTTGTCAAAATGCCGAAAAAACTGAACAATCGTTTAAGTATAAGTGTATGGAGGTTATGTGTAACACAACTCATCGAAAAGACAAGTGGTTAGAACATTGTAAGAAGAAACACGCCTATAAATTTAGACATAACCTAAACATTAGTTTTAAAATGGTTGAAGTGAAGTCCGGTGACGGCCTGTGGGTGAAATACACTGATGCTGAATCTTCTGCTGACCCCAGTACCAGCCAACATCATAGTTTAGATTCCAGGTATGTAAAATATAATTATTTTTGTCTTGTTCAGTTACCGTTTGAATAGGCCAAAATAGAAACAACTTTATATAAGATACAAAGGAATCGCTTTATTGCGTAATTTTTATTCGGGGTTATTAGCATTTTTGTACTACCAGTAACATTTTATTACATTTGTTCTGTTATTTCCACTAATACGGCAAACATTAAAAATAACAAAATAAAGCAAACAATAAAATAACTTTGGGGAGGGGAGAGTTCTAAAATCGTTGTATTTTTTTAGATCGAACGTAACCAGTGATGTTGCTAACGATGACCCTACAACTGAGGACATAGATGTACCATCAACTTCAAGTGCGAAACCCCCAGACGAGTCCCAAGATATAAATCCAACATTTGATATCGTGGAGGGTGGAAATGAAGACAAAATGCAAGCTAATGCACCTCCTTCGTTTGTGACTTCAAATTTAAATACTAAATTATCGTTACCGCCAAATGTAGAGTTAGAAATCAGTAGCCCTTCAGGCTCAGATCTGAGCCCAGAAAACATTCAACCAGATAATTCAGACCCATTATCTGGTGTTCATGATGTAGAAGACACTGGATCGTTTGCCAACATAAAACTATCGGCGGAGGAGATAAATTTGGGTCTTCGACTAGAAAATCAAGATTTGTCTTCGATGAGCTTCCCTTCAACAGGCGGAAGAAAATTTAATCCAGCTTGGAAAATCAGCACGTTACCTGATGGGACTAGAAGTAAAAGAAACTGGCTAGTTTATAGTCCGATGAAAGATGCGGTTTTTTGCCTGCATTGCACTCTATTTGCTCTGCCAGGAGAAAGAACGGTATGGGGTACAACTGGCTGCAGAGGTTGGACTGAGCATCGAGGCGAGTGCTATATAGAACAGCATGAACAGTCAAAACAGCATTTATCTTCCCAAGTCGCTAGAATCCAGTGGATATCGCAGAAAAGAATAAGACTCCTCACTTGCTGAAGAATCTGACCAACTCGTTCATCACAACAGAGAAGTGTTGTTGGTAATAATTGCTTGTTGTCGGTATTTAGGTGAAGAAAAAAGTATGTTTCAGAAGGGAAATTGGTGAAACTGTTCTCACTGATAGCTAAGTATAATCCCGATGCCAGAGTGTACCTTGAAAAGATAGAAAAAATC
Organism: Magicicada septendecula; assembly: GCA_034769895.1. Taxonomy (NCBI): domain Eukaryota; kingdom Metazoa; phylum Arthropoda; class Insecta; order Hemiptera; family Cicadidae; genus Magicicada; species Magicicada septendecula. Next base: position 193,938,476 of record CM068373.1, on the reverse strand, counting down.
AGAAACCAAAAGGGAAAATTGGGGTCAAATTTTCTCAGTTATCGAAATGTATTTTACTTGATTAATGTTATGAGTAACATTGTAGCCTCAAAAATAGTCAACAATATAAATTTAAGTAACACCTGCTCAGTCATCCTGGATTCAATAGTCATCCTGGATTCAATACAAGACATAAGCAAAAAAGAATGCACAGCGGTTTTGCTCCGATATGAGCGACATGCACCTAGATGAGCAAGGAGCTCCCAACAATCCAGTAAAACCGGAAGAATGGTTGATCAAAGTGTTCACAAGTGGCGACACAACAGGGGAAAACCTAGCCTACGAATTAATGAACACTCTAAAATCCATAGGAATCAACCCTAATGGCATGGTGGGGCAAAGCATGGACGAAGCAGGGAACATGAGAGGTCGGTACAATGGCTTAAAATCTGTTGTGCTTAGAGAGAGTCCCCGAGCATTTTATGTATGGTGTTGTTCTCACCGGGATGCATTAGTGGTACAAAAGTCTACTGATGTTTGCCCTCAAATGCGAAACATGTTCTCCCTCCTTCAAGAGATGTATGTTTTCATGTCTGGGCATCTACGTCACCACATGTTTATCGACAATTTGGAAAAGGGCCTAGCACAAAACAAAATGAAAAGTGTAAAACGAATGCAGACTACAAGATGGTCGAGTAAGAGTGATGCTCTCAAAACTGTGCTAACATGTTACAAAACCATCAAAGAGACCCTCAAAGAAATCTGTCTTGACAAGAAATCTGACAATGACACTAAAGCGTCTGCGAAAGGACTGATCAACAGTATGTCAGATTATGAAAATATATGTGCCATGCACATTGCTTCAACTATATTTAAAGTTCTTTCTCCAATCACAATTTGCTTACAAGCCAAATCAGCATGATACCAGCAGTTATCTCAGAGACGAGGGCGAAACTGAAGACATTAAGAAGTGAAAAAGAGTGGGACAAACTTACAAGTTCAATAACACAATTTTCTGATCAGCACAATGTCTCGCAAGTCTGAACTCAGCGAAACCGAAAACGGAAACGCCTCATGGACGAACTGTCGATAGACGAAAAAATTGATGACCCTGTAAAGAAAATGAAGGTTGAGGTTTATTTCCTAGTCTTAGATTCATTATTGTCTCAACTGAATGATCGTTTCCCGGACAGCTTGCTTGTCATGGTTAAACAAGTCTTATTTTTCTCATGGAGGAATTATGAAAATCGCACATGAATTGGAGACTGGAAAAGACTTCAACCCCGATAAAAGAGCTGTGTGAGTATTAGAATCTGGACAATGACCTAACTGCTTCAGAATTGGAGACGTTTTACAATGTGTACAAAGTCACTCACGCAGACATCGACATATCAGCCATGTTACATTCCCCTGAAGCTGAAAGGATGGAGATAACAGAGGATGAAGTGCAAATCCCGGCAGGGGCAGTGGATCCAGATGGCAGTGAAAATGAGGAGGTAAAGGAAGGAAATTTACAAAATGAGAAACATAGGATGATGGACCAATGGATAATGAGAGGATTCATTAGACCATTCAGGTGTGTCCTTAACCTTTCGGCTCTACCTAATCTGACAGTGATGTACCAAATGTTGTTATCTCTTGCCGTGACCAGCTGCTCTGCAGAGAGAACGATGAGCTGTTTGAAAATAGTGAAAAATCGGCTTCGGAACAGCATGGGAGACTCTTGGCTGTCAAGTTTGTTGATTCTATCCTGTGAAAACAACGTACTGAGCCAGATACAAAACGAAGAAATCATTAACAAATTTGCAACCACAAGTGTACAAAGAAAAAAGCTGCTTTTGTACAAGACATTTAAACAAGGTGATAACTAATATAAATGTATATTTTTGCACAAACATATTTTTCCTATCATAATTTAAACTACATTGTATGTTGTTTTTGCGTCATTTCATTGTATTGGCTTTAATAGTACAATTATTTACAATGTATTTTTAGTTTAGCAACATATTTGTTAAATACAATTTGCTAAGTACAATATTTGCTTGGTTTTTAATTACTCCAATACCCTTTGAATCTAGCCTGTTTTGTTCAAAGTAATTACATACAAATCTTCTAAACAATATTATTAGGGCTAATGATAAAATTCTGTAAGCTTAAACTGGCCATCCACGTTCCAATATGACCAATATTTTAAAATATATCACTCAAATGTCTCTGCTTCTCATCCACACCCACACCAGTGTAGCGCCTTATCTTTTAAAACAATGATACAATTTAAAACAACTTAACAAGTGTAACAATTATCGTAACTGTAGTGTAGGATCTTGTTTTGTTTTTCATGACTTTTTTAACTAAAATAATTTGTATAGGCTTCAATTGGGGGGAAGTGCTGAGAATTTTTGGGGGGGATTTGCGCATTGGGCCTTGAGGGGGATGGACACCACTGGTTGATAGTAAAAACTTTACTCGTCTAAAACAACAATTATTTCCAAAATATTTTGCTTTTATTTTTTAGCATACTACAAAAAATAAATAAAGTCATTGAGGAATTATGTTAAAGTAGGAGGATCTTTCTTGTTTTGCTTTTGATACCCACTGTCTATCCAATGTCATGACTTTTATTGATAATCATGTTAAGATTAATCATGGAGAAAGGTAAGGCAAGAAAACTATGGGGCGTTTTTACATCTCCTGGGCTAGTAACTTAAAGAGGCTTGTTCGGATCGAGTTCCATTCAACTACCTACAATTGCAGTTAACAAAATTGCTACGATAATCTCCAATCTTGGAAAGGAGATGGAATCCAAACAAGGAAAAGAAAACCCACCTGTAATATATTTATTGAGTTTCTGTTACATTTCTTTGTAACGTTCATTATTTATTTAGAATATAATTTAAAATCTTTTTAGAGGTATAATAACATCTAAACACACTGATAAGCTGCTAAATCATACTGAAATGGCAATCCTACTACAATGATTAAACACAATCCACTTCCCATCTAATAAATTCACACCATCTCTTCTTAACCAGGTGATTTCACAACAATATTACTGGATTATATCCCTGGCAACTTCAATATTATTCATCAACATTAAAAATTTATAATTTCTCTAACAACATTTCTCAACACATTTCTCTAAATTACCAATATAACCATTTTTTTTTTATAAAAATGCCAAAAACAAAGAGACCCCATACTACAACACGTAAAAGAAATAAGAAAATGAGAGGTACTAAGAAGTCCCAATTAATCAAGAGAAAAACTAACAGAGAAATGATAAGAACGCAAAAGCCGATACACAAGGAAGAGGTATGAAACAATCAACCGTAGAATCTATAACTACATAAACTTTATGCATTCTGTTATTTATATTACATGCTATTTCTGTTACACACAGACTAAAAAAAAAAGCAATGAAAGAGCTATGGATAATGTATAAACTAATAGAACTGGTGTTAATACTGGTGATGCTCATACAGATAAATAGTTCAGTTAGGAAACATCTCAAGAGAGATTTTACATTGAAAATGACCTTTGCCAAGGTTCACCTGTTTAACAATGCACTAGAAAAAGATGATAGGAAATCAGGAGTGCATACATGAAGTACAATATTCAGATATTAGGCTAGTGGATGTTATTGGAAGAAGCCAATTATGAGTGCCATTCCTGCCACACATAAAAACAAGTAAACTTCAGAACACGGCTCTATTAATATTTTCTGCCTTTTCTCAGTCTCCTTATCAAACAACATGTGAAAAGAGGTAAGTGCCAAGTAATAAAAGTCAGAAAAATTAAATAAAAAAAGCCTTGAGGGTCAGAACATGAGAAGGGGAGGGAATGAGGAGTCTGCTGTCACCCATATGGACGGACCGACTTAAACACTAGAGGATACTGATTTTACAAATGACCTGTGCCTTACATCCTGTGGACTGAGAGACATGAGGAAAATAATGAAAGCTCTCAGTACTGAAGGGAAGTTACATAAAACAAAGGAAATCAGAATAAACTCATAGAACTAGGATGAATTGACTGTCAATAATAGAGCTATACAATGGATAGTGCATGTCCAGTAACTCGAAAAAATAGTTTTCAAATCAGGCCAAAGATTTGAGGATGAGCGACAGAGAATAAGGTAAGAAAAATTCAAGGTGTTATTTTGGATAATTTGGACCTATGGATCTACAGTTCAGAAAATGAACAAAGTTGAGTTTTAAAACAATGTTAAATTGCATGCTTCTGTATAAATGTTTGCCAAACATGGAAATATGAACAGTTCCAAGCAAACTGCAAATCTTTAACAAAACTGCTTAAGAATTTTTAGCATAGAGTAATCAAAAAGAGTTACTGAAGGATAAAAAGTGAGAAGGGCTGACATCTCATAGCAAAAACTATCAAAATGAAAAATTATGGCTGGTTTGGATATGCGACTAAAAAAGACCAAGGGATGTCTGGTACAGCCAGATTTACACAAATAATCGTTACTGTAGAATCTGATAAAGCATGTTCTCACTCCATTGTTCTTGGATATTCTAAATGCCTTTTACTTTTGGGGGTCGGAAGAGAACAATCTCGGATATAGTGAAAGTGCGCGTGGGGAGGGGTGAATAGCCATATCATACTGGTGGTCCCTTGTCTTACAGAAGACAATGGATCTAGACCAGAGAAGGTTGGTAAGAAATCCAGTTGACATAGGGCTGATACCTATACTTAACGGTTTTAATCTATGTACTCACAACTCTAAAATGTGTATAATGGCTGAGATGAAGGTCAGAGAAGAAGACATAACATGAAAAAAGTACCCTCTGATTTGTGCACAATGGAAATAGTTGTTGCAGCCCTACAGCCTCAAAGGAATTAAAGTAAACAAGTAGGTCTACACAATTTCTGAACACTTATGTTTTTTGTCAGACAATTTTATCCCTACAGGGTCTCCATTTAACAATGTTATCAATGTCATAAAGTCATTTAAGTTATTTGTAGTGATTACACATCCAATAACTGTCACGAATACGACAGTTTTGTATTTGAGACATTTTCAGTTAAATTGATTTTTTAAAACCAAGACTAATATGTTAATTTAAAATAAATTACAAAATACATCGAAGTTGTGGTTTATATACAATCTTGTTAAAGTTTAGCTGATAACTGATAGGGAGGAGATTCAGGTTTATTTGTCTGATTTGCATTTGACTGTGTACTTTTAACAATGATTCAACCATTTTTGTTTGTTTTATTTTTTTGCTTCAAAGTTCTTAGAGAAGAATTAATTGTTGGTATGTAACAACCTGATTCCTGTGATGCCTGTTTTCATGTTAACCTCTTGTGTTTCAGAAACTGTGATTAGCCAATTTTCAGTCTACTAAATTTCTCAGTTGAGAAAAGCTTACACACGAAACATCTTTCACGAGACATTTAAATGACTGTGGAACTCCACTATTACATACCAATTCTGGCAATATAGTTAGCAATTTCTGTAATATCCTGCACAGTCTCTGTGGTACCAGTCTCAGACCACACAAATTCAGAATGTGTCTTCCAGTATGAATTCAGAGTTTGAACCTTTAATTCACCTGTCGATTCTTTGACAATAATATTATCTATCTATCGATATTGGATTATCCTGCAAAACGTTATTTCAATCTGTGAATACTGTAATAAACATCTGCCTTCAATGAAGAAATTCAGATAACACTGTGAAACCAAAACCCAAGAATCTCGCAAATCTAAGGTATTATATAATTCTCATGTCTGTATATTAACTGTCACATCATCCTTTTCAACCCTGTATGTTTTATTTATTTACACTTTTATCGTCAGTTTTCTTCTTGAAAGATTTGATTTACATGATGAGTTAAATGACTTACATTCTGTAGACTAAAAAAATTGTTTTCTACAATTCCTTATTTCCATAAATTACATTATTCCTGCTACATTGGAAAAATGAGAAAACGCACACGCACACACACACATTAATTATATTGGTTTAGATAAATTGGTCAGTGTTATATAATACTTATAGCATCTCAGGAAAGGAAACCTATCATGAATATTTTTCTTACAAAACATGCAGTCTATTCTGTTCAGTACTTAAGGTTTCATTCCTAATTTCCAGGAGACCAGATTTACTCAGCCTGAAAACAAAGACCAAAAAGGTGATACCAAACCAGCTCCAATTTCACCATACAAGCAAGTCAATAAACGTCCGATGCCACTGAAGAAAAACATAAAAAACCCCATTCCAAAGAAAGATGATGAACCTGAAGGTACACCTCTTTTGGAAAAATTCAGTCAGAACAGTTTGGAGACAGAAATGGATGCACAGAAGAAGGAAATTGAAGATGGTGTTGATGAGCAACAACATGGTAAGGCCAGGAAAAAAGATTCCGACAGGGACACAGAACCAAAACCTTCAGTTCCTGCTAAACAGCCGAGACAATGCATGGGAATGTAAAGAATGACATGTCATGTATGACACACATATCAGAGTAGCTTTACAATTTTTTTCAACTCACTGTCTACAGATTTTTACACATTGCAACCACTATAATTTTGTAACTTCAAAGTTTTTCACTACTTTAATAACAAATACAATTTTCCCATTTCTATGAGGTTTTCTTTTGAAGAGTGGCATTCTCACAAGTAGACAAGCATTCTTTTTTACTTATGTGATATGATAGGCAGTACTGCCACAAGTTTCAGATGAATTTAATCTGGATGAATGACCAAGAATAAAGATTTGATTTGATCATGACTTGAAATTTTTAATACTACTTTCAACTGTAAATTTGAATGGTTAATCATGAACTAAATTTTTGTTTAAACACTAAAATTACAACAGAAAATACATCTACATTAAACCCTCTAACTTTACTGCACTAAATTAAAAATCTGGTTGAAGACACATTGTACAGTTGAAAACATTGTGGATATGATATGTTTACATGAAAACATTGAGGGATTGGTGGTAAAACTACCCAAGTCTAATGATGTTTCCAAAACCACATTTTATTTCTTTTATTAGTTTTTCTTTTCCTTTTCATTTTTCAAAACCTATGTAATCAATTAATAATAAAAAGTAACCTTAAAAATCAGTTAAATAATTTTATGATTTATCACTGCACTTGAAAACCTTTTTAGGTTTAAAAACAAAAAAAAGAGTTTTCCGTAAATTCACCTAAGTGGACTTGGGTATCATTACCACTAACCCCACGATATAACTTCATTAACCAAGTTCAATCCTATGCCTCAGATAGCTTTGAGCTTTATGGCTCATCAGGCAATATACTTTAGCTACACCAGGCTAACAAACACGAAATTTCCAATGACCACATCTGAGCAACAGAATAACAAGCAACGCTACAAATATAGTGTGTCCTATGACAACACTACTAGTGTCTGTATGGTTGTGCTTTCTGGTTCTGCCCAGTGGACTTACAGGGTAAGCAGCAGTTCTTTTTTACAGTTTTTCTATATGTGTTTAACTCTGTAGATGGTGGTGGTTTTTATTCATTTGACCATTCACGCTTGTTAGCGAATGAATCTCGGGTAGGCTTAGTTTATTTTTAATACATAAGGTTAACTTACACATGAAGATGACTACAGAAGTTTTAGTGGCCTAAATGTGTGGTAAATTCTAACGATGGTAACAGCCTGACCTGACCGTTCTGATACTGGCATATAGCTGCCTAAACACCTTACAACTACTACAATATCGGAAGCACTATAACTTAAATTAATCTACAAATAATATACAGCAGACTTCCAATTATTGTCAAATCGATTATACGTGATGGTATCCAGTCCAGGTGACATTTTTTCTACTGTTAAATGGTTTTTAACAGTAATAATGAGAATGAAAGTAAAAGGTCTGATGGTTGGGAAGAAATAGCAGCGGTAACAACACATTCTCAGACTCTTGTTTACACTGATGGTTTATAAGACTACCTAACATGTCAAAACGATTCACAACTTGCCAATAACAACTTCTTTCACAAAAAAGTTTTAAAAAAGTCAAATACATGTGAAGCTTACAGATTAAAAAAAAAAAAGATTTAAAGTTGCAAAAACAAATTTATTAAAACATAGTTTCTGAACGTTGTGTTGTTTACAGTTTTTTCTTTTCTTCTTATAAATTTTAATGTTAATCACATATATAAATGATTTATTAAGTTTAAGTCTCAATAGTTTTAAACAGAAAATTCCTAATTAACTAGCCGCAATTATTAATAACAGGCCTGGGATGAAAAAACGTTTTTAATAATTTTATTTTCCCTTAATGTATTTTTTGGCACAGAATTCAAACATTTCATAAGAATTTTCCCATCACGTAGGGTTTTCTCGAAAAATGCATATTTTCCATTTTCATATAACAAGATGTTATACAGGGTTCGCATTCAACATTTGTCAAAATTTGGCTAAACTATTAAACACGTGGCTAATAATAATTAATAAATAACTAAGTAAGCTGTCTGTTAATGATTAGTTACATTAATTCTCTTTAGTGATGGTTTTTATTTTTAATATTGTTCCAAAAAACTTATAAATTTTTATCATTCAACTCGAAATATTCACTAGCATTAGTGAGTGAATGCTTCACTGTCAGTATGCTTCAATACCAGTTGGCCACTCAGTTCACTTGAGAGAACGCTATGAGAATTTAGAAATGGTTCTAGAAAAGGTTCAATTACAAGGATCATGGCTGGATGGTGTGTGGAGATTTAAAAGTATTAACAATGCTTCTAGGTCAGCAGGGTGGTTATATTAAGTATCAATGTTTCCTATGTGAGTGGGACAGCCGAGCGAGAAATCAGCACTAGGAGAAGTAAAACTTCCCTGGACGGAAATCTCTTGAACGTGGAAGCAAGGATATTCTATGTAAAAGTCTTGTTAAGTCGAAGAAAATACTTTTACCTTCACTCCATATGAAACTGGGGCTTATGAAACAGTTTGTAAAAGCTTTACCTAAAGAAGGAAACTGTTTTAAGTACCTGTTGACCAAGTTCCCTCACTTGTCAGAAGCAAAATTAAAAAAAGGAGTCTTTGTTGAGCCATACAATCGAAGACTAATGAAAGATGAAAACTTCGTGCTTGCAATGACAGAGGTTGAAAAAGATGCTTGGATTAGTTTTTAAAAATGTCATTAAAAACTTCCTAGAAAACAATAAGGACTCTGATTACATTAATTTAATTAAAAGCATGTTACAAAAATTTAAAGTTTTGGGATGCTCAATGAGCATCAAAATTCACTTTTTACATGCTTGCTTACATTTTCCCCAAAAATCTTGATGCGGTTAGCGAGGAACAGGGTGAACGCTTCCATCAGGATATTAAGAAAATGGAGAGACGATATCATGGTCGATGGAATATAAATATGATGGGAGATTACTGCTGGATGCTACACCGTGAAAGTCTAGATTTCTCCTACAAGAGGAAAAGCAAAAGATGCAGCTTCATGAGCAAAAACAAAGGGACTATGTGACTCCAAACTAAAGATGTAGTAAGTTTTAAAATATACTGTGAAAAAACAGATCTAATTAAAAACATAGTATGAAAAAAATGGTGTTTTATTTAATGTACTTTCACTAATATAGCTTCACTAGGGAAATGCATTCCACTAAAAATAACAATCCCGATTGCAAAAAAAAAAAAAAAAAAAAACCGTACGTGATAGAGAAAAACTGAAGTCATATTTGAATTCAGCAATAAAAAATCACATAGAATTTGGAAAAAGTTTTTATGAACCTAAATTTTGCAGGCCTGTGTAATAAGTCTGTTTACTAAAAAAAAATCTTGCATGTTTAAAATAAATTATGAATTTTTTGGAGTATTTTTAAGCAGGGAATAACTTATTTAGGTTTTGTGGATCATCAGTGATTGGCGAACCAGACATTAGTGCAACGACAATCGAGACTGTACTTGGGCTGTTTTTATTATTTGGTACTTTGACCACATGTACACCTCAAATAATGAATGAGTAGAATAATTTTCAGAGAACTTGTTAATTTGACCTAACCTACCAACATCTTTGACTTCACTGCTTTGAAACTTATGTGCTGTTCCTTTTGTACCCTCAACAAGTCGACTCATGTGGGCAAAGCTACACTATTTAATATATACAGTAAACAAGAATAATGAAGCTGCCTTTAACTTCTCCAGCTGGGTGAGTCCTGCTTCTAGCTGCATGGTTGAAAATTTGATCTACCTTGACGTGGATTCAAACATATGATATTCTGCTTTCACTGATGGATGACAAGTGCCACTGGGATTGCAGTAACAATAATGACTGTATTTAAATTATAGAACAGGCTTAATAATGCAACTGTTTTTATAAACACACTGTCCATATTCCTTTCACATCTATGACTACAAGTTTCCCAGTTTACACACCCAAAAGGCTTAACAAAAACAAAAACTAGTATTCTGAAGTAAAATGCCATCCAATACACCAAAAAACAACACTGTTAGATTATTTTCGTAGACTCCAAGCCTCATTCTGTTCAATTATTAAAACCAGATTTATTTGCCAGAAATATTTACATTTACTCAGTATACCTGGAAGAACACTTAAGTGCTTTTGAGCTTAAACCTTGTAGGCATCAATAAATTATTTAAAAAATTTGGTCCTTGTTTAGATAACCACTATTATAAGTGACTTTATTTATACAAATAAATAAAGAAATTATTCATATGAGATACATAAATGACAACACAGCATAATTTAAAAAAAAAAAAAACTTCTTAATATAACTGAGGGTATCAACACATATTTGTTAAGATAACAGGCACCACAGGTCTAGTTTTGTTTTGTCTGTATTACAGTTCCAATCGTTGGTCATTGCAACACTACAATCATTTGTTCAATACATTTGTAATTACACAATCATGTTTCGAATTATGAATATTTTGCATCCTTTACTCTTGGGCATACGAATTAATGTCAGTAAAGTGGTGTGAACAAAGTGCTACAATTAGTGAGCTCAAGAACCACTGATGTGGTGCGATAGACATGCAACTGCCTCCAAATGAGTATTCCACTTCGTGGTACAACTAAGTTTTATTAGGTCAGAGAATTGTATTTAATGTTAAAATTATTGGTATTTAATTGTTAAACCTCACGTATGTTAATTTATAAATTGAGCTAGTGAATGTATATGTAGCTCTGGTTGTCTAGCCCAACTTTCCTCCCAAAATATCACCTCATAAATTTGTATACAATTAATTATATAGTGCAGTAGTAAAAAACAAATACCTAAAATCACAATGCTGAAACAAATGTAAAAATGTGATGACTTAATATTATTCGTATAATTATAATATTAAGAAATAAAAAAAGTTAGTACGTTCTTACGAGGGTCAGTCAAATATAAACTAGAAATTCTTTGCAATAGCAAAATGTGTGAATGCATGGTGTCAAGACTGCACAGCACACATCGCATAGCAGTAAAAGTGTCCTAGATTCATTGTTGCATTTCCCATCCTCGCAGTGTCCAATCCATTATTAAAAATGAGTTGAAGTATAGACAATTTCTGCACGATCGGTTCCCCGCATTTTGAATGCCATTCAAAAAACTAAGCAAGCTGAAATTTGTTAGAGACTTTTGATTCTGTATGAAGCTGAAGAGGGATGCATTTTTGAAGCTCACTTTTACTTGTGTCATCGGTATTGGTACACCACTACACCCCTGAAGCGAAGCGATTAGAATATGGAATGGCATTTGTAAAATGAAACCGCTCCTGTAATGAGACTATCCGCAGGCAAGGTTTTTTGATAGCGTTTTTTAGGACTACAAAGGAGTTGTGTTTTTATAGATTTTCTGCTCCATCAAACAATTAATGCAGCATACTATTCCAAACTGCTAGAGAAAGTGAAAGCAACATATCGGCCCAAAAGACGATGAATTTGTTTACAAAAAATTCCGGTTTTTATTTGACTGACCCTCGTATTATATTGTTTTGGGTGTGTCTATAGGACTGATAACTGTACCTAGACCGACAGTTTAAAAAACCCACTGCACACAGTAAAGACCAAAACAGAAATATAAAGCTATAATATCTATAACAAATATTTTTCATTAATGTTGAAAACAGTTGTTTTTTTAATAAAAAAAGTAAAGTAAAAACCATAACCATAAACTATGGGCTCAGTGTAATCGACAATGCAGCCACATGTATCTGGAGGTAAACTGATTGTTTCAACTAGAAAATTAATTTACTATGTTCATGCTTGTATAGGTATTTGTGCCAAAAAAATAGAATCTGACAACTTTATATTATCTTTAAATAGTGATGTATTAGATTTGATTACTCTGGATATAATTAGTATATCCCTGCACTAATTTTCAGTGGTTTGATTATACAATAGTAATGAGATGAAGTGACTATTACTTAGCATGTTAAAAAATTATAGAAAGCATATTAGTTGATTTATTTAACTTAATTTAAGCATATTAATTTTATTCTATTAAATTGTTTGTTTTGCGCCATATTGCTTTTCGATGTCATGTAATTTTTATGTGAACCATTTCTATCAATATTGTACGTTAACCTTCAATAGCAGCAAAACATGCTGTTATTAGGTTAACAAATTTCAACAATTACGTTTTAACCTCACACGTTCAAATATAACGTCAACAATTTAATCATTTAAAATTTGTACACTTCTTCACTGTGTGATGTATCAATACTATAATGCACTCAAAACATCAAAAATACAGCGCAGGCTCAGTTACTGGGAAAATACAAAAAAGTAAAGTTAAATTAGGAAAGATACTGTTAACATCCAAACCATTTAAAAAACTTTTGGCAAAAGACCAGGTATTCATACAAAATAGTTAAAGATTATCTGTTCAAATATTAAGTAAAGGTTATGTGCTTATACAGTAATAGCTGAAGTACCCGTTCTACGCCCGGGTGGCGAGCATTTTTATTGGCACATATTGATAAAGCCACGGCTGGCTATGAAGTTTAATTATTGGGCGAAAACTTCTTTGTAGACCACATCTACTTATCTACTCAGACGTCCTATTTGATGTTGGCGTGCAACCCTTTGTCTTTCAGCGTTTGCCTCGCCCTCTTGTTGAAGTTGATTTTGTGGCATGTTTTCTCTGCGTTGCCGTTGACTTACAGCATTAGCTTCACATTCTGCTTGAAGCTGCTCTTCTGACATGGCCGCTGTATGGCGTCTTTGAGCTTCAGCATTACGTGCTTTTTTTTGCTGCAATTTCTTCAGCAGTTGGTGGTTGCTGGCGTTTAAGAGGCATATTTGATCGTTTTTATGCTCAATACCACTGTCTTTATGCTCAAAGGCTTTATTCTGTGCCCAATGGCAGGATCTTATGGCTCAAGGCTTCCAGCTTGAACCGGAGGCTGAGATTCACTGTGCGCTACCTACACACAGAAAGTGAAATCAGAGATCTGCCTCGCCACGTGAGGACGCCTCTCGCCCTGACTCCACGGGGCATACTGGCGTCGCCCCACCACCTCCTCACTCCCTCTCCGTCGCTCTTCCCCCTCACTCCCCCTCCCTGCAACTCCCTATACCGATGACTGACACACTACCTACCGCGTTATAGATATTTCATTACTTATTCATTGGATCATCAGAAATACGTATAAACATAAATTTTACAATAAAACATATACAGAAATACAGGACAATTACAAAATATATAGACGTATCTGTATACAAAATTACAAAACATCAATACAATCGCATAGTAAAAACATTAAAAACTATAGGAACGGATAAAGGTATACATTCGATGCCGGTAAATATCATTTGTTTATTTACTTGTTACTATGGTAATGAATTCTGGTCTCCTATACCGATGACTGACACACTAAATTATATTATTACCGATGACTGACACGCGTTATATTAAAGATGTTATGACACAATTGTAAATATATTACAACTGTTTAACGTGAACGATATTATATAAACACATTCTAATATAACGTGAAACTGTATGTCCTAGTATGTTATTGTAAAGTCCTGTTGATAAAAGAAATGTAATCAATTTTTTGTTTTACAAATATGGCTTGCCAAATTCCACTACATTTTCAAAACAATTACATGTTTATAACATAAAGTCACACACATATACACGAGGTTTCCCAGAGTTACGGAATTTCATTCACAAGATTTAGAGATGAAAATAACGGGAAAAAGTCATATAAACATAATTCTGGAGGATTTGTTTTTGAGCCGCAACCACTAAAAGATTTAACCCAAAGTTTAATATAAAAGTGTAACACTCCATGTAAGTATTGTAAATGTATATTAATTTTATGAGAAAATTTTTGATTATATTTTAAAACAGAAATTCAGATAAGACTGTTCATACCTACAACTCTCAAAAAGCACTAAAAAAGGACCTTAAAAGGTTAATTTTAATGTTCAACATTGAATAACTGAAATGCTTGAAAAAATAACCACAAAATGCATATTTCTCTCCTACTAAATGATTATTAGGAGTTCATGAAATTAACTTGAACAAAAAAAGAAAACAATTAAAAAGTTTCAAAATTTAAAACAAAAGTTTCCAAAAATCATGTATACAAACCACAGAGTTTGCAAGTCATTTATTCAAACAGTAAAAAGGATTTAAGAAACAAAATTAATTGCTCAACATAAATGAAAATGATACAAAATGTAAAATTATAATGGGTATATACTGTGTTACACATACTTTGTATGCACATCATATAACAAAATAAACGCTGTATACATTCTAATTTTACAAAATCCTAATTTTATTCTACATACAAAAGCAATAAGAACAAATAGGTATACATGTTTGTAAACAGACTACTATTTAGCGCTATAGTCCAACTTCAAACACTGTAACCTAACCACATTAAACTCAAAAACTGGGTTGAAGAATATTTCTTAATGTACGATAATACACCTGCATTCTACTCAAGTTAACCTAACATTATTATATAACACAAGACAAATGAATACTTTTAACAGTATTTGTATTGCAAATTATATAAAATTATCAAGTTGTACAATCATGATAAAAATAATACAATCAACACACAGAAGCGATTACAATTAGATAATAAGTATCCTGCAAGAAACTCTACGAGTCACTTAGAAAGAAATGATAAATATAACACTGTAAGAAGAATAACATGTACCTGTACATTACATGTTTATATTAGTTTCATCTCATTGATATTTCTTAATGCATTTTAATTATAAAAACAAATATTTATTAAATACTCATTAATTCAAAGTATATACTACAGAACAATATGTAGTAATAAGAACTAATAATTTCTGTGGAGATGAGTAAAAAACAGTATAATTAACTCACCTTTGGACAAAAAAAGGCAAAGCTAAGATCGGTTAAAATAAAATAAAGATTTTTGGACAAAGTTGGTGAAATGTTCTAATTATAATGTTTATTACATTGCAATTACTATAATACCAAATTTCTGACATCATCAGAAAATTCTGTTATTCACTATTACCATGAATTTAAACTTCTATTCTATATAAATTTGTATACCAAAAGATAATAAGATTATAAATATACGAATAATATAACTATTGGTACCTAATATTATTTTTCTTATACACTCTTTCAGAAGTCATTACCATAAAACAATAAGTGTAATAAATATTTTCTATAGTAAATAATATTGGAAATTATTTGTTACCATCATGATACAATAAATTTAAAAACAAATGTTATAGGCCTAAACTGGCACAATATATTTGATAAAATAAAAAAAGGAACTTACCAGATGTTTTAGTGAAAATATTCAGTTCATGATCAACAGCTATTACACACGGCCAGTACGGATGTCCACCAACTCTTGCCCAAGCCAAATCACCCACCATCCATTCACAGCCTGGTACTGGACCAACTGGTGCCGGTGGGGTATTTTTAAGCGGTGATGTAGTACTTGAAGTGGATTTTTCTGGGCTTGTTCCGGAAAAACTAGCATTGGTCAATCTTTTGGATAGTTCTTTCAGCTTACTAGCAGAATCGGGATCAGACTTTCTTGGTCTTCCTTTTTTCTTTTCTTTTTGCACATTCCAGGTCTTTATTTGATTTATAGGGCTAACTTTCAAGTATGCACTTATTTTTCTATCATGTGTCACAAAATCTCCTTGTGCTTTTGGCTTGTGTGATCGACCATACCGACTTTTACTTGGTGACTCAAATGATACATCCATTGGTGTGTTATCAGTGTCATTTAAAGGAGATTTCCGAGGTGTGTTACTACTGTCTAAAGACATATTTTCAATAGGTTTTGTATTCAGGCTAGTATTGCCACTAGAACTGTCTTTCAGATCAGACATTATAATGTGTGTGTAACCTCACTTTTAAAATCCACAATTTTTACCAATACTGCCTTTATTTATGCATATTTCATTTTATTTCAATTCGTGAAATGTTCTATTAATGTCATTGCTCCTGTAAATGCAAAATAAAGTTACTAAACATGTTAAAAAATATATATATATTTGAAATTATACACTTAGTCTAAATAGTAGTGTTAACTTAGGCCACTTGTAATGCATTTCACTACCAGATAAACAGTACTCTTATAACCTTAAATTCTGTTTTATAACTAACACAATAAATACCGTTCAACAAAATAAAGTATTTAGGCACACATTTACTGTAAATGTTCTCTAAATATGTACCATAGTTTCTGAAACCCAAGTTACATTTGATTCATGGCTGGCATTAAGTCTTCATAACATGTCTTGTATCTATTACTTAACAACGTTTAACATTATCCTATACCTGATACGTTCTGCATAAAATTTAATATCGAAAGTTAAAAAAATAATTCACTTTAGAATGTTTACCAACACATTAATATAATACTAAATAGTTTTCGTACTGAGATAAGGCTTACTGACAAAGCACTGAATTCTACTGAACAAGTAGTCTTGAAATGGAAATATATCATACAACTTTCATTTAAACATAATTCAATCTATATTCTTCTACAAATACGTAAATTTAACTGCTTACTGCATATGTTATATGTTAGTAATGAATTGAAATTAACTTACCAAAATAAAAATTCACAATGCTACCCTAGAGTACACACGGTAACAAATTCCATAGAGTCTTCTACTTCGGCATCCAGCAAGCAAACGCGCCGAACGAGGCGAGTCCATTATTTTTACCGCGAAATTATCCATGCAGGAAACAAACAAATTATTTAAGGGCTTTTCAAATTTTACTAGATATTGCTAATTGGAGATTATTATTTTTTATTTTTTAGAGTAGGGCAAGACTGCCCTCACAAGCAATAACACATTAAAAATTTATGTTAAGTGTTAAAAAATAAAAAAAATATAGTTACGTTGAAACATTTGAATAAAATGTTCACTCAAAAACTCTTTAAAAGTAACTGCATGATTTAAAAAAATTATAAAATGCTTTTTGTATACTGTAGTATATAACATGACGTACAATATAATCGTTTCACAATATTTAGCAAATATTACTTCGTAAAAACAAAAATTTCTTTACATTTCTTGTCACACACAAATCGTTTCAAATTCTGTTGCTTACGAAAAGTTAGTAAAATTAAATAATGACGATTAATATATTAAATTTTAATAAGTTGTTAGTTGTACAATTACAATTGTGAACTAATATAACTACGCAGAGGTAAAAAAAGGTCATTGGCATGCTTGTGCCATATCAATCTGTAAGCGTTTATCCATACTGAACGATTCCTCACTCTAGCGTCAGCTACAGTAACTAACACGAGGAGCGTGATAGTTTACAAAGTACGCGCCCCAAGTCCTTCTCTGCCCGTTATTATAGTCTGTGTTATCGGAGAGATCTAAACTTTTAGGTAGTGGCTTAAAGTTTATTCGTCGTTGTGGGTCTATTTCCTTACAGTGTTAACATGTTATAACTGCTGTTTAGTTAAAATACACGGTATGAATCAAGGCGAATTCATGAGTTTATTATTTGTTAACTACGACTTTACTAACGTAACATTTTAGTTCCTTTTCGTCGAGGTTAGTACACGTTTCAATGGTACAATTTATTTAAAATTACGTCTTTGAAACATTTACTTTTTTGCTCAGTAACATGCGGGTGTCCAGAAACTTAGGGGTGATAAAAACATTTCAATCTCAGCTGAAAAGAAACGGCCTACTCGATTTTTGGCACTTCCGTCATAGCGTTGGTGCGGTCGTTGGCGGTGCACATGACACGGGTCTGACGCAACAACAACGGAAGTGCTGTACGGTTATAAAATGATAATGTTTTATGTACAAAATATTGAAATAAAAGGTTACAAACAGATTTAGCCTTTAGGTACACTACACTGTGCAGCTACGACCTTTGTTATCGTCCTTAAATAGTTCACAAACAGAGAAAGTTAACGGTATGTCAATAACGGCATTATTCAGACCGCTTTTGACGAAAGGAGACTGCTTTGAAAATTTGTGGTACAGCTCGAATTTCCGGATGATCGAACGAGACCGTATTCTGAGAAAATTTAAGAAATAATCAACGTGCTAACGTAAAAAAATGACATTGTATTATATAGATAAATACAGTACAAATATAAATATTGGAAAATTATAAATATATCTTTATTTTCTTGGATTTCGTTATCTTTACTCATTATGGCCATATAAAAAAAAAGACTAATAATACAAACCCAAAAATATCTTACAGCTCAGATAACGCAGTTTATGATAAAATGAATCCTAAAAGTAGTAAATCTGATATTCACAATAAACTTGGAATTACTAAAAAGAATGCTAAGATAGAAATAAACTTAACGTGGGTGAAAAAAAGTACACGATAGATTCTTCAATATTGCTTTTTAAAACTGCTTATCATATATGAAACATAATTTAGCCATTAGCCAATAAATAATAAATTTTCAGACAAATATAAATAGACATAGACGTAAATATAAATAATATAAACAGACATAAACATAAATATAAATAATAAAATTCCAGGTACAATTTTTTACTTCCATGTTCCATAAGGAAATGGAAGTATGGTCATGGCGAAAAAATCGTGTTTAAGATAACGGCAGATTCTGATTGTACTACCCTCAAAACATGAAAAATATCGGTATGGAGAACCATACATGACTTCCATGTTCTAAGAATTATATTTAAAATCACTTACGAAATGAAATGTTTCCATAGAAACTAGTTCTTTCCACTTATTGCTTCAGCCTTAACCACAGTACTGTGGTCACTAACGTATATCACCACACGTTATCGTACTCGATTTTCACTAATGATGGCAGTCGACGGCACTGCCGAAACGTCTGGTTTTGCAGAAAACATTGGACTACGGCCAAACAGCCCGGGAAGGAATTTTAACAACAAACTACTACTTTATTGCCGATAACGTAGTACACATATAAAAATTAACCCCTCCCACTTCAACTATAATTTTCATTTATAGAAAATTACCCCCACCCCGTTCAACTACTCTTTATTTATAGATATTTCATCTACGTTTTTACAGTGGATTATTAAGATCTTCTTATCAGGATATTTTATTTATCAAAATTAAGTACTTTACTCTTGTTACAACAAAAAATGTTTCAGGTAAACTGCCCTTTCCCCGTAACCGATCTTCATCAAAATCAATAGGCCTTGAGTCTTCTACAACTCAGGCACATATGTAAAAAATTATCTGATTCTGTTTGAATTTACGGCAGTTATCGTTCGTCATGAAAATATTTCTCTTGTTACAACATAAAATGTTGCAGGCAAACTACCCCTTTCCCTTAACCGATCTTCACCAGAATCAACAGGCCTTGAGTTCTCTACAATTTCGGGATGTATGCAAAAACGTATTGATTATGTATTGGTCATAAAAATAAAATTACCCTTTTAAAACATAAAACGTTGCTGGTAAACTACCCTTTTCTCTTAACTGATCTTCACTAAAATCAACAGACCTTGAGTACTCTATAATTCAGGAAGGTGTGCAAAAAAGTACTTGATTCTGTTTGAATTTACGGCAGTTATCGTTCGTCATAGAAAAAATTACCCTTGTTAAAACATAAAATGTTGTAGGTAAACTACCCCTTTCCCTTAACCGATCTTCACCAAAAACAATAGGTCTTGAGTACTCTACTAAACAGGACTGTTTGCAAAAAATTATTTGATTCTGTTTGAATTTACGGCTGTTATCGTATGCCATCGAAAAAAATCTACAGACAGATAGATAGACACACACACACTTTTCGAAAATATCGGTATGGAGAACCATACATGACTTCCGTGTTCTAAGATTTATATTTAAAATCATTTTCGAAATGAAATATTACCATAGAAACTACTTCTTTCTACTTGCTGCTTTAGCCTTAACCACAGTACTGTGGTCACTAACGTATAACACCTCACGTTATCGCACTCGATTTTCACTGATGATGGAAGTCGATGGCATTGCCGAAACGTCTGGTTTTGTAGAAAACATTGGACTACGGCCAAACATCCCGGGAAGAAATTTTTACAAAAATTACTTCTTTGTTGCCGATAACGTTGTACACATGTATATAAAAAATAT
The DNA here is from genome assembly GCA_034769895.1 of Magicicada septendecula. NCBI lineage: Eukaryota > Metazoa > Arthropoda > Insecta > Hemiptera > Cicadidae > Magicicada > Magicicada septendecula. Next base: position 193,917,951 of record CM068373.1, on the reverse strand, counting down.
GCATAAAATTAATGGCTTGTATAAGTTAATGATTGATCTTCATTAAGTAGTGCTCAAGTTTCCAAAGTTTTAATATTATGATGTCCGTAATTAAAACATCAGAGCAGGTTTAGTGTGTATGAGGGTACACCGTGGACAAAAATTTTCAACATTTCCTATTGAGCGTTGCTTAGAGTAAAGCCGCGAATCTACAGTGTACGTTTCACAGAACAAACACGCGGAAAAGAAGGAGCGCTCCGAAGTCACTCATGGACCCTCAGCATCTTGCAGAGGGTTCATTCCCTAAAGACGAAAAGTCTGTTTATGAATCGTTCCTCTGTAAACACGTGCAGTTACACTGCCCAGCGATCCACAGGAAGCAAATCGCTATCCACGCTGGACAATTTTTCGGCTTGCACGCGTTATGTTGGTGTGGGTTTCGGCACTTTCCATTTAAAAAGCGTGCAAATGTAAGAAAATAAACATGAGTGAGGCCAGAAATAACGCGAATTTTGTGTGTGTGTGTGTGTGTGTCTTCCCTGCCTTATTATTGCAGTAATCATAATAATAAAATGGAAACGTAAACATTACATAATTGAGACATCCTTGCCTGCCACGAACGATAAGTATATTTTCACTCATACATGATTTACACTAAAATGAAATATCGGTATGGAGAACCATACATGACTTCCATATTCTAAGATTTATATTTAAAATCATTTTCGAAATGAAATACAGTATTACCATAGAAACTACTTCTTTCTACTTACTGCTTCAGCCTTAACCACAGTACTGTGGTCACTAACGTATACCACCTCACGTTATCGCACTCGATTTTCACTGATGATGGAAGTCGATGGCATTGCCGAAACGTCTGGTTTTGTAGAAAACATTGGACTACGGCCAAATATCCCGGGAAGGAATTTTAACAAAAACTACTTCTTTGTTGCCGATAACGTTGTACACATATATATAAAAAATATGCATAAAATTAATGGCTTGTATAAGTTAATGATTGATCTCCATTACGTAGTGCTCAAGTTTCCAAAGTTTTAATATTATGATGTCGGTAATTAAAACATCAGAGCAGGTTTAGTATGTATGAGGGTACACCGTGGACAAAAATTTTCAACATTTCCTATTGAGCGTTGCTTAGAGTAAAGCCGCGAATCTACAGTGTACGTTTCACAGAACAAACACGCGGAAAAGAAGGAGCGCTCCGAAGTCACTCATGGACCCTCAGCATCTTGCAGAGGGTTCATTCCCTAAAGACGAAAATTCTGTCTATGAATCGTTCCTCTGTAAACACGTGCAGTTACACTGCCCAGCGATCCACAGGAAGCAAATCGCTATCCACGCTGGACAATTTTTCGGCTTGCACGCGTTATGTTGGTATGGGTTTCGGCACTTTCCATTTAAAAAGCGTGCAAATGTAAGAAAATAAACATGAATGAGGCCAGAAATAACGCGAATTGTGTGTGTGTGTGTGTGTGTGTGTGTGTGTGTGTGTGTGTGTGTGTGTGTGTGTGTGTGTGTGTGTGTGTGTGTGTGTGTGTGTGTGTGTGTGTGTGTGTGTGTGTGTGTGTGTGTGTGTGTGTGTGTGTGTGTGTGTGTGTGTCTTCCCTGCCTTTTTATTGCGGTAGTCATAATAATAAAATGGAATCGTAAACATTACATAACTGAGATATGCTTGCCTGCCACGAACGATATATTTTCTCTCATACATGATTTACATTAAAATGAAAAAATTATAATTTTATTGCCTGGCAACAAAATTATTTTATTTTTAACAATTACCATTGTTTGAAAAAGTTTAAATGAATTTTCAAGTACTTTACTGTTGTTAAAACGTAAAAGGTTGCTGGTAAACTACCCCTTCCCCTTAACCGATCTTCACCAAAATCAAAAGGCCTAGAGTTCTCTATAATTCAGGGATGTATGAAAAAAATTATTTGATTCTGTTTGAATATGCGGCAGTTATCGTTCGTCATAGAAAAAATTACCCTTGTTAAAACATAAAACGTTGCAGGTAAACTACCCCTTTCCGTTAACCGATCTTCACCAAAAACAATAGGTCTTCAGAACTCCATAATTCAGGACTGTATGCGAAACATTATTTGATTCTGTTTGAGTTTGCGGCTGTTATCGTTTGCAAAAAAAAAAAAAAAATACCCTTGATAAAAAAAACCGTTGCAGGTAAACTACCCCTTTCCCTCAACCAATCTTCACCAAAAACAACAGGTCGTGAGTACTCTACAAATAAGGGCTGTTTGCAAAAAATTATTTGATTCTGTTTGAATTTGCGGCTGTTATCGTTTGCCATAGAAAAAAATCTACTGATAGACACACAGACAGACAGACAGACACACACACAGACACTTCGAAAAACGACTTTTTTTCTTTTTTTGAGTGTAGTACAATCAGAATTTGCAATAATCTCGAACACGATTTTTTTTGCCATCACCATACTTCCATTTCCTTAAGGAATATGGAAGTAAAAAATTATTAAAATAATTTTGTTGCCAGGCAATAAAATTATAATTTTTTCATTTTATTAACAATTACCATTGTTTCAAAAAGTTTAAATAAATTTTCAAGTACTTTACTCTTGTTAAAACGTAAAAGGTTGCAGGTAAACTACCCCTTCCCCTTAACCGATCTTCACCAAAATCGAAAGTCATTGAGACCTCTACAATTCAGGGACCTATGCAAAAAATTATTTGATTCTGTTTGAATTTGCGGCTGTTATCGTGTGCCATAGAAAATACGCTTAATAAAAAAACGTTGCTGGTAAACTACCCCTTCCCCTTAACCGATCTTCACCAAAAACAATAGGTCTTGAGTACTCTACAAATCAGGGCTGTATGCAAAACATTATTTGATTCTGTTTGAATTTGCGGCTGTTATCGTTTGCCATAGAAAATACCCTTGTTAAAAAAACGTTGCAGGTAAACTACCCCTTTCCCTCAACCGATCTTCACCAAAAACAACAGGTCTTGAGAACTCTACAATTTAGGGCTGTATGCAAATAATCTTATGATTCTGTTTGAATTTGCGGCTGTTATCGTTTGCCATACGAAATACCCTTGTTAAAACATAAAACGTTACAGGTAAACTACCCCTTTCCCTTAACCGATCTTCACCAAAATCAACAGATCTTGAGAACTCTACAATTCAGGGCTGTATGCGAAACATTATTTGATTCTGTTTGAATTTGCGGCTGTTATCGTTTGCCAAACAAACAAAATTACCCTTGCTAAAAAAAAACCGTTGCAGGTAAACTACCCCTTTCCCTCAACCGATCTTCACCAAAAACAATAGGTCGCGAGTACTCTTCTAATTAGGGCTGTATGCAAAAAATTATTTGATTCTGTTTGAATTTGCGGCAGTTATCGTTTGCCATAGAAAAAAAATCTATAGACACACAGATAGACACACAGACAGACAGACAGACAGACAGACAGACAGACAGACACTTTTCGGAAAACGACTTTTTTTCATGTTTTGAGTGTAGTAGAATCAGAATCTGCAATCATCTCGAACACGATTTTTTTTGCCATCACCATACTTCCATTCCTTAAGGGACCCGGTATAGCCTATCTTCCCCATGTTAACATAATGTACCTTTTCTCAAAAACCCTGTACGTTAGAGAGTTAATGTTTTCTTTATTTCAAATTATTATTCTTTGGACACATTTTAACGTAGGGGTTTTTTGAAAAAATAAGTTTTAAATTTTTTACAAATTTTTAAAAATATGTCTACAAAAAAACCTTTTTTGCTAGCCGTTTTTATAACAAAACTCGGATGATTTTTAAAATATTACAAAAAGGCTGTGTTAAAGTTTGAAGCAATTGTTGAATAATATGGATACCAAATTTCAGGCTTCTAACTAGTCGAGAAGATGAGGAAAGGTACATTTTATATTACAAAATGTATGTTTTCGGCAAAACGCATTTAAAGTTAAAAAATAAAATATTTTTAAAAAAAGTCTTGAAAACTACCTTAAAACAATCCAGCTCCATACTCTGGGTTATCTGGGTCTTCCATGCTATCTGCCAGTCTCTTCTTAGCTTGTCTTCTTGACTGCCTTGCCTTTTTATCATACTCGGATACATTCCTTTCAGCATTCCTAAGTCGCTCTCTGTCAATCTGCAGCATTGCCTTCTTTGTGTTGATGCCGACACTCATCCCAAACTGTTTCAGTACCCTACACCGTGTAATGTTTCCCTCATTAAAACATCCAACTGCATCGTACACTCCCACCATAAATGCAGATAATCCAACAAAAACTGTTTTGGGGAGCCTGGACCATACCACACTATTCACGCTCTCATTAGGATTTTGAGTCCTTCCGTGGGTGCATTTTTTCAGTAGCTCAGTATTAGCAAGAGCTCTTATAACAGGTTTGATTGCAATCATAACAGCTGCAGGGACACTATGGTTATGATGGTAATGGTCACCTTTAGCTTCAGCTTTTCTGAATTTGCACCAGCTTTCTTCACCGGGTGGGCACAGACCATGTTGCGGTTCATCATCTGTTGAGCACATGTGAAAATACATTGCCCATACTGCCCTTTTCATGTTTTCTACATTGTTGGAATGTCTTCTGATTGCTAAGCCATAATAGTTTTGAATTTTGTCGATGATGGCATCAGTTAATCTGTTTTTTCCTGATAATGGCTTTCCGTCTGCTAGTTTTATGCCTTTTAGTGATGTTTTCAAACGCCTCAATCGAGTACCCATCCGTTTCTGTATATGTCCAATGCACTCTAATTTTCTGATTTCAATATCATTTCCATATACTTTTAATTCATTTACTTTAGAAAAGGCTTTAGAATCTCCATCTCCTAAATATTCTAAGTATCTCACATTATACTTTTCTTCTGAACGCTGATAGATTGATATAGCACCTGCCACCTCCATTCCGCCACTCACACCTTGATAATTAGCAGTACACATTTCGTCATGATTATCTTTACTTTTGCACCTGCAATGTTTTGTAAGGACTTGTATATCTAATATTTTACTAGTATATACACTTGTCGTACTGACGATGCCGTTTAGAGATGTGTGGCCTCTCTTCTGCCACGACCCGTCAAAAGCTACACGTAAATCACGGCTACCATCGTTTGCTTCTACAGATTCTTCAACAGCACGTCTCATACTTAATTCAGCAATGTCTTTTGTAGCTTGAGCTATGATTTTATTATATTTTGTAAATCTAGAAGGAGGAGTCGGTAAATTCAAAATTCCACATAATGATTGGGCAGCTGCGCTTCCCTTCCCTACTGCTCTCAATCCATATGCCAATCGCATATTACATTCAAATAGTACACCCTTCTCATTTAGTCCATGCTCAGAATCAGGGTCAACATGTTTATTACTTACAGCTTTTGAAGTAAAAAAGGCAACACTGTAATCACAAGTATCACAATATAAGATAATTTCAGTAGCCAACCCAATACGTTTTTGAGTCTTTAGTTGTAGTCCTACTTGACTACAATGTTTGCATGCGACATATACATTCAAAATATTATAAAGTATATTCAAATCAATCAGCTCATAACCTAACTTTTCAGTACAATCAACTTCATCATACAATTCATTCAACCCACTCAATTTCCTTGCAGATGCACTTTCCGCTCTTCCATCGCCACTTTCTGGTAAATCAACTGTTACTTTTCCTTCAATTTTGGATTTACACACATTCTTTCTCTTCTTAAAAACACTTGGCACATTTGGTCTTGGCATTATCACAAAATCGTGAAGACAACACAAGCACAAAACGTAAAAAGTGAGTACTTATAACCTATAGTCACAATTCACAACTAAAGCAAACAAACAGCTACTTATATAGAATAAGCATATGTTTATAACCTGGAACATTAGCCACAACTCACAACAATACAATATATAACCATCTGACAGCAACAGCTGATGTTTCCAAGCTATTTCACAGCACACAGAGTGTGTAGGCACAGCTGTTGCAAAGAGATATAAAATACTAGCCAGAGTTTCACAAAAAAATTGTTTTCACCTTGAAAGAAAATTCAAACCATCATGTGTCATACATCATTTTAGAGAGAAAATTCCAGAGAATGTTTTAAAATTAAAAACAAAAATAATTTTTTTTTTCGATTTTTGCCCTACCGGGTCCATGGAATATGGAAGTAAAAAATCGTGTTAGAGATTATTGCAGATTCTGATTGTACTACACTCAAAACATGAAAAAAAGTCAATTTTCGAAAAGTGTCTGTGTGTGTGTCTGTCTGTCTGTGTGTCTGGGTGTCTGTCTGTAGATTTTTTTTCTATGGCAAACGATAACAGCCGCAAATTCAAACAGAATCAAATAATTTTTTGCATACAGTCCTGATTTGTAGAGTACTCAAGACCTATATCAGTTAAGGGAAAGGGGTAGTTTACCAGCAACGTTTTATATTTTAACAACGGTAATTTTTTTATGACCAACGATAACTGCCGCATATTCAAACAGAATCAAATAATTTTTTGCATACACCCCTGAATTGTAGAGAACTCAAGGTCTTTTGATTTTGGTGAAGATCGGTTAAGGGGAAGGGGTAGTTTACCAGCAACCTTTTACGTTTAACAACAGTAAAGTACTTGAAAATTCATTTAAACTTTTTCAAACAATGGTAATTGTTAAAAATAAAATAACTTTGTTCCAGGCAATAAAATTATAATTTTTTCATTTTAATGTAAATCATGTATGAGAGAAAATATATCGTTCGTGGCAGGCAAGCATATCTCATTATGTAATGTTTACGTTTCCATTTTATTATTATGACTACCGGAATAAAGAGGCAGGGAACACACACACACACACACACACACACACACACACACACACACACACACACACACACACACACACACACACACACACACACACACACACACACACACAATTCGCGTTATTTCTGGCCTCATTCATGTTTATTTTCTTACATTTGCACGCTTTTTAAATGGAAAGTGCCGAAACCCATACCAACATAACGCGTGCAAGCCGAAAAAGTGTCCAGCGTGGGTAGCGATTTGCTTCCTGTGGATCGCTGGGCAGTGTAACTGCACGTGTTTACAGAGGAACGATTCATAGACAGACTTTTCGTCTTTAGGGAATGAACCCTCTGCAAGATGCTGAGGGTCCATGAGTGACTTCGGAGCGCTCCTTCTTTTCCGCGTGTTTGTTCTGTGAAACGTACACTGTAGATTCGCAGCTTTACTCTAAGCAACGCTCAACAGGAAATGTTGAAAATTTTTGTCCACGTTGTACCCTCATACACACTAAACCTGCTCTGATGTTTTAATTACGGACATCATAATATTAAAACTTTGGAAACTTGAGCACTACGTAATGGAGATCAATCATTAACTTATACAAGCCATTAATTTTATGCATATTTTTTATATATATATGTGTACAACGTTATCGGCAACAAAGAAGTAGTTTTTGTTAAAATTCCTTCCCGGGATATTTGGCCGTAGTCCAATGTTTTCTACAAAACCAGACGTTTCGGCAATGCCATCGACTTCCATCATCAGTGAAAATCGAGTGCGATAACGTGAGGTGGTATACGTTAGTGACCACAGTACTGTGGTTAAGGCCAGGGCCGGAACTAGCTCTCCTTTCACCCGGGGCAAGGGTATATTTCGGCGCCCCCTCCTCCCCTTCCGCGCCATACTCGCTCCATTTAAAACTATTTAACAAAAAACAAAAGCATATACTTTCCTGTACTTAAGTCAATGCTATTAATTACAGCTTCGTAGCTTTACTCATCAACACACTACACTATAGTGCAAACAGATCAAGTGAAATTCAGTTGTGAAATTACAGCACTCCTCTATTGTATTTTGTGTAATAATTTTTAACGGAATCTAAAAAGTAAAAGGTTTTTTCTTCATTTTTTAATCTGAAATTACAGAAGTGGGTAACACATTAAGAAATGAGACATTCAGTTAAACTTCAAATCATTCTTAAGTTTATTTGGTATTTTGGTTATAAATTGGTACAGTATTCATGTAGTACTTTACTATTTCAATTCGGAACACATTGAAAACAAATTAGATTTTTACATGAGTTTTGGGTACTAATTTACTAACAGTCCTTATTCATTCTTGAATCTAAATAAATCAAATTGTCACTTTTCGAGCTTTTTTGGCAGCAAAGGTGTTAATAATGTCATCAAAAGAAGTAGATGATGTTCTCTGGTGCTCGATAGAAATGATGCTCAAGTTAGAGAGTCTGTCTTATTCCATTGTGCTCCTCAAGTAGTTTTTGACTATTTTCAATTTACTGTAGCTTCTTTCGGCTGAAGCAACTGTAACTGGTAAAGTTAGAAAAATCTTCAATGCCGTAGTCAAGTTTGGATAAGCATCTTGAAGCCCATGTTTATAAATAATCTGGAGCATTGCCTTTGCATGTGCCGTTTTTAATCCGTCGTCAATTTCCATCGCATGGTGCTTGAAGCTTTCTACTTCTTGAAAAAGTTCTTCTTTGTTCAAATCCGTTTTGTAGGAATCCGCGACTTTTTCAGCTTCTAACCTTAGCTCTGCAACACTCATTTTATTCATTATTTTTCTTAAACTAAATTTAAAGTTTACTTCTTCCAGAGCTTTAAATCGGACATTCATGTCGTTTAAAATGCTGTCAAATATTCCCCTCAATCCCACTTTAAAAAAGTCTTCTTGCGATAATCCACTGATCTCATCTTCACACCTCTCGTCAAACATTTTCTTTTTTTTCCTTTTCCGTTTTTCCTCAAATTCTTGAGGGACATCAAGGCTTTCAGCTATTCTTCTGCCTTCCGAAATAGCATCTTCTGGTGCATTGCTCCTTATTGATTCTAAATCTGTTATTAAGCCCTTGATGTGTCTCACAGCTGTGTCTACGGTGACATCATCCCTTTGTAGGTATTTATTTACGCGATCAATTTTTTGCAGCATTTTGCTCCAGAAGCAGGTTAGGACAATAAATTCAAATTTGCAAATGTTTTGTGCCAAACATCTAGCTTCCGCTTTTGTTTCAGCGTTACAGAGCAAACTTTCGACCAATTCCTCTAAAGCATAATTCAAATCGTTTAAATGCTTATGAAAAACATCCACCGACTCCTTCCTTGCTAACCACCTGGTCTTACTCAGGGATTTTAAGGAAATCGGCACATGCTTCTTTAAAACTTTCCATCTTGAAGTAGAAGATGAGAAAAAAACAAACAGACGATTTACTATGCCAAAAAAAGATTGCGCTTGTGGAGAGAGCTCAGCAGCATGCACACCAACCATTTAATGAATGGTACAAAACATGCCAGCTTATTTTCTGTTAGAATTCTAGTTTGAACTCCCTTATAGATGCCGGCCATGTTAGCTCCATTGTCGTAAGACTGGCCTCTGCAATTTTTGATGTCCAATCCGTCATTTTCTAATTTTTTAAAAATTTCTTCCGATATTCCTAACCCCGTTTTGTCACGGATAATGAAAAAATCTATAAAACTCTCTGTTATTTCAGGCCCAGTTTCAGTCATTTTCACATACCGAACAATTTGGGTCATCTGTTCTTTCTGGCTTATATCGGGAGTAGCATCAAATATAATTGAAAAATATTTGGCATCTTTCACATCTTTGAGAATATCTTCTCTTACTTTGCTGCTAATTAACGTGAGAAATTCATTTTGAATCTTGTGGGAAAAATACCCAATCTGACCTTTTCTATGGTGATTGATATGATCACGTAAATCAGCATTGTAATGGGAAATCAAATCGATTGTGTTTAAAAACCTCCCACTTCTTGGATCACCAAAATTATCTAGCTCAGATGATCCTCTTAATGGCCCTCCTTGTTTTGATAAAAATACTATTGCGTCAATGATACAGCGAAGCACTTGTCGCCAGTGAGTTTCTTCTCTTGCTATATGTTCCTGTAGTTCTTTATCTATTCCTCCCTTTTTCATTGACGTTTCAAGTGATTTCCAAGAAAAAAAACAACGCTTGTGATTTTGCGAATTTTCATGATCTGGAATTCTTTCACTCACCTTTTTCCATTGGGTGAAACCCTCTTCTTTAGCTAAAAATGACAAGCTAGTTGTAGATTCTTTAAAAGTTTGTGAAAATAGCCTACATGGGATGCAAAATAGTGCATTTTTAATCTTACTATAACCTAGCCAGGATCTTTTTACTTGCTCTCCATTAGGCAGCAGTTTGAAAAACCAGTCCTTTGTGAGGCTACGGCCCTCCCTCATACTTTTACTTAGATCTAGCTCTTGTTCATTATCTTTATCTAACCTCATTTTCGTTATGTAACATCTCTGATTATCAGATATTGTACTTGGCCATGACCCTGGGTCGTTAATATCAAAATCTAATTGTGAGTCCTGAAGCTCTTTGTTTCTATAAATTTTTGAGCTATTATCTATCATGCTCGAAACTGCAGAATCGTCCATTTTACTGAGAGCTAGCTGTTCAGCGATTTCTATACCTTTAGCAGTACTTACAGTGTCAGTGTTCATGGCTTCCATATGTACATAGTTAGACTGGTCGGCCTCAACTGGATGTTCTTCTCCTTGTAAACCTTCTTCGTCTCGTTGTTGGCAACTTACCTCACCTAAAAGTTAGAACCGTTTATTGGTCACTATTAGGTAATAGGTTACTATTAGAAAATAAAAGCAAGAACATTTTTTTTAACGGAGGTAGCATTTGAATTCATAATAGATACATCCTCAATGTTTCCTCATCTTCAAACTTAGACAAAAATTTTTTTTTTTTAATCAGTTTTATTGGATCTAAAAGATACGAAAATAAAAATAAAAATAAAAAAATAAAAATTGTGAGAAAAAATCTTCTTGTTTTATTGAAAACATCTCACAACATCGCCCTCGACAACATGGGTTGTACCGTTATAACTATCATCAACTTAACTATGAATCTAGATTTACGAAGAGGACAAATCTTGGCAAGGTCTCTATGGGTTGTAAGGTGGGAGAAAGAAGAGAAGCTAAGCTTAACTAAATATTGGAGCCATGGGTGCACCCAAGGGGGAGGTTTGGGTACTCGAGCCCCACCTCCTTCTCCTCTAAGAGTATAAAAAAAATTTCGGTAAAGAGGCCAAGTTAGATCGAGTTGAAATACCTTAGAAAAGGAATAACTCAGGAGTGCTCTAAAAAGCCTTAGATCCTCCGATTCGCGTCTAGTTTTCTGGGGGAGGGATAAATTGGAACTAGTTGAATTCCGCTCTAGAAAGCCCCAAAAATGCCCAATTTGAACTAGATCAATCATTAACTTATACAAGCCATTAATTTTATGCATATTTTTTATATATATGTGTACAACGTTATCGGCAACAAAGAAGTAGTTTTTGTTAAAATTCCTTCCCGGGATATTTGGCCGTAGTCCAATGTTTTCTACAAAACCAGACGTTTCGGCAATGCCATCGACTTCCATCATCAGTGAAAATCGAGTGCGATAACGTGAGGTGGTATACGTTAGTGACCACAGTACTGTGGTTAAGGCTGAAGCAGTAAATAGAAAGAAGTAGTTTCTATGGTAATATTTCATTTCGAAAATGATTTTAAATTTAAATCTTAGAGCATGGAAGTTATGTATGGTTCTCCATACCGATATTTAATAAATTAAAATGGTAGTTGATGGAGGAAGTAAATGTTATAAGTTTTATATGTGTAATACGTTAATGACAACAAAGAAGTAGTTTCTATGGAAACATTTCATTTCACTTTAACAAAATTCTATATTTTTCATTTTAATTTAAATCACGTATGAGTGAAAATATATCGTTCCTGGCAGGCAAGCATATCTCAATTATGTAATGTTTACTTTCCCAAAGTTTTATTATTGTGATTACCGCAATAAAAAGGCCGGCAGGACACACACACACACACACAATTCGCGTTATTTCTGGCCTCAATCATGTTTATTTCCTTATGTCCTTATGTTTGCACGCTTTTTAAATGAAAAGTGCCGAAACCCACACCAACACAACGCGTGCAAGCCGAAAAGGTGGACAGCGATTTTCTTCCTGTGGATCGCTGGGCAGTGTTGTTGTATTAAAGCAATTAATACAATCTGTGTACTTATTTCTATTATGATATGAGAATTATAAACTAATATGTGCATGTGTGTATGTATGAAAAATATATAAATATTTTTCTCCTTTGGAAAATTGTTTGCCCCTCCTTGAAAATATTTTGACCTCCCTGATGGCTAGTTATTTACTAGCCTGTGTGGAATATAGCGTTATAACATGTACCAGAATGGTGGGTATTAAACAGGAGACACCATTTTAGCTGATACGTAATTCTTCAGAACTCAAGCATCCACTTATTTAATTATTATTTAAATGATTTTAAATATAAATTTTAGGACAAGGAAGTCATGTATGGTTCTCCATACCGATTTTTTTTAACGTTAAGCTAATACAAACAGAAGCTATATAACAACAACAGTGATATACTTATACTTACAAAACACTAATTAAAGAACAAATCGAAATAAAAACAAAATATGACTTATTTGAAATTTAAAATACCGGGGACTGGACTGTTAGGTGGAAGATGCCTTTAATCGCGACCAAGAGTGTAGCCGTCCTATTCTCTAAGCGCCGGAAAGATCCGCGGAGGCAATAGGTAGAACGCGCCTACTTGCAACGAAGTGAAGTAGCTACCTCGGTGATACACCTAGATCGTCGGCCCACCTGGGCAGACAGTTCACAAGCGACGAGCGGACTGTTTCCACTCCTGGTCAGCCCGACTATAACAAGGAAATCGGGCAAAACGAACGTCGGCGCGTATCTGCTGCCGGTCATTACATACGCTACCCCGGTCTGGGGATACCTTGCCGCCATGCATAAAACGAAGTTGCAAAGCGTCTTCGACAGGGGGTCTTCGGCTAGAAGTCAAAGTTCCCCGTCGATTCGTCCGCTCCTCGGACGGCAATACGCGGCGTGTTGTACGAAAAAGTTTATGCACGTGCAGCAAGGTTTCCAGACTACCCTTTTATAACGGGGCTGGGCCAGTACCGTATACGTCCAGGTGATTCGTGGAAGCGACCTCGGTGTATAGCCTACTGCGCTAGTGTAGGCTAGTACAAACAGTCGATGTAAGACCTGGTAAAGAGCAAAATCGCCCTACTTTGGCAGGGCCATGAAGCAGGAGCTCCAGAAGGTAGCTCGAAACTCAGAATCCCGAGTGGTATGTCTCTGCGACGCACAGCCCAGAGTCAGCTAGCGTGATGATATGAGAGTGGTAGGTTTTACGTGGTCAGGGATGCCAGGTGTGGGATTTTCCCCCACAGTGGTGAAATTTTAAGGTTCAAAAATCCTATTTGGGGAATTGGTGGGGATTCCCTTTCAATATTGACTATATTCAAAGCCTGAAACGTATGGAATTTCTTGAGAGAAAAGAACTAAAGACGTCCAGTCAGTGTCGTGAACAGTAGCAGCCTTTAAGAAAAGCATTGAAGAAGACGTTATAGACCTAACCCGGGGTTCGAGATTCCTTAGAAATACGAACATTTACGCAGGTACTGACGAGAGCTTATTACACTTTTTGAAGTGAAAAACACAAAGAAAGGAGATGATACTGAAGCTTCTCCTGTTTTGAGTATTTTTGTAGCATATACATGTTTACCACGTATTAGTGGGTGTGTAGAGATGATTTTTAGTACCATTAAACTTAACGAAACTAAATAACAAACAAATTAGGTACTGAAACACGATCCGGCCTGTTAAACACAAAAAGTATACTACGTAACAAAATAAATCTTGTAATGCCATACTTAGCGTATATAAACTAAAAATACCCTAGATGTGACTGATTGTAAATTTATTTGTTAATTACACAACTGGAAGGAGTGTAAACATAGTAAACTATGAAGAAAGGAGTGAATTACAAAGAAAAATTATTATCAAGGGGTAAATGATGGTTATACCGGTCAGTAAATGATGGAGCTATTTGGGACAAAACAATTAAAATAGATATACTTTATTGCAGAATATGACCGAAATGCAAAAGTTAAAGATTGGACGGCTTAGATGGGCTGGCCATGCTGTAAGGATGGATCCCGTGGAGCCTGTAACACGAGGAAGACTTTCTTGTGTCGTACTGGGTCTTAATAATTTTCTCATAACTTTTAATTTAGGAAATTCTCATGTTACCTCGTTAGATATGATTCGTTATTTACACCAGTAGTGGCGGAACAGTAGATTTCATGAAAAATCATTTGTGTAAAAGACCAAGCTGTCGCCCTTTAGGCCTGACTGCCAGAGCGCTGGGCACCGCATCCTTATCCGTTTAAGACGCGTATGCTTGGGCCAATGGGGAGGAAAACATCTTTGCAATTTCTTAAGCAATTTCCCTATGAATTTCAGGTTACTTTCCAATTCAGTACGGCATCCGTAGGCAGCATGGCGATATTAGCTAATTCCCTGGGCACTATCGTGGTTGCTTTCGTAAGGTTCGTAGAATGTTTCATTTCCTGGACAAATTTTGTTAAAACTTCTCCGATAAATTTATCGGATAATCGGTATGGTGACGGTTCTGGTATTTGCGAGGCCCCAGACGCTCTTTCTGATAGGCCCTTTGAAAACTGAAATGGAGAAGGCGCATTAAATTAATGTGAGTCAATAATCACTTTAACATTTTTAATGTATTAACAAAGATAGTAAAACATGAGAAAGGCATGAAATGTGTATAACAACTTTACATAATGTAAAAAAAATATGTGAACAAAATGTGGGTACTTTATGAAAGTCCTCTCCTGCAGTACTGAATTCATCAATGACGTCAGAGTTTTGAATACAACCGTCACTTTGAATCGATAGTGCTGACGTCACTTTCAATCGATATGATCGGAAGTGGAGATAACCTCTCTTGAGACATGGTTAATCGATGATTAATGTATGATCAACTTAAAAGAAATTGACCTTTCTGCAGCTACAGTAGGCACTGGTATTGTCAAACGAATTCTTAAAGTATTATTTGTTTTGTTGCTTTTGAATCATGTTTTCCGGTGCGTCAACAATTCCTTAGTCTTTCGGTACAGTTTTGATAAGCATGTTCAGGTCTTGATAGAGTTTCTCTACAGCTATACCATAATATGACGAATCATCGACTTGTACAGTGAGCACTTCTTGAAGGTAACTGCTCTACAGAGAAGTTCTTTATTGGACTTATCCTTCAACGTTACAATGTCATAAAGTAAGTCAAAGTTTTCTTCTTAATTTGTTACCTCTACAAATCATTTGTGAGAGCCCTTGACTTTTCATTTCAATAACCGTATAACAACACAAATGTTCTATTTATACACTTTCTGCGTTTGTGTTTATATTATCAAGATTTCATACTTAGAAAAGATTCCCCCTCCCTACTTCAAACGTCCACGAGGCCTAGGCGACGCCTTGTTCGCCTATATAGAAGGGGTATTTTCGCCTTTGAATCGGTACTTCCGGTTAAACGGCGATTTATTGTATACAGGCTTTTGAAGGACACGACGATATGGAACCCCTTTCGAGTTTCGGGAAGTTACTTATCAATTATGATCCTCCTCGTGTTACTTATGTTACTATTGTTACTTATATATGTTACTTATGTTACGTGTGTTACTTATCAATTATGATACTGCCTCGTGTTAACCCGACATTTATGAGACCGAGGTTCTGTAGTAATAGCGAAAATTCCTGACTACCCGAAAGCATACTTATAATTAAGAGTTATGTAATCAGTCAAAGTAAAAAAACATTTCAGAGAACTAATACAAAGAAATTATATTCAGATAAATTATATACAAAGTAGATATATTTATTTATTAGATTACAAATAGAAAATTAATACATCCGGGTAATTTCGGCTGTTTAATGGATAGTACTAAAACGACATACCTCTCCGAATAGTCCTGTCCAATAGTCTGTATAGTCATCACCGTAATTCTGTCTTTCATGATTCAACATTTTTAAAAGATGTTTGTTTCTTGCCTCAAAGAGGTGCTACGTTTTTTCAGCGCTAAAATGTCCTCAAACCCTATCCCTCTCTTCTCATCTTACTGCAGCAGAACCACACAACTGTTGCAGGTATTACGACTTCATTACAACAGAACACAAAATTTAGTATTCAAACCCTTTACTATCACGATTACTTCTTCCTCCAGCATCCGGCTCCTTATTTCTTCCAATGAAACGTCCTTTTCATTGTCTTAATTAACCTCACCCGCTTATCGGATTACGAAGGGCATCGGAGAGTTGGATACAGGCCGAATCTACTGAATGTAGAATGCCAGGTTTGTTTCCCACTTCGTTGTCAGGTATATTTACCTCTTTTGTATCTTTGACAAGGAGTCCAAGGTATATAAAGCGTCCCTTATGTATAAGAGACTGCACTAGCCTCTCCATCCATCGCCTACAAGCAATGGGCCCTGTTAGGCCGACCAACACGTTCTAAGACAGTGGTAGCCAATCCCTGTAGCGGAATGGGTTGGAAGAGTTTGGCAGCCTGGTGGTGACCTGGTTCCTAGCCTGGTAGAGTGTGCACCAACTCTGGAGGCAGAAGAGCCAAATGGGTTGAGTCAGATAGCCTACTGTTATCGGGCAGAGGGAACCCGTTAGCCAAGTTGAAGGCGAGTCTCTAGAGGAAGAGCAGCCCGAAATCAAAGCTCCTGGTCCTCCAGTTTGGGCGTTGTGCAACAGCCAGACAACCTGTTCAGGAACTAGATTTTCGGCCTCGGATAGCACTGGCAACGAGCTCGGTAACGTTTAAATGACTACTCTTTTGTTACTTGCATTGTAAATCACTATTCAGAGCTAGAGCAATTAAAGCTTTTCTGCAACAGGTTCAATAATACAAAGTAGACATCCAAGAAACAAAACAGTTTGGAAACGAGATTATGGATGTACACATATTCTTACACAAAATTGAAAAGTGGGAAAGGATTCGGAGATAGAGAAAATTTGGTAAGAACATAAGAAGTTAATAAATTGCTTCAAAACAATCAATGAAAGACTGGGAGCGTTGTCAGTCAGGACAAAGTTCTATATGTATGCTTTATAAATGTAGGCCTACACGCTTTCACAGAGGACAAAGAGGGCGACATAAAAGACGAATTTTATAGCTTGCTGGAATCGACATACAATTCGTTACCATCATATGATATTAAAATTATTTTAGGAGATCTAAACACAAAGAAGGAAGAGAAGAAACATACAGAGGAACATCCGGAGGACATACTCAGGAAGACTGTAACGATTATGGATAACGTATTGTGGACTTGGCCAGTAGCAGCAAGAGAACATAACGTGTGTCTCACGTCATAACATATGCAAAAGAACATGGACATCAGCTGATGGGCGAGTGTTTAATCAAATCGATCTCGTGTACTCATTATGGATGTGGATTCATACAGGGGTGCGAACTGCGACAC
The DNA here is from genome assembly GCA_034769895.1 of Magicicada septendecula. Classification (NCBI taxonomy): domain Eukaryota; kingdom Metazoa; phylum Arthropoda; class Insecta; order Hemiptera; family Cicadidae; genus Magicicada; species Magicicada septendecula. The sequence continues at coordinate 193,900,538 of CM068373.1, read as the reverse complement.
AGACTAAGGGATATGTGGTTAAGACTAAGGTATAGCCAGTTATGGGCAAACTAGCAATTTTACTACACGGCTATTTGACATCGACAGGCTTAGAGATGAGCGTATTGCTAAGTTGTATACAGACGCGTTGGAAAATAAATTAGGCCAAACAATTTATCCCAAGGACTGTCGGTTAACGACCTGTCGGTTACAAATTAAAAATTACATTAAATTAGTCACAGAAGTGATTCTGGGCAATAAAAGTCGTCATAGAAGAAACGGTTGGTTTAATGAGGAACGTGGAGAGGCAGTATTGAAGGAAAACGAATCATAGAAGCTCTATACGGAGCGTCCGACGAGAGCCAAAAATTATAATCACTAATTACCAAGAGCTGAGAAGATCTGCAGATACGCTATGTAGGCAAATGGAAAGGAAGAGTCTGAATGATATATTAAGCGAAGTGAATGAAGGTTTCGGCAGCAATAATTCAAGAAAAGCGTATACAGTAGTAAAGCAACTTAAGTCTGAACACCGAAAACAAATCTGTGCAAGGGAGAAAGTGGAAGCATAGTTGATAACGAGGAGGGTTTAAAAAGAGATGCAGATTTTACTTCCATGTTCCTTAAGGAAATGGAAGTATGGTGATGGCAAAAAAAATCGCGTTCGAGATTATTGCAGATTCTGATTGTACTACACTCAAAACATGAAAAAAAGTCATTTTTCGAAAAATGTCTGTGTGTGTGCTGTCTGTCTATCTATCTATCTGTAGACTTTTTTCTATGGCAAACTATAACAGCCGCAAATTCAAACAGAATCAAATAATGTATTGCATACAGGCCTGATTTGTAGAATTCTCAGGACCTATTGTTTTTGGTGAAGATCGGTTGAGGAAAAGGGGTAGTTTACCTGCAACGGTTTTTTTTATCAAGGGTAATTTTACTTCCATATTCCTTAAGGAATGGAAGTATGGTGATGGTGATGGAACTTTTTCAAACAATGGTAATTGTTGAAAATAAAATAATTTTGTTGCCAGGCAATCTGAAAATTTCAGATTTTGTACCACAAAATCTGAAAAGATTATACGATAGTTTATGAAATGGTTAATAATACGTCAGTGGAAGGTGTAATGAGACATTAGCAGAAATGGAAACCTGGGGAATGTTAACTGTTCTGTAGATACAATTTTGTCAGAATGTTTGGAAATGATCATCAACATTGAAGAAAAAGTAAGCATATTAAGAAACATATGTAAGTACTTATTATAAAAAAATAATGTTTGTTTTTTGATAAAGTCATTTTGATTATAAAATATAAATATTTACAACAAGAAAAGAATTTTCAGTTTTCAAAATTTAAATATATTTTTATAAAACAATGGATTCTTCATTGAGGTGGGGACCATGTCACTCACTCCATCTCAAGCCTCCTCTCCCATTTTGCAGAAAAAGAGGACCCTGTCAAGGCTGATACTTTGACGACAGTGACAGGGCTTTCCACCAAATTCAGCAGAGTGACAGGTAGGCCCAACTCTGATTGGCTCCTCAGATTTCCCCAGCGTTAGTAGGTTCTATGAAAATATTTTATTTCAAAAATGATTTTAAATATAAATCTTAGATATGTTTTATAAATCTCATGTTTTATGTTTTAACATGGGTAATTTTTTATATGACGAACCATAACTGCCGTAAATTCAAACAGAATCAAATAATTTTTTACATATGTGCCTGATCTATAGTGAGCTCGATGTCTGTTGATTTTGGTGAAGATCGGTTACGGGGAAAGGGCAGTACACCAGAAACATTTTTTGTTGTAACATGAGTAAAGTACTTAATTTTGATAAATTATCCTGATAAGATCTTAATAATCCACTGTAGAAAAGTAGATGAAATATCTATAAATGAAGAGGCTAGTTGAACGGGCTGGGGGTAATTTTCTATAAATCAAAATTATATTTGAAGGGGGAGGGGATAATATTTTTATATGTGTACTACGTTATTGGCAAGAAAGAAGTATTTTTTTGTTAAAATTCCTTCCTTGGCTGTTTGGCTGAAAATGATTTTAAATATAAATCTTAGAATATGGAAGTCATGTATGGTTCTCCATACCGATATTTTTTTTTTGGCAAACGATAACAGCCGCAAATTCAAACAGAATTAAATAATGTATCGTATATAACCCTGAATTGTAGAGTTCTCAAGACCTATTGTTTTTGGTGAAGATCGGTTAAGGGAAAGGGGTAGTTTACCAGCAACGTTTTTTTAACAAGGGTATTTTCTATGGCAAACGATAACAGCCGCAAATTCAAACAGAATCAAATAATGTTTTGCATACAGCCCTGATGTGTAGACTACTCAAGATCTATTGTTTTTGGTGAAGATCGGTTGAGGGAAAGGGGTAGTTTACCTGCAACGTTTTTTTATCAAGCGTATTTTCTATGGCAAACGATAACTGCCGCAAATTCAAACAGAATCAAATAATGTTTTGCATACTTCCCTGAATTGTAGAGGTCTCAAGGACTTTCGATTTTGGTGAAGATCGGTTAAGGGGAAGGGGTAGTTTACCTGCAACCTTTTACGTTTTAACAAGAGTAAAGTACTTGAAAATTTATTTAAACTTTTTCAAACAATGGTAATTGTTAAAAATAAAATAATTTTGTTGCCAGGCAATAAAATTAAAATTTTTTCATTTTAATGTAAATCATGTATAAGAGAATATCGGTATGGAGAACCATACATGACTTCCATATTCTAAGATTTATATTTAAAATCATTTTCAGTCAAACAGCCAGGGAAGGAATTTTAACAAAAAAATACTTCTTTGTTGCCAATAACGTAGTACACATATAAAAAAAATTATCCCCTCCCCCTTCAACTATAATTTTGATTTATAAAAAATTACCCCCAGCCCGTTCAACTAGCCTCTTCATTTATAGATATTTCATCTACGTTTCTACAGTGGATTATTAAGATCTTATCAGGATACTTTATCAAAATTAAGTACTTTACTCATGTTACAACAAAAAATGTTTCAGGTAAACTGCCCTTTCCCCGTAACCGATCTTCACCAAAATCAACAGACATTGAGTTCTCTATAGCTCAGGCACATATGTAAAAAATTATTTGATTCTGTTTGAATTTGCGGCTGTTATCGTTTGCCAAAAAAAAAAAAAAGTTGCAGGTAAACTACCCCTTCCCCTCAACCGATCTTCACCAAAAACAATAGGTCTTGAGTACTCTACAAATCAGGGCTGTATGCAGAAAATTATTTGATTCTGTTTGAACTTGCGGCTGTTATCGTTTGCCATAGAAAATACCCTTGTTAAAAAAACCTTGTAGGTAAACTACCCCCTTCCCCTTAACCGATCTTCACCAAAAACAATAGGTCTTGAGAACTCTACAATTCAGGGCTGTATGCGAAACATTATTTGATTCTGTTTGAATTTGCGGCTGTTATCGTTTGCCATAGGAAATACCCTTGTTAAAACATAAAACGTTACTGGTAAACTACCCCTTTCCCTTAACCGATCTTCACCAAAAACAATAGGTCTTGAGAACTCTACAATTCAGGGCTGTATGCGAAAAATTATTTGATTCTGTTTGAATTTGCGGCTGTTATCGTTTGCCAAAAAAAAAAAATTTCCCTTGATAAAAAAAAACCGTTGCAGGTAAACTACCCCTTTCCCTCAACCGATCTTCACCAAAAACAATAGGTCGCGAGTACTCTACAAATCAGGGCTGTATGCAAAAATTATTTGATTCTGTTTGAATTTGCGGCAGTTATCGTTTGCCATAGAAAAAAAATCTACAGACAGACACACAGACAGACAGACAGACACACAGACAGACAGACAGACACACAGACACACACACACTGACACTTTTCGGAAAACGACTTTTTTTCATGTTTTGAGTGTAGTAGAATCAGAATCTGCAATAATCTCGAACACGATTTTTTTTGCCATCACCATACTTCCATTCCTTAAGGAATATGGAAGTAAAAATATATCGCGCTTGGCAGGCGATATTAAGATTTAAATATAAATCTTAGAATATGGAAGTCATGTATGGTTCTCCATACCGATATTTTTCTATGGCAAACGATAACAGCCGCAAATTCAAACAGAATCAAATAATTTTTCGCACACAGCCCTGAATTATAGAGTTATCAAGACCTGTTGTTTTTGGTGAAGATCGGTTAAGGGAAAGGGGTAGTTTACCGGCAACGTTTTATGTTTTAACAAGGGTATTTCATATGGCAAACAATAAAAGCCGGAAATTCATACAGAATCAAATAATTGTTTGCATACAGCCCTGAATTGTAGAGTTCTCAGGACCTATTGTTTTTGGTGAAGATCGGTTGAAGGAAAGGGGTAGTTTACCAGCAACGGTTTTTTTTATCAAGGGTAATTTGTTTCTATGGCAAACGATAACAGCCGCAAATTCAAACAGAATGAAATAATTTTCCGCACACAGCCCTAAATTATAGCGTTCTCAAGACCGGTTGTTTTTGGTGAAGATTGGTTAAGGGGAAGGGGTAGTTTACCTGCAACGTTTTATGTTCTAAAAGGGTATTTTCTATGGCAAACGATAACAGCCGCAAATTCAAACAGAATAAAATAATTATTTGCATGCTGCCCTGATTTGTAGAGTACTCAAGACCTATTGTTTTTGGTGAAGATCGATTGTGGGAAAGGGGTAGTTTACCTGCAACGTTTTATGTTTTAACAAGGGTATTTCCTATGGCAAACTATAAAAGCCGCAAATTCAAACAGAATCAAATAATTGTTAGCATACAGCACTGAATTGTAGAGGTCTCAGGACCTATTGTTGTTGGTGAAGATCGGTTAAGGTAAAGGGGTAGTTTACCTGCAACATTTTATGTTTTAACAAGGGTAATTTTATTTTTATGACGAACGATAACTGCCGTAAATTCAAAGAGAATCAAATAATGTTTTGCATACGTTCCTGAAGTGTTAATTACTCAAGGTCTGTTGATTTTGGTGAAGATCGGTTAAGGGAAAGGGGTAGTTTACCTGCAACGTTTTATGTTTTAACAAGGGTAATTTTTTCTATGACGAACGATAACTGCTGTAAATTCAAATATAATCAAATAATTTTTTGCATGCGTCCTAAATTGTAGAGGACTCAAGATTTATTGATTTTGGTGAAGATCAGTTAAGAGAAAGGGGTAGTTTACCAGCAACGTTTTATGTGATAACAAGGTTAATTTTTTCTATGACGAACGATAACTGCCGTACTTTCAAACATAATCAAATAATGTTTTGCATTCGTCCCTAAATTGTAGGTAGCTCAAAGCCTGTTTTCTTTTTGGTGAAGATCGGTTAAGGGAAAGGGGTAGTTTACCTGCCATATTTTATGTTTTAACAAGAGTAATTGTTTCTATGACGAACGATAACTGCCGTAAATTCAAACATAATCAAATAATGTTTTGCATACGTCCCTACATTGTAGAGAACTCAAGGCCTGTTGATTTTGTTGAAGATCGGTTTTAGGGAAAGGGGTAGTTTACCTGCAAAATTTTATGTTGTAACAAGAGAAATTGTTTCATGACGAACGATAACTGCCGTAAATTCAAACAGAATCAAATAATTTTTTTACACATGTACCTGAGTTGTAGAAGACTCAAGGCCTATTGATTTTGGTGAAGATCGGTTATGGGGAAAGGGTAGTTTACCTGAAACATTTTTTGTTGTAACAAGAGTAAAGTACTTAGTTTTGATAAATAAAATATCCTGATAAGAAGATCTTAATAATCCACTGTAGAAACGTAGATGAAGTATCTATAAATGAAGAGGCTAGTTGAACGGGGTGGGGGTAATTTTCTATAAATGAAAATTATAGTTGTAGGGGGAAGGGATAATTTTTTATATATGTACTACGTTATCGGCAACAAAGAAGTAGTTTGTTGTAAAAATTCCTTCCCGTCCTGTTTGGCCGTAGACCAATGTTTTCTGCAGAACCAGACGTTTTGGTAGTGCCATCGACTTCCATCATCAGTGAAAATCGAGTGCGATAACGTGAGGTGGTATACGTTAGTGACCACAGTACTGTGGTTAAGGCTGAAGCAGTAAGTAGAAAGAAGTAGTTTCTATGGTAATATTTCATTTCGAAAATGATTTTAAATATAAATCTTAGAATATGGAAGTCATGTATGGTTCTCCCTACCGATATTTCATTTTAGTGTAAATCATGTATGAGTGAAAATATATCGTTCGTGGCAGGCAAGCATGTCTCAATTATGTAATGTTTACGTTTCCATTTTATTATTATGATTACTGGAATAAAAAGGCAGGGAACACACACACACACACACACACACACACACACACACACACACACACACACACACACACACACACACAATTCGCGTTATTTCTGGCCTCACTCATGTTTATTTTCTTACATTTGCACGCTTTTTAAATGGAAAGTGTCGAAACCCACACCAACATAACGCGTGCAAGCCGAAAATCACTAACGTATACCACCTCACGTTAGAGCACTCGATTTTCACTGACGATGGCAGTCGATGGCATTGCCGAAACGTCTGGTTTTGCAGAAAACATTGGACCACGGCCAAACAGCCCGAGAAGGAATTTTAACATAACTACTACTTTGTTGCCGATAACGTAGTACACATATAAATTAATGGCTTGTAAAAGTTAATGTTTGATCTCCATTAAGTAGTGCTCAAGTTTCCAAAATTTTAATATTATGATGTCCGTAATCAAAACATCAGAGCAGGTTTTAGTGTGTATGAGGGTACACCGTGGACAAAAATTTTCAACATTCCCTATGGAACGTTGCTCAGAGTAAAGCTGCGAATTGTGACGATTTAAATTGTAAAAAAAAATAAATAAAAAAATTAATAATAGAAATCGAAGAATGGGAAGTTAGTTAAAAAACATTAAACCGCACTAATAAACCAATTAAGATGGGCATTTAGGAACTGGAGGCTGAAGGCAGTGGACAGAGATGAGTGGAGACGGGTCGTAGCGGAGGCCAAGGCTCACCATGGGCTGTAGTGCTGGAGAGTAGTAGTAGTAGTAGTAGTAATAAACCAATTACCCCTGGACTAACTCATGGTAGTGATGAGACTTAAATAAGAAAATTTAACTAGTATTAATTAATTAAAATTGTGGAAGCAAAAGTTAAAGAATAAAACTGTTAACCCTTTATTAAACTTATCATGCTATGACCTGTGAATTCCGGATTCAACTTGTATACCGAGCCGGCATTAAATAAGAAATACGTGTAAACCATAATATAAAGAATTAATAATTTAAAGTCACTAGTAATAGGTGTAATAATTTCAGTATACGAGGAAAATCTCGATTGTTTGTTTTGTCTAACTGTAAGACTATATTACTAAATAAAAGATGGAACTATATTATGGCGGAGTATTCGCTCCGCGTCTTTGCAACTTTCCTGTTGTAACAACTAGGGATTAACGATGCGGCTTTCTAACTGTAAACAGCTCCACGCTGGGGCTCTTCACAAAATGTTATTTTGTGTGTATTTTAATTTAAGTGTTAACTTCCACTAAAAGTGTGGACAGCTAGACATAAGTAACGAATATGTAGTGAGTAAATTTTTGTGAAACAAACAGTGGCGGCGCTAACGAAACGGGGGCCCCCCCGCGAAACTAATTAGGGGGCCCTATAAAAATGGTTAAATTTTGTATACGTAATAGGGGAAAACACTCAAATGAGTTTCTATTTACGTGTGTTTCACAACAATGGTTTGTGAATACTTTCTCGTCTATCACAAAGCGTTTGCAATTTGCAAAGGATGTTTTACACGTATACAAACTCTTAAAATTCATTGTTGCTAAATAGACAAAGTTCTATACAAACTATAAAAAAACCAAAATAAAAAGAATTATTTATTTTTACGTCAAAGATCTAAATTCAGACTATGAAACAGTACCGCACACAGAGTGTTAAAAATTTATTATTTAAAAACGAATATCAAAGTAACATTCTAGCTTTTTTCAAACATTTAAATTAGTTTGTAACTGAATTTGTGAAATTCTTGAATATACTCTATACACGTTCTCCTTAAGTCTAATCCAATTCAATAACACTCGAACTCAAGTAATGTACAATATTTACAGATGAGGATCAACCAAAGTTCACTGTTTTCCTAAGCCTAGTCTTCTTTTTTTAATAGCTAAGAACTTTTCAACCACTTCGTTGATATTAGTTTTCTGTGTCTCTTCATGCTCAATGCTTAACAGTGCCAAGTCACTCAACCGAGTTTGGGCCATGGCACTTCTTAAGTATGACTTAATTAATTTAAGTTTTGAAAAGCTTCTTTCCGTGGTTAAATAAAGCTGCAAAGCTGTAGTTAAGTCTGGGAGGCAGCTCATAAGGCAGCTGTTTTCTTCAACCAGTAAATTCATCATTTCTCGAATGCTTTTCTTGTGTACAATTTCTTTGGCCATCAGAGCTTTGAAGAATATTACTTGGTCAGGCAGTGATGTGGAAAGGTCACCAGGATACACATTGACCAGAGCCTTACTTTTCTCCACTATTGTCTCTTGTGAGAGGTTTACTAAATTCTGAGGCGTCAGAAATGAAAACCTATCATCAATGCAACGCAATCCTTCGAATCTCATTTGTTGCTGAGCTATTACAACATCTAGTGTTGCATTGAAAACTTTTACTTCAAATGATTTCACTGGGTCGTCAATTCTATGGTCAACTGATAATTCAACAAAGAAGTGTTTTACAACTCGCTTACGCTTATTTTTCATGTTACAAGTTATGTCCCATGACTGGGCCGACTGTTTAGCACCAGCAAGAAAGCCGGCAAAGTCCTTTCTTAAAACTTTTAACTCATCGCAAGCGCGGCTTAGAAACTGCCACGCTCTGCCTAGGTTAACAGTTGGCCTCTGTAGTGCTTTCGAAGTTATATTTACATTCTCTAAAATCTTAGTTTCAAGGCAGTGCACAAGAATAAATTCAAAGTTTTCCAGGTGGTTTCTAATTGCTAATGCTTCTTCTGCCTCGGGGTTTTTTGAGCTGTATAGAATAATTTCTGTCAAACACTTAATCACAATTTTGAAATCATTTCTTAAAGCTAACAGACAGTCGTGTCTAGAAGACCACCTTGTTGGACATAGCTTTTTTAAAGTTAGATTTTTGGCAGAGCTGTCTTCTTTAACGGCAGTGTTAAGTTCTTGCTATCTATGTAAGCTTTCACTGAAAAACACATAAGTTTTCTGTACTATGTCATAAAATTGTCTTATTTCAGAAATATTTGATACTGAATCATTGATCACCAAGTTCAGGTTATGTGCAGCACAGTGTACGTAATCCGCGTTTGGGACTATATCCATAATTCTTTTCTGTAACCCAGAGTATTTCCCGCTCATTGTTGCTGCACCGTCATAACCTTGACCTCTACACTTACTAATGTCAATTTCATTTGTTTTCAAAAAGACTAAAATCTTACTTTGAAACCCCTCACTGTTGGGATCCTTTATTTCTTGAAATCCCAATACGGACTCACTAATCACAGTTTTATAATTGCCAGGAGATTCTTCTACTATGTTAATGTATCTGATTACAACACTCTTTTTCCAAGTGGCATACGTGAGACAAGATTGTAAATGAGCATTGCTACTTTCATGAACTTTAATTTTTTTACTGAGACCTTTCCAATCTCTAATATCGCCTTCACGCCAGCTTTGGGCATCAGCACTTTGGCTGAAAAGCCAACATGGTAAACAATAGACTCCATCTAGATTACGAGAGTAACAAACCCAAAACCTGTGAACAATTTGGCCTGCTGCAGTTTTGAAAGAATAATATGCTGTACTGAAAGACCGCTTAGAAATGGAATCCTTCGGGAAAGGACCCTTTGTTTGACAAAGTTCACTTAACGTTATTAACTTTTTCACCTCGTCTGTCATTGTAGCTTGATTTTTATAGAATGCAATATCTGTCTCAAAACTTTGGCAGTTTGGATCGGAAGGGCCTGCTAAACTAGTTTTATTTGCGTGATTACTTATAACTTCAGTTGGTTCAAACTGATTTTCTGGTCCAGGTATGTCTTCGGACTGGCGAACACATTCAATGCCTAGCAGTTGTTCTTCTTGTTCATGTTGCAGTTGCTTATTTGTTTCCGTAGTTGTATCACTTGTATCCGACGGACTATTGATTAAATCAGGTTTATTGTCACTGTCACAATCAACTTCAAGTCCGATTTTTGTTTCTTTTTCATTACTTGCACTTGACCCGGGTTTGGGTTGTTCAACTTCACATTTTGATGATTTTTTAAAAAACTGGTCGAGTTTTAAAAGTTTACTTTTAGATTCTTCTCGTTGTTTTTGCAGTTTCCTTTTCGTAGCACCACTTAAATATTCACGCTTACTTTCCATTTTATAAACTCTGTCTCTAACACTCTAACTCTACACAAAATACAAAAAATTAATCAAATGTTAAGTCATTAAACTTAAACGGCACTAAATTATGAAATGAATGCAATACAGTACTATCGCGCAGGAGATGCGACGCACTACTGAGTACTGAACTACATTGTGTTGTGTTTGTTTACGTCTCCTCAGTGCCGAGTGACTCATCGCACCGGACGTACGGGCACCACAAGAGATAAGATAAGCTTCGCTTACAAACTACAAACAATAATGTAATTTCGGAAAACGTAGTTTTTTTGCATGTCTATACACTTAAATAAACCGTATATTTCGTATTTTAAATACAAATTTGCCGGTAGTCGGACCCCATTAAAACTTTTTTTCCTATTATAGCTCGTTTCATATTTTTTTCTAGGGGCCAGAGTGGCGGGGCCCCCCAGAGGGTCGGGGCCCCCCGCGCCGCGGGGTCTGCGGGGGCCTTATCGCCGCCACTGGAAACAAACATGTAAGAAAAAGGAAAAACGTGTGTAAGAGGTGACATCTCCTGTAATTTAAATATCTAGTCAAATATTGTTCAAGTTAAAAGAAATTCCAACATAATGTACAAACAATAAGTAAACTCCAACACGACGGTGCAATTAAACAGGTGATGTGACTACAGTGAAAAGTGACGACTTCGACCTATACTGCCTTTACTCTATCGCCGAGAATCCTGACGACTTCACGTTAGCTGGCATCACCACATCCATTTCATCGTAACTGGACAGACTACCCCTAGGACAATCCTCGACTACAAGAGTACGGAAGAATCAATCGCCAAGACACGGACAGTTAACCATAATATAAGAGGTGACGCGGGAGCTCGTCTTCCGTGAGTTATACATATTTTAAAATATAAGTAATTAAAGATGAAAAAGACTTTCAAAAAGAAATAAGCTCTAAGATTTAAACTGGTGTAACCACCAATTCTTGTAATCATACGTTGTAACTTAACTTTCGTTATGTAACTTCAAAAGTTGCTCAACTAAATAAAACCATTCTTCAAATGGTACTTAAGGAATAAGGTAATCATATAATCAAGTATGGTAAATTTGAAAATTCTTAACAAGAAAAAGAAAGACTCGGATCCGAGGTAAACTCATTATCTAAATGATCATTTGATTTTAGATAGAAAACCCCCTTACAATCTCAGAGTAAATAATATCTTTATTTGTAATGTGTTACGTATACTATGTGAATAAAAGGGATGTCATCTTTGTTACATACTAAAGTGAGTGCATAAATCAGTTAAACCCCTCCCCTTGTTTCCTATAATTAGAATAATTGTAATTTTGTTAGTCTTGTGTTTTGAGTTTCAGTTTGTTACAACGTAGGCAGCCTGTATAATTGGCTAGCGTCAATTATCACAGGTTCCCTGGATTATGACGTACCCGACACGTCATAGAATCTACAGTGTACGTTCCACAGAACAAACAAGCGGAAAAGAAGGAGCGCTCCGAAGTCTCTCATGACCCTGAGCATCTTGCAGAGGGTTCATTCCCTAAAGACGAAAAGTCTGTCTATGAACCGTTCCTCTGTAAACACCTGCAGTTATACTGGCCAGCGACTATAAGTTTTATTTCAATAACGCGACTTGGAGACCATAATCACAAATTATGAATTTCTATATGTGTACTATGTTATCGGCAACAAAGAAGTAGTTTCTATGGAAATATTTCATTTCAATTTGTCAAACATAAAATTCTATTTACAAAGACCACACCTAACTTCTTAGCAATTATTGAACCGAATTCAAGTAAATTATTTTAAATATAAAACTTAGAACATGGAAGTCATGTATGGTTCTCCATACCGATATTTTATAAATTATACTTATGCATTATGCTTCTGGCATTGTTTCTGTCACCCATATTACTTCCATGTTCCATAAGGAAATGGAAGTATGGTGATGGCGAAAAAATCGTATTCGAGATAAGGGCTGATTCTGATTGTACTACGCTCAAAATATGAAGAAAAGTCATTTTTCGAAAAGTGTCTGTGTGTAGAAGTTTTCTATGGCAAACAGAACTCCCGCAAATTCAAACTGAATCAAATATTTTTTTGCATACCTGCCTTAGTTGTAGAGAACTCAAGGCCTATTGATTTTGGTGAAGATAGGTTAAGGGGAAGGGGTAGTTTACCTCCAACGTTTTACGTTTTAACAAGAGTAAAACTCTTGTTATGGAGAAAATTCATTTAATCTTTTTCAAACAATGGTAATAATTACCATTGTTAAAAATAAAATAATTTTGTTGAAATAAAATTATAATTTTTTCATTTCAATTTAAATCATGTATGAGTGGAAATATATCGTTCCTGGCAGGCAAGCATTTCTCAATTATATAATGTTTACGTTTCCAAAGTTTTATTATTGTGATTACCGCCATAAAAAGTGCTGTAATCGAATCCACAGGATTTGCTTCCTGTGGGTCGCTGGCCAGTATAACTGCAGGTGTTTACAGAGGAACGGTTCATAGACAGACTTTTCGTCTTTAGGGAATGAACCCTCTGCAAGATGCTCAGGGTCATGAGAGACTTCGGAGCGCTCCTTCTTTTCCGCTTGTTTGTTCTGTGGAACGTACACTGTAGATTCTATGACGTGTCGGGTACGTCATAATCCAGGGAACCTGTGATAATTGACGCTAGCCAATTATACAGGCTGCCTACGTTGTAACAAACTGAAACTCAAAACACAAGACTAACAAAATTACAATTATTCTAATTATAGGAAACAAGGGGAGGGGTTTAACTGATTTATGCACTCACTTTAGTATGTAACAAAGATGACATCCCTTTTATTCACATAGTATACGTAACACATTACAAATAAAGATATTATTTACTCTGAGATTGTAAGGGGGTTTTCTATCTAAAATCAAATGATCATTTAGATAATGAGTTTACCTCGGATCCGAGTCTTTCTTTTTCTTGTTAAGAATTTTCAAATTTACCATACTTGATTATATGATTACCTTATTCCTTAAGTACCATTTGAAGAATGGTTTTATTTAGTTGAGCAACTTTTGAAGTTACATAACGAAAGTTAAGTTACAACGTATGATTACAAGAATTGGTGGTTACACCAGTTTAAATCTTAGAGCTTATTTCTTTTTGAAAGTCTTTTTCATCTTTAATTACTTATATTTTAAAATATGTATAACTCACGGAAGACGAGCTCCCGCGTCACCTCTTATATTATGGTTAACTGTCCGTGTCTTGGCGATTGATTCTTCCGTACTCTTGTAGTCGAGGATTGTCCTAGGGGTAGTCTGTCCAGTTACGATGAAATGGATGTGGTGATGCCAGCTAACGTGAAGTCGTCAGGATTCTCGGCGATAGAGTAAAGGCAGTATAGGTCGAAGTCGTCACTTTTCACTGTAGTCACATCACCTGTTTAATTGCACCGTCGTGTTGGAGTTTACTTATTGTTTGTACATTATGTTGGAATTTCTTTTAACTTGAACAATATTTGACTGGATATTTAAATTACAGGAGATGTCACCTCTTACACACGTTTTTCCTTTTTCTTACATGTTTGTTTCACAAAAATTTACTCACTACATATTCGTTACTTATGTCTAGCTGTCCACACTTTTAGTGGAAGTTAACACTTAAATTAAAATACACACAAAATAACATTTTGTGAAGAGCCCCAGCGTGGAGCTGTTTACAGTTAGAAAGCCGCATCGTTAATCCCTAGTTGTTACAACAGGAAAGTTGCAAAGACGCGGAGCGAATACTCCGCCATAATATAGTTCCATCTTTTATTTAGTAATATAGTCTTACAGTTAGACAAAACAAACAATCGAGATTTTCCTCGTATACTGAAATTATTACACCTATTACTAGTGACTTTAAATTATTAATTCTTTATATTATGATTTACACGTATTTCTTATTTAATGCCGGCTCGGTATACAAGTTGAATCCGGAATTCACAGGTCATAGCATGATAAGTTTAATAAAGGGTTAACAGTTTTATTCTTTAACTTTTGCTTCCACAATTTTAATTAATTAATACTAGTTAAATTTTCTTATTTAAGTCTCATCACTACCATGAGTTAGTCCAGGGGTAATTGGTTTAATAGTGCGATTTAATGTTTTTTAACTAACTTCCCATTCTTCGATTTCTATTATTAATTTATTATTTTTTTTTTTACAATTTAAATCGTCACATACTCCGCCGCTTAAAATTGACATGGGGGAAAACATTTATTAAGTAGATTCGAAAGTTAGGTACTGGGGTACACTTGTCGTTACTGTGTGGAGTTTCTCTCCTTCTTCTCCCTTTTTCTTTCATTTATTTATTTGCGTGAGTTATACACAACTTATTTCTTTGAGTATCAAACAATATATACATATACTGTAACATAACCAAATATGGCAGTTACATAAAATGAGCCTAAAGGACGGCAAGTAAGAGAAAAAATATGAATGTAAATCTAGATAAGTAAATCCATGTATATAAAGTGTGTATCTACAAATGTGTTAATATGAAAATCCAACTATGAATAAGATAATATCAACCTAGTGACATCAACTACGAAAAATAAGAAAGAAAATGACATGAGCCAAAACAAAATACCAATTATAGACCCAATAGGATCCAAAAGTGAGGGGAAACGACTAAATAAGAATTAACAAACTCCAAAAGTGAGGGGAAACGACTAAATAAGAATTAACAAACTCCAAAAGTGAGGGGAAACGACGAAATAAGGATTAACAAACTCCAAAAGTGAGAGGAACAATTAAGGAATAAGACTACAATGAAAATAACAAGAAAGAAGAAAGAAGAAGGACAAGAAAGCTGACTCAGAAGAGAGAAAAAGATGCATAAATCATACCAGAAATCAACATAAACCACGTGTACCAAAGGCTATATAAGTGACAAGTGAAACAATGATTATCAAATGTGAGGACGAAAACCAGTGTTTAGCATTTAAGGAAACACAAACAATAACAGTGCGTACTTAATAGATGTGAAACATGTGAATAACTAACTATTTCTACTGATAAAACCACACAAACAATTATAGTGAGGAAGTTTATAAGTATATGAAAATATGTTAATTCCATGATGAAAACAACAAGATGTTAAATAAGTCAAATAGACACGAACAATGAGTGTGACGCATTTAATAAAGTTGTGATCGACACAGATAATCATAAGTCCACCAAAATAAAACAAAATAGAACAATATAATTATGTTTTATTTTTGGTAAAGAACTGACAACAATATAAAAAACCCTTGTATCAAACAAAATGGATTGAATTGAATTCAACCTATGACTAGAAAGATATAATAAATAATACAATAAGATATGTATTAGTGTTTAAGAAGGAATGTATAAACATGTGTCACAAAATAAGTAAAATATTATTGTGAAATACCATGCTTATACCATGTAAGTAGTAGAGACATACTGCATTAAAACAGATGGTACATTGTTACATAACCCATAGAGAAGGTACCTGTTAAACAGAAAACCAAAAATATCAATGAAAATAAATGATTATCAACAATGATATCAATTAAGGAATTGTTATAAATAACAGTACATCCTATTAGACAATGCATTATAATGCAACCATGTAAATAAAACCAATCAAATGCAATGGCAGACAGCTATAGCAAAGATGCAACAAATATGCCAATTCAATTAGGCAAAGTGCAATATCAAAACCAATACTAAAGTGAATAACAATATTACCAGTAGCAAGGCCAATATCTGGTAATGTTTTGAGAACAGATCATTAACATAATAACAACATTATTATAAACAAAATGATGTAAACTAACTAACCATGTACAAACAATCAGATGTAAGATGGACCACTGTATGGCCCATTAGTTAAGGAAAATAGTGTATTAAGGCTTAAACACAGATTGTTAACAATACTACCAGTAGTTAGAGGGAAACTCAATACAACTTTGAGAACAGATTAGAACTATAAAAACAGTCAGTATATATGCAAATAATTAGAAACCAACTGACCATAGTGACAGAAATCAGATATAAACCAACCATGTTAAGTAAGTTACTTAGGAAAAATATGACATATAAATTTATCTAAGAGTAAATGAGAACATTACCAAAAGTAGGAGTAATGTCTAATACCAATGTAGAAACACAAACATAATGTAACAATAACAGTTTAATTATTGTTTTTATGAAAAATAAATGACCACTATGTTGAGACACCATAGGAACAAACCCATTATTGAAGAATTTAAGGGTTCTAAACTAGCTAGAAGCTGACCAATATATGTAATGCATTAAGTACAATATATGTACACTAATGACATTTAATACATAATATAATTCACATAGAAAAGACTAAAATTATGTTGACAATTGTATGAGACAGGTAGAAGAGGAATAAGACAATGTGTATATTATATTTAATACAACCATGTAAAGATATTTTAGAGTGAAATCATGTAAATAGTCGTTTTAGTATTATTAGATTATAAGATTACTTGTATTAAATAAGGGAAATTCATTTTAAATACTTTTATATAAAAACCAAGATGGACGCCTAATGACGCTAAAATAAGCTATTGTTAAGGAAATAATTATTTCCAAATAACAAATCAAACCAAGTGAGAAATGGACTCCAAGTGTTTATTTAGAAAGTGTTTTTATTAAAAATAATTAAATCTGGTGTCAAAAACTTATAAAAATAAGAAACACCCAAGATAATTAATAAAAACGTTATTTTAAGAGAAGCAATGTAAATAAAATAATGTTGTTTAGACTTAAATTAAAGAAGAAAATGTCTATAATTCAATGACATAACTCATGTAACGATAGGACGTTCAATAAGGAAGTTATTGTAATTATTAACTTTTCAATTATTTTTTACACTAGTGCTTACGTCACATAAACCCGAACACAAAGTCAAAATTTGGTAAAACACCAAATATTTTAATAAAACATAGGCTTTTGGGGTGAAGACTATAGTGATTACAGCCAATCAAATCAACGCATTTTGTCAGCACGAGAGAGACGCTTTGGCAAATTGTAACAGTCTACGAACAGCTTTCAAACGGACAGGTCACGCAACTCGACACCATGAAAAAGTATTATTTTCAAATTTGTGCGCGTCCATTGACAATAAGTTGATATACAGACATAACCTTGACACAACAAAAATACTTCCGAGTGATATGTGCGGTATTACCGAACAATATAAGTACGATAGTGTATAATCCCGGTCGTACTCGCGTGTGTTGTGATAAATAATCAGGGAGTACAATATTTTATTTAAAAAACTTTGATTTAAAAAATAATATTTTGAAATAGACATTTTGATACTACGCGAGTCATTACTAGCGCAGCATCAAACTTATAATGGAATTATTAGAAGTCCAAGAAATGTCAATTTATACTTATTAAAATATTAAATAAATATTTTAATTAATTTTCATAATTATAAAAAGTATGTTTAAAGTAATTATCATTAATTACAAGAGTTAACATTTAGTCACTCTTTTGACTAAACTTGTTTTGATTATTTCGATGTTTTGAAATAAATAACATTAACTTTCGTACAAAAGTAATAAAGCAATTTTAATAGTAACATGTTAAAGGGTTACTAATATTATGTTCAGAAATATAAATTAAGAAATGTTAACCGTTAAGAAATCATTTACCAGAATAGCATTACCTGTGATCGCTAACCTCAAAATGGTAGCGGTAGCTTATTAATTTAACTGTTGCATCTGTTCTCAAATAATTTCCAAACCAAATAGAAATCATATCAAGAGTTTTTTTTGTATTTTATTAATTTTTCTCTTGAAAATATAAATTTATCAAACTCATTGTTGAAAATAAAACGATACAGTGAAACTGTACAAGCCACGAGTCTGACGCTTGCTATAGAGTTTTATAAGGTGCGTGCGCATCCAAGCGTACGATAATTACATACTTACCATACATATGGTATTAAATTTCATTGTTTTATATTTATTCGTTATTTTTAACCATTGTTCAATTTTCTTAATTCTAATAATATTACATCTTGACACTGATATCATGTATCCTCAAAGAACCTAACAACCTGATAATACATTGAAAAGAAAACATAACCTATTAAGTTCAAATTATTGTACTAAAGACAGGACTACCAGCATTGAGCCTGGACAGAGTTTTATGTTAAAATTAATCAATTGTAATTATTATTTAAAGGGTTATTAGCCAAATGATTGTTAATTATTTTTGAAATTTGCCATTTTAAAATTGTTAATAAACCTTCACTTATTTACCTATGAACAAGAGTATCATTTCAAATATAAATTAAATTATTTCTTGTAAATCAGTTCTACCAAAGGTGGCGGAAGAATTCAAACAGAGAGCAATTTAAAGTATTACCTATATGTGCTAATTCATTCATATTGTGTGTACTAACTGTTTTGAATATTCAAATTGAATATTTGTGTGCATTTTAAATGTATGTATTTCAGCAACAACCGTCAAAGAACAGGACTGAAACAGATACTTGTGGTAAGTGAGGGAGGCATACAACAAAAAGTGCGCGAAACTTATTTAAATCGAAAGAGTGAATTATTCATAGACACTTATACAGATTATACAATCACACTAATAACTACTAATAATTATAATTGGAGCAGTTTTTATAAAAACAACATAATAGCAGATACCGGAGCGTATCTGCAAGCACACTACACATCACTATATATATATATAAAGATTATACCATTGAATCATCATCATCTATAATATTACATTATAGATTGGCGCTCCATCGCGGGGCAGAAGTGATAGAAGATCACACTTCAATACTACTATATATACTGAACTTGTTACTTGTTTTGTAACAAGTTGGCGCCCAACGTCTGAGCACGAATTAGGGAGATATACAATAACCAATAACCTAAATATACTAATTCGTGAGAAGACAGCAGGAATATTATCAGAAGATCAAGATGTATACAGACAGGTTGAAATCAAGATCAAAAACAAGGTCAACATCAAGGAAAAGGGCGGCGCAAGCAGAGAAGGAAACCAGAAAAGAAGAAAAGGAGGCAATGTCAACAGAAGACGTGGAGGAGATAGTAGTGGAAGAAAAAGACAAACAAATTGAACCGGCGGAGGGGGTTCAACAGCCAGATGAGGAGCCCGAAATAATACAACCAGAAGTTCTGCCGGAAATACGCCAACCAGAGGAGTCAAGGGCAACAATGGATGCCAGTATTTTAGAGATATTACGGTCATTGAAAGAAGACTTAAACAGAATAGAAGAAGGTCAGAGATCCACCAAAGAAGACTTAAACAAGAAGATGGACGAAAATAGTCGATCCACCAAAGAGGATTTAAGCAAGAAAATAGAGGAAGGCCAGAGAGAGAACCAGAAACATATGGAACTATTGAAGGAAGAGTTTATAACCAGATACGGGAGACGAACAGGAGGATGGAAGATGGACAAAAGAAAACTGAGGAATTACTGGAGAAGAAAATGACCATCATGAAAGAAGAGTTATCAGCAGAATTAGGAGTCAGAATGGATCAGGCCAACCAGAAAATGGATGAAATCACGGCTAAATTCAATAGAGACGTCGAAACAATACAATCAGACCATGAAGGGATGTGGCAACAAATAAGTATCCAGAGTAACAAGATGAAGGAAGCCGCTAAGGATACAGAAGAGATGATAGAAAAAAGATTGAAGGAAAATGTTGATGAAATCGAGAAGCGCATGGCCATCCTATCAACTGAAGTTAATGTCGAGATGGATGAAGTACGAAAGGAGGGAGAAGGTACCAGCCTGAGACTAATACAAACAGAGTTAGACATCAATCAACGCATTAACGAAATGGAGAGGACGCACGGTACACAAATAAGTGTAATAACACAAGAACAGACCAACATGAAGGCAGCACAGTCAACACTAACCGACAAGTGTGAAGAAGTATCTGGAAGAGTGGACGCAATTAAGCAGCAGGTACATGATGATAGAACCCTACTAACCGAGCGTCAACGAAGAGAGTTAGATGACCTCTGCGACGAGATGCATCGTATACAAACGATACCAAATTTACTATCCGGATTGACTCATCTAGACAACAGAGACCAGATTGAATTCAGGACCTATTATAAAAATCCGCTAGAGTTTTTAGAACGGATGGAAGAAATCATACGTAAAAACAGAGAGAGTAGATGGACTACCATTAAGGGAATGTTAGACGAAGCTTTCAAAAGCACGTTCGACAATTGGTGGACGGCAACCCGTAACGAAGTGGGGAATTATGACAACTTCAAAGTGGCGTTTAAACAAAAATATTGGTCAGAAGCCACCCAGAACATCGTTAGGGATGATATCACAAACGGGAGGTTCGATATACATGGAAGGCAGTCAATGACAACATATTTCTTGGGAAAGATTTGCCTGGCGAGGAATCTTGAACCCGCCATCCCAGAAGAATGCCTAGTGACGAAATTAGCCTACCACTTCAATCAAGGCATATCACAAGGAAGGCTAAATGCACAAATAAAAACAGTCCAAGGGATGTGCGAACTGTTAGAGAACCATGAAAGAGAACGCTACTACCAACGTAGTCGACAAGGACCTAACCAGACATATGATCGAGGAGGACCTGGGAATAATAACCCCAACATATCCAACGAAAGGAATAGCCCGGGAAGAAATCACAATTACCCACCGAGATTCCAAAATCACCCTATACCACGCCAAGACGGAGGGGGCAACAACGTCAATAATAGAGGGAATAATAATAATCAGCATTCAGGTGGATATCAGCGAGAGCCAGCCTACCAAAGAGGTAACAATTATTACCGGCCGTACCAGAATCAAGCTCCCAATCACCACCCAAGACAAAGCAATGGCAACCAACATAATAATCACTTTCGTAGAGTGCACTATACTCAAGCCAGTCGAGGGGGAAATCGTCGAAACTACTACCAAGGAAGGAGGAGTTTCCCTAATCAGCATAGTCACTCCAGCAACAGCGATAGAGAGGAGCGGGAATCTGGATACCGATCTAACGGAAGCGACAGTAATGGAAGTCAAGGAGCAATAACGCAAAATACAGCAGTCTACAATAATGGACATGGAAATGGGAATCAAGAACCCATAGCTTCGACATCGCAAGACAGGCACGGGAATAGTGACCTGCCTTTAAACGCCAACCGGCAGTGAAAAACCAAGTAGTACCCTCACTGAACCGGACTATTGGGTCTAGAGTTTTGGCAAACCATCCAAATCTTCGCAAAACTTACACCAATAATTATTTGAAAAATATAAGAAGAGACTTAATGGAAGAAAAAGAGAATGCTATCAGCGATACAAGTAATAGTGAAATTGCATACATAGCGGTGAAGGTCAATAACATAAAAGCAACGGCAATGATAGATACCGGAGCAAATGTATCATTGATTGATAAAGTGGAGTTAGATAGAATCCAATCCGAAAATAAAGCGACAATACCCACTTTACCTATTAACAACATTGTACTCATTGGAGCTACCGGACGTCAAAATAAGACGATTAGACAACAAGTGCAACTTGATGTATCCAGCAATGGCAACACGATACAGATGATATTCCTCGTAGCCAGTGGGTTACCGTTTACCCTGCTCATTGGGTGTGATATACTCAGAAAATACACTGCGATAATTAACATGGACACAAATACAGTAAGGATGAAGGCAGGAGAAGTTGAGTGGACAGCCAAGCTAACAGAATATCAAAAGGCACCCGCAGAACATGTAATCTATTACATTAGGGAAGGCCACCAACATCAGGAAGGCGCCATCAACAAGAAGCTTCACAATAACCCAGAGGAAGATTTATGGTTGACCAAGATTAATGAGATACGAGAATTCAAGACCAACCAAAATAGCCAAGAGCTGACATGGGAACAAAAGGACCATCTGATAAACATATATTGCCAGTATCGTCACATATTTTCCGATACGCCCGGAAAAATCAAAAATTTCCAATGCGAGTTAAGATTCAAAGACCAAACCGAATTTAAACGAAAATCTTATCCTATCGCCTTTTCGCTGAAGGAAGCAGTAAGGGAAGAAATCCAGCGTTTGATAGCAAATGACATCATCGAAGTAAGCAATTCACCATACACCAACCCTATTGTCGCCGTACCAAAGAAAAGTGGTGCGGTACGAATTTGTTTAGATGCTCGAGAACTTAACAAAACCATAATTAACGACAGGACATCACCTGGAGAAATTGATGAGATCTTAAAGAAGTTTTATGGTACAAAATTTTACAGTATATGGGATACGGTATGCGGATATTGGCAAGTTGAACTGCATCCGAATAGTAGAAAGTATACTGCCTTTATTTTCGAAGGTCGAAATTACCATTTTAAAAGACTACCGTTTGGCTTAGTAAACTCGGTAGCGATATTCGTCAAATGTATGGACGAGATACTGGGCCACAATACACTGCAGTTTACAACAGTCTATGTTGACGATCTCTTAATCGCCTCCAACAATTGGGAGGAACACTGTGAAAGGGTGGCACAGGTGTTACAGAAATTAGAAGATAATCACATTACATTGAAGTTAGATAAGTCTCAATTAATAGCAAAAGAAGTCCAATTCTTGGGGTTTAACCTATCTGAACATGGAATTACACCGTCCCAGGAAAAGATGGAGGCAATACAGCGTTTCCCCGTCCCACAGAACAAGAAACAACTGCAATCGTTCCTCGGGATCTGCAACTACTATCGTAAATTTCAAGAGAATTATTCCGAATTAACAGCTCGATTTTCAACACAGCTTTCATCAAAAGAAAAGTGGAAATGGGAATCAGAACAAGAATCTACATTTAAGTTAATTAAAGAAAAGTTCCTAGAAACCGTTATGTTACATCACCCTAACTTTGAAAAACAATTTTTCATGAACTGCGACGCCAGCGATTTGAGTCTCGGATCCGTGCTATATCAAGAAGACCAAGACGGGAACCATGAAGTAATTAGTTTTGCAAGTCGTACGTTGAACAAGTGCGAACGCAACTATCACACCACAGAAAAAGAATTATTAAGTATCGTATTCGCTTGCGAAAAGTTTAGAACCTTTATCTTGGGATATAAAGTGACAGTAAGAACGGATCACAAATCCATTTCATTCCTCAAGAACTGTAAATTGAAACACGGAAGATTGACAAGACGGACTCTCACACTCCAAGAGTACAATATACAGTGGGAGTACATACCGGGAAAAAGCAACACAGCTGCAGACGTGTTATCCCGGATTAACATCGACGCCCAAACATTTCAAGGAGAGAGGGAAACCATCGCGAAGGTCTACCATTTGCTAAAAAATAAATCTGAGCTTACTAAAATACTGTCAGATATAGCTATACAGCAACAACAAGATCCTAAAATATTGATAATTATTAAAAAACTAGCAGATAACGATGGAAACATTAAACAGTATTTCTGTATTCATAATCAGCTAGTGTTCACCAAAAGCAATAAAAATGGTGAAGACTGGAAAATCGTTATCCCAAAGGTTCTAGAGAGAGATCTGACCATCGACTATCATATACGATATGGTCATATGGGCGCAGTGAAGGTGGTAAAAGCACTGCAAGAACATGTGTATTTCACTGACATGAATAGGAAGGTAAGAAAATATATACAGAATTGCCATATTTGCCAGCTAGTCAAATGCAGTAACGAAAAGAGAGAAGGAGTGATGATACCGATAACATCTGTGACAAAATTAGAAAAAATCTTCCTGGACATTTGTGGGCCGTTTCCACGGAGTGGTGGAAGACACCAGTATAAATATATCATTATTATCTTTGACCACTATACAAAATATACAAAGCTGTATCCACTTAATCGAGCCACAACAAGCAAGATACTAGAAGTAGTTATAAACAAATACATACCCGAAGTGGGCCGACCAGCATCAATAATTACAGATCACGGAACGCAGTTTCGAGGACGGAAATGGCGGGAAACACTGCTCCATTTGGGAATCAAAACGTATAAGACATCGGTGTACCACCCCAACAGCAACCCTGCTGAGAGAGTGTTGAGAGAAGTAGGAAGGATTTTAAGAACCTACTGTCACAGCCAGCAGAGGAAGTGGGAGGAATATTTGTTCCCAGCTGAAGACTTCTTAAACCTCGCATACCATCAGTCAACTGAGGAGACACCATACATGCCAATGCATGAAAAAAGACCACCCCGAGAGATCAGAGAAATAATTAACTTTCCAATAAGTGCAGAGATCAAGTTTGACCAAACCAAGTTCTATAATAATGCAGTTGAAAGAGCCCAGAAACTGAGAATTAAATACAAAAAATTGCAGCCCAAAATTATAAAATACGAAGTGGGAGACCAAGTGCTAATCAAAAATCGAGAACTCCCAAGTACTATCGAGGGCATTGCAAAGAAATTACTACTATTATATACCGGACCATATACTGTAACAAAAGACAATCTAAACAACACCTATGAATTGCAAAACCCTATTACAAAAAAGATAAAGGGTACCTATAATCAGACTTCGATGAAAAAATATGTTGACAATTGAAATATGAAATTACAAGTGAAAAGTGAGCGATAAGGATTATTTTATTATTGATACTATGTAAAGGATGAAAATGTTTGTTGTGTAAAATAAAAAGATAATTATGAGTATAACTGTTGACTATATCAAGATGAAAAATGAAATGTGGCCATGAAGATTATTGTTATTTAAAAAATGAAAAGTGAAAATATGATTATAAAAACAGATGTTGACTGAAGAAAAAGGGTGAATTATTATCATGAGGATTATTATATGTTTGTATTAAATGAAAAGTAACTATGTAATTATGTATTAAACATTGAATGTATATTATCATTTTATAATGTGGGAAAAAATGATCCCAGAGAATTTATGTAAAGGAATCAGAACATTGTATTCATCAACTAGTACTACTATAAATAAGAAAGATGTCAATACGAGGCCGACACATTACATCCCAGGCATATATGAAGCAAACTCATTAATTCCAAGAGCCACGTCAACCAGTAGAATAACAACATCTCACCCGTACTACTATAAAAAAGGATGTCAATACGAGGCCGACAAACACCATCCTTGGCACAAACTAATTCCAAGAGCCACGTCAACCAGTAGAATAACAACATCTCACCCGTACTACTATAAAAAAGATGTCAATACGAGACTGACACACAACATCCTTGGCAACAACTATTTCCAAGAGCCACGTCAACCAGTAGAATAACAACATCTCACCCGTACTACTATATAAGAAAGATGTCAATACGAGACAGACACATTACATCCCAGGCATATATGAAGCAAACTCATTAATTCCAAGAGCCACGTCAACCAGTAGAATAACAACATCTCACCCGTACTACTACTATATAAAAAAAGATGTCAATACGAGATCGACAAACATCATCCTCGGCACAAATGTATATATGATACAACTATTTCCAAGAGCCACGTCAACCAGTAGAACAACAACATCTCACCCGTACTACTATAAATAAGAAAGATGTCAATACGAGACAGACACATTACATCCCAGGCATATATGAAGCAAATTCATTATTTCCAAGAGCCTAGTCAACCAGTAGAATAACAACATCTCACCCGTACTACTATATAAAAAGGATGTCAATACGAGGCCGACACACACCAACCTTGGCAACAACAATTTCCAAGAGCCACGTCAACCAGTAGAATAACAACATCTCACCCGTACTACTATATAAAAAAGATGTCAATACGAGACAGACACATTACATCCCAGGCATATATGAAGCAAACTCACTAATTCCAAGAGCCACGTCAACCAGTAGAACCACAACATCTCACCCGTACTACTACTATATAAAAGATGTCAATACGAGGCCGACAAACACCATCCTTGGCACAAACTAATTCCAAGAGCCACGTCAACCAGTAGAATAACAACACCTCACCCGTACTACTACAAAAAAAAAGAAGAGTTGGAAGAATAAACCAAGTGAACATTATTACTGTAGAGAAACTACCACACACGACAAATTTATATTTGAATAAGGAAAAGCCAGCACTACATGAAGTACAAATACCAACTAAAACCTGGAAAAGGAAAGAAAAAATAAATGTACTAATACATAGTATCTAGAAGAATGAATTTGGAACGAAGATTATGACGAAATGACGTTCAAGGTAACACAGAATGAAGAGATTAATCTATGGTGAAGAAGAGTAAAAAAGAATATACTAACGAAGAAAATCATGAGAGTATACCAGTGAGGAAATGTAAAACAAAATATCCCGATGATATGTGAAGAATTAGTTAAGTTGAATCAAGAAAAGAGAGAATCACAATGTACAAACCGCAGATGCGTGAATTAATCCCAAGAATATTTATTATTTGTCGGAAAAACGACCACTATTATTATTATTAATGATTTGAGATGAATTGACTGAAGAGTAATGCCAGCAATCATTTATTATTATTAAAGGAGATGATTTGCCTCCATATTTATTGAAATTAGTATGGCCAGTAGAGTCGAATAGCCAAAGTGAGCCGCTCTAAACTGCCCCAGCTAAATGTATGTTACGGAACTAAATAAACGAGGGAAGTAATAACGTAGAGAAGAAATAAATATGATTCAAAGAACAGAAAGCGAAAGGATATATGGAAAAAACATGTAAATCAATATGGAATGTACAATAATTGATAAATTCTTCATAGAAAAATATAGTATAATCATAACTCAGAATTAATCAATTCTTAAAGGAAGGCATATGTAACATAACCAAATATGGCAGTTACATAAAATGAGCCTAAAGGACGGCAAGTAAGAGAAAAAATATGAATGTAAATCTAGATAAGTAAATCCATCTATATAAAGTGTGTATCTACAAATGTGTTAATATGAAAATCCAACTATGAATAAGATAATATCAACCTAGTGACATCAACTACGAAAAATAAGAAAGAAAATGACATGAGCCAAAACAAAATACCAATTATAGACCCAATAGGATCCAAAAGTGAGGGGAAACGACTAAATAAGAATTAACAAACTCCAAAAGTGAGGGGAAACGACTAAATAAGAATTAACAAACTCCAAAAGTGAGGGGAAACGACGAAATAAGGATTAACAAACTCCAAAAGTGAGAGGAACAATTAAGGAATAAGACTACAATGAAAATAACAAGAAAGAAGAAAGAAGAAGGACAAGAAAGCTGACTCAGAAGAGAGAAAAAGATGCATAAATCATACCAGAAATCAACATAAACCACGTGTACCAAAGGCTATATAAGTGACAAGTGAAACAATGATTATCAAATGTGAGGACGAAAACCAGTGTTTAGCATTTAAGGAAACACAAACAATAACAGTGCGTACTTAATAGATGTGAAACATGTGAATAACTAACTATTTCTACTGATAAAACCACACAAACAATTATAGTGAGGAAGTTTATAAGTATATGAAAATATGTTAATTCCATGATGAAAACAACAAGATGTTAAATAAGTCAAATAGACACGAACAATGAGTGTGACGCATTTAATAAAGTTGTGATCGACACAGATAATCATAAGTCCACCAAAATAAAACAAAATAGAACAATATAATTATGTTTTATTTTTGGTAAAGAACTGACAACAATATAAAAAACCCTTGTATCAAACAAAATGGATTGAATTGAATTCAACCTATGACTAGAAAGATATAATAAATAATACAATAAGATATGTATTAGTGTTTAAGAAGGAATGTATAAACATGTGTCACAAAATAAGTAAAATATTATTGTGAAATACCATGCTGATACCATGTAAGTAGTAGAGACATACTGCATTAAAACAGATGGTACATTGTTACATAACCCATAGAGAAGGTACCTGTTAAACAGAAAACCAAAAATATCAATGAAAATAAATGATTATCAACAATGATATCAATTAAGGAATTGTTATAAATAACAGTACATCCTATTAGACAATGCATTATAATGCAACCATGTAAATAAAACCAATCAAATGCAATGGCAGACAGCTATAGCAAAGATGCAACAAATATGCCAATTCAATTAGGCAAAGTGCAATATCAAAACCAATACTAAAGTGAATAACAATATTACCAGTAGCAAGACCAATATCTGGTAATGTTTTGAGAACAGATCATTAACATAATAACAACATTATTATAAACAAAATGATGTAAACTAACTAACCATGTACAAACAATCAGATGTAAGATGGACCACTGTATGGCCCATTAGTTAAGGAAAATAGTGTATTAAGGCTTAAACACAGATTGTTAACAATACTACCAGTAGTTAGAGGGAAACTCAATACAACTTTGAGAACAGATTAGAACTATAAAAACAGTCAGTATATATGCAAATAATTAGAAACCAACTGACCATAGTGACAGAAATCAGATATAAACCAACCATGTTAAGTAAGTTACTTAGGAAAAATATGACATATAAATTTATCTAAGAGTAAATGAGAACATTACCAAAAGTAGGAGTAATGTCTAATACCAATGTAGAAACACAAACATAATGTAACAATAACAGTTTAATTATTGTTTTTATGAAAAATAAATGACCACTATGTTGAGACACCATAGGAACAAACCCATTATTGAAGAATTTAAGGGTTCTAAACTAGCTAGAAGCTGACCAATATATGTAATGCATTAAGTACAATATATGTACACTAATGACATTTAATACATAATATAATTCACATAGAAAAGACTAAAATTATGTTGACAATTGTATGAGACAGGTAGAAGAGGAATAAGACAATGTGTATATTATATTTAATACAACCATGTAAAGATATTTTAGAGTGAAATCATGTAAATAGTCGTTTTAGTATTATTAGATTATAAGATTACTTGTATTAAATAAGGGAAATTCATTTTAAATACTTTTATATAAAAACCAAGATGGACGCCTAATGACGCTAAAATAAGCTATTGTTAAGGAAATAATTATTTCCAAATAACAAATCAAACCAAGTGAGAAATGGACTCCAAGTGTTTATTTAGAAAGTGTTTTTATTAAAAATAATTAAATCTGGTGTCAAAAACTTATAAAAATAAGAAACACCCAAGATAATTAATAAAAACGTTATTTTAAGAGAAGCAATGTAAATAAAATAATGTTGTTTAGACTTAAATTAAAGAAGAAAATGTCTATAATTCAATGACATAACTCATGTAACGATAGGACGTTCAATAAGGAAGTTATTGTAATTATTAACTTTTCAATTATTTTTTACACTAGTGCTTACGTCACATAAACCCGAACACAAAGTCAAAATTTGGTAAAACACCAAATATTTTAATAAAACATAGGCTTTTGGGGTGAAGACTATAGTGATTACAGCCAATCAAATCAACGCATTTTGTCAGCACGAGAGAGACGCTTTGGCAAATTGTAACAGTCTACGAACAGCTTTCAAACGGACAGGTCACGCAACTCGACACCATGAAAAAGTATTATTTTCAAATTTGTGCGCGTCCATTGACAATAAGTTGATATACAGACATAACCTTGACACAACAAAAATACTTCCGAGTGATATGTGCGGTATTACCGAACAATATAAGTACGATAGTGTATAATCCCGGTCGTACTCGCGTGTGTTGTGATAAATAATCAGGGAGTACAATATTTTATTTAAAAAACTTTGATTTAAAAAATAATATTTTGAAATAGACATTTTGATACTACGCGAGTCATTACTAGCGCAGCATCAAACTTATAATGGAATTATTAGAAGTCCAAGAAATGTCAATTTATACTTATTAAAATATTAAATAAATATTTTAATTAATTTTCATAATTATAAAAAGTATGTTTAAAGTAATTATCATTAATTACAAGAGTTAACATTTAGTCACTCTTTTGACTAAACTTGTTTTGATTATTTCGATGTTTTGAAATAAATAACATTAACTTTCGTACAAAAGTAATAAAGCAATTTTAATAGTAACATGTTAAAGGGTTACTAATATTATGTTCAGAAATATAAATTAAGAAATGTTAACCGTTAAGAAATCATTTACCAGAATAGCATTACCTGTGATCGCTAACCTCAAAATGGTAGCGGTAGCTTATTAATTTAACTGTTGCATCTGTTCTCAAATAATTTCCAAACCAAATAGAAATCATATCAAGAGTTTTTTTGTATTTTATTAATTTTTCTCTTGAAAATATAAATTTATCAAACTCATTGTTGAAAATAAAACGATACATTGAAACTGTACAAGCTACGAGTCTGACGCTTGCTATAGAGTTTTATAAGGTGCGTGCGCATCCAAGCGTACGATAATTACATACTTACCATACATATGGTATTAAATTTCATTGTTTTATATTTATTCGTTATTTTTAACCATTGTTCAATTTTCTTAATTCTAATAATATTACATCTTGACACTGATATCATGTATCCTCAAAGAACCTAACAACCTGATAATACATTG
The DNA here is from genome assembly GCA_034769895.1 of Magicicada septendecula. Taxonomy (NCBI): domain Eukaryota; kingdom Metazoa; phylum Arthropoda; class Insecta; order Hemiptera; family Cicadidae; genus Magicicada; species Magicicada septendecula. Next base: position 193,869,624 of record CM068373.1, on the reverse strand, counting down.
AAAAGAAAACATAACCTATTAAGTTCAAATTATTGTACTAAAGACAGGACTACCAGCATTGAGCCTGGACAGAGTTTTAAGTTAAAATTAATCAATTGTAATTATTATTTAAAGGGTTATTAGCCAAATGATTGTTAATTATTTTTGAAATTTGCCATTTTAAAATTGTTAATAAACCTTCACTTATTTACCTATGAACAAGAGTATCATTTCAAATATAAATTAAATTATTTCTTGTAAATCAGTTCTACCAAAGGTGGCGGAAGAATTCAAACAGAGAGCAATTTAAAGTATTACCTATATGTGCTAATTCATTCATATTGTGTGTACTAACTGTTTTGAATATTCAAATTGAATATTTGTGTGCATTTTAAATGTATGTATTTCAGCAACAACCGTCAAAGAACAGGACTGAAACAGATACTTGTGGTAAGTGAGGGAGGCATACAACAAAAAGTGCGCGAAACTTATTTAAATCGAAAGAGTGAATTATTCATAGACACTTATACAGATTATACAATCACACTAATAACTACTAATAATTATAATTGGAGCAGTTTTTATAAAAACAACATAATAGCAGATACCGGAGCGTATCTGCAAGCACACTACACATCACTATATATGTATATAAAGATTATACCATTGAATCATCATCATCTATAATATTACATTATAGATTGGCGCTCCATCGCGGGGCAGAAGTGATAGAAGATCACACTTCAATACTACTATATATACTGAACTTGTTACTTGTTTTGTAACAAGTTGGCGCCCAACGTCTGAGCACGAATTAGGGAGATATACAATAACCAATAACCTAAATATACTAATTCGTGAGAAGACAGCAGGAATATTATCAGAAGATCAAGATGTATACAGACAGGTTGAAATCAAGATCAAAAACAAGGTCAACATCAAGGAAAAGGGCGGCGCAAGCAGAGAAGGAAACCAGAAAAGAAGAAAAGGAGGCAATGTCAACAGAAGACGTGGAGGAGATAGTAGTGGAAGAAAAAGACAAACAAATTGAACCGGCGGAGGGGGTTCAACAGCCAGATGAGGAGCCCGAAATAATACAACCAGAAGTTCTGCCGGAAATACGCCAACCAGAGGAGTCAAGGGCAACAATGGATGCCAGTATTTTAGAGATATTACGGTCATTGAAAGAAGACTTAAACAGAATAGAAGAAGGTCAGAGATCCACCAAAGAAGACTTAAACAAGAAGATGGACGAAAATAGTCGATCCACCAAAGAGGATTTAAGCAAGAAAATAGAGGAAGGCCAGAGAGAGAACCAGAAACATATGGAACTATTGAAGGAAGAGTTTAATAACCAGATACGGGAGACGAACAGGAGGATGGAAGATGGACAAAAGAAAACTGAGGAATTACTGGAGAAGAAAATGACCATCATGAAAGAAGAGTTATCAGCAGAATTAGGAGTCAGAATGGATCAGGCCAACCAGAAAATGGATGAAATCACGGCTAAATTCAATAGAGACGTCGAAACAATACAATCAGACCATGAAGGGATGTGGCAACAAATAAGTATCCAGAGTAACAAGATGAAGGAAGCCGCTAAGGATACAGAAGAGATGATAGAAAAAAGATTGAAGGAAAATGTTGATGAAATCGAGAAGCGCATGGCCATCCTATCAACTGAAGTTAATGTCGAGATGGATGAAGTACGAAAGGAGGGAGATGGTACCAGCCTGAGACTAATACAAACAGAGTTAGACATCAATCAACGCATTAACGAAATGGAGAGGACGCACGGTACACAAATAAGTGTAATAACACAAGAACAGACCAACATGAAGGCAGCACAGTCAACACTAACCGACAAGTGTGAAGAAGTATCTGGAAGAGTGGACGCAATTAAGCAGCAGGTACATGATGATAGAACCCTACTAACCGAGCGTCAACGAAGAGAGTTAGATGACCTCTGCGACGAGATGCATCGTATACAAACGATACCAAATTTACTATCCAGATTGACTCATCTAGACAACAGAGACCAGATTGAATTCAGGACCTATTATAAAAATCCGCTAGAGTTTTTAGAACGGATGGAAGAAATCATACGTAAAAACAGAGAGAGTAGATGGACTACCATTAAGGGAATGTTAGACGAAACTTTCAAAAGCACGTTCGACAATTGGTGGACGGCAACCCGTAACGAAGTGGGGAATTATGACAACTTCAAAGTGGCGTTTAAACAAAAATATTGGTCAGAAGCCACCCAGAACATCGTTAGGGATGATATCACAAACGGGAGGTTCGATATACATGGAAGGCAGTCAATGACAACATATTTCTTGGGAAAGATTTGCCTGGCGAGGAATCTTGAACCCGCCATCCCAGAAGAATGCCTAGTGACGAAATTAGCCTACCACTTCAATCAAGGCATATCACAAGGAAGGCTAAATGCACAAATAAAAACAGTCCAAGGGATGTGCGAACTGTTAGAGAACCATGAAAGAGAACGCTACTACCAACGTAGTCGACAAGGACCTAACCAGACATATGATCGAGGAGGACCTGGGAATAATAACCCCAACATATCCAACGAAAGGAATAGCCCGGGAAGAAATCACAATTACCCACCGAGATTCCAAAATCACCCTATACCACGCCAAGACGGAGGGGGCAACAACGTCAATAATAGAGGGAATAATAATAATCAGCATTCAGGTGGATATCAGCGAGAGCCAGCCTACCAAAGAGGTAACAATTATTACCGGCCGTACCAGAATCAAGCTCCCAATCACCACCCAAGACAAAGCAATGGCAACCAACATAATAATCACTTTCGTAGAGTGCACTATACTCAAGCCAGTCGAGGGGGAAATCGTCGAAACTACTACCAAGGAAGGAGGAGTTTCCCTAATCAGCATAGTCACTCCAGCAACAGCGATAGAGAGGAGCGGGAATCTGGATACCGATCTAACGGAAGCGACAGTAATGGAAGTCAAGGAGCAATAACGCAAAATACAGCAGTCTACAATAATGGACATGGAAATGGGAATCAAGAACCCATAGCTTCGACATCGCAAGACAGGCACGGGAATAGTGACCTGCCTTTAAACGCCAACCGGCAGTGAAAAACCAAGTAGTACCCTCACTGAACCGGACTATTGGGTCTAGAGTTTTGGCAAACCATCCAAATCTTCGCAAAACTTACACCAATAATTATTTGAAAAATATAAGAAGAGACTTAATGGAAGAAAAAGAGAATGCTATCAGCGATACAAGTAATAGTGAAATTGCATACATAGCGGTGAAGGTCAATAACATAAAAGCAACGGCAATGATAGATACCGGAGCAAATGTATCATTGATTGATAAAGTGGAGTTAGATAGAATCCAATCCGAAAATAAAGCGACAATACCCACTTTACCTATTAACAACATTGTACTCATTGGAGCTACCGGACGTCAAAATAAGACGATTAGACAACAAGTGCAACTTGATGTATCCAGCAATGGCAACACGATACAGATGATATTCCTCGTAGCCAGTGGGTTACCGTTTACCCTGCTCATTGGGTGTGATATACTCAGAAAATACACTGCGATAATTAACATGGACACAAATACAGTAAGGATGAAGGCAGGAGAAGTTGAGTGGACAGCCAAGCTAACAGAATATCAAAAGGCACCCGCAGAACATGTAATCTATTACATTAGGGAAGGCCACCAACATCAGGAAGGCGCCATCAACAAGAAGCTTCACAATAACCCAGAGGAAGATTTATGGTTGACCAAGATTAATGAGATACGAGAATTCAAGACCAACCAAAATAGCCAAGAGCTGACATGGGAACAAAAGGACCATCTGATAAACATATATTGCCAGTATCGTCACATATTTTCCGATACGCCCGGAAAAATCAAAAATTTCCAATGCGAGTTAAGATTCAAAGACCAAACCGAATTTAAACGAAAATCTTATCCTATCGCCTTTTCGCTGAAGGAAGCAGTAAGGGAAGAAATCCAGCGTTTGATAGCAAATGACATCATCGAAGTAAGCAATTCACCATACACCAACCCTATTGTCGCCGTACCAAAGAAAAGTGGTGCGGTACGAATTTGTTTAGATGCTCGAGAACTTAACAACACCATAATTAACGACAGGACATCACCTGGAGAAATTGATGAGATCTTAAAGAAGTTTTATGGTACAAAATTTTACAGTATATGGGATACGGTATGCGGATATTGGCAAGTTGAACTGCATCCGAATAGTAGAAAGTATACTGCCTTTATTTTCGAAGGTCGAAATTACCATTTTAAAAGACTACCGTTTGGCTTAGTAAACTCGGTAGCGATATTCGTCAAATGTATGGACGAGATACTGGGCCACAATACACTGCAGTTTACAACAGTCTATGTTGACGATCTCTTAATCGCCTCCAACAATTGGGAGGAACACTGTGAAAGGGTGGCACAGGTGTTACAGAAATTAGAAGATAATCACATTACATTGAAGTTAGATAAGTCTCAATTAATAGCAAAAGAAGTCCAATTCTTGGGGTTTAACCTATCTGAACATGGAATTACACCGTCCCAGGAAAAGATGGAGGCAATACAGCGTTTCCCCGTCCCACAGAACAAGAAACAACTGCAATCGTTCCTCGGGATCTGCAACTACTATCGTAAATTTCAAGAGAATTATTCCGAATTAACAGCTCGATTTTCAACACAGCTTTCATCAAAAGAAAAGTGGAAATGGGAATCAGAACAAGAATCTACATTTAAGTTAATTAAAGAAAAGTTCCTAGAAACCGTTATGTTACATCACCCTAACTTTGAAAAACAATTTTTCATGAACTGCGACGCCAGCGATTTGAGTCTCGGATCCGTGCTATATCAAGAAGACCAAGACGGGAACCATGAAGTAATTAGTTTTGCAAGTCGTACGTTGAACAAGTGCGAACGCAACTATCACACCACAGAAAAAGAATTATTAAGTATCGTATTCGCTTGCGAAAAGTTTAGAACCTTTATCTTGGGATATAAAGTGACAGTAAGAACGGATCACAAATCCATTTCATTCCTCAAGAACTGTAAATTGAAACACGGAAGATTGACAAGACGGACTCTCACACTCCAAGAGTACAATATACAGTGGGAGTACATACCGGGAAAAAGCAACACAGCTGCAGACGTGTTATCCCGGATTAACATCGACGCCCAAACATTTCAAGGAGAGAGGGAAACCATCGCGAAGGTCTACCATTTGCTAAAAAATAAATCTGAGCTTACTAAAATACTGTCAGATATAGCTATACAGCAACAACAAGATCCTAAAATATTGATAATTATTAAAAAACTAGCAGATAACGATGGAAACATTAAACAGTATTTCTGTATTCATAATCAGCTAGTGTTCACCAAAAGCAATAAAAATGGTGAAGACTGGAAAATCGTTATCCCAAAGGTTCTAGAGAGAGATCTGACCATCGACTATCATATACGATATGGTCATATGGGCGCAGTGAAGGTGGTAAAAGCACTGCAAGAACATGTGTATTTCACTGACATGAATAGGAAGGTAAGAAAATATATACAGAATTGCCATATTTGCCAGCTAGTCAAATGCAGTAACGAAAAGAGAGAAGGAGTGATGATACCGATAACATCTGTGACAAAATTAGAAAAAATCTTCCTGGACATTTGTGGGCCGTTTCCACGGAGTGGTGGAAGACACCAGTATAAATATATCATTATTATCTTTGACCACTATACAAAATATACAAAGCTGTATCCACTTAATCGAGCCACAACAAGCAAGATACTAGAAGTAGTTATAAACAAATACATACCCGAAGTGGGCCGACCAGCATCAATAATTACAGATCACGGAACGCAGTTTCGAGGACGGAAATGGCGGGAAACACTGCTCCATTTGGGAATCAAAACGTATAAGACATCGGTGTACCACCCCAACAGCAACCCTGCTGAGAGAGTGTTGAGAGAAGTAGGAAGGATTTTAAGAACCTACTGTCACAGCCAGCAGAGGAAGTGGGAGGAATATTTGACCCCAGCTGAAGACTTCTTAAACCTCGCATACCATCAGTCAACTGAGGAGACACCATACATGCCAATGCATGAAAAAAGACCACCCCGAGAGATCACAGAAATAATTAACTTTCCAATAAGTGCAGAGATCAAGTTTGACCAAACCAAGTTCTATAATAATGCAGTTGAAAGAGCCCAGAAACTGAGAATTAAATACAAAAAATTGCAGCCCAAAATTATAAAATACGAAGTGGGAGACCAAGTGCTAATCAAAAATCGAGAACTCCCAAGTACTATCGAGGGCATTGCAAAGAAATTACTACTATTATATACCGGACCATATACTGTAACAAAAGACAATCTAAACAACACCTATGAATTGCAAAACCCTATTACAAAAAAGATAAAGGGTACCTATAATCAGACTTCGATGAAAAAATATGTTGACAATTGAAATATGAAATTACAAGTGAAAAGTGAGCGATAAGGATTATTTTATTATTGATACTATGTAAAGGATGAAAATGTTTGTTGTGTAAAATAAAAAGATAATTATGAGTATAACTGTTGACTATATCAAGATGAAAAATGAAATGTGGCCATGAAGATTATTGTTATTTAAAAAATGAAAAGCGAAAATATGATTATAAAAACAGATGTTGACTGAAGAAAAAGGGTGAATTATTATCATGAGGATTATTATATGTTTGTATTAAATGAAAAGTAACTATGTAATTATGTATTAAACGTTGAATGTATATTATCATTTTATAATGTGGGAAAAAATGATCCCAGAGAATTTATGTAAAGGAATCAGAACATTGTATTCATCAACTAGTACTACTATAAATAAGAAAGATGTCAATACGAGGCCGACACATTACATCCCAGGCATATATGAAGCAAACTCATTAATTCCAAGAGCCACGTCAACCAGTAGAATAACAACATCTCACCCGTACTACTATAAAAAAGGATGTCAATACGAGGCCGACAAACACCATCCTTGGCACAAACTAATTCCAAGAGCCACGTCAACCAGTAGAATAACAACATCTCACCCGTACTACTATAAAAAAGATGTCAATACGAGACTGACACACAACATCCTTGGCAACAACTATTTCCAAGAGCCACGTCAACCAGTAGAATAACAACATCTCACCCGTACTACTATATAAGAAAGATGTCAATACGAGACAGACACATTACATCCCAGGCATATATGAAGCAAACTCATTAATTCCAAGAGCCACGTCAACCAGTAGAATAACAACATCTCACCCGTACTACTACTATATAAAAAAAGATGTCAATACGAGATCGACAAACATCATCCTCGGCACAAATGTATATATGATACAACTATTTCCAAGAGCCACGTCAACCAGTAGAACAACAACATCTCACCCGTACTACTATAAATAAGAAAGATGTCAATACGAGACAGACACATTACATCCCAGGCATATATGAAGCAAATTCATTATTTCCAAGAGCCTAGTCAACCAGTAGAATAACAACATCTCACCCGTACTACTATATAAAAAGGATGTCAATACGAGGCCGACACACACCAACCTTGGCAACAACAATTTCCAAGAGCCACGTCAACCAGTAGAATAACAACATCTCACCCGTACTACTATATAAAAAAGATGTCAATACGAGACAGACACATTACATCCCAGGCATATATGAAGCAAACTCACTAATTCCAAGAGCCACGTCAACCAGTAGAACCACAACATCTCACCCGTACTACTACTATATAAAAGATGTCAATACGAGGCCGACAAACACCATCCTTGGCACAAACTAATTCCAAGAGCCACGTCAACCAGTAGAATAACAACACCTCACCCGTACTACTACAAAAAAAAAGAAGAGTTGGAAGAATAAACCAAGTGAACATTATTACTGTAGAGAAACTACCACACACGACAAATTTATATTTGAATAAGGAAAAGCCAGCACTACATGAAGTACAAATACCAACTAAAACCTGGAAAAGGAAAGAAAAAATAAATGTACTAATACATAGTATCTAGAAGAATGAATTTGGAACGAAGATTATGACGAAATGACGTTCAAGGTAACACAGAATGAAGAGATTAATCTATGGTGAAGAAGAGTAAAAAAGAATATACTAACGAAGAAAATCATGAGAGTATACCAGTGAGGAAATGTAAAACAAAATATCCCGATGATATGTGAAGAATTAGTTAAGTTGAATCAAGAAAAGAGAGAATCACAATGTACAAACCGCAGATGCGTGAATTAATCCCAAGAATATTTATTATTTGTCGGAAAAACGACCACTATTATTATTATTAATGATTTGAGATGAATTGACTGAAGAGTAATGCCAGCAATCATTTATTATTATTAAAGGAGATGATTTGCCTCCATATTTATTGAAATTAGTATGGCCAGTAGAGTCGAATAGCCAAAGTGAGCCGCTCTAAACTGCCCCAGCTAAATGTATGTTACGGAACTAAATAAACGAGGGAAGTAATAACGTAGAGAAGAAATAAATATGATTCAAAGAACAGAAAGCGAAAGGATATATGGAAAAAACATGTAAATCAATATGGAATGTACAATAATTGATAAATTCTTCATAGAAAAATATAGTATAATCATAACTCAGAATTAATCAATTCTTAAAGGAAGGCATATGTAACATAACCAAATATGGCAGTTACATAAAATGAGCCTAAAGGACGGCAAGTAAGAGAAAAAATATGAATGTAAATCTAGATAAGTAAATCCATGTATATAAAGTGTGTATCTACAAATGTGTTAATATGAAAATCCAACTATGAATAAGATAATATCAACCTAGTGACATCAACTACGAAAAATAAGAAAGAAAATGACATGAGCCAAAACAAAATACCAATTATAGACCCAATAGGATCCAAAAGTGAGGGGAAACGACTAAATAAGAATTAACAAACTCCAAAAGTGAGGGGAAACGACTAAATAAGAATTAACAAACTCCAAAAGTGAGGGGAAACGACGAAATAAGGATTAACAAACTCCAAAAGTGAGAGGAACAATTAAGGAATAAGACTACAATGAAAATAACAAGAAAGAAGAAAGAAGAAGGACAAGAAAGCTGACTCAGAAGAGAGAAAAAGATGCATAAATCATACCAGAAATCAACATAAACCACGTGTACCAAAGGCTATATAAGTGACAAGTGAAACAATGATTATCAAATGTGAGGACGAAAACCAGTGTTTAGCATTTAAGGAAACACAAACAATAACAGTGCGTACTTAATAGATGTGAAACATGTGAATAACTAACTATTTCTACTGATAAAACCACACAAACAATTATAGTGAGGAAGTTTATAAGTATATGAAAATATGTTAATTCCATGATGAAAACAACAAGATGTTAAATAAGTCAAATAGACACGAACAATGAGTGTGACGCATTTAATAAAGTTGTGATCGACACAGATAATCATAAGTCCACCAAAATAAAACAAAATAGAACAATATAATTATGTTTTATTTTTGGTAAAGAACTGACAACAATATAAAAAACCCTTGTATCAAACAAAATGGATTGAATTGAATTCAACCTATGACTAGAAAGATATAATAAATAATACAATAAGATATGTATTAGTGTTTAAGAAGGAATGTATAAACATGTGTCACAAAATAAGTAAAATATTATTGTGAAATACCATGCTGATACCATGTAAGTAGTAGAGACATACTGCATTAAAACAGATGGTACATTGTTACATAACCCATAGAGAAGGTACCTGTTAAACAGAAAACCAAAAATATCAATGAAAATAAATGATTATCAACAATGATATCAATTAAGGAATTGTTATAAATAACAGTACATCCTATTAGACAATGCATTATAATGCAACCATGTAAATAAAACCAATCAAATGCAATGGCAGACAGCTATAGCAAAGATGCAACAAATATGCCAATTCAATTAGGCAAAGTGCAATATCAAAACCAATACTAAAGTGAATAACAATATTACCAGTAGCAAGACCAATATCTGGTAATGTTTTGAGAACAGATCATTAACATAATAACAACATTATTATAAACAAAATGATGTAAACTAACTAACCATGTACAAACAATCAGATGTAAGATGGACCACTGTATGGCCCATTAGTTAAGGAAAATAGTGTATTAAGGCTTAAACACAGATTGTTAACAATACTACCAGTAGTTAGAGGGAAACTCAATACAACTTTGAGAACAGATTAGAACTATAAAAACAGTCAGTATATATGCAAATAATTAGAAACCAACTGACCATAGTGACAGAAATCAGATATAAACCAACCATGTTAAGTAAGTTACTTAGGAAAAATATGACATATAAATTTATCTAAGAGTAAATGAGAACATTACCAAAAGTAGGAGTAATGTCTAATACCAATGTAGAAACACAAACATAATGTAACAATAACAGTTTAATTATTGTTTTTATGAAAAATAAATGACCACTATGTTGAGACACCATAGGAACAAACCCATTATTGAAGAATTTAAGGGTTCTAAACTAGCTAGAAGCTGACCAATATATGTAATGCATTAAGTACAATATATGTACACTAATGACATTTAATACATAATATAATTCACATAGAAAAGACTAAAATTATGTTGACAATTGTATGAGACAGGTAGAAGAGGAATAAGACAATGTGTATATTATATTTAATACAACCATGTAAAGATATTTTAGAGTGAAATCATGTAAATAGTCGTTTTAGTATTATTAGATTATAAGATTACTTGTATTAAATAAGGGAAATTCATTTTAAATACTTTTATATAAAAACCAAGATGGACGCCTAATGACGCTAAAATAAGCTATTGTTAAGGAAATAATTATTTCCAAATAACAAATCAAACCAAGTGAGAAATGGACTCCAAGTGTTTATTTAGAAAGTGTTTTTATTAAAAATAATTAAATCTGGTGTCAAAAACTTATAAAAATAAGAAACACCCAAGATAATTAATAAAAACGTTATTTTAAGAGAAGCAATGTAAATAAAATAATGTTGTTTAGACTTAAATTAAAGAAGAAAATGTCTATAATTCAATGACATAACTCATGTAACGATAGGACGTTCAATAAGGAAGTTATTGTAATTATTAACTTTTCAATTATTTTTTACACTAGTGCTTACGTCACATAAACCCGAACACAAAGTCAAAATTTGGTAAAACACCAAATATTTTAATAAAACATAGGCTTTTGGGGTGAAGACTATAGTGATTACAGCCAATCAAATCAACGCATTTTGTCAGCACGAGAGAGACGCTTTGGCAAATTGTAACAGTCTACGAACAGCTTTCAAACGGACAGGTCACGCAACTCGACACCATGAAAAAGTATTATTTTCAAATTTGTGCGCGTCCATTGACAATAAGTTGATATACAGACATAACCTTGACACAACAAAAATACTTCCGAGTGATATGTGCGGTATTACCGAACAATATAAGTACGATAGTGTATAATCCCGGTCGTACTCGCGTGTGTTGTGATAAATAATCAGGGAGTACAATATTTTATTTAAAAAACTTTGATTTAAAAAATAATATTTTGAAATAGACATTTTGATACTACGCGAGTCATTACTAGCGCAGCATCAAACTTATAATGGAATTATTAGAAGTCCAAGAAATGTCAATTTATACTTATTAAAATATTAAATAAATATTTTAATTAATTTTCATAATTATAAAAAGTATGTTTAAAGTAATTATCATTAATTACAAGAGTTAACATTTAGTCACTCTTTTGACTAAACTTGTTTTGATTATTTCGATGTTTTGAAATAAATAACATTAACTTTCGTACAAAAGTAATAAAGCAATTTTAATAGTAACATGTTAAATGGTTACTAATATTATGTTCAGAAATATAAATTAAGAAATGTTAACCGTTAAGAAATCATTTACCAGAATAGCATTACCTGTGATCGCTAACCTCAAAATGGTAGCGGTAGCTTATTAATTTAACTGTTGCATCTGTTCTCAAATAATTTCCAAACCAAATAGAAATCATATCAAGAGTTTTTTTTGTATTTTATTAATTTTTCTCTTGAAAATATAAATTTATCAAACTCATTGTTGAAAATAAAACGATACATTGAAACTGTACAAGCCACGAGTCTGACGCTTGCTATAGAGTTTTATAAGGTGCGTGCGCATCCAAGCGTACGATAATTACATACTTACCATACATATGGTATTAAATTTCATTGTTTTATATTTATTCGTTATTTTTAACCATTGTTCAATTTTCTTAATTCTAATAATATTACATCTTGACACTGATATCATGTCATCCTCAAAGAACCTAACAACCTGATAATACATTGAAAAGAAAACATAACCTATTAAGTTCAAATTATTGTACTAAAGACAGGACTACCAGCATTGAGCCTGGACAGAGGTTAATGTTAACATTAATCAATTGTAATTATTATTTAAAGGGTTATTAGCCAAATGATTGTTAATTATTTTTGAAATTTGCCATTTTAAAATTGTTAATAAACCTTCACTTATTTACCTATGAACAAGAGTATCATTTCAAATATAAATTAAATTATTTCTTGTAAATCAGTTCTACCAAAGGTGGCGGAAGAATTCAAACAGAGAGTAATTTAAAGTATTACCTATATGTGCTAATTCATTCATATTGTGTGTACTAACTGTTTTGAATATTCAAATTGAATATTTGTGTGCATTTTAAATGTATGTATTTCAGCAACAACCGTCAAAGAACAGGACTGAAACAGATACTTGTGGTAAGTGAGGGAGGCATACAACAAAAAGTGCGCGAAACTTATTTAAATCGAAAGAGTGAATTATTCATAGACACTTATACAGATTATACAATCACACTAATAACTACTAATAATTATAATTGGAGCAGTTTTTATAAAAACAACATAATAGCAGATACCGGAGCGTATCTGCAAGCACACTACACATCACTATATATATATAAAGATTATACCATTGAATCATCATCATCTATAATATTACATTATAGATTGGCGCTCCATCGCGGGGCAGAAGTGATAGAAGATCACACTTCAATACTACTATATATACTGAACTTGTTACTTGTTTTGTAACAATACTTACAAATTACTTCTTAAATTACGTAAAGTTCATACTTAATTACTACACTTTAAAACACACAAACTTCTACTTATTTCTATTACTTAAATCTACTACCGATTTTTTTTTTGGGTTTTGGTTACTCTCTACAGAGAGTTACTATCTAGATAACTTCTTACTTAGTGGTCAGGTAGTGGTTAACTGACTACTTATTTCTCTCATCTTTCGCTGAACAGGATCTAAGGTTGATCAGGCCTCATTCCTAATTCTATGATTAGCACTTCACATAGTTACTCAGGTACCAGATAACTTGTCTACGTAGTATTACCTTTTTCTAGTTTTATTTTTTTTATACAATTTTATCTGCGAAATATGTGTTCTCCGTACATATTCTTGCGTCGCAGGTTCGTACAGGGCTACTGTAACTGGGGTTAAGTACTTCTGTATTCGGTAAGGACCACACCATCGGTATGATAGTTTAGAGGTGGTCTTATCAATAGCACTACTAGTCGGGTGTGTCTTGTACATTACTAAGTCACCGACTTGGTACCTAACTAAATTAGTATCATTACTTCTCTCGTGATATTTTCGCGATTTTTCTAAGTTCGCTCTTAAATTTGCGCGGGCTTCATTCCAGATTCGTTTAATCTGCTTATCCTTAATTTGCTGATGTAGTAAGTCATGTATTTTCCATTTTGTGGACAAGGGGTGGTTTGGCTTGTATTTGTATAGTAACTCAAACGGGGTAGACTTATGTCCTTCGTGATAAGCGGAATTGAAGGCGTACTGTATCCAGGATAGGTTCTGGTCCCAAGACGTATGGTCGTTCGCATGGTAGGCAATTAAAGCAGATTTGAGGTTTCGCAGATACCTTTCAGCAATATTGCCTTGCAGACGATACTCCGTAGTGGTAATATGGTCTATACCTAACTTGAAACACATATTCTTAAATCCTTAGCCTTAAACTGGGGTCCGTTATCTGACACTAAATGTACAGGGGTACCATAATCTTTAAATAATCTCTCCTGTAATATCTTTACAGTGGTCGACGCTAACGCTCGCCGCATGGGATACATCCAAACAAATTTGGTGAACGAATCTACACATATGAGTAGCATCGTATTACCTGATTTAGATCGAGGGTAGGGACCTGAAAAGTCTAAATAAAGTTTAGAGAATGGGGTAGTAGGGATTTCTGAAATTAATTGGCTTATTTGACTGTTTCTTGCTGGTTTGCTGAGCGCGCATAACTTACACTTTTTGACGAAGCTAGCTATTTCGCTGTTCATATTGTTCCAATGATATTCCTTACGAATGCGATGTATTGTTTTATTTATTCCCATATGGGCTCCAATGGTAGATGAATGGAAGTATTCCATCAGCATGGGCTTAATTACATCAGGGGCGATTATCCTTAATTCCTTTCCATTCGCTATTCTGTGGCATAGTATTCTTTTACTTAATATGTATTTCTCTGATTTAATTCCTTGCTCGAGTTGTTCTATAATAGGTTTCAGAAGAGGGTCTTGTTGTTGATATTGAGCGATGCTGGTAAACGCAAGGGGGAATTCGGTAATTACTGTGTTAACAACGGGTGTTTCCAGGCTCTCCTTGCTTTCGAGAGTATTAGTGGGCGACTGGAACATACGGGACAGGGTATCAGCGACTACATTTTGTGTACCTTTAATATGTTGTACTTTGAAATTGTAACAGTTTAACCTCAATACCCATCTTCCAATACGTCCCAACTTTCTTGACAAGCAAAACTTTTCTTGACGGACAAGAAAAAGGTAAACTATTTTACTAATATATACGTCCCAACTGTTTAGGGTGATTCAGTAACCAAGATAATGCTTGATTATCAGTTTCTAAAAGGAACTCTTTATGTTCTAAAAAGGGTTTAAACTTTTCAAAAGCAAATACAATGGCTAAACATTCTAATTCATATGCGGAATATTTTTTTTCTTGGTCATTCAAGGTGCGTGAAGCATAACTAATCGGTAGCCTACTGTTTTCTATTTCTTGATAGATTACTGCGCCTAAAGCTACACTTGAACTGTCGGTCTGAACTACGAAAGGTTTCGTAAAATCTGCTACTTGTAATACTGGGGGTGATATTATGCTTTCTTTTAGTTGTTCGAACGCACTTTGGTGTTGTGGAGTCCATTCAAATTTCGCTCCCTTCTTTCTTAAGGCATTCAGAGGTGCGGCTATTTCGGCTAGATGGGGAATATACTTGTGGAAATAGTTTACCATTCCCAAAAATCGGGCTATTCCTTTTGCATCTCGCGGGGGTAAAAATTCTCTGATCGCACGGGTTCGTTCGGGGTCTATGCTTACCTTTCCGTTGGCCTTCACGATGTGACCTAAAAATGAAAATTGTGGGACTGCAAAATTTACCTTTTTAGGATTAACTGTTAATCCTGGTTTTTGTAATCGAGATAACACTTCACGTAGATGTTTAAGATGTTGTTCCATCGATTCGCTATATATTACGATGTCGTCCAGGTAGTGATACACATATCTAAATTTAATATCATGAAATATTCTCTCTAATAGTCTACTACATACGGAACTTCCTTGTGATATTCCAAAGGGTACTCTAGTAAATTGGTACAGGTTGAAAGGAACAGCAAACGCGGTTAGACGTTTGGATTCCTCTGAAAGGGGTATTTGGTGAAATGCTTGATTTAGATCCATTATCGTAAAGACTTTCGCTCTTGTGAAGTAATGAAAAGCACTGTGGATGTCTGGAAGCGGGATAGATTCAAATTCTATTCGTTTATTTAATTGCCGGTAGTCCACAACTAGTCTATGTTTGTCGTGACCTTTAGGTACTAAAAAAGAGGGTGACGAATACGGAGACGTAGATGGTTTGATGACTCCTTGTTCTAACAACTTGTTGATATGGTTCCTCATCACTTCCATTTTGGGCGGCGATAACTTGTACGGGGGTAGGCGTATTACTTTGTGATCGCTCAGATTGATCTTATATTCTATTAGGCTCGTGAGTCCTAGCTTAGGGGTAAGAACGGTGGAAAACTCTTTTATTAATTTCTTCATTCTCAGCCTATCTCTATTTTCTAGATGAGATAATTCAGACTCATGGTGTACTATGTGTGCAGTCGATGATCTAGTACTTTCTGTTTGTCAGTTGTACAATCAAAATTATACTTCCGTGTACGGTCGAATCTAAAATAATATTTCTTCGCGTGGATATCAAGAATTATTCCCGTTTTACTGATGAAGTCAGCTCCCAATATTAAGTCGGGTCCTATATCGTCACATACTACCATTGTAAAAAACCACGTTAGATTCTTAATTTTTACTTTAATGGTGATGCTGAGTTTTATCACTATATTTTGTTTATTAACTGTAGCACATTTTATATTCACAGTTTGACTGCGTTTCACTAGGTTGTGTTCGAATAATTTATCCGCTAACTTTTGACTGATTAAGGTTCTAGTCGATCCAGAATCGATTAATCCGAGGGTGGATGTAACACCTAGGTCAATTTGTATTAAGGGCAATAGACTTTTAGTCCAATCACATTTAGTTATCGCGTTACATTTCTCAATAAACCTTCTAACATAGGGATCTATTTCTCTAGTGTTTCTTTTTCTTTTTCTTTTTCTTTTATTATTGTCGTACATTTCTTTGGGTTTACCGGTTCTCAAGTTGCTGCGGAAGACACAGGATTTCGGGTCTCCCTGCCTTACATGTTTTTTGGATTAGGGTGTTTACGTTCGTATTGCTTGTTGTTACAGTTTCTACTTATGTGTCTATACTTACCGCAGTTATAACACGTATTTTTATTACGAGGAGAGTACCTTGCTTCCGTTTTAGGTTGCGCGTCAGTTGATTTACCAGGGCTGTGCAAGTTGCTCGGTCTATTAAATACTCGCTTTACATACTGGGATGGTACATTGGGTACTAGGGCTTGCAATTCATTTCTATTCGCCTCGATTGATTTCACCGCATGTCTGTTCTGATCTGAGTACCATACGTTCGACGAGTGAATACTGCATTGTTCGAGATCCGCAAAGGTGTTGGGTCGATTTATTAACACTAAACGAGATCTTTCTTCTGGAGACAATCCTACTAAAATGGTATCCACCATCTGTCTCTCATTCCAATCTACTTGCAGTAGTCGAGAAGACTCCCTGATGTCTGAGATGTAATGGGCCAGTCTCTCATTATTTCCTTGTACTCGTAGTGTGACGATTTAAATTGTGACATTTACAGAATAAAAAAAAAAAATTAATTAATTAAGGTTGCGTACAATTAACCATTTAAATCTCACAATAATAATAATAAAAACATGTAGGTACTAAGTGTGAATGGAAGAAGTAATTAATAAGGGCAAAGTATCCATAAAGAAAAGGCATATTGTAAATAATTATTATGTTCGTATTTAACCCTTTGCTTGCTATCAAGCGCCTACCTGTTGATACCGGACTCGACCTGTTTTCCGAGTCTACTGTAATTAAAAATAATAGAGTAAACTAATGTTAATAATTAAAGTATCTGTAGACACAGATAGTAACTAAAACAATTAATTTAAATGATGTATTTTTATCTAGCGATAGTTTGTATAAATAAAAAGTTGATTTAAAGAGAAAACAGGAACTATATATGCTCGCGGAATAAACACCCCACTCTCTCTCGTCATGTACGAGGGTAGCGGACGAAAAATCGCTCTCTTGCGATGACGACGCCCAGCTGTGCAGACGCACGAGCAAAATGCTCTGTTCAAAAGTTATACAATTTGTTGTTAGTGTGGATTAATTAATTATTATTTTGTATTTTACTAACCGTTACAAAAAGTGTAACATGTAACGTTAACAAAAAGAAAATTCCAAAAACTTTGTAACAAGAAGCAAGATGTAACTACAAACGACGAGTGTTAATAAAGAAAAAACGATGACTGCAATCTTCACCGATGGACGAATCTTTTCAACATCTGACCTGTGGTCATGGACCATCTAAATGAGAACTCTAGTATACCCTACCGATGATGCAGTTCGAGACATCTGAGAATCAACGAGTATCTGTGTAGAAGACTCTACCTATCCTGCAGACGTATTAAGCCATGAACAACAGAGACCAGACCAAGACGAGGACGACGTTTTAGGAATCCCAAGACGGAACCACATGGAGGCGATTACTACATCCAAAAAATAGAGGTGACTCGATAGCACGTCTATCGAGGAATAATGATAATATTTTTTGTAACACAATACTCTATTTAAGAGACTTACAGAGACGATTGATTTTATAAGAATATAAAAACTTAAATTTGAGAACTTAATTGTAACTATTCAATATCATTCAATTGTAACAGTTTAGATATTAACGTAACGTAGTGTTATTAATACCATTCTTCTAATGGAAGATATATGAAGCAAAAAGGTAAAGGTCTTGCAAGATAAAATTTTGAATTAAATATAATTAAAAGATTAGAGACTAAATACAAATGGTTACCCGGATCCGGGGGTATAGCTAGATAAATTTGTTGTGATCCCATATTCTAAATAAAGCATTTCACTTAATTTTACTAATTTAATTAATAACGTCATGGGATCTGTTCTTTGGAGTAAATGTTATATTTCAAATGTTTAATAAAGCAAGTCTTCTTGTTACACACATCTACTGAGTATATAAATCAACAGTTTCACCTTGCCTGATTTCCTTGTATGTCTTACTGTGTATTGTTCTGATTTAAATTTCAGCTCGTCTGGAATAAGGCAGCCTGAAATAATTGGCAGAACCAATTATTTTGGGTTCCCTCCGTTATAACTCAAAAGAAGAGGTTATAAGATGCGCCACTCTGCTTAATTAATAATTAACTGCTAATTAATAATAAATGTGCTATGGTGTAAATAATAATTAATTGTGTATTGTGCTGTTGTGTAATTGAGAATAATTGTAAGCATCGTGACGCAAGTAAGATGTGGTACTCTGCTTGGTTGCTTAATTGCTTAATTAATTGTGTACCGAGTGTCACAAATAAGATGCGCACTTTTTATGACTTGTGTTGTTAAACAGTAATTGTGTCCCTATTCATAAGCTGTTGATTTATTTACTCGTGTATTTTAATATGTGTCAGAAATTTAAATAAGATAAAAATAATAATTAATATTATAGTAATATAGTATAGATAATTTTATTAGTAAATATGATATGTGTAAAGTAAGATTAACATATAATCCACATGTAAACGAACCATGTAGGAGCTTGTCAAAAGTTCATTCAACAACACGTCTGTTTGTAAACAATACCAGACCGGTTGAATTCTTGTCTGTTCCTGTTAGTGTGTATATTGTCATTGTGAGCCTCCCCATCGCGGAATGAAACAATCACTTCACCCTCTTTGATAACTCTATTGTTATAAGAAGCGTGTCCTTTCCTGTGTGTCGTCTTGTGCCTAGTAACCATGTATCTCCCCTTTGTTGAAAATTAAATCGAATTAAATAAAACAAATGTACTAATTAATTTAATGGAATGATGCTTCCCTAAGTAAATAAACTAGTTCAAGAAAAAAAGAAACCGTCTCGTAAATCAGACAAAGTAGTAATAATAATAAATAATAAGTCATTTAAAATAAAAAGTTTAATAATATCTTAAATTATTATAACACGTTAGTATAATTATAATTATAAAAGTGTATTAGTGAGATAAGAAAAAAGAAATGAATAATATGTGTGAATAATAATAAATAAGTTGTGTCCTGCTTGAAAATAAGTCCCTAGCCGCCAGCTATTGTTAAATGGAACCATAGAGATCTATCCACCCTCGAGTCGACTTCTCCCCTTTGTACTCATAAACGAGGCCATTGTAGAAAACTAGTTTGACCTACATTCCAGCGTAACAGCTGATCGTTGAAAGGAAAGTGTTTGTCCCCTCCCGCGTAGTGTGTTACAGTTAATTGCTTAGAAGTGAATAAAGATTCTCCTTCGTGACATTCCGCTTATCTCAGTAAAGTAAGCAACTAGAATTAAATAAATAATCTAGGGTTGAGTATGGGATCAACTTTAGATTATCTTAAGTATAAGTAAGCGAAATAGATATAAGGAACATAACTCAGTCACAATGGCGCCGCACTGAAAAATTCTTTACAAGAGTTAAAGAAAGTAGCAGAAAACTAACTACTAGAGTTAGAGTACGCAAGATGTAATCAGTCGGGCCATGATGTTGTGAGGTTACGTAAATTAGTAGTAAAAAATAAAATTAAGTTAGGTTTTAAGAAACGAGATAAAGGGAAGGTCACGGAAGAAAAGAAAATGAGTACCAAGAGCTGATCGTTTAAATAGAATTTAATTCCAAAGGTTTAATAATAATCTCTGTTAATAAATGTTTACCATGTATTAAAGTGTGTAGGAAATAATTGTGTGTAGTAATGTAGAGCAAATAATATTGTGATTTAAATTTTTAAAAGAATAAATGACTTAGTTAACACTCCCTTGTTAGATAAAGGGATTAATACCCCATGTCCCGAAACAGTAAACTTGTAAACTGAGCTAATATTAAAAACTAAGTAAATATGCTAAGACTATAGGAAATAATTCTACGTAAGTTTTAAAACCCCAAAGTAATAATAAGTGATTAATAATTGCTAAATAAATCTTAAGTTAAACAAATTTGTGTAACGTGTAAATAAGTATTAGTAAATCGTATCGCAGTAAATAAGAGCAAAGTAAATAATAATACGAGTAACGTTGTATAGTCAACAACCAGTGGTGGCCAGTACGAGAACAATAGAGCGTGTTATGAAATGTAGTAAGCCAAGCACCCCCTCTCTATTGTATAAACGGTAGCACTCCCTAAACGATGAATACCACCGCGTATTACAATGCATTGTGTAAAGTGTCTCCCCTTCCGCATAGTTTGTCGAGTAATTGTTAAAGAGTTAAATGAAAAGTATCTTCATGAATTTCCGCTTCTCTCAAAACAGTGATCTAAAGTGGAGTATGGGATCCTCTTTAGATTACATTAGAAATAAGTTTATGATATATAATCCAGAAGTGATTATACATGTGAAGTAACGAGTCACAACGGCGCCGACTGAAAAGGGTAACGATGAGCCAAAAGAGCCAAGAGATCATTTTTGAATGCTGAAAGCTAACGTGTATAGTTAGAGTAAGCTGATGTCAGTCGGGCCACGATATTGTGAGTTGCTGAAATTAGGGAAATTAGTATTATGAGTAAGTACTGTATTTAATGAGAAAAAGGGAAGTTCATGGAGAAGGAACATTTAAATGAGAATTAAGATCATTTAAAGAGAATTTAAAACAAATAAACCTGTGCAATAATAATAATAAGAAATTTCATATAGTACTCCCCAAGCATACTCTCGGTACATAGCTGACCAAAAGTTTTAGGAGTCTGTGTTGGTAAGGAGGCGGAGTATGTGACGATTTAAATTGTGACATTTACAGAATAAAAAAAAAATTTAATTAATTAAGGTTGCGTACAATTAACCATTTAAATCTCACAATAATAATAATAAAAACATGTAGGTACTAAGTGTGAATGGAAGAAGTAATTAATAAGGGCAAAGTATCCATAAAGAAAAGGCATATTGTAAATAATTATTATGTTCGTATTTAACCCTTTGCTTGCTATCAAGCGCCTACCTGTTGATACCGGACTCGACCTGTTTTCCGAGTCTACTGTAATTAAAAATAATAGAGTAAACTAATGTTAATAATTAAAGTATCTGTAGACACAGATAGTAACTAAAACAATTAATTTAAATGATGTATTTTTATCTAGCGATAGTTTGTATAAATAAAAAGTTGATTTAAAGAGAAAACAGGAACTATATATGCTCGCGGAATAAACACCCCACTCTCTCTCGTCATGTACGAGGGTAGCGGACGAAAAATCGCTCTCTTGCGATGACGACGCCCAGCTGTGCAGACGCACGAGCAAAATGCTCTGTTCAAAAGTTATACAATTTGTTGTTAGTGTGGATTAATTAATTATTATTTTGTATTTTACTAACCGTTACAAAAAGTGTAACATGTAACGTTAACAAAAAGAAAATTCCAAAAACTTTGTAACAAGAAGCAAGATGTAACTACAAACGACGAGTGTTAATAAAGAAAAAACGATGACTGCAATCTTCACCGATGGACGAATCTTTTCAACATCTGACCTGTGGTCATGGACCATCTAAATGAGAACTCTAGTATACCCTACCGATGATGCAGTTCGAGACATCTGAGAATCAACGAGTATCTGTGTAGAAGACTCTACCTATCCTGCAGACGTATTAAGCCATGAACAACAGAGACCAGACCAAGACGAGGACGACGTTTTAGGAATCCCAAGACGGAACCACATGGAGGCGATTACTACATCCAAAAAATAGAGGTGACTCGATAGCACGTCTATCGAGGAATAATGATAATATTTTTTGTAACACAATACTCTATTTAAGAGACTTACAGAGACGATTGATTTTATAAGAATATAAAAACTTAAATTTGAGAACTTAATTGTAACTATTCAATATCATTCAATTGTAACAGTTTAGATATTAACGTAACGTAGTGTTATTAATACCATTCTTCTAATGGAAGATATATGAAGCAAAAAGGTAAAGGTCTTGCAAGATAAAATTTTGAATTAAATATAATTAAAAGATTAGAGACTAAATACAAATGGTTACCCGGATCCGGGGGTATAGCTAGATAAATTTGTTGTGATCCCATATTCTAAATAAAGCATTTCACTTAATTTTACTAATTTAATTAATAACGTCATGGGATCTGTTCTTTGGAGTAAATGTTATATTTCAAATGTTTAATAAAGCAAGTCTTCTTGTTACACACATCTACTGAGTATATAAATCAACAGTTTCACCTTGCCTGATTTCCTTGTATGTCTTACTGTGTATTGTTCTGATTTAAATTTCAGCTCGTCTGGAATAAGGCAGCCTGAAATAATTGGCAGAACCAATTATTTTGGGTTCCCTCCGTTATAACTCAAAAGAAGAGGTTATAGTAGTACGGTCTTTCTCTTAAGTTCCTCATAAATTCCGGTGAGAATAAAATATTTTATGACTTTAGTATGCAGTTCTTCTACTGGAAGGGTAGAGCTTAATGATTCTAGCACACGATTCTTTAACGGGGGTTTACATTTCGGTAGGAGGACTTGCAAAATTTGCCAGTCATTTAGCTGCTGTAGATCTTTTATCTGCAGGAAATATTTGATGAAATTCAGTAGTTTAGTAACATTC
Source organism: Magicicada septendecula (assembly GCA_034769895.1). Lineage (NCBI taxonomy): Eukaryota > Metazoa > Arthropoda > Insecta > Hemiptera > Cicadidae > Magicicada > Magicicada septendecula. The sequence continues at coordinate 193,846,209 of CM068373.1, read as the reverse complement.
AAACCATCAGTGTATGGAATTTCAGCTAAGAGTTTTTCTACGGGGTGAGTGATTTTTCCGTAGAGGTCCGCGTTATGATTTACGTGTTGCATAGCTTTGGGAGGACCAGATAATGCATTAGGTGTAGTCAATTCATACATTCCGGTGCGAATTTGGAAACCACTGGGAGGAGGGGTTTCAGATATAGTCTGGGCATTTAAATCTCTATTTGGGTTTCGGTCTCGAGTAGGTTGTATTTTAGATCCGGCGGGAGAGTCCCGATCCGTGTTGGGGAGATGAGCGATAGAGGCCTAAACGACGAAGATTGCAACGACAGTCAACAATGGAGATTAGGCATCGGACAACATCGTAGGATGTTTTGACCACGAATAAAAAAAAAGATTGGGATAGCGTAGGGTGATGATCGGTAGCAATACGCGCGAACCATCAATTTGTCGTTACCTTATTACGTTATTACGCCTTGACATACCGTATGCAGTAAAATGAGTTGACAGGAGCAGGCTGGCTGTTGCAGTCCAAAGCTGGTTTAGTGCAGCGCTCTCAATCGTTATCAGTGAGCGAGCGTGTTTGTTTGGCGACGAGTGTGTACAATCGGTTGCTAAGCGATGCAATCGATAGTGCGTCGCTTCGGAACACAATGCAGTATCACTTTCCGTGTTTAACTCGCTCTGTAGTAAACGCGAGTTTACGGTTTCCTACGTTCAGCACAGTTTACAGACGTGAAATCGATACAAAAAGGAAAAATAAATCACTCGCGAGAGGGTGGGTGGGAATGAGAAGACGCAGTGGAGGATAATAAACGTAGATTGAGAGTAATAAAGTTCGTTATCTTTGTCGATTGCTTGTCCAAGTAATATCATCGTTGATCGATCCGGACGTCATCGTGGCAACTTGTCTTTGTACCCCGTTTGTCACTCCTTCACGCTCTATAGGATTAATGTAAATCGCAATAAATTATATAAACCACAGGTGGGCAAGCAGGGAACTGTGGGCTTTTATTTTCCCTGCCTATGAGGCCAGCTATCCATTTGGCCCTGAGTATGGCTGGACATCATGAAAATCGACGCCGAGGTGAATTTAAATCTAGGACGCTCTACTTTGCAAACGGGAGTAGGCTACTAACCACTGTGCAAACCGGAATCTATGCCTTAACTGAGGAAGGGGTAGAATCTGACTGACTCTTGTGCAACAAGAACACGAATAGTTCTGTGTACTATAACAAACCGAAATACGATATGCATAAGCTCGAATGGGTGACATATTGGACTGAGTTTATCCCTAACACCATCACCTAAAAAAAAATCGTAAACAATTTTATAGTTGTCCGATTAATTTAAATTAATATAAAGTGAAAGCAGATATTCCATACAATATTTTGGAACAAAAAGAAAAAGAATTTTTTTGACCAAAATGGCTTACAGGCACCCTTTAAACGTACTGTACCCTAAATTTTTTCTCGCTTGTCTCTTACTAGACAAGTAACCTCCATATTGTCTCTTACTAACCTCCATATCTCCTTCCTCTCGCTCTTCCACCTCCTCGTGAGCCACAGCCCCGTGCCATATAAGCTTGGAGCACGCGTAAACAATGATAAACATCGCTAGGCTTGAGCAGTTCGTCTCCTCTAAAAGCAAACTAGTAGGCATACGCTCCCTGAGCTGTTGAACTCTCACTCTCACTGATCGAAGTACATTTATTATTGGATACATTTTGATATTAGATAACTTTCCAATTGTTATAAAAGTTACGAATATCCCTATTTCGCTACTATGTTTTGTTTAGCAACGTAACAAATGGAGAGAATGGTACAATAAACGCTAAAAACTTCAAACGATGGCATTTGTGTTAAAATTCCCTTTAGCCAGAGACGCGGCTGGATTCTTACAATCTTTTTTAATTTGTTGGTCCAATTTTCGGTCCCTGGGGTTACAGAATTTTGGAATTTCCAAAACTGTACACTACATTCAGATTTTTGTTAAACTTCCCCTCTTATTTAAAATCCCACATGGAATTTGCAATTTTATCAAACTTTTACCCCATTTTGTGGCTGTAGCGTCCAAAATTTAAAAAATGAACATTAAATTTTATATTTTGGTTATAATTTGATTTAAATTTTTTTAAATTAAAATTTAATTTGATACCCCACAAGGACTTTTACGTTTTTTTTTAAATTTGGATCTCCTCACAGTTTTGCCTTCCACCCTCAATTTTTTTTTTTTTTTAATAAATCTCAAATACAATAGGTTCTATAGGGCAAAAGTGTGGACATGAAAGCCGAGTTTTACGAAAATCGGTCCATGCGTTGGAAATGCATGGGGTTATCGTGACACATATCCCAACAGACAAACAAATGGCAAGAACTCGCTTGGCTTGTTCGTTAATAAATGCATTGGAGAAATTATGGCGCCGTCATCATTAAGCTTTTGGCCTGTTGCACCTTCTAACCGTGGGACAGGTCACTCACACCACATCATCACCAGAGAGAAATCAGTGTGCAATTAGCTACGTGCAGTGATGACGGGTGCTGTTGTGCTGTTCATGCGTAGAGTCGCGTTGCCACTGACCGATGTCCGGTTGTCTACGTCAGACTTGGATTTGCCGCATCAGAAGGTATAGTAGCATCAGTCAAAACGTTTACTTTCGCAACGCTTTGATATAACAATGTGTTAGTACGGTAGGCCTGCGCGTGCGCATCCACGTGGTCTCACCGTAGTCACAATTAGCATTTAGCAACTGGAACATATCGTCTTCAATGAAAATCAACCTGTCGTTTCGTCATCGTCCTACTGTAGATGTGACTTTGTTTAAGCGACATAGGAACGTATCAGCAACGCAACTACATTGGTGAAGCTAAAAATTTAATTACGACTGATAAGAGTTGCTTTGACAGCCAACGTTAACGGTTTCCCCGAAACTGCTATAAACGAAGTTGGATTGATTAAATCTTGAGTCGAACACACAGCACAGGCCGACGAAACAAGCAGACCGAGCAAAGCTACCTCTCTTCCACTGAGCTGCCATGTCGTCAGAAGTTAAGAGTATAATTTAATTAAGAGTAACCATTAACAGATGTATGTAGGAAGGTAAAACGATCCATTTACATAAATGGTACAATATATTATAGCAAACCTGAAGAATAAAATAAGGAAAGATGCATTAGTAAAATTTTGTAAAACTATGGCTACCCCAAGTTTAATGTATGGGATTGAAATATGGACACTCACAGGAACAAATGAAAAAAATCCAAACGGCAGAGATGAAAATGCTGCGGAGAATCGCAGGTTACACAAGAAGAGACACAATTAAGCATACACAAATAGGGGAACAATTACAAGTTGCCAGTGTAAGTGACCGAATTAAGAGAGTATAGGAGTGAATGGGTACAACATATACAAAGAACGAGCACTGCGGGGATGCCAAAGATAATGTATAGATATTGACAGCAAGGCCGGAGATCCCTCGGAAGACCAAAAAGGAGGTGGAATGATCAGGCCACAGCGGTGCTATGATTAGCCTAGTACTAGGATCGATGAAGAAAAAGAAAAAGGTGTAACCATTAAGCATTGTAAAAATGTTGGTCTAAATATATTTCGTTTTGTACAGTAAGTTTAACTGAATTATGATTTAGCGTGACTTTTTTAGTTGGATCAAGCATTACCAGTCGGTCACAGAGAATCTCATTTGTTTGAGTTTACTCTAAAGTTATTGGGCACTAGTGTAAGTAACTTGATGACACTTATCATCGGTAAAGGCAACGTTGCTAGCGTTACTCATAGTCTTGTTAGAATAGTCTTGATTTTTATTATTCTATGAGTAAGGTTACGTAATTTAAAAAGATGAAATTAGAACATAAGTTAAACCGTTAGGCAGGGTTAATGGTGTAACGGATAAGAACATTATCGAGAACACTATTTTTGTAAGAGCATTAAAACTATCGTATGTTATCTATTTGCGGCAGTAAAGATTAATTAATAATAACGAAAAACCGTGTAGCTTATTACGTTACGCAGAGGCATTACGTTAATGTTTCTATAAGTATTTGAATGTGGTACCAAAATTTCGTTGTTTTCGTTCGTTTTATCAGTGAATTTTATCTGATTATCGGCTTTGTGTCGTTTACTATAACGTAGTAGTAACAGATTTATAACAGGCCTCCGCGATATCCCCGCATACTACGGGGCATCGATTAGTACAAGCAGGTCTGTTGTTTCCTTAACGCTAGTTGAAAGTGAATTTCATTCACTACAGAATCGGGAGATTTTACATTTTTCTTCTCTAATTATCAGTCAGAAGACTGGTCTGGACGCTTACACTCACACTGTGTGAACCAATAAAATTCTGCGTTAAAACCATTGGTGTACGGAATATTCTTGGATAATATGTGGGTGTACTGGAAATAGGACATAAGTTCCGATCCAAAAGTGCCAAGACAGAAGTTCCAAAAAGTTTAAGTTCTAATTTCAAATAATTGTTTTTCATTACTATTTTGTTTCCGCGCAACAGAAGGTTAGTGTTATTATGAATTTTTTCATAACTACTTAAACTACAAAATTCAGAGCTTCAAAATTTATCGTAACTTCATGAAAAATTGAATTTTGATACGATATGGCCGAACTCATTCAGAAGGGTACTAAGTGTACTAAGTTGAAACGTTTCTGCTGCCCATGTCTTTTGTTTCCAACAGAAACAAGTGCACGGACTAGTGATGGTATCGGTAACATGGATAATTTTAGAACTGTCCGTAGTCGACATAAAATTAAAAAAAAAAACATATGTTTTCAATGTGTGCTTTAACCAGGTTTGGTAATACGAGAATTGACTCGCCTTGAAGCAAGCGACAGATAAATATAACGAAAATGTAAATCGTAACAGATGCGTTTTGGAACGCTTAATAAGTGTTACATGTTTTTTAGCTCAATAAGAATTGCCGTTTAGCCGGTAATGATGAATCCTCTAATAAGAGAAACCACGTAGAATTGTTAAATTTACTCGCTGAAACTGATAATAAACCGTATCAAAGTGCGAAATTGTTTTCAGTACTTCTAATGTCACTGAAAGTGACATCATTGAGTGCATATACCGTTTCGCATGAACACAATTAAAGAAGAAGTGAACTGTTCCAATTTTGTTGATGTAGTTATGGATAAAACAACTGACGTTTCGAATAAATCACAACTTTCAACAATTTTCCGTTATGGAACTTCGGAAGGAAAAGTTGAAGAGAGATTTTTAGGATTTTCGTACGTCAGTTGTAATAATAAATGTACGACTGATCGGCTATCTCTTATTTATTTGGAATACGTAGACCAGTGAAAAACTAGTCGCATAGACGCACCCGTGAAGCTGTCTTCAAACTCTCGTAAAAGGGAAATATTTGGATTCCGAAATATTGTTTGTCCATTATTTTGCTCACATATTTAATTACGTTTTAGAAAAATTTGTTGAATGTATAAAAGAATTTAAAATATATTTTTAAACGCTGTAAGGGTCCTCTCCGAACTAACACCCTTGATCGCGAAGTTAAAATATCCACATGTAGAACCATACATGACTTCCATTTCTAAGATTTATATTTAAATCACTTACTTGAATTCGGTTTTGTTATTAAGGGGTAGTCGTTTAATAATGTTATTTTCGAGTCACTTTTTCTATAAAAAATTTATCACCCTCTCCCCCTTCAACTACCCTCTCCATTTATAGATATCTCATTTACTATTTTACAGTGGATTAATATGACTTTAGTTTCGGGGCACTTATTTATCAAAATTAAGTACTTCACTCTTGTTAAAACACAAAACATGTAGGTAAACTACCCCTCCCCCTCTTAACCGAACAACCCCATTTTTTATATTTACACTTTTTTTGAGTAACAGTTTCATTATATGTAAGTGTTAATGTATTTTATCCTTCAAAATGAAGTACTTTATTCGACATGAAGAAGGTAATTTTCGAAAAATTATCTCATCCCCCTTCAACTACTTTTTCATTTATAGGTATTTCATCTAGCCTATCCTTCTACAGTGAATTATTATGACCTTTTCAGGATACTTTACTCATCAAAATTAAGTACTTTACTCTTGTCAACACGTTAAACCTTGCAGGTAAACTACCCCTCCCCCGTAACCGATCTTCACCAAAATCAATAGGCCTTAAGTCCTCTATAATTCGGGCAGACATGCAAAAAATTATTCGATTCTATTTGAATTTGCGGCAGTTATCGTTCGCCATAGAAAAAATTCTACATACAGACACACAGACACAGTCATTTTCGGAAAATGACTTTTCTTCATATTTTGAGGGTAGTATAATCAGAATCAGCCCTTATCTCGAACACGATTTTTTCGCGATCACCATACTTCCATTTCCTTACGGAACGTGGAAGTAAAACGCCTTCCGACAGTGTGTAATACTAGATGGAACTATAAAAGCAGGATGATTGACGCGATTTTACTGTAGGTGGAGGTTGAACGCACCCTTCCAATAACTCTGACCTACACACGCCAGTAACACTAATCTTCAACAGTAATCGATTTGTCAAGAAATTCAAACATCCTGATAACCGAACGCACGTTGGGTTACACGTGTAATCAAGGTATCAGTGAACGGTAGGAAAGCCTCTAACTTGAGCTTATCCTGATCTTACACAGATAACTGAGGTCGCTATAAGAATCTTTCCAATAAACTTTATTACTGAAACAATAATCCTGTGGCTACAGTTTTTCTCTCAATGGCAGTTTTTTTTCATAAGGACAGGTTACTTTACGATTGGAATGTGGGTTACCGACGACCGCGTGTCCGCCTAGAAGGAAGTACAGCATAGATTAGATGTTAATAGATTTATTCCTTTTTAACAGAGAACGGACAAAATTGATTTAATGTATTTTATCGCTTGAGCGTTTATAAATTTAAGATCATTGTACAGTTTTAATTTACGATATAATTTCTAAATGCCCCACACTAATTTGATAAAAGGAATTTTGTTTAAATAAACATGCGAGTTGGTCGCCTAAAGGTAAATTGCCACACCGTTCTATTATCTAGAAAAATATGTGGTTGCCACACCGTCAAGCAGGTAGGAAAATGATCAGATAGCAAAGGATGAAAACGTGAGTAAACTGCACACGACAACCGTGCCGGGAGGTAACTGGTAACTGACAACAGGCCTTGAGAACTGGTAGGTGTTGACCATTGATAAAGTAAACCTCTCCCGTATGAGTTTTTTCATTTGCTTTCCCAGCGTAGAATTTCTGAGTACACACGTTTGATAAGTAATGATGGATATTTGCTATAATTTGTTAAATGAATACTGGTGCAGTAAAAATTTCATTCGTGATCAAATCCGCAAAAGAAATGTTCAATGTACCACACAAATTGAAGACTGTAAATATTTGATAACGTTAGGTAAATGTCTTAGTTTTGTTAGATTTAAAAATATTGGTATGGAGAACCATACATGACTTCCATATTCTAAGATTTATATTTAAAATCATTTTCGAAATGAAATACAGTATTACCATAGAAACTACTTCTTTCTACTTACTGCTTCAGCCTTAACCACAGTACTGTGGTCACTAACGTATACCACCTCACGTTATCGCACTCGATTTTCACTGATGATGGAAGTCGATGGCATTGCCGAAACGTCTGGTTTTGTAGAAAACATTGGACTACGGCCAAATATCCCGGGAAGGAATTTTAACAAAAACTACTTCTTTGTTGCCGATAACGTTGTACACATATATATAAAAAATATGCATAAAATTAATGGCTTGTATAAGTTAATGATTGATCTCCATTACGTAGTGCTCAAGTTTCCAAAGTTTTAATATTATGATGTCGGTAATTAAAACATCAGAGCAGGTTTAGTGTGTATGAGGGTACACCGTGGACAAAAATTTTCAACATTTCCTATTGAGCGTTGCTTAGAGTAAAGCCGCGAATCTACCGTGTACGTTTCACAGAACAAACACGCGGAAAAGAAGGAGCGCTCCGAAGTCACTCATGGACCCTCAGCATCTTGCAGAGGGTTCATTCCCTAAAGACGAAAAGTCTGTCTATGAATCGTTCCTCTGTAAACACGTGCAGTTACACTGCCCAGCGATCCACAGGAAGCAAATCGCTATCCACGCTGGACACTTTTTCGGCTTGCACGCGTTACGTTGGTATGGGTTTCGGCACATTCCATTTAAAAAGCGTGCAAATGTAAGAAAATAAACATGAATGAGGCCAGAAATAACGCGAATTGTGTGTGTGTGTGTCTTCCCTGCCTTTTTATTGCGGTAGTCATAATAATAAAATGGAAACGTAAACATTACATAACTGAGATATGATTGCCTGCCACGAACGATGTATTTTCTTTCATACATGATTTACATTAAAATGAAAAAAATTATAATTTTATTGCCTGGCAACAAAATTATTTTATTTTTAACAATTACCATTGTTTGAAAAAGTTTAAATGAATTTTCAAGTACTTTACTGTTGTTAAAACGTAAAAGGTTGCAGGTAAACAACCCCTTCCCCTTAACCGATCTTCACCAAAATCAAAAGGCCTTGAGTTCTCTACAATTCAGTGACGTATGCAAAAAATTATTTGATTCTGTTTGAATATGCGGCAGTTATCGTTCGTCATAGAAAAAATTACCCTTGTTAAAACATAAAACGATGCAGGTAAACTACCCCTTTCCCGTAACCGATCTTCACCAAAAACAATAGATCTTGAAAACTCTACAATTCAGAGTTGCGTGCAAAACATTATTTGATTCTGTTTGAATTTGCCGCTGTTATCGTTTGCCATAGAAAATACCCTTGTTAAAACATAAAACGTTGCAGGTAAACTACCCCTTTCCCTTAACTGATCTTCCCCAAAAACAATAGGTCTTGAGAAGTGTACAATTTAGGGCTGTATGCAAAAAATTATTTGATTCTGTTTGAATTTGCGGCTGTTATCGTTTGCCATAGAAAATACCCTTGTTAAAACATAAAATGTTGCAGGTAAACTACCTCTTTCCCTTAACCGATCTTCACCAAAAACAAAAATTCTTGAGAATTCCATAATTCAGGGCTGTATGCGAAACATTATTTTTTTCTGTTTGAATTTGCGGCTGTTATCGTTTGCCAAAAAAAAAATTACCCTTGATAAAAAAAAACCGTTGCAGGTAAACTACCCCTTTCCCTCAACCGATCTTCGCCAAAAACAATAGGTCGTGATTACTCTACAAATCAGGGCTGAATGCAAAAATTATTTGATTCTGTTTGAATTTGCGGCTGTTACCGGTATCGTTTACCATAAAAAAAATCTATAGACAGACAGACACACAGACACACACACACACAGACAGACAGACACACACACAGACACTTTTCGAAAAACGACTTTTTTTCATGTTTTGAGTGTAGTACAATCAGAATCTGGAATAATCTCGAAAACGATTTTTTTTGCCATCACCATACTTCCATTTCCTTAAGGAATATATAAGTAAAAATTGAAAGTTTAAAAAAAATTGAATAACTTATAAAATAGTTAATCATCTTTACTGACCTTTGGACAAGAAAAATAATACTTTGTGTGTGTACAGAAATGAAATATAATCGAATGTTTATAAAATGAAATGCTTAGAATCCTGAATTTCTCATTTTCCGTAAGGATAGTGAGGGTCCAACCTTGAAGCTAGTCTTATCCCCCCCCCGCCAGGAACAGTCCTAGTTACGGGACTGTGTTTAATATCCATTACTACTTTTTCAAGAATATTAGGCCTGCTTAGTACGACTTTGTGTTTAGGTTATTGAAATATATTTTCAATAATGTTTATACTTTAATTAAACATCCTTAACAATTTTAAACGTAGTGCAAAACTTTCTTAGAAACAGCAATGGCCTTTTCGAATACTTTGCAGTTTGAGATGCTAATATTTAAAGTTTTCGCGTGGATTACGGTAACGCTATCAGACTTTGATGCTTACGCTGTGAAAATGTATGTGAGGCATTAAACCGAAAGGAACGTTTTAGCAGGACAGAGTTATTGTAATGCCTAAAATTAAATCAGGTGATAACTCTTTGGAACGTGCATAACGGTAGTATAACGCAAACAACACACACGAACAGTCCAAGGACTGTTATCTTCCTACGCGGTCGTGGTGTGGCAATTTACTCCAGATCTTCCCGTGCGACTAGCTAACTAGGCTGGTATGAAAATCGTCTATAGCCCTAGATTATTGAAGTTTTGGCCTGTAACTTGAATTTACAAATCTCAGCACTATCTCTTCACTGGTCACTCCGTCTTTCTGTTTAATTGTAAATGTGCTTCGATATGCGCACATTTCGAAGCCATGACATGATCAGAACTTATACACAGAGAATGATCGTCCGAAAACAGATTATACTTTTCCCTGTGGCGGGAATCGAACCCGCGAGGTGTGACGATCGGCAAACTAACAACTTACACCAGCGCATCAGTGCTCTCAACAAAATTTGAACATTCTAAAAAAAAGACAACGTTATTTTTAGTTTGTTTTGAATGTTCATTGTCACTGTGTAAGTCACAGCTTTAGTTAGCGTGTAGTCTGTCAATAATATCGGAAAGCGGTACGCACAACAGGGCAGTAGCTGGGTGTGCGTGATCGGTCCTTCCGTTATCAGTTCCCGATAAGACCTTTATCAGTGAACAATATTTCCGTCGTACGTGTACAGGTCTGTACGCGCACTGTAAGGTTCTTCCATCGTGTTGACATTACAGAGTAAACACCAACACACAGTAAACATGGGACGGACCAAACAATTTCACTGTTTTACACAATACACCGGCAAATAACTCAGTAACAGAATATCGGTTTTTACAATTGTCTTAATTTAATTAAACCTTACTACTAAGCAGGGGTGCCGCTCCCCCCTCAACCCCTATGACGCTTCCCCCAATTTTATAAAAAAACCTCCCTTTTCCTGACAAGACCTTTTCTCTCTTTTACAGTAAAATTTCTTACCTAATCGAGCAAAGGCCGGGGCTTTCTAACTCAAAACTATTACAAAATATTACCTTTTACCGAAACGATATATTGATTGTAGGTAGTTATAAACTAAAAAAATAAGGATTTCTAATAATAAATCACAAATTAATATTTTCAGTAAAACGTGATTTGTTTGACTATACCAGTAGTCTACTCTATGACTTTATTGAAAAGATAGCCTACTTAGTTTTGCAACTTAAACGTCTCACTTAAATGTTTTTATCGATAAAATGCTTTAAAAATTTCTCGAAAAAGTCAACTGGGCAGATTTATTGTCCGCGTGATACGTGTCCATTATAAGTTTTTTACAGTTTTGTAAAATCGGGGAAAATTTGTCATGAAATAGTAAAAAAATCCCCCCCAAAATTTTCTAAATGTCGACAATGGCGACACGATTCCCCCCCCCCCCCGGTAGGCACCAAGGTCTCTGAGCTGTATAACTCGCTGACAGGTTTGAACGAAATACCATTAAATTAATAAATTTTATAATTTTTTTAGAAGCTGTGAGTAAACTTGTTTTACTTTAAGCAATTTAAAAAGAGAAATAAAGAAAATAATGATGAACAATAAAAAAGCAAAATTATTTAGACATTATTGCATTTCACAGTAGTAAATAAAATTCCTTTATTTGTGTAAATTGCAGTTTGCACAAATAACTTACAATTTGTACACTGTCTCCACACGTACTACAGTAAGTCAGCTTTATACTGTTTTGCATTATTAAGTCAATTGATATCTGTTGGATCAAAACATAGTAATTATAAAGGATTACAATTTTTTAAATTAATTAATTAAATTTTGTTTTCTTTGGGCACCAACATTTTGAAATTTTCAAAACTGAACACTATATTCAGATTTTAATTTAAAATCCTCTTTTAATGTGACTCCCGGCAAAGACTTGTAAACGTTTCATGAACATTTGCTCCAATTTTTGGGTCCTGGTGTCCGAAAACTGTTAAATTTATAAAACTGGACACAGCATTCAGATTTTGGTTAAAATTCTCTTTAATTTGATATCCTTAAGGATTTTTGCGATGTTATAAAAATTTTGCCCCTCCCGTTTATGTCTCCCGCCCCCTATCGTTGGGCTTATAAAATTTCAAAAATAGTAGGGATTGGTAGGTATACGTTTCGGAGACACGTGTTAAGTTTTACAAAAATCGATTAACCCATTCAAATGTTATCACGGGACATCCCCAAAACAGATAGATAGACAGACAGACAGACAAATGCTAAACGACCGAGTTAGAATTTAGAATTTTCTTCGTTCATTCAGTTAACTTTTTTAAGTAGGTTACGATGTAAATAGTAAATAATCACCTAATTAAAGTTGGAAATATGGCGTGCTGGCCGCGATTTTAAGGCTCGTCATTGAAGCCTCATGACAAAACTTGAAAAGTCGCTTGAAACGTGTAATAAAAAATCTTTGAGCAAGTTATATGACGAGTTAATTGTTACACAAGATTCATTTCCACGTGATTACTTGAGGATAACGCGAATCATTAGGATAAATACTGGGGAAAGACAGGGGGATCAATCCCCCACCACCCTCAGAGCTGTTAGAAATCTCAGTGAAATTCCATAATCACTACCCTAAGCCTATTTCTCAACCAGTTGCGTATGTTAAAAAGAGGCTTATAAATAAGTGTAAAAATAATTATACGGGAAGAATCTTGAATGTCGCATTTGTCCTGAGGAAAATGGGGAGTCCAACTTTTAAAAGCTAGTCTAAATCCCCCTAGAAGCTAGTCTAATCCTCCCCAGAAACTAGTATCATCTCCCTCCCCCAGCAGCAGCTGCTAATTACGCCACTGACGCGAATAGACTGAAAAGAAAAAAGAATTAAGATGTAAGTAAACGAATAACCAACAAAGATTCTGGTGAAATACAGTATCGGGATAGCAGCATTGACTAGATAATGAGCCAAGTAATGCGCACCGAATAGGTGGACATGCAGTCGATCTACTATGTAGGCCTACGTAGTATGTACATATTATAACTATAATATATGTACAAACAATTCTTAGTATAAAGGACGGGCTAATGGAAGAGGATTTCAACATGAAAATCGACAAAGAAAAGATAAAAAGTTTAGTTGATGCTATAAGAATTGCTAGTAGCGGACATAGAGTTGACAGAACAGGAATTAAACTGAAACATGAGATCACCCAAGAAGTGGAAGAATTTAATTACTTGGGAAAAATATCACATGTGATGGTAGAAACTGTAGGAAGATTCTGAGTAGAATATATCAGGCAAAAAATGCACACACGAATAACTCGCGTTCAAAATTCTGTCCCCCCGTGTGTGACTCCCCCACGTTACATGCGGAAATGCAAGCGCGCGCCTTGCATTGTCCCCTACTCACTTCGAAGATTAGCTTCAAGGTAAGGAAGAAATTTTTAGAGGTTCTCAACGATAGAGAAGCGTATGCGCAGTGAAACACGAGAGTGGAGTAGTGGGGGTAGTGGGTATACCTACCAATATTGTCGTGTACCAACCTTTCTCTCTACCGGCGCAAATTGAGCTTCTCTAACGTTGACAACTCTACAAACCTCTCTAGGGAGTGTCACATTGTTATGACAGTGAGTCATGGACAATAGGAGGAAGAGATAGAAAGAAGAAATTTCTGGCTTTCGAGGCGTGATGACACACAGGATTCTCAGGAAAAGCTGGGCAGACAAACTGGCGAACGATGAAGTGTTTTATAGTGCTGGAGAAGATATGAGTCAACTGAAAAAGAAGAAGAGCTCAGCTAATTTGACACATATTAAGTAAGCTTAATCAAAGAGTAAGTAAGCTCTTATCATAAGAGACATGAGCTGTGATTCTTATTATATATTGGAAAGGAAGGCAAACAATAAAGAAGAATGTTTTGCGTTTTGTGTTACATTTTGCATTCTCTATATTTTCTCAGTGTTCCAATACTCCTAAGCCTGCCTGTAGGTTATTGACGTCCCGTAGCTTCACAATTCTTCACCCATTTTATGACAAAGAGGACAACTGAAAAGCCCAGGTAATCGGTTAATGAACAAAGGTGAGTGTTCCACTGTTTGGAACAAAACAAAGTACCGTTACTGGATAATTATAAATCATATACAGTAAGCTTTTTGTGAAGACAATTTACAGGTCAAACTACGTGTCACTTAAACTAATGTAAATAAACTGTAGAAAATTTGTATAAAAAATTGGTATAAATGTTTAAATTGTGTGCAGTAATTTTATGAACCTGATTGAAGGCTAAACCTTCATCATTTCTGTACACTTCATGATTTTTACAATAAATAAAACATCCTCTAATGTGTCATTTCAAAATTAAAAACTCAACTGCTACACACAAAAAAATAAACAAAATTCCACATGTGCAAGTTGAAGTTTACACACAAAAGGTGGTTACGAATACGGTTCTTACATTGTAAGTCAATCCGAATACACTATCCGCACTCTTCGTACAGCCCTTCGCTGCGTCACTGCTCCAACAAGATAGTGTCAAACATGAATGAGAAGCAGGCAGGCTGTCACCAGCTGAAAACATCCTTTGTAAGAAGTTTGCGAGGACTCAGCTCTCTTCGTGCTAAACTAATACTAAAACATAATTATCATTATCGTCGTCGTCGTCATCATCATCATAATCATCACCATCATCAGGTCGGTTCATGAAGTAGACCTACTATGCCTTATACCCTTTCTCACCCCAGCTCTGCCTTAGTGCCTTATACTCTCTCTCTCTCTCTCTCTCTCTCTCTCTCTCTCTCTCTCTCTCTCTCTCTCTCTCCTCTTTCGTGCATGCTCTGATAATCCTCTCTCCTGCGTTTCCTTAACTCTGTTCTACAGAATTCCTCTTAGTCACCGACCTTGTGGTGTCTACCATATCTTGCTTCGGGAGCTTATTCTAAACTGGACATGGCCAGACACACGACTGTTTGTTTAGTTTTTATACTATTATCACACAACTGGTGTTGGATACTGAAACATAATGAATACAGTATAAGTAAACAATACTGTATCGCTTTAGCCTAAGTGCTACCTAAAGAAGCAAAAAATAGCCCTACCATTAAAACGCACTGCAAGAGTTTATAAGACGACTGCATCCGTTAATACACAAAGATTTTTGTTTTCTATATAAAAAAATCAATTTTAATACTTATCATATTATTTGTAACCTCTTAATTTCAGTGGCGTATCTAGAATTTGGCCTTGAAGTGGGGTCCGGGGTCGGGTCGGTCGGCTATATATAAAAGAAAAAAAAACAAGTTAAGACTAATCAACATTAGTATCTTTAAAGTGGCTGAAATCAGTCCCATTAGAGTAAACGGTAATAAAACAATTAAAACACGCGTTCTTGAAACACCGTTTACAAGATCCTTATTGACTGAATTGATTTTTCTATATTTCATATGTCAAACGTAGGCTATACGCTAATGCTGTGTAATAAACTTGTTTGTATATTTGAATAATAGTTACTACTATATTAGCGGACACAGCTGAAAAATTAAAAAACAGGCTACAAATTAAGAGATTAAAAAAAATTCATCAACTTTTTCGACCCTCTGGGGGGGTTTGGTCCCTTTCGCCCCCCCCCCCCGTAAATACGCCTCTGCTTCAGTTGTTTGTGTAACATATACATAAATGTATTACGTTCAAAATAATCAGCGTGTTCTCCAGCTCAGGAACCCTACTAGTTACACGTCCATGCCTCACGAGTTGCCTTGTTCCCATTCTATCTGCTGTGTGAATGAAAAGCCTTTTTAAAGATCACATAAAAATAGATAAATCTATTAAAAAAGAACTCTTTGCGCCCAGGATTCGCATATGACGTAATATTACGTAACGTGTACTTGCAAAAAACAAACGCCGCCTCAGTTTGTCGATCGAGAGCGACAGCATTTTATTTATGACAAATGATTTTTAAATACTTTTTCGATATATATTGTTTATTTTTGTATGTGAACGCGTTGCGTAACGTTGGCAGCGGTAACTTTGGTCCCCGCGCGTCTGATTCCTTGTCGTTGTTGATGATTTTGATGACGATGATGTCATCATTACCATTGATTTCTCCAAATACATCGGTTGGCCCGATGTAATTAAGTTAGTGATGCCTTACAAGAGCAAGGATATCGAGGCGAAACCTTACAGGGACGACTCCCCCAGCTAGCGCGCGGTCTGGCCTACAAACAGCCACTGCTACCAGTATAATGCTCTGTTTCACCGTTAGCACGAGCCAAAGCTGAACACCTGTGCCTGCCTGCATCTGATAGCATTACGTCATACTCCTCCGGGTTTGCTTTTGCACCTTTCTTCACAACCCGCTCTTTTCATTACTGACTTTATAGTTTTTTTTATATATACAACTAGTCTGCAACAGTTAATACGAGGTTTGGAAACAAAATACTGTAAAGAGAATCGCAAAAATCTTATAAATTTGTCTTCGAAATTTATAGATTTATAAAATGCTGGGAGCTGCAATACTGTTGTATCGTAGCCTACAAGCTAACCGGGACAGATTAAGAATCCAGGCAAATGAAATTAGATTTTTAAAGGGGTTCAAAGAAATCACACGCGGTCCAATTTCTTCAGCCAAACAATACAATGAATTCTTTGCATTTCTTGTCGCCAAGTTCCTAGGGGCGTAACTAGGAGGAGCTGCTACTGGTGGAGAAAGAGATTAGCTTCTGGGGCGGGGAGATGAGACTAGCTTGAACGTTGGCCCCCGCCCCCATTTGCTTCAGGATAAATGAAAAATTCAGTAATCTTCCCATAAAATGTTATAAAAACATGTTATAAATGTTTAGCGTCTTAAACCGACGTGAAGTATGGAAACGCGCGGATTTCAAAATATTCCATCTTGATTAATTGTTACTGAAATTAGCAGTAACAAATCTCATGTCATTGGTAACTTGTATTTTTAACAAATCTTATGAAAATAAGCCTTTATGAAGATATTTTGAAAAATCCTGTTTTATTAGCTCTTCACACTTAATTTAACGATGTTGTCCTAAGAACGTTTTAAGCAACTTATAGTTCGTATTTTTTTATGTATCCAGCAATAAAAATCTTCTCATCAAGAAACTGCTAGTTTACCTGTACAATGACGACGGTTGAAACCGCAGAGATATTAGACTAGAGGAGTCATGACATAGACAATCGTGGCGCGTGCATAATCTTTTTTTAAGGCTGCAAATGAGTACGTTGTTTACCAAATGTCAAGTGATTGTCATTCATGAGAAAACTCTACTTTATTAATTTACAAATACTGTAATGTTTTTCTATTTCTACAATTATTTATAAACCTTATTTTAATACACGCAACTGCTTAGAAACATGGCTACGTTAAGTGATTATGGAATTTTGCAAAAAAATTATTAATAGTGGGGGGGACTGATCCCTGGTCCCCTCGTACTTACGCTACTGATGAGTTTCATATTCAAAGGGTACTGTAACTTAGAGTAGAGTTGCCATTCGTCCGGGTTTTCTAGGACATGTCCTCTTTTTCGTGTGAGAGGAAAACATCTGGCGCGGAGTTAGGGATTTTACTAGTCCTTAAAAACCAATAATAACCCTGATACTAAGTGTAGTTACATCCTTGGATTTTGTTGTTCATGACGTGTCCTTTGATTAACTAATTATAAGTAGGCCTATACCACTACCGACGCGGAACACAAAGTTTTTTATTGGTAAAAACGTAAGGTAAAATGTTTACCTTATACCCTGAACCAGTTGAGTTTAATAAGCGAAAACTGGTTCAGGCTATAAGGTAAAAATTTTACGTTTTTACCAATAAAAAACTTTGCATTCCGAGTCGGTAGTGGTATACTTATAATGTAGTTAGATCGTTTGGAAAGGGCTATCGTTTTTATTCAGTTATAATTTTTTGTCTAAAGTAGTGTAGGTTTTTTAATTTTTAGCGTTTAAGTGCCTGCTTATTGATATGTGGGAAGAAACGTATCCTCGTTCAAAACAGGAAAACTTGATTGGAAAGCTAAAAATTGAGAAATATTTTTTCAGGAGTGGGCACACAAAAAATTATTGACTGTCGCTTAAATAAATGAAAACATTACCTTATTTTATATTTCATTTATTTTTTCCGATTTATGTTATTTTTCATTTATAACCATTTCCTGTTTAATTAAATGATACTATTTTATAATAAACTAGTTAGTTCCCTGAGCTGCAGAACTCGCTCACTACTTTGAACAAAAAACATCTATTATTTAAATACATACCAATATTAGATAATCTTCCAAAGATTATAAAATATCCAAAACTGTATATTATGTTCAGATTTTGGATAACATTTCCCGTTAATTTGATACCTTACATGGATTATTGCGATTTAATCACAATTTTGACCCACTTTTTGCGACCTTGAATACCAGAATTTTGAAATATAAACAATAAAGACTACATACAGATTTTGGATAAAATTCCCTTTAACTTGATATCCCATGTGGATTTTTACGATTTTTTCACAACTTTAACCCCCCCTACATTCTTGCCTCCCTCCCCTTTATTTTTGGAGCGATCAATCTCAAAAACAATACGGTTTATAGGTATGCGCATGCACAAGTGTTTAGTGTATATGGACACGCATGCCAAGTTTTACGATAATCACTTGGTGGGTTCAAAAGTTATAGTGAAACATACCCCAAGTAGACAGATAGACAACAGACGCACCGACAGACAAATGCCAAAAACTTGAGTTTATTAATATTAAGTGTTACCTGTATTTTTGGGGGGGGGAGCCTACAACTTTCGTCGCATCCCGCATCTCAGCGCCGATTAATTTCTGTTTTTCCAGTCAGTCTCTTGTAAATTCCTGCTCCTGATAATCAACTTCACATTCTGTCTCCAAGTTCTTTTAGAACTACCTCTTTTCCTGAGACTGAGAGGATGATATTCTAGCAAATCTCGCTGTTCATTCGCTGTATGTATTCGTACCACATTAACCTACTTTGTTCAGCTATTCCATTAGTACTTTGTTTAACTTTTGCTCACACCCTTATCACTTCATTTCTTATATGGTGCAGCCGAGATATCCGGCAAGATAACAAGCCACAACCCACTTCAACCGATGTCATCTTCCCATTGTGTCTTTTGTCACAATTACCTTTTGTCATCTTCCAAAACCGATGCATGTGTTGTAACTGGCTGCACAATTATTCTATATAAATTAATTTTACTTCAGTATTCTAATCCTTGATGACCAGAGCAACGGGTTTAGATTTCGGATGGCTGTTCGTCCTTGAATCAGTATATGGGCCTAGTTAACATTTTTATCGCATGTTCCGTCTTTGCTCATTATGCGTCTCAGATGTCTATATTGACGTCAGCGTCTTATAATTCTATAGTCTACCACGATGCCATTCACTTTTTCCCCTACACATCTGTATTTAATATCTGTATTTATTATTATTATTATTATTATTATTAGCGGAGGTTCTACAGTCTATGCCGCATCCTGCATTTCGATCGCCATTTCTCCCTATCCTTCCAGTCATCATGTTCAATAGCTCGATCTCTCATGCTTTCCCTAATTACTGTTCTCCATTGTGTTGTCAGTCTTCCTTTACCTCTCCTGTTTTGTGGTGTGTAAATCAATGGTGTCTTTGGCCATCGCTTCTCCTCCATCCATAGGATCGCTTACGCGACCATACCATAGCAACTGTCTGGATTCTATTTTTTCTGCTGTTGTAAATACGCGCCCTGTTTTCCTTCTTGTATTTCCGTTTCTAAAATGTTGCATTTTAGAAACATTACACGCTCTTCTTAAGAAGTCAATTTCCACAGTTTCTATCATCTTTTTCTCTTTATCTGAAAGTTGGCAGCATTCGCAGCCATAAGTTAAAATAGGCTCCACAATATTTGTGTAGATTGTCAGTTTAGTTTGAAGTTTAATTTTGTTCGACCAAAGTAACGAGTTTAGCAAACGAATAGCCTTTTTCCCTGTTGTATCAGTAGAGGGAAAATGCTGGTCCTGACTCACAAAGGAATGCCGCCTTTCCCACGGTCTAGATCAAAGAGATGCCGCTTTTCCCACGCCTAGATCAAAGAGATGCCGCCGTTCCCACGGTCCAAGATTTTTTCCCACTCTCTCCCCACCACCAATGGACCGCAGCATCCCAATGGAGCACAGCATCCGCGAATATATGCCGCCTTTCCCACGCCTAGATCAAAGAGATGCCGCCGTTTCCGCGGTCCAAGATTTTTTCCCACGCTCTCCCCACCACCAATGGACCCGCAGCATCCCAATAGAGCACAGCATCCGCGAATTTCCGCGAATACAATTTTTTATTTTTTCAATTTGATTTTTTATATTTTTAATTAAATTGATTTGCATATCAAGGGCTGGGTGGGGGTGGGGTGGGGTTCAATGGACCACCCGCATCCGCGAATTTCAGCGAATATAATTTTTTATATTTTAATATAGCTGATTTGTATATCAGGGGTGGGTGGTTGGTGGGGGGGTTCCAACTTGATGCATTATAGTGTATATTAAAATATATGATCAGGGTTACCAACCTTTGCATGAGTTCAAATTTGTTGGGTGTTATAATGTATATTAAATCTATATGATCAGGTTTACCAACCTATGCATGGGTTCAAACTTGATATGTGTATTATAGTGTATATTAAAATATATGATCAGGGTTACCAATCTTGCTATTGTGTATAGAACAGATCTGCCAACATTTTCTGTGGTGGGAAATTCATACTATATGAGCAGACGCATTATTAAATTGTCTCTCTGCCTCTCTCTCTCACTCTCTCTCTCTCTCTCTCTCTCTCGCTCTCTCTCTCTTGCTCTCTCGATCTCTCTCGTTCGTCTGCGCGCGCGCGCACACACACACACACACACACACACACACAGGGTCATTGACTGTGTTGGTGTAAAGCTTTTAAGAATTTAGCGATATTGAAAATATTTTCTCGCTCTCTCTCTCTCTCACACACATTTCTGATTACTATACACGGAATTACATATTGTTATCTGCTCGTACGCAAGGGGTATATCCTTGCAGGTAAGTGATATTTTAAAAAATTATTTACAACGTCCGACTAAAAATCATATTTTCAAGATAAAGGGTTGTGTCAAGAAATAAAATCATACTACGATCACATACACACACACGCTCTCTCTCTCTCTCGCTCTCTCTCTCACACATTTCTGATTACTATACACGGAATTACATATTGTTATCTGCTCGTACGCTCTCACATCTCTAGACGCAGTTATCGATCATGATTTTATTCCTCAAAAAATCTGTTGTACAACATCTCTCTCACTCTCTCTCTCTCTCGCTCGCAGACGTCGGAAGAAATTCCTAGTTTATAATGTAATTACCGATGTGCTGTTACAGATGACAAATCCATACGTTAACGGCTTCACAATAAATGTTAACCTATTGTGTGTGTGTGTGCTATGTAAATTGTTTGTACATCAATGAATAATATAATCGTGCTAGTTTTAATGTAATGCGTATTGTGTATTGCTGCTGCTGCTGCAAACGTCGGTAGAAATTCCCACATTCAAATAGTTGACAGCACCAATAAGGTATGATTTGAATCTTTCGGTGTAGCATTTCACATAATTTAAAATAAATTGTCTCTCTGCATAGCAGTTGTAAAAGGCTTTCAACGTGTTTTTGTCATTTCAACCAATTTTTGTATCGAGATCTAATATGGAAAGATTAACTATGTGTGCACACACACACACACACACGCACAACGATACAGAATTAGATATAGTTATTCTTC
The DNA here is from genome assembly GCA_034769895.1 of Magicicada septendecula. Classification (NCBI taxonomy): domain Eukaryota; kingdom Metazoa; phylum Arthropoda; class Insecta; order Hemiptera; family Cicadidae; genus Magicicada; species Magicicada septendecula. The sequence goes on along the minus strand of CM068373.1, from coordinate 193,824,451 downwards.
ACTAACTTAAGCCAAGGGGTCATTGACTATGATTACATCGTCTAAATCGGTACGTCCTACTTTCTAATTTGACACATGACAGTCATTAGCAGCGGGCGACGGTAAGTCGGGTTACTTACGGATTATAAAGTATTTACTTCCAAAACGGACACAAGCTGCCCCACTACCAGTGTACAATATATACGCGAAGAAAATCAGTTGCAATTTCTCATTCGACTGTCTGCGTGTGGTTCATACATCGTGAAATCTATCACTGCGTACAACAGCATTTTTTAATAGCTGAAAAACCGTTTTGCATTATTATTGTACGTCTTACGAGCCTTCAGTATACACAACATTCATCATTTAAGGGTGTGTAGACAACGCACGCTAGTTTGGTAAGTGTACATGAAACATTTTGAATACGTTAATAAGTGAACATAATTTTATTGTATGTACAGATTTTATTTAAACGTAAAAATTATTCGCATTAAAACATTATCAAGCGCATTATTTATTGAATTTAATACATGACTCGTTCAAATAAGTATGTGTGTGATCAAATTACTATGTGTGTTACAAATTCTGAAATTTATTCTTGTCGTGCTTTTTATATTACACTACATAATTTTATTGTATGTACAGATTTTATTTAAACGTAAAAATTATTCACATTAAAACATTATCAAGTGCATTATTTATTGAATTTAATAAATGAATCGTTCAAATAAGTATGTGTGTGTATGTGTGTGATCAAATTACTATGTCTGTTACAATTTCTGAAATATATTCTTACCGTACTTTTATATTACACTTCTAATTGAAGATATATATTTTAGGTATAGCCGAATTTAAGCGTGCGAGCTTCAATATACACAACGTCCGTCATTTAAGGGTGTGTAGACAACGCATGCTAGTTTGGTAAGTGTACATGAAACATTTTGAATACGTTAATAAGTGAACATAATTTTATTGTATGTACAGATTTTATTTAAACGTAAAAATTATTCACATTAAAACATTATCAAGTGCATTATTTATTGAATTTAATAAATGACTCTTTCAAATAAGTATGTGTGTGATCAAATTACTATGTCTGTTACAATTTCTGAAATATATTCTTACCGTACTTTTATATTACACTTCAAATTGAAGATATATATTTTAGGTATAGCCGAATTTAAGCGTGCGAGCTTCAATATACACAACGTCCGTCATTTAAGGGTGTGTAGACAACGCATTCTAGTTTGGTAAGTGTACATGAAACATTTTGAATACGTTAATAAGTGAACATAATTTTATTGTATGTACAGATTTTATTTAAACGTAAAAATTATTCACATTAAAACATTATCAAGTGCATTATTTATTGAATTTAATAAATGACTCTTTCAAATAAGTATGTGTGTGATCAAATTACTATGTCTGTTACAATTTCTGAAATATATTCTTACCGTACTTTTATATTACACTTCTAATTGAAGATATATATTTTAGGTATAGCCGAATTTAAGCGTGCGAGCTTCAATATACACAACGTCCGTCATTTAAGGGTGTGTAGACAACGCATGCTAGTTTGGTAAGTGTACATGAAACATTTTGAATACGTTAATAAGTGAACATAATTTTATTGTATGTACAGATTTTATTTAAACGTAAAAGTTATTCGCATTAAAACATTATCAAGTGCATTATTTATTGTATTTAATACATGACTCGTTCAAATAAATATGTGTGTGTGTGATCCAATTACTATCTCTGTTACAAATTCTGAAATTTATTCTTGTCGTACTTTTTATATTACACTACATAATTTTATTGTATGTACAGATTTTATTTAAACGTAAAAGTTATTCACATTAAAACATTATTTATTGAATTTAATACATGACTCGTTCAAATAAGTATGTGTGTGTGTGTGTGTGTGTGATCAAATTACTATGTCTGTTACAATTTCTGAAATATATTCTTACCGTACTTTTTATATTACACTTCTAATTGAAGATATATTTTAGGTATAGCTGAATTTTAAGCGTGCGAGCCTTCAGTATACATACAACGTCTGTCATTTAAGGGTACGTGTGTGCGTGGACAACACTCGCTAGTTTGTTGCAAGTAAGTAAAAAAAAATCTATGTACATTATGGTAGTGGGTTATACAAATAATAATAAAGTGTGTACTATATACATTTATTAAAATACATACACAGCTCCAAGATTATATTAAACTAGTTTTTTTACAATTAAAATACATACACAGCTCCAAGATTATATTGTTACAAGTATGAAAATATATCTAAACTAATTTTTACAATTAAAAAAAAAAAATACACAGTTCCAAAAAAATACATACACAGCTCCAATATTATATTGTTACAAATATGAAAATATATATATTTAAAACTAGTATTTACAAAATATATATAAAATAAGACTTAAACACGTCTATGTACTGTGTTGGACAATGGCGTATATTCTACAAGCGAATCATGTAGTATCATACAGTAGGCAGTAGTCTGTGCAGGAAAATTCATTGACGATTCAAATTCTAAACGTACATCAACCGCTGAAGACTTAAGCGTATCGTCTTGTTTGCTACAATCGAATACAAACAGCGGGGCTTTTGATTTGAATAATTCTGGTGTCAGTAGTGGGCTGGCGTCTAGACGGTGGTAATATGAACTTTGAAAACTGGCGTACATATTGTACAATAATGCAAAACGGTCTTTTCCAATATCCAAGTTTAAATTATCGTAAGGATAATACTTGTCGTTTAGAAACAGTCTCGCATTGGTCACGTTACAGTGATCGAATTCATCGGCGTGTGTTGTCAGTACATTCTTTCTTGCTGTCTGAAACGCTAACACAACAAAGCGTGGTTTTTCTAGCTGACTCGAGGTCTTGACAATCCAATTCTGCCTTTTAGTCTGTGGTAAGGCAGGATACTCGTGCAACTCCCAGGCCCTAAAAGGCATAGTTATCGGGTGGTCTTTCTCTATGAGTCGTAACAGTGGTAATCTGAACGCATTAGCTACATGTACATAAGGCATTTTCCAGTAAACTTTATCCAGTTCAAGAACACAATTAGCAGCCGTTTGTCCGCTTGCTAAAACCATAGCGTTTATGTCAGTAGATGTGCGTAGGAGTATAAGTTCTTGTTTCACGTTCAGCACGATGCGTGTATAGTCTTCTGCGAATCCCATTAGCATTTCCAGTGGAATACAAAAGTTGAATTCACCGTCATCATTCACTTTTAACACGTTCACGGTCGGTGCCACCCAACCCGCGTTTTCCATTACGTCATGTGCGTTGTTGTTGAGTGATAGAAAAGTTTTAATAGTTGACGTAACGCCGACGTTTCTGGTATGGTCCACTACCACTCCGGCCAACTCGTAACGAATCTCTTCAAAGAGAAATGCTATAGCATTGTTCACCAGTTCCACATTCAGCGCAGTATCTGCAGGCACGCTAGGGTTTTTAACCAACTTGCCTTCGATGTAGAGGAAACTTTCTGACGGCAGTGTAAAGACGTCCTGTTGTTGTATTGGCACGCGTACTTCATCATTGTTTCCATATCTTGTTGTCGCGTACGGTGCGAGAAGCTATTTTACGAAAGTTAAGTTTTGACATGATGGAGGAGGAGGAGGAGGAGAAGCAACAGATAAAACAAGAAGAGCCTACACAACACGCAATAACAGAAAACGAAAGTGGTATGCAAAGTCATAACGCTTCTCATTTCAGTGACGAGGACGCCTGGAACCCTAACGCTTCACATTTCAGCGACGATTCATTAGCAAACAAATATATGCGTTTGTGTGAATCGGCGGACTGTAAACGGATTATAGATCGTATGTATGGTGTTCGATACGAAGGTGGTAAATTTATGATAGGTGATTCAAATGTAAAAATCGATGATAACGACAACTTTCATGTCAAAGGAAAAATTTACGAGGGTACACCTGGTCTGTATGAACTTTTGTTTATGAAACTACCGAAAAAATACAATAAGGACGATATGAGGAAATATAAGTCCATACTGCTAGTAACCAACGGACACAAACAAAAATATAAACACAATACGCGAATAAACAGTAACAGTGGCGTCAAGTACCGACTAGTAATATCTAAATTGTTTGCATCAAGTGCACGAAAACCTACAGGGAGTGGCTATGTGGAGATAAAGCCGAACACTGCAATTGATTACGTACATTGGGATGATCCTAACGAGTTGGTTAATCGATTGAGAATGTTAATGGCTTCTCAAAGTAGTGGCTATACTGGCCATAGGAATGAAATCGTTTCGATATTGGAAGAATTACGTGAAATTGGCATTATCATATAAAAGCAGACGCACCGTTCTATGACCACCAGTTCTTCATAAATATGAGTGTAGACAAGTTCGGTAGACACGACAGCACTGTAAGAGTGCGAAAAGAAACTCATCGAAGTCTGCGTGAGGATATCGGTTTAGTAGTGACTAACGACGGTCACTTTGATGTGAAAAACAAAAAGATACGCAACTTGGGTGATCCCGAAGAGCTGTACGATGTTGTTTCTTTACAGTACGTAAAGGATACGTGCTTACAGTACAAGAACGATGCTACCGTAGACGCAAAAGATCATCGAATAATAATGCTAAACGATCCACTTAAATCAAGAGATGCAGCCACAAAACGATACGTAGACGCAAAGAGTTTGAGAAAAGATCGTGCAGGTAACGTAATCGTTGATGACTGTCGGCTAACGCACGTGCAAGCGCCAGTCGCCAGCAAAGACGCTGTGAATTTGGAATTTTTATACGACAACACAATCAGTTTGCAAAGCAATGCTTTCTACTCTGGCGAAAGAAAAATTACGAATATAGCGGACGGAGTAGCTGACACAGACGCAGTCACTGTGCGACAAATGCACGAATTAAAACTACATATAAAGACTGAATTGTACAAGGTCACTCAGGTATTTCACGGTCATATAATCAAGTTTGTCTATAAATATCAAGACAGCGCGACACAGCGTTTAGTCCTGTCTGAATATATTGAAGAGGTGGGACGTTTAATAGACGTTCTCGATACGGAAACGGAAATCAAGGATTGGAGATCTGTTTACAAGAATGCACGTACTTCGTAAGAAAAGGATGGGGCGTGGTGTAATTGGAAAAATACTTAAAAACACCGTGCCCGCTATCGTTTCGTCAGTACCTACTTTGATTAATCGAGCGGTGGACGCATTACCAGTAGAATTACACCTACCCGGCTACCGATTCTGTGGACCCGGAACAAAACTCAAAGAGAGATTGGAACGTGGTGAGCGCGGAATCAACGAGCTGGACGAAGCCTGTCGCGAACACGATATCGCCTACGCAAGGTACAAAGACAACAGTCGAAGACGTATAGCTGATCGCGTTCATGCCGACAAAGCGTGGGAACGAGTGAAAGTTTGAAATTCTGGTGTTAGTGAAAGAGCGTATGCTGCAGCCGTAGCAGCCGCAATTAAAGCAAAATCAGCAGTGGGTGGAGGAAGCTCGCATAGTGGTTGCAGAAAAAAGAAGAAGGGTTCAGGCATTAAACGTCAATCCACGGGCAAACGCAAAACGACCTTTAAACATAAACGTAACAACACCAAACGCAAAACAGTCTCAAGGCAATAAACGTAACAATAAAATAGCGTCAGGTCTATACCTGCGTCCTTACAGACAAAAAAACTAATTTGCATACCAGTGCGTGCATTGTCCAACAGCGATTTGTATGTGTACGCAAAACTTTTGAAAATACCTTATTTCAGAGGAGTTTTCATACGTAACACTTTACCGCACAGACCGCCTTGGAAGAACGAGAGTGCGGTTGTTAATCTGGACAGTGCAGAAGGACCTGGTACGCACTGGGTTTGCTACAAGAAGCGAAACAACCGAGTTTACTACTATGATGCGTGTGGTAATATGCGGCCACCTCTTGAGCTGACACAGTATTTTGGAACCGACACTGACATTTACTACAATTACGAGCGTGAACAGCCGCCAGACACAGTCATCTGTGGGCATTTATGTTTGGACTTCTTAACGCGTGAGTGATCAGTAAGCGACAAGATGTCTTCGCTGTCGGTCACCTTAACAGGCACGAATGCTGCCGCTCTTGTATGTGACTTTTTCCGCCTCTCGAACTAACAAACGGCGAATGGTATGTAGGTCTATTGGACTTTACTACATACAACAGTATACCGAACATGGTTGAGGGGAAAACAATGTGTTTCCAGTACTACGGGACGGAACAACGGCGACATAGAAGCCTTCCTCAAAAAGCAGTTAAGAGACTCAAAGATTAGTCTACGTCCTAACAACAATACACTGAAATGTGAACTGACTTGTGCACTGGATATTGACTTTCAACAAACAGCGTGTGGTATCGGTGATATGTTGGGTTTCAAGGAAAAGCGTCTGCTTGAAGCGAATAAAACTCACACGTCTGACGCCACAGTTAACATTATAAAAGTGAACAGTATACTGATAAGGTGTAATATAGCGAAAGGATCATACAAGAACGGTAAAAACGAGCACACACTGCACTCATTCTATCCGTCAGTCGAACCAGGATTCAAAAAAATTGAATCACCTACAAACGTCATATACCTACCTGTGAATGTGAGTCGTTTGGACAACATAACATTATCTTTACACGACCAGCACGGTGACGTAATAGATTTTCGTGGAGAAGTAATCAGTGTACGTTTACATCTAAAACTCTAAAACGACTATAGTCATGGGCTTGTACTTTGTTTCTCCGCCACCGCTGCTACCACAGTCGTCAGAAATAAAAGAAGAAGAAAGATCAGTTAGGAAACGCATCAGTACTCGTTCGAAACTGAAACGATTAACATCGGTTAACCGACGTTTTCTGATTTCACTGGGTTTTGTTGTTGTTGTAAACAAATAACATGGCGAGTGGAATATTATCTGTGGAGCAGCAACCGTTCTTTGAAGACAGTATCACGCACTTTTCATTTCACACACGCGCCGTACGCGACAACAAGATATGGAAACAATGATGAAGTACGCGTGCCAATACAACAACAGGACGTCTTTACACTGCCGTCAGAAAGTTTCCTCTACATCGAAGGCAAGTTGGTTAAAAACCCTAGCGTGCCTGCAGATACTGCGCTGAATGTGGAACTGGTGAACAATGCTATAGCATTTCTCTTTGAAGAGATTCGTTACGAGTTGGCCGGAGTGGTAGTGGACCATACCAGAAACGTCGGCGTTACGTCAACTATTAAAACTTTTCTATCACTCAACAACAACGCACATGACGTAATGGAAAACGCGGGTTGGGTGGCACCGACCGTGAACGTGTTAAAAGTGAATGATGACGGTGAATTCAACTTTTGTATTCCACTGGAAATGCTAATGGGATTCGCAGAAGACTATACACGCATCGTGCTGAACGTGAAACAAGAACTTATACTCCTACGCACATCTACTGACATAAACGCTATGGTTTTAGCAAGCGGACAAACGGCTGCTAATTGTGTTCTTGAACTGGATAAAGTTTACTGGAAAATGCCTTATGTACATGTAGCTAATGCGTTCAGATTACCACTGTTACGACTCATAGAGAAAGACCACCCGATAACTATGCCTTTTAGGGCCTGGGAGTTGCACGAGTATCCTGCCTTACCACAGACTAAAAGGCAGAATTGGATTGTCAAGACCTCGAGTCAGCTAGAAAAACCACGCTTTGTTGTGTTAGCGTTTCAGACAGCAAGAAAGAATGTACTGACAACACACGCCGATGAATTCGATCACTGTAACGTGACCAATGCGAGACTGTTTCTAAACGACAAGTATTATCCTTACGATAATTTAAACTTGGATATTGGAAAAGACCGTTTTGCATTATTGTACAATATGTACGCCAGTTTTCAAAGTTCATATTACCACCGTCTAGACGCCAGCCCACTACTGACACCAGAATTATTCAAATCAAAAGCCCCGCTGTTTGTATTCGATTGTAGCAAACAAGACGATACGCTTAAGTCTTCAGCGGTTGATGTACGTTTAGAATTTGAATCGTCAATGAATTTTCCTGCACAGACTACTGCCTACTGTATGATACTACATGATTCGCTTGTAGAATATACGCCATTGTCCAACACAGTACATAGACGTGTTTAAGTCTTATTTTATACATATTTTGTAAATACTAGTTTTAAATATATATATTTTCATCTTTGTAACAATATAATATTGGAGCTGTGTATGTATTTTTTTGGAACTGTGAATGTTTTTTTTTTTAATTGTAAAAACTAGTTTAGATATATTTTCATACTTGTAACAATATAATCTTGGAGCTGTGTATGTATTTTAATTGTAAAAAAACTAGTTTAATATAATCTTGGAGCTGTGTATGTATTTTAATATATGTATATAGTACACACTTTATTATTATTTGTATAACCCACTCCCATAATGTACATAGTTTTTTTTTTTTACTTACTTGCAACAAACTAGCGAGTGTTGTCCATACACACACGTACCCTTAAATGACAGACGTTGTATGTATACTGAAGGCTCGCACGCTTAAAATTCAGCTATACCTAAAATATATCTTCAATTAGAAGTGTAATATAAAAAGTACGGTAAGAATATATTTCAGAAATTGTAACAGACATAGTAATTTGATCACACACACACACACACACACATACTTATTTGAACGAGTCATGTATTAAATTCAATAAATAATGTTTTAATGTGAATAACTTTTACGTTTAAATAAAATCTGTACATACAATAAAATTATGTAGTGTAATATAAAAAGTACGACAAGAATAAATTTCAGAATTTGTAACAGAGATAGTAATTGGATCACACACACACATATTTATTTGAACGAGTCATGTATTAAATACAATAAATAATGCACTTGATAATGTTTTAATGCGAATAACTTTTACGTTTAAATAAAATCTGTACATACAATAAAATTATGTTCACTTATTAACGTATTCAAAATGTTTCATGTACACTTACCAAACTAGCATGCGTTGTCTACACACCCTTAAATGACGGACGTTGTGTATATTGAAGCTCGCACGCTTAAATTCGGCTATACCTAAAATATATATCTTCAATTAGAAGTGTAATATAAAAGTACGGTAAGAATATATTTCAGAAATTGTAACAGACATAGTAATTTGATCACACACATACTTATTTGAAAGAGTCATTTATTAAATTCAATAAATAATGCACTTGATAATGTTTTAATGTGAATAATTTTTACGTTTAAATAAAATCTGTACATACAATAAAATTATGTTCACTTATTAACGTATTCAAAATGTTTCATGTACACTTACCAAACTAGAATGCGTTGTCTACACACCCTTAAATGACGGACGTTGTGTATATTGAAGCTCGCACGCTTAAATTCGGCTATACCTAAAATATATATCTTCAATTTGAAGTGTAATATAAAAGTACGGTAAGAATATATTTCAGAAATTGTAACAGACATAGTAATTTGATCACACACATACTTATTTGAAAGAGTCATTTATTAAATTCAATAAATAATGCACTTGATAATGTTTTAATGTGAATAATTTTTACGTTTAAATAAAATCTGTACATACAATAAAATTATGTTCACTTATTAACGTATTCAAAATGTTTCATGTACACTTACCAAACTAGCATGCGTTGTCTACACACCCTTAAATGACGGACGTTGTGTATATTGAAGCTCGCACGCTTAAATTCGGCTATACCTAAAATATATATCTTCAATTAGAAGTGTAATATAAAAGTACGGTAAGAATATATTTCAGAAATTGTAACAGACATAGTAATTTGATCACACACATACACACACATACTTATTTGAACGATTCATTTATTAAATTCAATAAATAATGCACTTGATAATGTTTTAATGTGAATAATTTTTACGTTTAAATAAAATCTGTACATACAATAAAATTATGTAGTGTAATATAAAAAGCACGACAAGAATAAATTTCAGAATTTGTAACACACATAGTAATTTGATCACACACATACTTATTTGAACGAGTCATGTATTAAATTCAATAAATAATGCGCTTGATAATGTTTTAATGCGAATAATTTTTACGTTTAAATAAAATCTGTACATACAATAAAATTATGTTCACTTATTAACGTATTCAAAATGTTTCATGTACACTTACCAAACTAGCGTGCGTTGTCTACACACCCTTAAATGATGAATGTTGTGTATACTGAAGGCTCGTAAGACGTACAATAATAATGCAAAACGGTTTTTCAGCTATTAAAAAATGCTGTTGTACGCAGTGATAGATTTCACGATGTATGAACCACACGCAGACAGTCGAATGAGAAATTGCAACTGATTTTCTTCGCGTATATATTGTACACTGGTAGTGGGGCAGCTTGTGTCCGTTTTGGAAGTAAATACTTTATAATCCGTAAGTAACCCGACTTACCGTCGCCCGCTGCTAATGACTGTCATGTGTCAAATTAGAAAGTAGGACGTACCGATTTAGACGATGTAATCATAGTCAATGACCCCTTGGCTTAAGTTAGTGAAGAATAACTATATCTAATTCTGTATCGTTGTGCGTGTGTGTGTGTGTGTGTGCACACATAGTTAATCTTTCCATATTAAATCTCGATACAAAAATTCGTTTTGGGAGTAAATACTTTATAATCCGTAAGTAACCCGACTTACCGTCGCCCGCTGCTAATGACTGTCATGTGTCAAATTAGAAAGTGGGACGCACCGATTTAGACGATGTAATCATGGTCAATGACCCCTTGGCTTAAGTTAGTGAAGAATAACTATATCTAATTCTGTATCGTTGTGTGTGTGTGCGCGCACATAGTTAATCTTTCCATATTAGATCTCGATACAAAAATTGGTTGAAATGACAAAAACACGTTGAAAGCCTTTTACAACTGCTATGCAGAGAGACAGTTTATTTTAAATTATGTGAAATGCTACACCGAAAGATTCAAATCATACCTTATTGGTGCTGTCAACTATTTGAATGTGGGAATTTCTACCGACGTTTGCAGCAGCAGCAGCAATACACAATACGCATTAAATTAAAACTAGCACGATTATATTATTCATTGATGTACAAACAATTTACATAGCACACACACACAATAGGCTAACATTTATTGTGAAGCCATTAACGTATGGATTTGTCATCTGTAACAGCACACGCACAGGTAATTACATTATAAACTAGGAATTTCTTCCGACGTCTGCGAGCGAGAGAGAGAGAGAGAGAGAGAGAGAGAGAGAGATGTTGTACAACAGATTTTTTGAGGAATAAAATCATGATCGATAACTGCGTCTAGAGATGTGAGAGCGTACGAGCAGATAACAATATGTAATTCCGTGTATAGTAATCAGAAATGTGTGAGAGAGAGAGCGAGAGAGAGAGAGAGAGCGTGTGTGTGTATGTGATCGTAGTATGATTTTATTTCTTGACACAACCCTTTATCTTGAAAATATGATTTTTAGTCGGACGTTGTAAATAATTTTTTAAAATATCACTTACCTGCAAGGATATACCCCTTGCGTACGAGCAGATAACAATATGTAATTCCGTGTATAGTAATCAGAAATGTGTGAGAGAGAGAGAGAGCGAGAAAATATTTTCAATATCGCTAAATTCTTAAAAGCTTTACACCAACACAGTCAATGACCCTGTGTGTGTGTGTGTGTGTGTGTGCATGCGCGCAGACGAACGAGAGAGAGCGAGAGAGAGAGAGAGAGAGAGAGAGAGAGGCAGAGAGACAATTTAATAATGCGCCTGCTCATATAGTTTGAATTTCCCACCACAGAAAATGTTGGCAGATCTGTTCTATACACAATAGCAAGATTGGTAACCCTGATCATATATTTTAATATACACTATAATACACATATCAAGTTTGAACCCATGCATAGGTTGGTACACCTGATCATATAGTTTTAATATACATTATAACACACAACAAATTTGAACTCCTGCAAAGGTTGGTAACCCTGATCATATATTTTAATATTATAACCAAAAGCTCTTGTCTGTGTGTTGTTTTGTTATTATGTCGGGTATTACACTCCGCGCACTTTTAATACTTACTAATGGCTGGTTTCTCTGCGACGATGTTGTCCTGCAACACAACTTATGCTAATATGTGTATGTGGGCGCCACTTGGATATTTGTTCCAAGAAATTATTATTATTATTATTAGATTTGATTTCTTAGTTGTTAAATTAATTATATAAGAAAATGTGAACAAGACAGTTTGAATTGTAAATAACATATGTTTAATGATCTTTCTTTTCATAAAAATCGTCTAAAGGACTAAAACCCTAATTAAACAAAATTGCAGAGTTACAAAAAATGTATTATTGACAAGTTTTTTTAAGTAAGTATCGGCTAATAAATATTTTATTGCTCAGTTGAATAGCATGAATTTAAAGTATGAAAAAACTTTATACTCAGGACGTGACTCCTTTGAACTATCAAGACAAATCAGTGGGATGCTTTACAAAAATTGTGTGATTTGAAGGTGTTTGACATGTGTAGTACAACTGTGTGACAATGATACCAGGTATAAATGATTTTAACTTTTGAACAACTCACGTTCCGGTGGGTAAGTATTTCCTTCACTGGACACTGTTCTTGGGGACGATTCCAATCTTGCGCCTCTTCGTGTTTACGTTCCTCACGCACTGGTAATTATTTATAAGTCAAATTACGGTTTTAAAACTCCGCACGATTGAAATAAATTCGTACTGTATCTATGCTTTGAATTCTGGCGGCGGCGAACAGCTGTCTGCGTGGTTTCTCTATTCTGCCGTCACAGCGCTAGTTCCAAACTCAATGTAGAAGGCTCGTGTCAGTAAATTGTTTTGGGAATTTTGTCAAAGTCAGTTTGTCTTAGCAAATACCAGCAAAATTGATTCTCTCTATTAAAATCGCTGTGTGCGTTTCTATTAAATATGGCGTGTTGCTGCTCTATTCAACAACACATTAGCGATTAGCGATATACTCCTTGTATAGGTTAAGTTAGTCTTTTGTCATGTACGGGAAAAAGCCTTTCTGTGTTCTCGTGTTGAATTCACGTTCTTCGACTTCGCCTTGGACGAGATGATCGGATTCGTAGGTGATGTGTCTCTTGTGGATTCAAAGCATAAAGTGTTTTTTGTGTCAAATTTCGTCTTCCTTTTATACTCTGTAAGGCTAATTGTTTTAATTTTTAAACATGAACTTCCGGTATTTTTGAGTAAAATTTTCTTCTGGAACGTTCGAGAATATGTAAATGGAACATCATAGAACAAATTTGACTTCCGTAGAAGCTTTAGAACAAAAACTTCTTATTCTTCATACTAAAGGATATTACTGAAATTATTCTGGTATTTGTCAAACAATTTTACAGAACTACTTACAATCTGCATGCCATTATTATTTTTCGATTTTCTGCTTTCAACTGAATACAATGATACCATACACGATTGGTTTTGAACAAATTAAATCTAATAAATTAACATAAAATACAATTCTTACCTTATAGTGTTTGCACAAAATTCTAATTCTCTAATTATTAAAATGTTATGAAGTTGCTTGGTTCTTGCTATAACATTAATACAGAACATATTTATCCTTTCATAACAAAATAAACAAATATTAAAACATATAATATATAAATAAGTTCATTTTTCTATAGGCATTACATATGGCCTAGATTTTTGTCATTAGTTTTTGATGATAATTTGTCTTTTTCGGTATTATTATGGGATTTTTTGGGTATTCACTTAGAGTTTGTTATATTGTTTATCTTTGGGAATACCTGGTTTATCCTGATACATTTTATTTTTACTGTGATATTACTTAGCATCTTACTGTTTTGCACAGATGAGTTATTTTCTTGGTGTGACAATTTTCACTTTTATATTTAAAATTCTCTAAGAATTAAGCTTGTCTTCAACTGAGCAAGTATGTTTCCATTGTACATTATAGGATTGTACCTTTTTCCTTTATTTTTTCTAATATTCTGCAATTATTCTGTCAAATATGACTATTTTTGTGATTGTTTTTTGGCCTCAGCCTGGTATGGTATAGGTAAATAGTTTCATAACTTGACTGTTAAAGTGTTTTAGGTGGTCATATATATATAAGTATAGTTACATTATATTGTATTTCAACTGTAGAATACAATTTTGTTGCATTTTGACAACATTAAATTCATAAATATTACAATTTTATATGTTCATCACATGTTTTCAGTTTAACACTGTTTTTGACTATTTTAATTGACTTCTAATCAATTTACAGCTTTCTCTATTTAAGATAATTTGTTTGCCTTTGTCTAATTGACATTTACATATATTTTTTATATTAATTCTATAATAATTAATTTTTACATAAAATCTGAGTGATTGGTCTCAAATCCAAAACCTTGATTTTTTGTCATAACATTTATATATTTTTTATTTTAACTTACATCCTTTTTAATGATGTATTCAAATCATTTAATACATTTATTTTATTTATATTACAAAGTATAATAATAGATCTTGTCCATTAATTCACAATAAATAGTTTTTTATACCCTATTCAGAGTTACATTTCTTAATATGTAATGATCTCATTTTGGTCATTTCTGAGATTATCTGTTTCTCTTATAGTATATTATCAATTTTACACTGTTCTTCACTTAAACAATATATATGGGGTTTGAGTCTTAGTCATAGTCTTTGTCGTTTTTTCATGTTAATGATATTAATTATCGTACAATATTACAAAATTTTTCGGGTTACTTGGGTTCGATACTGTTCACCTCACCTTCCTCTTATGATAATTTACTTTGCAATTAAATTCCTTTATGGAACGTTCTGTGACGTTACAATATACACTATAATGCATCAAGTTGGAACCCCCCACCCACCACCCACCCCTGATATGCAAATCAGTTATATTAAAAAATAAAAAATTATATTCGCGGAAATTCGCGGATGCGAGTGGACCATTGAATAATTTTTTAGTTTTTATAGTACAGAAAAACCTCGATTATAGGCTGCATGGTTAAAAACGCATGGTCCCCTCCTCTAGGTGTTTCTCGACTAATGCAAAGAATCGCATGTACAAAGAGCTTTAAGCACAGTCTAAAAAAAATCAATTTTATTAACTTGATTTCATCTAATAATAAAAGTAAGTATTTCGTTCAAAGTAGTGAGCGAGGTCTGCAACTCAGGGAGCTTATTAGTGTTTATTATTATTATTATTGCAACTATCGTCTAATTTCTTTTTGTTATGACATATTCATTTCCACATGAATTAATCCCCTCCATTGTCGTATACAGTGGTGCAACTACGGGGTCCTGGGATAGGGATCAATCCCCCTTAAAGCTATTAAAATTTCAGCGAAATTCTATAGTATAATCACATAACGTAGATTTATTTCTAAGTCAGTTGCCTGGTTTAAAATAAGGCTTATGAATAATTTTAAAAGTAAAAGGAATGACAATATTTGTGAATTAATAAAATAAAGTTAGATTTTCTTAATAATGACAATTATTTAACATTTTATGAATAACGTACGTATATTCAGCATATTTTATAAAATGTATTAAATAATTATGTATTATATAATCCAGAATTTGTCCTAAGGAAAATGGGGAGTCCAACTTTCAAGCCAGTCTCATCCCCCTCCAGGACCAGCTCTTACTTACTTCATCGGTTGTATCCGATACTTTCGTAACTTGTTTTATAGGCCTATTTGAATTTTGTAGCGGTTTTCAGCGATACGCCGAGAACACGCTTCTTCGAGCTTTCTGCGGTTTACCAATATTTCTCTTGGCAATAGTCCATGTTTCGACAGCTCAGATCTCTAGGACTAAGGTGTTTAAGGCATGTTCGTAGAATGGGGAGGGCAGCGAGACGACGTGGAACTAAAAGTATACAGCAGTATGTGACCAAGGTGCCACGTGTCATCCGATGCGCCGTGGTTCTTTACCAATAAGTATATTATGGAAATCTAAACCTGCCTATGGTCAACGAAACCATTGCGCAGTTCATTGTAAGCCACGTGAAACGCCAAGAAGCGCTCACAAATCCTCCTTTAGACAGAAATTTATAACTAATTTTGCCACTGGGTTTACTCTTTGTACTGTGGATGGACAAGAAGGCGGCTGAAGGATTAGTAAACTCTTTGCCAACCCACACACGGGCACAGTTCGCCAGACAGTTGCTTGGAAGTGGGGCCAAGACTCAGTCAGTGAATCACCAAGTGATGGTGATGTGCGTGCTTGTGCGTGCTTGTGTTAGTGAGCCTACGCTGATAGTTCAGCCGCCTTCGTTAACCGGCCAAACTATATACGTTACGATATTCTGTGTAACATATCGTTGTTACATAGTTATACAGGGAATGAATCAATGAAATAGGTCTTTCGTGTCAAATATTCAGTCAACAGTTAAACTCACTGTTTTGTACTAAACTGAAAGCATAAATAAAGAAAAAAGCATATGGACCCAGGGGGGAGAGAGAGAGAGAGAGAGAGAGAGAGAGAGAGACCACGGAAGGATAGCTGCTGGAAGCAGAGGGAAATCCGAAGACGATACGTGTCAGGAACTGTGTAATGCCAGGGTTGAATGGAGACACATTGTATTGGGGGCCAAAGGAAAGGAAAGGATCGGAGTATCGTGACCTGTAGTGCCAAAGGAAAGTATTTTAGTAGTTACTTATAAAAATTTAAACCGAGTTTCGGGCCGTACAAACATTATAGATACTTACATAGCTAGAAAACTGTAACGCTTAATGTTTTCAATCGGATTAGGTCGCTTCCTATCGTTTCCTCATGCCTAGGAGAACGAAACTCCTGACGCTACAGTAATTATTGTTAAGTAATGCGGAAAAGTGTTACGTAATAAGGAACGTTCTACAAGTTTCTCAAATATTCCAGCTGTAATGTGTATGTGCGTACATAATGCTGCTACTTTGCGGTGAAAGACAATTACGCGTCAATTATCGGGTTTATACCAGACCATACCGGTCCGCGCGTGCTGTGTTCAAGGCCGCAATGAATTACGTTCTAGTGTTTTCTAGTAGACGCCTATTAGCGAATATTCTGGAACCTCAGCGGGGTATAAATACAAGTAAGTCTACTCAGCGACGCTCAGTTAGTTATTGTCGGGCGATTACTCTATGCGTTCAAGTGGTTATTAGTGAAAAGTAATTATTGTGGCGAAGTGTTATGTGTTTTATAATCGTGCGGGAGAATTGTAGTAGAATTGTGTTTTATATTAATTGACATTTTATTGTGTGTGAACAATTTTTATTTGATTTGTTATAAGATCTTGTTGATTACAAACTGTTTAATTGTGATAATTAAAGCTGGTGATTAGTGACTTAATTGGTGTCTTGTATTTTGTTTTCACTGTACCATACGACGATCAGTAGACAGTCGTAACATTACCAAAGGTTGACGAATCGGGTTAATGACCCCTCTCTCTCTCTCTCTCTCTCTCTCTCTCTCTCAATTTCTTCTTTGTAACCCTTTTTACGCCCCATACCTCTTAACCTTCATGAGTTTCCTTCATCCCACACAAATCTCAAATCCCATCTTTCTAGAACCCACCACTCTTCTACTATAATTATCATGACTCCAACGCTCAATCGGGCTTAACGTCTTTTTACCCCCTCTGGTGTTCTTTGTCTGATGACGCTAATACTCCATCGAGTACTTTGAATTTTAGCAACATAGTTATACGTTGATATAGTTTAAAATACTACCTATGTCGTAACTAAGTGTTGATCGGTGTCTACTCTGTTCATTCTGTTTGGCCTCTTAATCTAACCTTAAACTTTTCATTTCTCTCTGCATCATTTTCAATTTATGTATTGTTTTCCGAAGGTATATATTTATGCCCCATACATACTCTTGTCCTAAGATGCTATGGAATCTACTCGTTTTTCTCACTAAGTATATAAGTTTACTGATCGCAGGGGCACCACAATAGTCTCCTTCTTTGATTTCCAAGTCTTCTTACTTGGCATCACAAAACATCTGCTTCAGCTTAAACGTAGGCTATGTTTGATTACCGTTGTATAATGTGCGCCCAGCAAAGGAGACGGCTACTTACATTGACAGGTGATTCGCTGAGCACCAACAGTTAGTCACAGAATTTGTGAGAATTATCTTGTTGATTCATCCTTTTCGTTCACTTTTTTAAATATTATTATATATATAAACTTTCACATATGAACTTACTTTGGTTATCACTTCCCCATACGTTTCAAGGTGATGTGCCTCTTCCTCAGTGGGAGTAAATACTGAATGCCATTTTACAGAATAACTGTTATGGACTATAGGTGTGTGTGGTGGGGGTTGATGGTGGGAGGGAATTGGCGCTGAGGTTCAAATTGTGTGTTTGGATCAGTGTATCGAATCTATAATATATTTGCCAAAGCCCACTCACTGACTCATCACTGTATCTCAACAATGACAAGGCCTAGAAAGATGAAACTTTACACAGATATTCACTAGATACTGTAGATGTGCAATACGACGGGGTTTGACAAAATTCAAAATTTAAGGGGGGTTTTGGAGGGGTCAAAGTGACCGAATATTCTCATACTCACTCACTCACTCATCACTGTATCTCAACAATGACAAGGCCTAGAAAGATGAAACTTTACATAAATATTCACTAGATACTGTAGATGTGCAATAAGACGGGGTTTCACAAAATTCAAAATTTTAGGGGGGTTTTGGAGGGGTCAAAGTGACCGAATATTCTCATAAGAAATACATAACAGTTAAAACGTGACAACTGTTAGGCAGCTTCTAGATGAGATAGAAACATGAAATTTGTTCTAAAAGTTAACTTAACCCTCTTTTAAAGAACACAAAGGTCAATCTTAAATAATTTTAATTAAAACTACCCTAAAGAAATCTATAATATATTTGCCAAAGCCCACTTACTCACTTAGTCATCACTGTATCTCAAGAACAACAGGGCCTACAAAGAAAATATTTCCGAATAAATTGATTCAAAGTTGTAAAAGGAGCGTAATAAATATATAGAAAACATTTGTCGGTAGAAAACAATATTATACGATATATTAACTATTGTCTTAAATAAATGTTAATTAATTATGAACACATGAATTTTATGCATTCCTGCGATAAGAACGTGTTCCCAGAAGTACTATCACACAATTTACGTAACATATTTGTTTACGTTGCAATGTAATTGTGAAGTCGTGAACGAATTGAAAGGGGAAATGCTACAGCAGAAGATTCAATCACACCCGTAGCCAACGAAATAGAAAGGCCTTGGCGCGCGGGAATCAGCTGTTTCACCGGGTCTGAGTTTGGTGTGCGCGTAGAGGCTCTGACCGCTTTGTGTAGTGTGGTTTTTCTTCAATGAATTAATGTTCTGTTTCTTTTAGTGACTTCGCTAAGTGAAGCAATGATATCGTTAAGTTATAATAAAATTAATTTTCAGTGTTTTTATTGCTATAGTGTATAACTATTGATGTAATATACGGAGAACGATCTCGGTTTGCCGGCATTCGTAACGGATTTTACAAATGTGATACATTACTTTATCGCGTGTTTCTCATAAATACAGTAAGTTCTTCTATTACAATACATACGTGAAATTATGTAGTTTCATCTAGTATTTGTTTTAAGTGTTTAGTGCAGTGATTTTCTCCTGTTCCACACGAGTTCATAACATAACATAACCTATTAACACACGGCAGGACCAGAAAGGTAATGTAATGATTGTTTTCTTTCTTTCAGTGTTACAAAATGCCTCGACATTGTAGTGTCTTTGGATGTAGATCAAATTATGATACTGAAACGGAAAGGACTTCTACATTTTCACTGCCAAAAGACGAAAATCTCCGGAAGACATGGTTGAGAAACATTCCAACAGATTTTTCAAAATTAAAAAATCCCACTATCTGCATAAAACATTTTGATGAATCGTGTATCATTAGAATAGACAGAGTTACTACAATGAAAGGGGAATTAATAGAATATCATAGAAAAATACCTAAGCTTACAGAAAATGCTGTGCCAACTATATTTCCTAACACACCTTCATACTGTTCTAAAACTATTCCTAAAGTAAAACGCCTTGCTGATGTAGAAGATGAACATTTAAACCAGGCTATTAGGGAAAGCATTGTATCAAATAAACAACACATGGAGCGTGATTCCATAAGTGGTACAAGTGATATCCTTTCATTTTTAAATGCACGACAAATACATTGCAGTAAATGGACAATTATTGAGGATGAGACAAAGATTTTAATTTGTCTACTGGGTATCAATAATGGGACACCTTGTGTTACATCTTTTATAACAGTGAATGCTGATTTGTCTTTTAATGTTCAAATGAACAACGTTTATCCAATTAATACTTTAAATACAACCAAGAAGTTAAACTCTTTACATATTTTGGACAGTATCATGTCACAGATTGAAAATGGTGAATTAGTGCCTACTGTTAGAGATAAAGTAGATTGTGCTGTCCAACTGTTAGAGTCCTTGCCTACTTATGATGAAAATGAACATTTGAAATTTATTGTAGGACAACTAAATCTATCACAGGCTCCAAAAAATAACAGGTTTTATGATAACAAAAGTATGATACTAGCCTCTACACTTTATGTTCACTCCTCATCTGCATATAATGCATTAAGGAAGTGCGATTTACTCATTTTACCTCACCCACGTACCCTGCAAAGACTAATTTCTTCTTTTGAATTGTCATCCAATAGCAGTTCCTACTTGGAAAGCAGAATTAAACACTTGAAACCACATGAACTCTTAGTATCTCTGGTGATGGATGAAATATATATTCAACCTCAACTCTCATTTAAAGGTGGTGAGATTTATGGGAGTAGTTATTCTGATGCTCAGAAATGTGCTAAAACAGCTCAAGTGTTCATGGTATCCTCCCTTCTATCAAAATATGTAGATGTAGTAGCCATTATACCAGTTATTAATATGACTAGTGAACAGTTGAAGTCTTTCATCGCAGATGTTTTGAACATGTTGGAAAGAATTGGTTTTCAAGTTATTAGTCTAATTGCTGACAATAATATTATTAACAGAAAGACATATGAACTTATGACACCAAATAAAACTTTGCAGCCTAGCATTTTGCATCCATTAGACTCGTCTCGGAGACTTTTTTTTATGTTTGACACTGTCCATATTTTGAAGTGCATTAGGAATAATTGGCAAACCAAAAGAAATGTAAACAAAACCTTGTGTTATACTGACATGAATGATCCCTCTAAAATACTATGTGCACAGTACAGACATTTAGAATTAGTGTATGAAAAAGAAAAAGAATGTCTTGTTAAGTATGGACATACACTTTCTGCTAAAGTACTATATCCATCAGCAATTCAGAAACAGAATGTGGGCTTGGCACTGAAAATTTTTAATGATAATAATATTGTGGCCTTGAAACATGCTACGAAAGATCTGCCTAATGTTTCTCAACAGATAAATGAAACTGTAATTTTCCTTAATATCATTGTTAACTGGTGGAAAATTGTTAATGTTAAGAGTGTGTTTGAAGGGAAAAGATTTAATGATCCTTATAGAGAGGCAATTAGAAGTCCAACAGACATGCAAGTGCAATTTCTAAATAAAATGTGTCATTGGCTGAAAATTTGGAGAGTCTCCGTTCCAATAATAAATGCGTTAACTGCTCAGACATTTCAGTCCTTGATTACAACTTTAGAATCTCTCCTAGAAATTATTCCATATTTATTTGACAAATACAGAGTTGATTATATCTTGCTAAGCAAATTTCAGAGTGACAATTTGGAGAGTCGTTTTGGATGCTACAGACAACTAAGTGGTGCAAATTACTACATCACTTACCTACAGATACTAGAAAATGAAAGAAAATTGAGGTTCAAGAATGCTGTGCTGTTTGCTGCTCAAAATGTTAATGTAAACCTAAAAGATTTGTTACCCACCCAACAGAATTATGACAATGACGTTGAACTGAGTAGCTTTTTGGATATCGTGGACCAAGACTTTGAAATGGATGTCATTCCAAATGATACTGTGCCAATATTGACATATTTAGGGGGATTTGCTGCTAGAAAGGTTCTACGTAAATCAAGATGTGATATTTGCAGTTCTTGGCTCCAATTAAACAAAGAAGTGGAAGTTGATTTGTCTTATGACTTTCTAAAGGACTTGGACAGGGGAAAATTAACATTACCTACTGATAAAGTAGTTTTTATTGTTGGTTTGGCATGGCATACAATGTCATTATTAACAAAAGATTACATTCAAGATTTCTTGTCAGGTGGGAAACAGCTCTCAGTAGCTCATAAAATTTGCAGCATTAAATTACTCAGGTCAGATATGCAGAATAGTGAGTGTAAATGTTTCCATAAGAAGACCCTTATGGACAAACTTGATAGTGTTGCCCTTTGTGTGAATAAAATTTTGATAAATAACCTTGTTAATAACAACAATGACCAGTCGTGTGCTTCTAAAGACACTTCAAGAAAAGTTAAAAAACTGAAAACTTGAAAATGGCATAATTTGAGTTCACTTTCCATAACCTAAAATTCATTTTACTCAAGTTTCTCTTTTATTTTTCAAGGTTCTTAATATTTTCCAAAATATAAATATAAATGGCAAGTCCGGTACTGAGATTTAATTTTGTAGGAAACCAAAATAAAATTAAGTGGTCAATACCACTGCAAGAAACTTTTAAGGAATATGTGATTAAAATGTCTTTTAAGAACTCCATTTCAAGGTAAGCTGTATAGTATTACTTTTGTAGTGACTGAGTTTAATTATTTTGAAGAATGTATTATCATGACTGTTGGTTGTAACATATCAGAATACTATTATAGCAGTAGTAAGTACAAGCAATGTCGTATCAGTCTTGTCTTGTCAGTGTCTTGTATAAATGTGGTTTAGAGTTATTTTCATTATATTATGGCATAATTTGAGCTCACTTTCCATAACCTAAAATTCATTTTACTCAAGTTTCTCTTTTATTTTTAAAGGTTCTTAATATTTTCCAAAATATAAATATAAATGGCAGGTCCGGTACTGAGATTTAATTTTGTAGGAAACCAAAATAAAATTAAGTGGTCAATACCACTGCAAGAAACTTTTAAGGAATATGTGATTAAAATGTCTTTTAAGAACTCCATTTCAAGGTAAGCTGTATAGTATTACTTTTGTAGTGACTGAGTTTAATTATTTTGAAGAATGTATTATCATGACTGTCGGTTGTAACATAATATCATAATACTATTATAGCAGTAGTAAGATGATGATGATGATTGTTGTTGTAAGGGGCCAAACTACTTCGGTTATAGGCCCCAGCAGTAGTAAGTACAAGGAATGTCGTATCTGACTTGTCTTGTCAGTGTCTTGTATAAATGTGGTTCAGAGTTATATCTTCATTGCATTTACTGTGTAACTGTTTAAATTTTTATGCATGTTTCAAACATTGCTCTTTATAAAAATCATTCCGTGGATAGACTTAAATTCACGCTGTAGAGCTGTCAGACCATCTGCGTGACGTCACACGAAAATGCGAGCCGCGCGCCATAGCCTGTCTATCTCGTTAGCCTCGAATCACACCTTACTGACGCTGTCATCGATTTGAATGAGGGAATTTCTCCCGACGTCTGCAGCTCGAGAGAGAGAGAGAGAGAGAGAGAGAGAGAGAGAGAGAGAGAGAGAGAGAGAGAGAGAGTGAGAGACATACACACAACAGTAATCTAGTAAATGTGTATGTGTGTGTGAGAGAGTTGATAACATGATATCACAGTAAAACCAATGACATAAAGAGAGAGAGAGAGAGAGAGAGAGCGAGAGATGTGAGAGAGACGTTACATAAACACATAGAGAGAGAGAGAGAGAGAGAGAGAGAGAGAGAGAGAGAGAGAGAGAGAGAGAGAGAGAGAGAGAGAGGGAGAGTTGATAACTTGATATCACAGTAAAACCGATGACCTAGAGAGTGCGAACGAGATAGTTACTTACATTCAAATGTGTATGTGTGAGAGAGACAAAGAGAGGGGGAGAGAGAGTTGATAACTTAATATCGTAGTCGACAACAATCATATAGTTTAATGCGTCTGCTCATATAGTTTGAATTTCCCACCACAGAAAAATGTTGCCAGACCTGATCTATACACTATAATATTACAAAGGTTGGTAACCCTGATTATATAGTTTTAATATAAATTATAACACACACTTCAAGTTTGAACCCATGCAGAGGTTGGTAACCCTGATTATATAGTTTTAATATACATTATAACACACACATCAAGTTTAAACCCCACCCACCACCCACCACTGATATGCAAATCAGCTTAATTAAAAAAATAAAAAATTATATTCGCGGATGCTGTGGTCCATTGAACCCCACCCCCACCCCACCCACCCCTGATATGCAAATCAACTTAATTAAAAAAAAATCAAATTAAAAAAATAACAAATTATATTCGCGGAACTTTGCGGATGCTGTGGTCCATTGGCGGCGGTGGGGGGGAGCGTGGGAAAAAATCTTGGAGCGTGGGAACGGCGGCATCTCTTTGATCTAGAGCGTGGGAAAGGCGGCATTCCTTTGTGTCCCAGGACCCTTATTTTCCCCCTACTGTCTCCCAAAACAAAAATGGATAATCGATTCTTACATAAAACACAGAGTTAATTCGATCTTGCTTTTACAAACATATATAATATAACAAATATTTTTATTTTCAGTCTTAATAACAAGAAAGAAATAATTAATTAATTTCCCAGGGTTATTTTAAGGTTCTTTGTACTTTGAGAAAGTCAGAAATGTATACAGGTCAGTACCAAGCTTTACATGAATTATTTTAAAATTTAGTATAATCTATATTATGCAGTTGATTTTTTGACCGCTATAGCACAGATTACGTTTCTTCACAGATGACAACAAGTACTAAACAGCATGGCTGCGGGAATGTTAGTAACAAAACTACGTTTTGCTGTTTTTTGGGTTAACAAAATAATAAAGTTTATGTTCGCCTCCTTTCCAGAAGTATTTAAAGGGATTGTGCTGTTTCTAGTGTTATAAGTTTATAGTTGAGGTGTAATTTAATTAAATTTTAATAGGTAACGATCTCACCAACAATGTCGAATTTCAGTAGGCTAGGCTTGAAGTGGAAGGCTGATTTTTTCAAATTTTCATCAATTTGCGGGCGTGAATTATTCTGTTCGAAGGATGTCTAAGGTGTAGTGGATATCACTCATTAATTTTATTAATTTGTCACTGATTATTTCCGAATGGTATTTATAAATTTCTTAATTTTTTCTAGACATTACACTTTTTTAAACTGCTCACTTCCAATATATTTGAACAATTAATTTCAATTCTTGTTAGTTAGTTACTCTTAGTAACCAAGAATTTTTATGGTTTTTTATTGGCTAATCTATATACCTTTTAGTATATAGGCTATTAATAATTATTATCATTTCATTTCTTCTTTTTAGAAAAATAATCCTTTATAGATTTTATCTATAATCAAATTGAATTTATTTACTGGTTTTCTTTATATTTTTTCTTAAACTTGTCCATTGGTATTTTATATTTTAATCCCTTTTATTTTGATTTATTTATGATTTATAATTCATTTAATGTTTCCTTACTCTACACTATTTTTTTTACATGCCATCTTGCTAACATAGTATTATTTGATATATTATTATTATTTTATATATAACCCTGGTTATCTTACATTTAAACAAAATAATTATATTAAACAAAAATATTATTCCTAGTTACAAGACCTTTGTGGCCTACACAATATAAACTTACAAAAAATACAAAACTTGTCAGTAGTATCATAGACTATTGCTACAATACTGATTTTGTTTTCATCTCCAGCACAACTTTGTGAGATGCTCTTTTTAAAGGTTTTACACTTTCACCGATTACACTATGTTCCACTCTGTACACTGCACTTTTATGATTATTGTTTACAGTGTTTTTAGAGTACAAAGTATCTCATAGCTTGCTACCTAATCCCCATTTCTGACTTTTAAAAATGGGTGATTACTGATTTTAACTCTGGTGATTATGTTATCATATTTGGGCAGGGGTTATGTAACGTTACAATATATACACAAAAATGTTCGCCCCCCCCAAATTTTCTGGCTACGCGCCTGCCTCCTGGCTTGAACTGTCATTCTGGCTGCGCAATCTTATTTCGTGTCCATCGCTGGGCACGCAACTCTCCATGACGTTTCTATTCTTGTCCATCGAACTAAGATCCACTCATTCCACTTACATCCACCGTTAATTTTTATGGACTGTGTGCTTCACCTAATTCAGGGCTTTCCTCTTCTTCCTTAATATTCTGTTAATATCCAGTGTCTATCACCTTTTTGTCTGCTGTTATGTTATGTCTGCCTGGGCTACTAACGTCTCGCTTTGTGTTCCTAATCGAATCATTTTGTCTTCGCTTCATAAGTCAAGTAGCATTATAGTGTGTTGAACTACTTCTATCCTTTGTCTCGTGTATGCTAGAACGAGTTGAAGTTTTTAATTATTAGTATTTATTACCTCTTCATCGATACGTATTCTCCTAAATATATTTCGATACTCTCTTTTTATAAATAATTCCACCACTAATATCACTTCAAAAATTGGTGGCGTCGCGCAACCTGGATTGCAGAGATTTTGTAAAGGTTAACCATGCAATATACCAGTTTCATCACGTTGGTTATGTAAATGCAAAGCTACAGAGTGAGTCAGGAGAATTCAATGAGTCAAGTGACACATTTACTCGTCCTGTCAGAGCGATGTTTTGTCTATGCAGTGACGTGTGCGTGCAGCGGGTTTCTCGTGTTACTGAGATATACCGCAGACCACGAGTCACCTCCCCCCCTCGCCGAACTATGTGCTATATGGTCGTGCCACTCTGTCCGTAAACCTAACATTGGTTTTCGGCAGAGGCGTAGCTAGTGTGGGGGGGGGGGCAAGGGGGCAACCGCCCCGGGCGGCGAAGTGAGCATAGGGTTGAAAAAATTTTCGGTTTATAAAACTACAAACAACTTGTTTCTTTTATATGACTATTCCTCTCATAAAAGAAGCATAACCAGCCAGCTTGTCCGCTGTCATAAACCTCGCGTGATAAATAATATTAGTCTATTTATACTCAAGCATCGTAATTACGGTTCATTATGATAAGGTAAATCGCACTTGGATGTGTTTTCTTCAACTAAAAAATCTCTATTGTGATTTTGTTGCACTTTATTTCCCCCCAGAAAGCTATCAAAGAAGCCATTTCAATAGTGAAAATCGGTTTTCGTCGTGGCGAAAGTTAAATCCCCGTATTCAGGATCATGAAAACAGTCCTGCTCATCGCTCTGCGTTTTTGGAATGGAAGGAATTGGAACGTTCCTTAAACAAAGAGGAACTTATTGATGATCTACTTTAGGAACAAATGAGTAAAGCAGCTAAGTCATGGAAATAAATCCTTGAAAGGGTCACTGCCAGTGGCGGCGATAAGGCCCCAGCAGACCCCGCGGCGCGGGGGGGCCCCGACCCTCAT
Source organism: Magicicada septendecula (assembly GCA_034769895.1). Classification (NCBI taxonomy): domain Eukaryota; kingdom Metazoa; phylum Arthropoda; class Insecta; order Hemiptera; family Cicadidae; genus Magicicada; species Magicicada septendecula. The sequence goes on along the minus strand of CM068373.1, from coordinate 193,796,881 downwards.
GGGGGGCCCCAGTTGGCCCAGTCATGGGACATAACTTGTAACATGAAAAATAACCGTAAACGAGTTGTAAAACGCTTCTTTGTTGAATTATCAGTTGACCATAGAATTGACGACCCAGTGAAATCATTTGAAGTAAAAGTTTTCAATGCAACACTAGATATTGTAATAGCTCAGCTACAAATGAGATTCGAAGGATTGCGTTGCATTGATGATAGGTTTTCATTCCTGACGCCTCAGAATTTAGTAAACTTCTCACAAGAGACAATAGTGGAGAAAAATAAGGCTCTGGTAAATGTGTATCCTGGACCAGGACAAAGGATTCCTGGTGACCTTTCCACATCACTGCCTGACCAAGTAATATCCTTCAAAGCTCTGATGACCAAAGAAATTGTACACAAGAAAAGAATTCGAGAAATGATGAATTTACTGGTTGAACAGCTGCCTTATGAGTTGCCTCCCAGACTTAACTACAGCTTTGCAGCTTTATTTAACCATACCTGTCACAACAGCTACAGCGGAAAGAAGCTTTTCAAAACTTAAATTAATTAAATTAAGTCGTACTTAAGAAGTACCATGGCCCAAACTCGGTTGAGTGACTTGGCACTGTTAAGCATTGAGCATGAAGAGACACAGAAAACTAATATCAACGAAGTGGTTGAAAAGTTCTTAGCTATTAAAAAAAGAAGACTAGGCTTAGGAAAACAGTGAACTTTGGTTGATCCTCATCTGTAAATATTGTACATTACTTGAGTTCGAGTGTTATTGAATTGGATTAGACTTAAGGAGAACTTGTACAGAGTATATTCAAGAATTTTACAAATTCAGTTACATACTAATTTAAATGTTTGAAAAAAGCTAGAATGTTACTTTGATATTCGTTTTAAAATAATAAATTTTTAACACTCTGTGTGCGGTACTGTTTCATAGTCTGAATTTAGATCTTTGACGTAAAAATAAATCATTCTTTTTATTTTGTTTTTTTTTATAGTTTGTATAGAACTTTGTCTATTTAGCAACAATGAATTTTAAGAGTTTGTACACGTGTAAAACATCCTTTGCAAATTGCAAACGCTTTGTGATAGACGAGAAAGTATTCACAAACCATTGTTGTGAAACACACGTAAATAGAAACTCATATGAGTGTGTTCCCCTATTACGTATACAAAATTTAACCATTTTTATAGGGCCCCCTAATTAGTTTCGCGGGGGGCCCCTGTTTCGTTAGCGCCGCCACTGGTCACTGCCACAGTACAAACTCGTGCATAACAAAATCTGTAACTGAGAAGACATCGAGAGTCAATAATTACTAACGATCCAAATCCCGGAAACTATCTTGCTTTGCTAAAAAATACTTGGCTAAATTTGACTCTGTCATGAGATCTCTTTTGTGTTTCAGTCTCTCGTAAATTTGGGTGTATACCGTATCTTTCACCAACCATTCAAAATGAAGTAATAAGCCTGTTAGGAGAAAGAATGCGCAAATATATACTGCATGTAATTATACACTGCATACTGCATGTAAAAAGGCGACGTACTTTAGTATTATATTTGACACAACAACAACAACATGTAGAACAAATGTCTTAGATTATAAGATTTGTTGAAATTATACGCAATTCTGTTGATATCAAGGAAACCTTTATAGATTTTATTCCTTTAGAAGTGAAAACAGCGGATGGGATCACAGAAGCTACTACAAGTAAGCCTGAGAGAGATGAATTGAATCTTAGCGATTGCAGAGGTCAGTCGTATGACAATCATACAACAATGGCTGATACCCATTCAGGAGTTCAAAAGAGAATATTAGATTTCAATCCAATAGCTGTGTTTGTTCCCTGTGATAACCATTCACTTAACTTGGTTGGAATTTATGCAGCTCAGGTAAATGTTCAGGCAGTGACATTTTTTGGGACAGTAGAACGTAGACAGTAGATGGAGTGTTCTTAGAGACTTCGTAAATATTAGTCTAAAAGGACATTGTGGTACCAGGTGGAGTTCAAAAGCAGTTTAGGTGAAAGCAATATCCACTCAGCTGGATAAAGTGATCGCTGCACTGGAGAAACTGACGGATACACCGACTGAAACAATTGATACGAGGGAAGATCCAGCATTGTGTAGATCTATATTTATAATTACAATTAATGCGATAGAAAACTTAATTTTGTGGCCTTGCTCTTTTTCTGGACAGATATTCTTTCTTCTATGGACGGACAAAAATCCAGAAAATCTTGCAGATCAAAGGAATAACCTTTATTCAAGCATTGACACTTCTGGAGACTCTAACGGACAAATTAATTGTTTGGAGGAATGAGCTGTGTGAAAATGTCATTAATAAGGCAGAGGAGGTATGTAATGAATGGGGTGTCAATATCACAGAAAGGATAAGAAGGAAGCGCACGATGCCAGGGGAGTATGCAGACGATTCTACATTAACCGTTCGGCAAGAAATGCGACGTTCTCTAATAGAAATTTTAGACAAACTGTCAGTTGAATTTCAAGCTGTTTCTCTAACATAAAAAACCCCCCTTTGTGTTCCTCTGTAAATCTGAGAAGTACGTAAATGATGGGGATATACATTTAAGGAACAGCTTTCCCAAATCAATATTAAGTGTACAGTGCTGGCAAAACTGTATTAACATGACCTAAACAGTGTAAAATTGTTCAGTGGCATTTACTTTTGTTCAAAGACGTTACACTTTTACTGAAAAGGCCAAAAGTTAACGGAGAACAAATAGACTTTACACCTCAAGCCCTGCTACAATACATTTCTTCAATGGGATTAAAAGCCTACAGTTAACTAGCATCAACTTTAAAAAATTTTCTTACATTACCAGTGTCTGTGGCTTCTTGTGAAAGATCGTTCAGTAAACTCAAATTGATTAAATCGTGCCTACGATCAACAATATCTCAAGTCAGGGTAACACATCCAGCGATACTTTCAATTAAAAACGACATTGCTTCGTTTAGATTACAGTGATTTAATAACCGACTTTGCAGGAATTAAGACAAGAAAAGTTACATTTTAAATGTCTCGTTTTAAATATAGTTATTAAATATTAAAAACAAATATTAAGTGTTTATTAATAGAAGACGGAACCATTAACCAATAATTGTAAGTTATTAAATTTATTATTCTTAATGTAGTTCTTTGTTTAACATTAGGTTGGTTTAGGATACTGGTTTGACGATGCGCTTTAGACCTACAAGGAATTTGCATGTTTATTAGAACATTTTTATGATAACAATTTTGTATTTTACTACATTTTTATAGTCTGCATTTGTCATTAATAACTAAATACTGTATACAAACTAAATTGCGGTAATATTATAACATGTAATTTCTTAATTTTGACTTAACAAATATTCTTAAGACGTTTGATGGACATGTTTTCTTACAAAAATCTACACGTTTACATTTATTAAGTACTTTTTTCGCTGGATGGACCTTTATTCTTGATCTTTTGTCCCCTTTTAATTGGAAAGGCGAGGCTGCCGACAATCTTCTTGCCCCGGGCGCCAAAGCCTAGCTACGCCACTAAGTTTTCGGAACTTTATCTAGCTTGCATGGGCGTAGAAAGAGGTTAACCCGAAATTTTTCGCTCAGCTAAAACGAGTAACATTGAGACGATGATAATCTCTTTAGAGCGAGAACCTACAAACAGTCGCAAGATTTAGGGCGTGATAGGTTGAGGCGAAGATTACAAAAGGTCAGTGATGAAAGATAGAGCCATAAAAGTAGAAAAATATTAAGCTAATACACTAACTACGGCGTACTATCTTGTAAGACATTAACTCATATGCTTGAAAACATTTTATCTCGTCAGTCTATTATCTGGAATGAAATAACTCTCGTCAGGTGCATCTGTTGTCTACTAATCGCTTCACTTCAGCGTATTCCATGTCTATAGCAATCTGCTTTATGTCTTTCGGTCTCTGTCTCTATCTCCTTCATGTCCTACTTGCGTTAAATCAAAATATTAGCCTATCAGTTACTTTTATTCTTCTTCCTTTGATATTTTCCTCTACTGACTGCGTGAAATAACACAATGCTCTCATTTACATTTTTGCTTCCCTCTTCTCTTCTTGTGTCGTTTTGCTTTTTCCTTTGTCTCTTCCCTTCAGATGTTACTTCCTTTCTTCTTGTCTTTCTCCTTGACGTTTTTTGTCAGTTCTCTACCAGTAGGCACATTGTGTCCTTTGGCATCCCCATCTCTGTTATGTCCTTCTCAGTTCCTTTCTTTCGTTTTTAGTGTTTCGTTAGTTACTTTAATATTATCAGCTTTATGATTAATGTTAGGTTTTTTAATTTATAAATGTTTTCTTACTATTAAGTATCGTTTCTGTTGAAAAATTATGCTATTTTATAATAAATGACAGTAGTGTATAGGCCTATACTGTTAAGCGATTACAGAACATTCTACATGTTCCCCGGCTATCCCAGCAGAGCCAAGCTGTAATGTTTGTGTGCGTACGTGACACTTAACATGCGTCAACATCGAGGCTGTTCCAGACTTCTCCGGTTACGCACTGTGCTCAAGGCCACAATCAATTACGCTCTAGCGTTTTCGAGTAGTGTTGACGCGTATTATGGATTATTCTGGAAGACTTGTGCTATCTATTTAAACGACAGCTGCCGCTTAGAGTCAGTTTAAGTGGCGATTTACTCAAGTGAGGTTCGAATTATTGTGGCGAAGTGTTATAATTGTGCGGGACTCTATCAGCTGACATTACTATTGTGTGTGTGTGGACAAATTTTGCTCGGATTATTGTACAAGTTGACTATAAACTGTATTTGTGAATAATTAAAGCTGGTGATTAGTGACTTCATTGGTGTCGTGTATTTTTTTTCCACTGTACCATACTACGATCAGGGAGACCGTCGTAACAATATATTTTTTGTTGATAATAAAGACAGATAGCGGCCAGGTGAGACCAAATCGTACAAAATCCAGTCAGTTGTGACAAAGGTGAAAATTTGAACCCGGCCAATTGCGATCGAAAACATCGTCCTGGCAGCTACAGACACAGACTGCGTCTGTCAAAGGCGTGTGAAGAGATGAAGGCTCACGCCTGGAATGGTAATGGGTGTGGTTGTTTCAGTGTTTATATAGGCTTACTTTATCAACTTTCTCTATGGATATTTTTCACATTTACTATTTTCGGTTGCAAGTCGATTTGCGGGTTATTAAAAAACCTTATTCGTGTGTCACACACATCGAAGCATTAAATCACAACACCTGGCCCATTAACGAGCCGTTTCTGCTCGCTCCACTCGCAGCTAAGAGGACATCACATGTTGGTTCGCCGCATAACGAAATTTATAATCACCTATACCAACATTAACACATTTCGTAACACTATTACTACCTATATAAATCAATAATTGCTAGAACATCTCATTCACAACATCTCCACCGCTCACTGTAACACATAAGGCTATCCGTATATTACAATTACTTTTCCATTGTACACTGACTTCATAAGCTGTTGCCTTACGTGACAGAGCTCATTAGATAATACGATGGGCGGCGACCGCTGAGAGTTTAGATCTAGATGGCAGAGAGGTGGCGCGTGCTGCGAATTATGTCGTTACTACTTGTTGTTAGAAAATACACCATAATTATACACAAATCAACTGGCTCTGCCCTAAGTTGTATCATCAGTAATCTATCACTACTGTGGCATGTATTCAAGACTCTACTCTTCCATTCACCTCTTAAGAACAATTTCAGGCTTTTAGCATGATGGCTACGTCTAATGCAAAATATTCCGGAGTTTCAATTCCCCCATTCGGTTCTCCGGGGGGGAAGGTGTTGGATAGAGTCAATTTTGAAGAAGTAAATCCTATTGTCTACAAACGGAAAAATGGATGCAAAATCGGCACTTGGAATGTTAGAACATTACTGAAGCCTGGTAAAATGGAAGAGGTAAAGCATTCTATGATAAAGGCAGAGCTTAATATATTAGGTGTCTGCGAGACAAAATGGGCAGGATGTGGTGATTTCGTATCAGGTGATTTCAGAATTATTTACAGTGGAAAGGAAGAACCAGGAAGAAATGGAGTAGCATTGTTCTTAAGATGTGAACTGTATTATTTATACAATATAAATTTTTCTGAAGTTATACGATGCGCCAAACTTTGTTGGTTGCATATGCAAAAATACAAATACAGTACGATATTATATAATACAAAATTTCGCGTTTTTTTTTACGTATCAATTGAACAAATCTGTAATATATTCATAAAAAACAAAAACAAAAACAGAATAACTATCAGAAAAGACTAAAGAAACGAGACGTCATCGTAAAAACCTTGTCTGCTGCCTTATGAATATAATGCTACAGATCTGTATCCCCGAGTAGTGGACTATGATCCCTGGTAGAACTTACCTACTCCCGTTAAATTAGAAGAGTGTTCATCCCGCGGGCGCGGACGGGTCTACCAGAATTACTCACAATTTTTAAAACCATCACTAACCCCCTTAGGCTGAGTCAGCAGTCTTGGGTCGTTCAATACTGAAAGCATTTTTTATTTATTTTTATTTTTTATTATTTATTTTTATTTTTTATTTTTATTATTTATTATTTATTTTTATTTTTTATTATTTATTTTTATTAATTTTGACTGTTTTTTTATTTAATTTTATTGTCTTTTTGCTTTTTACTTTCATTTTTTATGTAATACAAGAAATGTCTATTCGTCTGAGTTTGTCGATTCTAAGCACGCTGTTTTCTTATTTGAAATCGTCTTTTGGTTTCGTCTTTATACTATTAGAAATTCTCCCGGATAGTTCTTCTTGTTATTTGAATTATCAGTCTCTGTAATTCCAACTTTGCCGTGTTTACTTGCTGAACTGCTACTTGTCATGTTCCGGACGAGACCTTTCAGTGTTTCCACCATTTTCAAGTCCTAACCACGACCTTCTGCATAGATATTCACTCGGATCGTGTTTTTGGATTCTTGGTCCACGGGGGGTCACTGCTTCGGAGTTTCAAGGTATACAATGCCGTACAGGTCTTATTGGTGCATCTCTATTTTTAGCCTTATGGTGTCTTTGTTGTCTTTCTAAACGTGATATTTTTATTACACTTAAGAGCATTGCCTCGTTCATTCAGCACTCTCTTCATGTTGTTACATTCACTTAAGAATGCCAAGGAATATCTGAGAGAGAGAGAGAGAGAGAGAGAGAGAGAGAGAGAGAGAGAGAGAGAGAGAGAGAGAGAGAGAGAGAGAGAGAGAGAGACAGACAGAGAGCTGTGTGTGTGTGTGCGTGGGCGCGCGCGCGCGTGTGAAACTAATCGCGAACGCAGCTGATGGGTTTGTGTGCAGTAAAGTGGAAAACATTTGGGTTAGGGATTAAACAGGGCACAAAAGATTGGGCAAGCACTCCAAGTACACGTTTGATCTCTTCACTATTTTCTAATTGTAAGTTGCTTTGCGGATTTCCTATATATACAGACATTGTGATTTATCAGGGTTTTTAGATAATCCCCACTTTTCATCTTCTTATATTTCTTGTCGTATATTTCAGATCATCTTGATCTTGGGCTAATATAACTTGGTCGTCTACAGACTGCAGCGCAAGAACATACTTGTCATTTATCCGCAGCCCCATTCCTCTACATTTTCTCTTCCACTGTTGGAGTACTTCATATATTTTAAATAGTGTTATAGATATATAGCTTTCTTGTTTTAATCGTTCTGTAACGGTGAAGCCACTTGAAACCTTTGGTTCATTTTAATTATTGTTTGCGTGTATCTGCAGAGTTCTTTTATAGCATGAATAATATTCTGGTTGATATTCGTACTGTGCAGTACTTTCCATAGTTTTATAATCGGCACATTGTGATAAGCTTCGGAGAGATCAACAAGCAATGGATGGATTTCTTTATTCACTAATAATTGCTTTTCTATTATTTGTTTAAGACAAAATATGTCGACACACGATCTCCCTGCCCGGAAGGCTCTTTGGTCTTCGTATTCAATCCCTTTATACTCTTCTTCTATGATGTCTCGAAAAAGCCTTTAATATAATCGACTAAGGGTAGACGTCACAGTGATCAATCTCACAATTTTGCTTATTTTTTAAATATACGGATGGCATAACCAATAATTCATTTTTTTGGTACTTTTTGTACTCAACACTTTGGTTTAGAAGTTGTGTAATAGTACAAATACGTTTCATCCGCCTCATACTTTATCATTTCTCCTTTTATTCCTTCTGGCTCCACCAATGGTATCCTTGGCCTGACGGGGCGGTGGGGCTTACGTGTTCTGACAACCTCGAAAGCTGTGCCGGCTGTTGTTTAGCTACTGGTAGGGTCTCCCTTGGCTTCGTGAGGTAGGAGCCAGACTAAATTGGATACTCTGGTCCTGCATGCACATGCTCCATGCTTGCAACTTGCTCCATGCTTGTAAAAACCATCCCGCAAAAGACTCCAAACGAAAGCCTCGGAACTTGGTCGGATCGAATTGGTGACGACAATGGCTGCGAAGAACTACATTTATAAAAATGACAACGCTACTCACCTGAATCCCATGTATGGCGCATTGTTGCGTCCTTACCATCTTTCCGTATGAGTAGAGACGTGGAGGCTTAAGGAACACAACATGAATACAATTCGACTTTTAGTAAAGAACACAGAGAGTTTAATAGTCCAACATATTTATTATTCACTGATTATGTAAAAGCTGTTGACAGTTTTACATGAGTGAATTATGGGAAATTTTAAGTAAAAAGAGGATACCTTTACATTTAGTAAACGTGATTAAAAGCTTATATACTGGGTCCAGTATTAGAATCAAAGTGGAAAATAGGATAAGTGAAAGAATGGATTTTGACAACACAAGGGGTTCGTCAAGGCTGTTCGGTGTCCCCAGTACGTATTAATCTTTACATGAAGATTAAAGCATTGTGTGAACGTTCGTTGTGTGAACCTGCGTCAGTGTGGCTGTGCTACCCGGGTCTGTTCAGCGGACTTACAGTATTGTGTGAACGTTCGTTGTGTGAACCTGCGTCAGTGTGGCTGTGCTACCCGGGTCTGTTCAGCGGACTTACAGTATTGTGTGAACGTTCGTTGTGTGAACCTGCGTCAGTGTGTTTGTGCTACCCGGGTCTGTTCAGCGGACTTACAGTTTTGTGTAAACGTTCGTTGTGTGAACCTGCGTCAGTGTGTTTGTGCTACCCGGGTCTATTCAGCGGACTTATAGTTTTTATATAGTTTCCCTTTTCATATAGTTTTTCTACAGTCGTGTTAACTTTGTAGATGGTGATGGTTTATTCTTATAGTTGTGTTAACTTTGTAGATGGTGGTAGTTTATTCTTTTGACAGTTCGCGTTTCGTAGTGAACGAATCTCGGCTAGGCTTAAGTTCGTACTTGATGACGAAGTTTAAAACGTTTAACTTACACCTGAAGACGCTGTTGTTTAGTGGTCGAAACGTTGTGTGGTAATATTTAACGATGGTAACAGTCCGACCTAATCCTTCTGGTAATTACAAACAATTAATTTTGTTCTTGTTATTTAAAAGCTTTGTCAATAAAGAACAACACATATTAGATTTGTAGTGTGCACTACAAAGGAATTTTCAGTAACGTGAATGAAATCTCCTTAAGATTTAGGCTACTTGTATTTACAAAGAAAATAATGAACAGTTATTCTGTTATACGCGGTGGATTTTAAACACGTAACTGTTTATGAGTTCATGTATTACATGCAGCTCTTAGATTAATTTGTTTTCACAGCGGATAACCATCCGAGCAGTAAATACGGAACACCAGTGGCTACACGCCTGCTACTATCAGGCGTATTAATAGATTATGAAGGTAATATTTAGGGTAACGAGCCTGGGAAACCAGTGACAGAGCTCATTAGATAATACGATGGGCGGCGACCGCTGAGAGTTTAGATCTAGATGGCAGAGAGGTGGCGCGTGCTGCGGATTAGCGGTACGTTTGTCTACCGCAGGCCAACAACCCCCTTCCCCGTTTCTGAACATCAGCCCTCTTCGCAGATGTAATCTTTGATTCCGACTAATGAAATCGGATACGGTTAATTTTATTTCAAGGGATTACGTTACTTGTGGGTTATTGTGTAATATTAATAATGATTATTGTTGTGTTATTTGTACTAAAGGAATGCCAATTCCTCCTCCTCTTCAGTTCTTGAATATGTACCATGTACGTGAGAGTCTGGACGAGTAGGCGAGTAGGCTTATAAATTTGCATTTGTCTTCTTTCATGTGCTGTGGTTTGGTTAAAAGTTTGTGATCTAGGCCTATCTGTTTTACTGAAATTAGCTAATAATTCACGTGAGTAATGATGCTCGATTCGGGCGTCAGAATAGAATCGAGGGACAGGGAAGGATAGAATGAGTCACAAAAGCTACCTTGAACTTTAATGACCGCAGAATTTCCTATAAACGCATTCTTAATTTCTCTGTCTAATATGGGCCCGAAATAAGTGTGCTACTGAAAAATTCTATGTGTTTTGTAAGTTGTGGGAAAATTGCAAAAATTTTGCAAACATCCCTCCAAAAGCAAGCTTTACGCATCTCCATGTGCTTCGTTTTTTCATGAACTACAGTTTTTTACGAAGTTGATCGAAATATTGTACAATTAGTTAATACCAGTTTTCACATATTTTTGTAACTTCAGTTTACCTGACACATTTGTTTCAAATTCTGAATAACTAGCAGTACAAATCTTATTTAAGCTTCCTTTCACACACACACACACACACACACACACACAACACACACACACACACACACACACACACACACACACACACACACACACACAATCTTCATATCGTCGTTTTTTCATAGGAGAAAATGTGCAGCGGTTTAGACGTGTAACGAGGAAGGAAACCAAAATTCGTCATGAAAGTATGCTTAAAAAGAAGAAGAGGAACACAAAGATCAAGATTGGAATTGGTAGAATAAGAGAAGGGGTAAACCTTAATAGAAGTGAAACACCTCGCTCATGTTAGAAGGGCGTCTAGAAAGTACCTGAAGGACCTGTTACTTGAGGGTAAAACGAGATAGAAAAGAAGAAGACAAGAAGAAGAAAGGGAAGAACAAAAAGAAATTTTCCCTTAACGGGTTACATACACCGTCTCGCCGCTTCTCCGTCCCCTAGCGTCAGCTACTGGGCATCATCCACTAGCAATCGGCGAGCTTCCATGCTGTTTTGAACACCACCATCCGACGTCTTCACCTCTTCATCGTTCAGGTGGTATCCACTTGAATATCCGCTTCGGCCACTGTTCATCCGCAATTCTCATAAAGTAACCGATCCACAGCAGTCCCCTTTTCCCAATAAGATCTACTGCGGTCTCTTCCGATCGCATCCATATCCTGATCTCCTCATAGTACAGGGGTTCCCAATCGGTGGTACGCGTACCAGTAGTGATCGTGTGTGCGGAGTGTGGAAGGATCCAAGGTGGTACGCAAGAAAACCTAGCTAGGAAAAAGTATTTACTTAAAAAAATAAATATATAAAAATTTATATTCAAAGCAGCCTAAACATAATTATACATAAATAAGATATACTATTCATGTTGTATCGAGTTTTTATTGAGAAAACCCCAATAACCTTTCTTTAAGCTCCGGTGGTACTAGAAATGAACGCGGAAGAGCAAATTGGTACGCGGGTCCAGAAAGGTTGGGAACCACTATACATAGTAGACTCTCTGCAGTCTCCATAGCCCTGCACTGTGTCTCCAGTAGTCAATATCGACATTTATTTTCCTTTTAGCTGCAGCGTTTAAGCTCCACACTTACGATCCACAGCTAAGCGCCTAACTTCAATGTTGATTTCCCATTATAACTTTTTTCCTTTTCGGAAGTGTGTTTGTCCCACCATGCGGAATACAACCTTCCTATACATACTGAAGAAGAATTGAACCTTCCTGTAGAAGAAGAAGTATACATATTTATTAGTTTTTGTTTATTGGTGATGGAATTTTAAAAATAAAACTACTAAGTTTAGGAATTTTTTATTAATCAATCTGCAGTTAATAACAATTTATACTATCGGATGAGCAATTTTGTCTAAATTAATTCATTATGACTGCACTAAACTCTAATTTAAGAGTTCTCATACTGTCTGTTAACTTCATTTGTACACACCCTAGGTGGACCTTTCTTGTGCGCTACAAACTGGGAAACGTATTTATTTTTTAATAGTTTGTAAAGGTACGGTGAAAAATATTTGGTTCGACGTTTTTAATGACCATTCTTTACTTTACAGTTTCAATCCGGGATAGTTGGCATGTCGTCCAATCGATCGCTGCCTCTGTGTAAACTCTCCACATCATTTCCAGCTAATTATTCACTGGCTTGTTCCAATCATTTCTTACTTGACCTTCTCCCAGCGTTTACCCATCAACTTGTCTTCCTATCAACAAACTCGCCAGTAATGATAAACGAACAACAGTTAAATGTCTTGAAAAATATGAATATTTGAGACTCATAACGTACAGAGACGATGAAGAAATAAAAAGTCACAGAAAAAAAGTTAACCGAAGAGTGGCGGAGAAACAACAGGGGACGACGGGATCAGCCCGCCCCAGGGCCTTGTAGGCTCCAACAACGTTTTACTAGAATCGTTTAACTGCATTTTATACCCTGCAATTGAAAATAGAAACCTCTGATAATGATTTATGGAATCGGCTTATTTATATACGGTGACCTTGATAAAGAACAAGTGGGGCGAGACGTTTTCGACGACATGTACACGCGCCACTCAAGCCATTGCAGAAATACTACTTACATGGACAACCAAGGAAGATCTTCAGTGTGTTGTGAGCGGAACTTCATGAATTCGTTTCCTCACCCATAGGTCTCATCCTACAATTTGCGTGTCTGTGGCCTCATGTAAAAGTTCTTCTTCTTCTTCTTCTTCTTCTTCTTCTTCTTCTTCTTCTTCTTCTTCTTCTTCTTCTTCTTCTTCTTCTTCTTCTTCTTCTTCTTCTTCTTCTTCTTCTTCTTCTTCTTCTTTCTATCCCGTTTTGCTGTCAAGCGTCGAGGTTCTTCAACCACTTCCGATAATGACATATGATCACATTATCTCTTTGAACACATTACACACAACAACGATCTGTTAACCATTTTAAACAACGGCGCTAGGCTAACTCCAATAACGCAACTGTCAGCGCTCCTAGCTCTCGCCTCTGTCGAAACTGGATAAAGCAAAGGTAACCACTTTTTTCATATTTCTGTATGAAATATTAGTGTTCTGTGTCGGAAAGGTGTAAACAAATAAAAAAAACTTTGGACTAAAAGCAGTCGGAATAAGACCAAGAGGTCCGACCCAGAACCCAATGGAAAGGAAGACAGTATTAGGGAAGATGAGAGCAGAGGGAAGAATATCATGGAACTGAGATAGTGGTAAAAACAGAGAAACATCTACAGAAAATTAATAGATTATATAACGCTGTAACGAGAATACATAAAGAAGAAGAAGAACCTCAACATAAAAAGTCGCGCGAAGGAATCGAAAATTCAGGCACAAGCAATCCACTTTAACAGAAAGTTCAGATACTAGCCTAAGCTGATGACATTCATATTTTGGCTGAATCCGAGATTGCTTTGAAGAAATCTTTTATCACAGTAGGATCGTTTGCCAGGAATATGGGACTCCAGATAAACGTGGACAAAACTAATTAGTATATCCGAACTGGAGACCCTGTGAATAAACCTGTTCGAGGTAGAATTTAAAAATATCTGAAAATTTTATTTATTAGATTTATAAGGAAAACAAGTGTACGAATCGAAGGAAAATGTACTTTAGTTGAAGGAAGGTAAAACGACATTTATACGTTTTTATGCAAAGGTAGAGTATAATTACAGGGTTTTGTGTAAAAATATTGAGTTGCTAAACTGCTATAGGGTAAGTCCGGGAGTGATGCCCCACCTAAGGAAAAATATTTTTATTTATTTAATCAACACGAAAAGAACCACAAATTTGTATGGACTTTGTTGATAATTTTCTGTAGATTTAATAAAAAAATAATCGGTGTCGCTTAATTTAAAAATTAAATAAACGTTTGCCTAAAAACAAAAGCCTTGCATTTGGCCATCTCTCCCGACGGTCCGGGTGAGATGCCCCTTCCAACTGGGATAGATGCCTCGGATGGAAAAACAAGAAATAAGCACATAAAATATTCGAACTGAATAACATTTTTAATTAAAACCTTTGTAATACACTTTTAAAGACATTATGTAAACTTTATACGATTATTAAACTGTATGAAGTTGTTTAGTGATCATTATAATAAAAGGTTCTATTAGTTTACACTAAAAACATTAAACTATTAAAAGTTAACACCGTTTAATGAAGTTTTAGACTACAACTTAAAACAAATATTTCTAGGAAGAGTGTACAAACATTTCAATTAATTTAAGAAAGTGATTATTAATAAAGAATATGATTATTTTAATAAAATTAAAATAGAATAATAATTCAAACTAAGCCTAATTTAATGTTTCTTATTTTTAAGTTTAGCCACAGTTTTCCTTTTTTCTTCACGTCCACACAAATTGCACATGACACCGTACATAGAGCAGTTCTCATGCATCCAATTTTTGCAAATAACGCACTGAATCCACGGCACTTTTGACGTAGTTTGCCAATAGTTTTCCAAACATTCAATGCAGTTATCGTTTGGTTTGTCTGTGTCTATGGAAACAGAAGGGTTAGCAGCAGTAGCTACATTACCTCTTACCCGTTCTTTTTTGGTTTTCTTTGGATGATTTCTTACATTTTCCTCCTGATTGTAAGTGTCTTCTAAAACAAGTTGCCTTTTTCCATTATTTGCTGATAGGTTTAATATCTTAGCTGACGGCTTTCTTCTGCAATTGTGTACTTTCGGTTTAGGTAATCGGGGAATTGGACTCAGCTTCATGAGGGTTTTAGTAGGCGTTTCTTTAGATGTGCTTGGGAGATTGAGTAAGGCTTCGTGGGAGTCATCTGGAACAGATAGCTCGGGAAAAGAAGTCGTTTTTGAAGAAACAGGCAAATCGATTAACTTATGAGAGGACATTACTTCCAAATTTTCTCTCTCTAAGTTAGTAGGTGTATTTGAAGTGAGATCTGGAAGGGTAGATGATGACTCTTGTGGTCGAGATCCATTTGAAATTTGAAAGAAATGGTTTGGTACTGCATCAGAGTCTAGAGGAAATATGCCGGTAGCTCGAAAACCATTAACGGCGATGCTTACAGATGCCGCTCTATTCCACGCTTTTCCTATTAATTCGCCAGCATGAATCTTTTTAATCTCCTTTCTTTAATTTTGGACCAAATGTTTTTGTGCTTCTTGTTTGAAATATTGTTTAAAAGGTTTGAAAAAAGTTCTATCCAGCGGTTGAAGAGCCTGGGTTGTATGGCTTGGCAGGCATACAACAATAATGTCATTACTGTCAGCAAAGTTTAACATCTCATAACAATTAGTATGGGAAGAATGCCCATCCAGAATAAGAACAGTTTTGCCAGGAGGTTTCCGAGGAACAAAATGCTCCCGCAGCCATCTGTAAAACAGATCGGAGGTTATGTATGAAGACTTGGGGTTTAAAAATACCTTTGAACCTGGTGGCAAGCCTCTGCCGAAATTTTCGTTTTCTCGAACGCCTTTGAATATAAGAACAGGAGGAAGAAATACACCTTCAGCATTACAACAAGCAATGACCGAAACATTCTCACCTTTCTCGCCAGAAGTCAGTGTGTGTACGTCCTTACTACCTTTTGAAGCCACTACTTTTCCACATGAATTATTTAATTGGCAACCCGTTTCATCCATGTTAAAAATATTGCCTGGGCTGCTAAAAAGCTGATTGTCTTCAAATACATTGTTTAGGAGATCAAAGAATCTGGTCACCTCTTCTCGGTTCATTCCATTAGCTCTAGCAACTGACAGGCCCTCAGCCTGACGAATTGTTAATTCTGGATTCCTCTTAAAAAAACTGTTCAGCCAATCGTACCCAGCCATTTGAGTTTCTTGATTAAATGTGTGACCCAGTCCTAGTTCCTCTCCAAACTTGTATGCTAAAGAACGAACAGTGTCTCTGTTTGGAGCGAACCCAGATTGTTCCAGCCGCTGTATATGCCTTACCATACGTTTTTCGTTGCCTATACCCAGCACACCTTGAGGTCCAAGAGGAAGTTTATTGTGGTTACCTGACATTTTCCTTCGGCGAAGTGTCCTAGACGGTATACCATAGTACCTGGCTGCCTCGTTTACGCCGATTTCCCCAGCTTCTATTCTGGTAATAGCTTCTTTTAAGCTTTGCTCACTCCAGTTACCACGAGTTGATCCAGGCTTCCTTTTGTATTCAGTTGGCATATTTTCTAACAAAACAAACACACAAGAGAATATTGTTAACTTTTTCGCAATGAATTGTTTAATACATATTTTGTATTACACGTAAGGAAGTCGCCAATAATTGCTACGAATATCATATTAAGTGACTATCATTTAATTTTTATTAATGAGAGTTACTTTGAATCCGGAGGTATTTTGCATTTTTAAACAGAAAATAATTTTTGTATATTTTTGTAAATAATATTAAATAATTATATTGGACAGTCAAAATGTTTCAATTGTATTGTTTAATAATTATTTTTGTTAAAATATGAAAATGACGACCAAGACCTTATCTGTATGGCATTAAAGAAAATTGATTTAGGCCTATTATCATAGTTTGAATTATTATAAATTTGAAGAGCTAAGGTAAACTTTGTTTCGTGTAAGCGCTATAACAAATATTCAAGATTATTACATCAGAGAACTAATTTTACTATATAATTATTGTAAAAATTGTCGCGGCATCTCACCCTGACAATTGGCAGGTGGGGCGTCTGTCCCGTCATAAGGTGGGGCATCTCTCCTTTTTGTCCGGGAGAGATGCCCTTGGCAGTAACTGACTGACACGAAACAAAAATGGCCGTTGTTAGCAACAGAACACAAGTTTACTTCTATTTTAATATACATAAGTGAATTACATAGCAAAAACGACTGCCAAAACGACTTTGTTGTAGACTTGTCTAACATAGTGAATTAGATACGGCACAAAAAATGACGGCAACTTACCTTTA
This sequence comes from Magicicada septendecula, assembly GCA_034769895.1. Classification (NCBI taxonomy): domain Eukaryota; kingdom Metazoa; phylum Arthropoda; class Insecta; order Hemiptera; family Cicadidae; genus Magicicada; species Magicicada septendecula. The sequence continues at coordinate 193,779,784 of CM068373.1, read as the reverse complement.
AATGACGAATTTGTGAAGTAAATACGAGACAAACAAAACAACGCTTTCACTACACACAATATCCAACTAAAGTGACCGTACAGTGTCGCAGATGGAGCGCTCTGTCGAACGTTTCGCGAAATACAGATTGTGGGGCATCTCTACCGGTGAGGCATCTCACCCGGATTTACCTTAATTGTTTTTATTATTTAGACAAAGCTTTTCGTCATTACTGACATCTTCAGGTCTTAAACAACGACCTGAAGGTTGTTTAAGACCTGAAGATGTCAGTAATGACGAAAAGCTTTGTCTAAATAATAAAAACAATTATAGCAGTTTAGCAATTTTATAAAAGAAAAGTAAGGATGGCTGCTAATTTAAACAATACGAAGAAAGAAAAAAAAATATTGAGGTTTATAATAATTGCATCAGTTTAAAAATATTTTTATTTAGACCTACAGTGGTATTACCAAAAAATTATTCAAAATTACTTAGGGTAAGTGTAGGCATAGGGCAAGTAGAATCTAGGCATGAGCTATCCGATGAGAGTTGTAGTGAACTAGTGTCAATAGTATCCCTTGCGCTTCAGTGATCAACAGCGTGTCGACAAATCTGGAGTGTTGTAAATTTAAGCGAGTGAATGGGTTTGTATATCTGGGGCGGTAGGTGAACACGGACAATGTTATGTCTTCAGGAATCCAGAGAAGATTATCGACACCTAACCAGTGCTGCTTTGAGCTGCAGAAGCACTGAAAAACAGGCTAATTTCTCGTGACACTAAGATGAAGTCCTACAAGACTCAGATTAGGCCAGTATTAAGGCATGACTCTGAAACCTGGACAGTCCAAAGTCAGATGAAAGCGATCTTCAACTTTCTGAAATATCTATAAAAGAATCTACATACCAGTAATTAAAGGCCTAACTCGGAAACGGAGAAATAATCATAAACTATTCCCCTTCTCGAGAAGAGCCAAATATCATAAAACCGATAAAACAAGTTCACACGACAGGATGACTTTTATGGGCCACACGCATCGTCCAAATGAATGAGAATGATATTCCCTAGATACTAATGTCGGACTAGGTGAGTTATTCGACCAAGGCTCTGCTGGATAAGCGGCGCGAGAGAGGATACTGAAAGTCTGATTGGGAGCGGCAGCACAGGAGGCTCCTGTCTCATCGCTGTGTTAAGGCTCGGGCACTCAGAACGCGGTCTGCCTCGGCGGTTAGCGATCTCTGGCTATGCCATACAGGACACAACTCTTCAGCGGTCGAATGCCAGAGCAGTGTGTTCTTCTCTCGCGATGAGGTCGAGTCTGGCCCATTCCATCTGCTCGAACATCAAATAAGTTTTCTCAAGATAATAAGTTCTCATAGCATGTCTAGTGATGAGGAGACACTGCTTCTTCTTTTTGCACTAACCAGAAAGAAAAGACGATGCTGGGTTCACGATATCAACAAAAAAAGAGAACGACTTGGCGAATACCAGCGCCTTTGCCGAGAACTGAAGTAACATGAAGAGAGATTTTATACATATTTTCGTATGTCTTGAGAATGCTTCGAGTAAGTACACGACCTACTAAAACCAACTTCTTGAATTGCTGCAGTCTTTACAATTTCAGTTGTTGTTGGAATTGTCATGAAAAGCGAATAACAAAAAATATTTCTAGAAGTACTTACTGGTCATGCTCAGTTCGGTTGCTGTTTCACCGAATGCCTCTGCTTTTTTTATCAGGTTTTTGTAATCGTTGTGACTTGTATCATATAAAAAACATACTCCCGCTCTTTCTCAATAAAAATGTCCATGTTTTCGTCGGCCACATCGCCCTGCCCGCTCGGTAATTTCCATGTTTCGTCGGCCACATCGCCCTGCCCGCTCGGTAATTTCCATGTTTTCGTCGGCCACATCGCCCTGCCTGCTCGGTAATTTCCATGTTTTCGTCGGCCATGTCGCCCTGCCCGCTCGGTATTTTCCATGTTTTCGTCGACCACGTCGCCCTGCCCGCTCGGTAATTTCTATGTTTTCGTCGGCCAAATCGCCCTGCCCGCTCGGTAATTTTGTAAAATTGTAGAGCCGTACCGCTCGTCGCCTCGGTCTAGACTAGATCGTCGCGAAAAATCGCCTTCTACGAGACGGATATGATGCAATATTATGCAATACAGCTTTATCGCCTTCACACCGCGATCCAGTATCGCTGACCGCCGCGACAGATCGCGTTCTGTGTGCCCGAGACTTTATACCTCGTGGTTGATGATAATCATAGTTTGAGCCTAATTGTAATAAGCGTTATCTGAATACTGATGATCTGGCTACTGATGATTCGAAAAAATATCGTGTACACAGACGACTTCGCTGAATATGGACAGATCAACCGTTCACGGACTTGGACCCGGATTCACTGCCGTCTCTTGCTAGATAAGCGCATCGATTACTGAAGTCTTTAGTAAAACTCATTCTTGACCGGTATCAATATTTTCCATGGATGACCGAAAGCGCATGCTTTCGTTTCATACATCACGAAACATAAACCTATTTTCATTTCTAAACCATTTGTAATTTTCAGGCATCACGATTTAAAGAAAACTCAGAATTGCTAAATCAAAAAGTATCTACATATGGACTCAGTAGATGACTATAAAAACACGACACTTTGCAGTAGGCAAGTACACGACGAAAACCTTTACCATAGTAACTGAGACTCGACCCACGTCTCAGCCAACTCCGACGAAACGTGCTTTTATGTGATGGCTATTTCCATAATTTCTAATCGCGATCAAAGAGTTTGTCCAGACTCTAAGATTCAACATTTCATCGCCGTAGAACAGGTCGGTATTGTCAGTCTAACGGACTACCCCAACCGATTGAACGTATTATGAACTTTGCCTTGTAAGTAACGTCATCACTGTCTATTTCTGTAACGGTTGAGACGTGAACTTTAGTCGTCATATCGACTGCGACAATAGAAAATAACATTTATTTGTGACAATGACGTCACCATTTGCTTTCTACGTAATAGGCTATATAGCCTATGAATGAAAGTAGTCGCGTTTCCCCGGCACTAGCTTTGCGATAGTGATTCAAAAATTAGGGCCATCCTGACCATCAAACCTGTAGTAGGCCTACGTCTAAAAAACCCGACACATCTATTGTGCCATTAGTATGTCACATAATAATAAAATCACTATGTGTTAAAAAAATAAAAATTATAGTTAAGTAATTTTTGGTTTAAACAGTGGCAAAGCGTGACAAAATAATTTGGGTAGACATAAAAATACCAGCCAAAAGCAACATTTTACTAAGATTGTTGACATTCTTAATGATAGACAAACTATGGTAAATAGAGTTAATGCTGCCTCTATCAGGTAATAGCCAAGTGACTGTCTGAAACACAAGCACTTCGTTATATAAATTGGTCTAGATATCAAGAAAAAGCTATCGTATTGTTATCGGTGTCGCTTATTAACCTTAATTAGAAAATACTATAAGACAAATCTAAATTTTATTCACTTTTACTTCCATATTCCTTAAGGAATGGAAGTATGGTGATGGCAAAAAAAATCGTGTTCGAGATTATTGCAGATTCTGATTCTACTACACTCAAAACATGAAAAAAAGTCGTTTTCCGAAAAGTGTCTGTGTGTGTGTGTGTGTGTCTGTGTGTCTGTCTGTCTATGTGTCTGTCTGTAGATTTTTTTTCTATGGCAAACGATAACTGCCGCAAATTCAAACAGAATCAAATAATTTTTTGCATACAGCTCTGATTTGTAGAATTCTCAGGACCTATTGTTTTTGGTGAAGATCGGTTGAGGGAAAGGGGTAGTTTACCTGCAACGGTTTTTTTTTATCAAGGGAAATTTTTTTTTTTGCAAACGATAACAGCCGCAAATTCAAACAAAATCAAATAATTTTTCGCATACAGCCCTGAATTGTAGAGTTCTCAAGACCTATTGTTTTTGGTGAAGATCGGTTAAGGGAAAGGGGTAGTTTACCTGTAACGTTTTATGTTTTAACAAGGGTATTTCCTATGGCAAACGATAACAGCCGCAAATTCAAACAGAATCAAAAGATTATTTGCATACAGCCCTAAATTGTAGAGTTCTCAAGACCTATTGTTTTTGGTGAAGATTGGTTAAGGGAAAGGGGTAGTTTACCTACAACGTTTTTTTAACAAGGGTATTTTCTATGGCAAACGATAACAGCCGCAAGTTCAAACAGAATCAAATAATTTTCTGCATACAGCCCTGATTTGTAGAGTACTCAAGACCTATTGTTTTTGGTGAAGATCGGTTGAGGGGAAGGGGTAGTTTACCTGCAACATTTTTTTTTCTATGGCAAACGATAACTGCCGCAAATTCAAACAGAATCAAATAATTTTTTGCATACATCCCTGTATTGTAGAGGTCTCAAGGACTTTCGATTTTGGTGAAGATCGGTTAAGGGGAAGGGGTAGTTTACCTGCAACCTTTTACGTTTTAACAAGAGTAAAGTACTTGAAAATTTATTTAAACTTTTTGAAACAATGGTAATTGTTGAAAATAAAATAATTTTGTTGCCAGGTAACAAAAATAAAGTCATTTTGATTATAAAATATAAATATTTACAAGAAAAGAATTTTCAGTTTTCAAAATTTAAATATATTTTTATAAAACAATGGGTTCTTCATTGAGGTGGGGACTTGACGACAGTGACAGGGCTTTCCACCAAATTCAGCAGTGACAGGTAGGCCCAACTCTGATTGGCTCCTCAGATTTCCCCAGCGTTAGTAGGTTCTATGAAAATATTTTATTTCAAAAATGATTTTAAATATAAATCTTAGATATGTTTTATAAATCTCATGTGTTATGTTTTAACATGGGTAATTTTTACTTCCATATTCCTTAAGGAATGGAAGTATGGTGATGGCAAAAAAAATCGTGTTCGAGATTATTGCAGATTCTGATTCTACTACACTCAAAACATGAAAAAAAGTCGTTTTCCGAAAAGTGTCTGTGTGTGTGTCTGTCTGTCTGTCTGTCTGTCTGTCTGTCTATCTTCTGTGTGTCTGTCTGTCTGTAGATTTTTTTTCTATGGCAAACGATAACTGCCGCAAATTCAAACAGAATCAAATAATTTTTTGCATGCAGCCCTGATTTGTAGAGTACTCGCGACCTATTGTTTTTTGGTGAAGATCGGTTAAGGGAAAGGGGTAGTTTACCTGCAACGGTTTTTTTTTAGCAAGGGTAATTTTCTTTGTTTGGCAAACGATAACAGCCGCAAATTCAAACAGAATCAAATAATGTTTCGCATACAGCCCTGAATTGTAGAGTTCTCAAGATCTGTTGATTTTGGTGAAGATCGGTTAAGGGAAAGGGGTAGTTTACCTGTAACGTTTTATGTTTTAACAAGGGTATTTCCTATGGCAAACGATAACAGCCGCAAATTCAAACAGAATCAAAAGATTATTTGCATACAGCCCTAAATTGTAGAGTTCTCAAGACCTGTTGTTTTTGGTGAAGTTCGGTTGAGGGAAAGGGGTAGTTTACCTGCAACGTTTTTTTAACAAGGGTATTTTCTATGGCAAACGATAACAGCCGCAAATTCAAACAGAATCAAATAATGTTTTGCATACAGCCCTGATTTGTAAAGTACTCAAGACCTATTGTTTTTGGTGAAGATCGGTTAAGGGAAAGGGGTAGTTTACCTGTAACGTTTTATGTTTTATCAAGCGTATTTTCTATGGCAAACGATAACAACCGCAAATTCAAACAGAATCAAATAATTTTTTGCATACGTCCCTGAATTGTAGAGGTCTCAATGACTTTCGATTTTGGTGAAGATCGGTTAAGGGGAAGGGGTAGTTTACCTGCAACCTTTTACGTTTTAACAAGAGTAAAGTACTTGAAACTTTATTTAAACTTTTTGAAACAATGGTAATTGTTAAAAATAAAATAATTTTGTTGCCAGGCAATAAAATTATAATTTTTTTCATTTTAATGTAATATAATATTTTTCATTTAATACAGCAATAAAAAGGCAGGTAAGACACAGCCTGGCTGTTTGGCTGAAAATGATTTTAAATATAAATCTTAGAATATGGAAGTCATGTATGGTTCTCCATACCGATTTTTTATATGACGAACCATAACTGCCGTAAATTCAAACAGAATCAAATAATTTTTTACATATGTGCCTGAGCTATAGAGAACTCAATGTCTGTTGATTTTGGTGAAGATCGGTTACGGGGAAAGGGCAGTTTACCTGAAACATTTTTTGTTGTAACATGAGTAAAGTACTTAATTTTGATAAAGTATCCTGATAAGATCTTAATAATCCACTGTAGAAACGTAGATGAAATATCTATAAATGAAGAGGCTAGTTGAACGGGCTGGGGGTAATTTTCTATAAATCAAAATTATAGTTGAAGGGGGAGGGGATAATTTTTTTTTATATGTGTACTACGTTATTGGCAACAAAGAAGTATTTTTTTGTTAAAATTCCTTCCCTGGCTGTTTGGCTGAAAATGATTTTAAATATAAATCTTAGAATATGGAAGTCATGTATGGTTCTCCATACCTATATTTTTAATGGTGACAAATCCGAATTACTGTAGGCATTACACAAACGTTTCATATATTCTTGTAAACGGCACTCTGAATATGTTCTTTCATGAAAGGCTCTTTAGTGGCCAGTAAATTTAAGCGATTGGTCATTTTCCTTATGACCTCTAAAACCTAACTCTTGCCTGCCTAAATAACAAACAACATCTATCAAACGGCCTACAATCCTTCTACATCTATTTCGTGCCTCATTTTCATTGTGCTGTACTGCTTGAATCTAGCTGATTCAGCACGTGAAGCATCTCAGTATTTTTATATGAGTTTTGCTACCAGTATGTTTAGCGGGTTTAGCTTCTGTTATATTGCCTACTTCAACTTTGCTCCATGATTCCTCACCATTAAACATTAAACAATACACATCATTATATAGCAGTGCAGAGTTTTGTTTCGTTTACAACCAGAGAGCCACCTACAATTACTATACCAAACTTTCTGAAATTTTCTTACTTTTTCATCCTTCTGCGCCAAATCTAAAAACGCCCGAGATATTTTTGAATAACTTTTTCTCTAAATGTAACCTACTGCTTTCGTATTTTAACAATAATTCTAATGAATCAAAGTTGTCAGTGTTTATATCAAATACTTCTGCGGTAGAACTGGTACTAACTGTATTCATTTTGCTCCTTTAAACCAATTAAACAGTATGCTTAAAGCTGTTAAAGGGCAACACTTAAATTATGTATTATTAAATAATTAGAACGTAAATGATTACACACTTCTTAGTCTATACCACTAACCAGGCGAGAAACCAGTGTGGGGGAGACGTGTCTTCTGATGTGATGTACGGGACACATTTTTATGCTGCGCGCAGGTCCCTTTCTGTTGTCGTCCACCTCACCACCGGCCTTGTTAAAAAGACACTTCAAGTAATGTCTACCCTGATACTCCGCGCACAATTGCATCGCACAGGAAGTTATATGGCTCACACTCGCGTCATGTCGTGTGATATTTAACTTCTTAAATTAATTTTATACCCTTTCTGATAACTTGCGCAAATTAATTCTAAAATAAAAATTAATTATTTTATGAATAAATTATTTGGGGAGACACTGTCTACCTTGTCTCCCCTAACGCTTCACCACTGGGTTTAAAACAACCCAAAATTTTAGCTTATAAAATACACGTAACATTTATTAATAATAAAAATATATACAGTATTTTTATTAACTATGTTGTTTCGCTGATACCTGAAGTACGCTGATGATACTGTCATCATCTGTCTCTTCTTCTTCTTCTCCTCAGTCCAGTGGTTGGTGGGCAATTACTTCTTTGCTGCGGTGTAAGCGGGAGTCACGTGACCTGTTTACTACTGGCTGCTCCCTCGCCTCAAATGGCCTCTCCACACAACTCCAGGACGCACCTTCCGATATTAAGATTATACAACGCAACGTAAAGTATGGAGGAACATAAGAGGACAGGAATACAAGGAATAGAACCGGATAGGGGACAGGACAAACATTGCTTAGAATAGAAAAGCGACACATGAAAACAATTAAATGGCTACGCAGCCAAGCTGCAACAGATGATGTCGTTTACAGGATTAGTTCAGGAAGTAAGGATGAAATGGGAAATCTAGTTGGCTAGGCTAGAAGATGGTAGGTGATAACCGTGGCAGATAGATAGATAGAGAGAGAGAGAGAGAGAGAGAGAGAGAGAGAGAGAGAGAGAGAGAGAGAGAGAGAGAGAGAGAGAGAGAGAGAGAGAGAGAGAGAGAGAGAGAGAGAGAGAGAGAGAGAGAGAGAGAGAGAGAGAGGTTTATACTGGCGAGAGTATTTGAAGGTTACGAAATAGGTTCGTTCGGTTGGAGAGTCGTCCTCTTCAACCCATTTTCAGCTCATTTTTGAAAAATTAGTTAAATAAGATTTAGAGACGTGAAATAACTCCACAGATACTGGCAGTTCAGGGTTCACAACTTATTTAATTTCATTAAAATTAGTTGCCAAAAACGTTTGGGAGGCTTAGCATCTCCATACCTCTACCGGATATGTCTGCGATGATTACGAAGATTGCAAGATTGTAAGGGAAGATATGCAGGACGGAGGGATGACCTGACTGTGGTACAACGAAGTGGGGAAATATTGCTGAGAACAGAAATCAAGTGGTGAGGTATTCTCTCTGCAGTTGACAGAGAAACGTTAGTGGTGATACCTGTAAGATACAAGGACTATTTCCAAATTAACGTCAAATCAGCTGGTATACACAATGTGGTTGCATTAGCAACACGGCGCAGCGCAGTAACGACCAGTATCCTTGTACCAAGAAAATCCACGGCCTATTTTGTTTTGACACAATGAAACGTGGAGCCTGTAGTTGGCTCTCCTATAGACGCGGGACGGTATGGGGGGATTAATGACCAAGATTTGACCATGGGGGTTGTAGTCCAGGATTTATCCATGGTGGCATGGAAGCAGGTAATGATGATGATAGAAGATATATGGTAGTGATGGTATGAAGATACGGGGAGTGATGGTAGTAGAAGATATATGTTATAGACAGGCCGTTGGCGAGCTGGTGTTTCCTGGTTAAAGATTATCCTATAAGACTCTTACTGGCGACTGATCAATTGATGAGTCTCCCCCTCCAGTAAAATAGTTACACCACTGGTTGAAACGCCCATCTTTTGGTGCATACGTTCGAGACTATGCCTCGAACTACTGGACGGCTTTGGATGACGGAACTCTCGGTCGGTAGAAGGCGGAGCTAAACCGACCGACCGCTGCCAGATGAACGGTAGCATAGGGCTCTGAATCGTCGATATAACATTATCAGGCGATCGACTGTGTTCGCTAAGGAATCGCTGTCATGGGCCTCAGTGTCGCTTAGGGCAGACTTCGCGTATTCAGAAGGTTCACAGATCAGGGATATCGACAGACGCGACATACGCGTGCCTTACCGTTGGACAAATCGAAACCGATACATTTCGGCGAGGATTACAACCATCGTTTTACAAGAGAAGGTTTGGATAGCTAATCAGCGCTTTAGGTTATCAGCGCTTAATAGTGTCACCTCACCTTGTTGAGGACTGCTAAGCTGGTGCAATTAAGAGCCTATATAATTGTGTTGAGAATTAATATAGAATGTTTGTCACGTTTGTATATAATAAAATATATCGCTCTATTTTCGTTTCGCTTTACCAGCAATCGGAGGTTAATTTTAGAATAACCATCACATGTAGCCTCACACGCTGAGAGAACTAACCCTGGTGTGTGCGAGGTCTGTGTGTATCCGATACTTAATTATTGCATCGTGTCAGCAAAAAACACTTGTAATTTGCAAAACGTTGAGTCGGATACACGTACTTCACCGGATTAAACAAAAAAAAAAGAGCCAACGCTTTTTATAATGCGGTCTGCGGCTACGACGCGTCGTGGGCATGAGACCACCCCGGCAAGAGACAGTACGGTAGTTGTGCAGCTGATCGCGCCCCGCTGAGACGTAGAATAACAGTTCTCACTCAACGTGATTAACCACGAGCAGCAACCCGTGCTGGCCACGCGAAACTAACACGTCCACTTCAATGACTCCCACCCACGTCTGAAACAGACTTTTGTATTGCGTTTACAAGTGTTTCTGTTACGAATGAGAGCAAATTTCGGTGGTTTTGCATATGGTGTGTGTGTGTGTGTGTGTGTGTGTGTGTGTGTGTGTGTGTGTGTGTGTGTGTGTGTGTGTGTGTGTGTGTGTGTGTGTGTGTGTGTGTGTGTGTGTGTGTGTGTGTGTGTGTGTGTGTGTGTGTGTGTGTGTGTGTGTGTGTGTGTGTGTGTGTGTGTGTGCAATTATCACCGAAACGATCGATGTCTCCTGCAACTGTAGAATTATTTTGCCTATTTTTTGTCTTGCAAAGATAGGTTACAAACTTTGAAGGAGATCCAGCATTTGCTAAGTTGCTAAGTTGGAAGATATTAATTTTGTCAGACTATTAAAGACAGCGAGGTTGTATGTTGAATAAAATTCCTTATAACTTAATGCCCTACATATACTACAATTTTACAATTTTCCAAAAATTTCCATTTTTGGTTAGTGGTGCTCCTAAAGTTAAACATTTTTTTACAGTAAACATTACATTCGGATTTGGCTTAAAATTACCTCCAGACTGAAATTTTACAATTTTTTCCAAATGTTGACCCTTTTTTGGGTCTGGCGTCCTAAGACATTGAAATTTCTAAAACTGAATACTACATTCAGAATTTGGTTAAAATTTAACAAAGTTTGATAGGCACATGGATTTTTGAGAATTTACAAAAATTTGGAACACTCACATTTTTGTCTTCTCATTTTTTGGGAGGAATCAATCTCAAAATTAATAAGAGACTGTGGCGTTTAAGTATAGACTAGCAAGCTAAATTTTACGAAATCGGTTGATGCATTCAAAAGTTGACGTGAGACATACCCAAAATAGATAGACAGGCAAATGGCAAACGGCAGAGTGGAAACTTAAAAACTTACTTCGCTCTTTCAGATAACAGCATCGTCACAGATTCTCAGAGATGTAGCCTACTGTATCCACACCAGCTTTGCTGTCGAGACGGCTGATGAGCGGAGGGGGTCTACTGAATGATAGTGCGTGCTTGTGTTGGTGGGGTATTACTGGTTCTGTAAACATTGTTCAGTTGCTCAGTAGACTTATTTAGTTGTAATTTTCTGTGCGTATTAGATTGAGGGTTCGTACATTATATGTCAGTGTAATTTATTGAATCCTTTGTGAAAGTGTGTTTTTTATTCGCTACAACAAATACCATGTGAGAGACAGTCAAGGCATACCGAAACTGTGTTAAACGTATTTTAAATGTGTAGTATTACAGTGATGCGTGCAGTGGAATGGCATACGTCACCACATTTCTTGTTCGGTAGCAAAGGTGAACTGCTGATAGTAATTTTCCTTACATTGTTTTAAAAGAGTTATACAACTTTTTAGCACTGTACTATTTTGTTACAAAGAACGTGTGTTTATAATCTACAATCAAACCAGTTCCATAGCTTTATGACGAAGATGTCGTAGCGACGGTACTATAAGTTACTGTATAGGCCTATACTGCGAAAGTCTACGGTCCATGGTAATTCGTCTATGTCCCCACAGCGTAGATTTGTAAGGATGTGAAATCTAACAACTTTTATATAAAACAAAAAAAGCTGGTGGAGTATAAAGATGGGTTTCTTATAAAGGGCAGCGGGATTAAACAGCAAGAGAGGAGAGAGAGAGAGAGAGAGAGAGAGAGAGAGAGAGAGAGAGAGGAACTTACGGATTAGACGGATTAGAGAAATTAGGGTGTGGAGTGTGGAGCGGGATTTAATTGAAGAGTAGGGAAAAGGCATTAGTTTATGTGGTACGGGCTTGTTCTAACAATGGAAGACGGACGACTTTCAAAAATGACTATGAATTGGCCACCCGAGGAAGGAACTAAAAGAGGAAAGCCGTTTCGAATGAAATAATTTTAAAAATGTTGCCTCACACAAATTTGAAACACACTGGAGATTGCCTCATAAGGAATTGAAGGACAAGCAAGACCGGAAGACACTATTAGGCAAAAGACAAACAAAATAGTAATCTAATAACCAGAAAACGGTAGGGGTGAGAGAGAGAGAGAGAGAGAGGGGAGAGAGAGAAAGAGAGACATTTATTCGTCAAATAGAATGTTGTGGACTGACAAAATATATCAAGAAATAAAAATAGTCAATCTCTAAATCATTTGTACCTATGGTTGTGAAACGGGGAAGTAAATGAATTAGGTTAAAATATTTACGTAGGAAATGTAAAAATATTATGGGAAATGTAGAAGACAGGGTGGAATTTAGAGAATGGAGCGACGAACAATCCAAAACATTTGAGGACTTTTGAAGGTCGGCAAGAATATATTAGACCGACAGTCAAAGAGAAATATGTTGTACGGCCGTGTGGTCACTTTCAGAAAATGGACAACTTGAGATGGGTAAAAAAGTGTGGAAATGAAAATCTGAAAGAAGAAGTAGAGAGGGCTTTTGAGATAGCCTGGACACACAAAAAGCAATGGCAACCAGCGGACTACAGAGGGGTGGCCGAGCTTTAGGGCGCAACGAAAACGAAACACAATTTGGGTTGTTGAAAGCTCTGCACCGAAAGTAATGACTATTACATTTTCGATGAAAGTTCTTGAGTTAACTGTAAACTAATAATAAACAAAGGCTTGCACGGCTGGAGTCAGAAAACGCAAAAATTCCGTGCTGGACTTTATAGGACGTGGTCGCTCCCTCTACCGACGATTGCCGACTTCAGCAACGTATAGAGTACACAGTAGGTGTGGCCCGATATACCTATAACAGGTATTTTGGAACAATGTTTTTGTGGAACGGATATAACAGTGACTGAAAAGTTGAAATACCTGTTCCGATTCAATGATAAGTGAAAACTGAAAAGTCGAAATACCCGTTCCGATTACTCGCGACCTCGCGGTTCCGAGTCGCGGGACCACCCTATGCAACTAACGAATAAACAAGTAAACGAATATTACGAGTATTACGAGTACAAAGCCACTTTTTGGTACCGAATACTTCACTCTGCGCATGTGTCGATTGCCATACAAGTACGAAACGAAGGAAACGAAACAAAACACAGCGAGGTTCAGTTAATTTTTTTGACATATTTCGTTGTGCTACTACGTGCACTGTTTTCGTTGCCTGAGTTTCGCAGCTGATTTGTCTAACCAAAATGGAATCAATAATTTAATACTAACTCTATGTCAGTTTGTTTACTACTAGTAAAAACTTAAATTAGTATTCCCAAAGGGAGATAGGCCTGTAAATTCTCTTGTTTCTTATTTTCTTTTGAAAAGTTAGAGCTTAATAAAGTCACAGTGTAAAGTAACATTTTTAATACTTTTAGTTTCAATTTATTTCTTATAACAATTTATATAATACAGGTATAGGCCTATACGTATAATATGTATATAATAACAGGTATGAGTACGTATTATTTTTTTGGAACGGTTTCGTTCGTACCTGTTATTTTCAAATACTAGTTTAGTACATCTTTAGTTCACAGCAGACAGCAAACTAACTATTATTTGTCAAGTGTAAAATGGTTAAAAGACGTTAATAAATTATGTGCTTATTTTTCTGGTGTTACCTCTAAACACAGCTTCAGCAGCCACGTTTTGTAACGTGGTTTTATTAAGAGCGAAGTGTTGTTGACTAACAAAATTCATGTTCAGACGGGGACCAATAAAATAAATAGAACAACCAGCAACTGCGACTGTGTTACGGATTACATAACAGAACGTAACGACTCATTATGTGACACTGAGAATAAAAATAGCACAGAATATTACGAGTTCAGACTGGAGGCATAAGATTATTACGGATAAGATTGTCTGCGACCTATGTAAGGTGGTGAAGTAATAAAATAGTTAGCGAACGGTTCTACAGCGGTATAGTGAATGTTGATGTTCTTGCGAAGTGTTCATTTTCTTAATTAAACGATCTGAAACTGCGATTAGAAATTGCTCACTAAGAATAGTCTGTAACTATTTATTGTTTTCGCGCAGAATTTTGTTGTACTGTCTCCGATGTCGCTTTCATTTTACCGCACTAAAGACTGCGTTCTACGCAAAAACAACAATTACGCCTATGTACTATAATAGTATATATATAATAGCTTAATAACAATTTTCAGTAACTTTGTAATGTTTTATATTTGTTCTAATGTATTTTTGTACTATTAGTCCACCTGATATTCCTATCTGTTTCAGACAGAGAAAAGCGTCTGAAGAGGACACATCAGCGCATATGCTAGACACTACAAACTTACTGGCGTCGTGTGACACTCGTCTGTATCCACGATCCTCTGAGAAGAAATATTTTCAAAACAACCTCCAATCAAAAATTGCAGATCGCCGATCGCATTTTAAATCTTACCTGAAATCTTCTAATTTTATATTATTATTTTCATTTTTTTGCAATATTAAAGAAATTTGAATATTATGATTTGTTCCTATACAATTATCAATATACTTTTCAAAAATAATGTTTGAAAATGATAAATTTTTAAATGTTTATTAATTAATTAAAATGTATAAATTAATTTGAAATAAATAAATACATTATTTTTTATTAGTTATTAAGCTTTTGGGCTTAATAATTAGTGGTATTGTCCTTGGCTACTAACCTACAAGTCCCGTATTTAATGCCAGGGTGCACCATAAAAAAACGTGTATTCTTCAGCTCCCAGGTTGTTTCAGCTTGTGGAAACCGGTACTTGGGATACACATATATAGTTAATAATGGACGACTGAAGCGTAGCTTTCATGTATGGCATAGGTGGAACCTACCCTACTTGCCGCGCCTAAGCTACGTCGGTGGTATAACAATGAGATACAGTTGTTATTATTATTAATTTCTAAATGGTGACGAACGTGGAGTACATTGGCTAAAAGCAATCCCTTAGGTTATTTAAAAGATTTACGCGACTATACCATATGAAAGACGAAGTGGAGATTGTGTGTAAAAAACTGTATAATAAATGACAATCACCAAAACTGACTCCACCAGCAGAATGACAAACCTACCACATAGCTAAACTGGCGTTCCAGTGTGTAGGCAGAAGATGTTTAGACCGACCTAGGAAGAGGTGGCTCACGAACAGACCTCAGTTTAATCAATGAAACTGACGACGACGACGACGCTGGCGTTAATGATGAATTGCACGATTCCGAATACTGACCACCAAGAGAATTGTATTTTAGAGACTTGCAACGATGAAAACAAACTTTTTCGGCCGACAAAAGTCAAGATATAGCAGTGTCGACGGGCGCGTGATAGAAGTTGCAACCTTTGAAGTTATAATACAGGCTGCTATATCGTATATGCTTGTATGGAGGTACGATGCCGAAAAAAATAATATATGAATCGAAAGTTTCTTTATAGATGACAAAATATGGATCGACTGAGGTGGCAATGACTCATGGATCTCAAATAACAGATGGTGACAACTTCGGCTAACTTGTTTTTACCTCATTTTCTTCCTCGTATAGGCCTATATTTCTATGTTAGTATACATGGCTTTTCTATTGTGGATATTAAAACATTAATAGCCACTGAAGTAAGTCATAATATTTAACGATGGTACGTCAAACTCCGAAGTCGCAACTCTACTCGCCTTAAGCCTTGTATCATTAATAAAGAACACTTGCATTTTTACTACACAGTGCCGTGACATTTTACTCCATGGACTATTCTCCCCCGTCAATTGTTCCCTGAAGAACTGTAAGATTTCGACTTTTCAGACTACTCACTTCATGGTTTCCTCGTCCAAATAATTTTCTTTTTAGACAAAAATTGCCACTCTGCTTGGCTTAAACAATTTAGTCTTTTATGTTTTCTTTTTTTTTATAAATTTTAGATGATTAAAGGAAGAATATCTTAAAAATATGTTATGATCAAGCCAGCGCGAATTTATATTTTTTGTCATAAGACTTAAGTTAGTTGATTAATTTTTTAAACTTTTTGCGTTTTTAAAATTTTTATTTCTGTTTAACTTTTTTGTTTATCTTTTAATTTCGTCTTTTTAATGTTTCTTTTTTTACATTACACGTTACATAGGCCTATATCGTTAAGTCAGTATTCGTATAGCTGATTCACTAAGTAACTTTGAAGTTTGCGGTTATGATCGATTCCGCGCAAGTATTCTAAGACGTTTGTTTGCTCATATTGTCCAAATACTGTCTTGATCCTCCTTGGTGTGCCCAAATAGAAGAAAATTTTAAATATTGTTTTCTTTATTATCCGAATACTTGTAAAAAAAGAAAATATCTAAAACAATGCATTGATTAAGCGAAGACAGTCACAGCCCTACAAACGCAAAGTAACGTTCTTGTCTAAAAAATAAAATTATTTGGAGAAGAGGAAACGAGATAAAATAAAATGTTAGAACTCTGAACAGCCGAAATCTCACAACTGTCCGACGCAACTGTCCGCTTGGGAATCATCCGGATGCAATTGTCTGGATTGCAGAACCTCAGACACAGTGGCGGGTTTACAATAAGTACTGCAGAGCTCCAGAACGACCAGTCATATCGCAAAATTTTAATTGCATTAATGTATTTCTTATTCACACACATCAATTTATTATTCATAAAATTTATTCATATATTTGAATAAATTGTATTTTAATCATAGTGAACTAAACGTTTAATGAACGAGACTTGTTAATAAACTTGTTTTTACACAAATCAACATGTCGTTAACGGTAGCGCCCAATCCGCACTGTGAACGAGCCCTGCCTGTCTATTATACAGTCGTTCGATAACAGCAAGTCGGTAGGAACAGCATTGAAGCTTCAGTGGGTGTACTTCATGACTACCTTCCTTCGACAAGCGGCACCCCATCCTCAGCCTTACTTCTTAATGAACGTACACTATTCTGTGTGTCTGTGCATTATAAAATTATTTAAAGCTAAAATGTATAATTATTTTAAAGATAATTTTTCGGAACACAATAGATGAAAACGATAAAACAAAAAGAGTGACAATGATAAAACAAAAATGACAAAAGAAACTTAAATTTTAAAATTCACACTTTTTTTTTAAAATCATTAATATAGTTTCGTGCGGATCTGCTGTTAGAGACTGAACTTAGAGACAACCTTGTCCCGTAAAGACCTGCGTCAAAAATGGGACACACTCGTTTGGTAGACTTCGAATGTTGAGTTAAATTATTTCAGACGTTAAGAATTAACTAAAACATCTGATTATTAAATAAACTATAATAATTTACGAAACTATAATAATTGTCAAGAATAGAATAATTCAGTTTCCGGGCTTATTATATTGCTGATAAAATTATAAATTCTCAGTGCGGAAGGACATAATATTCCTGGCAGAAATAGTACGTTATTTTATTTCCATGTAGTGTTTTTGTTTCCGAAATTTTATTTCCTAATCAAAATGAGGGCAGGGCACGCACATACGCGCGCGCGGTCCCACGAATGCACACAAAAATCACACAATTTGCTTTATTTTTAGGTGTTATTCATGATTTTATGTTTACGTTTGTACACATTTAAACTGAAACATAAATGTTACACAAACACATACGCCTACTCACGATGCTAGTGGTTAATGTGTCCACCGTGGACAGAGATTTGCTTCTCATGTATCGTCGGTCAGTGTAACTAACTGCTATTCACAGAGTAACGGTTGGGGGCAGTAGGCGCTACTCGGAGTGGGGCGCTCCTTTTTCGTGCGGGGACGCTGGGGGTGTCTGTGAAACGTACACTCCGTAAATTCGCAGCTTCACTCTGAGCAACGCTGCACAGAGGACGCGTTAAAAAATCAATTATTAATTAGCTCCACGCGTTAAAACGTTTATATAATTTTATACAATTCAGTACGTTCAGTAAATATGTAATTCTCACGTGAAAACGGTGGTTCTAATAATTGTGAAAAGACAATAAATTGTTTTGTGAAATAAATTTACTAAATGAAAATAATTTGTCTTTACTTTTAATTATAATTTGAAGTTTTGCGTATGTTGTAAGTTATAAGATATTCTTTAAGATTATAAACCGAGGAACCCAATATCAAAAAAGAGAGAGAGAGGGAGAAAGAGTGAGTGAGAGAGAGAGAGAGAGAGAGAGAGAGAGAGAGAGAGAGAGAGAGAGGCAGCCAGCCAGCCAGCCAGGCAGACAGAGACAGTGATAGAGTGAGGGGAGGGGGAAAATTAAGAAAACCATGTCTTTAAACTGGACGGAACAGATAAATTTTATAATCCCTAAAGTAGAGAAGACTACCTTACGATACATTTTCCTTTGATGTAGTCTGAACATATTTCGTTTTTTCCAAACAATTTTATTAAATTTACGTAAGTACGAATATAAATGAAACAATATGTTCAGGATAAAGCCATGTAGTATATTCTAAACATAACATTTCACAAAAAGTTCCTATTCTTCCATCCTTCGATGATATTGATGTAGTAGGAAAAAAGAAAATGGTGTAGGAAAGAAAGTATGAAGGAGTCCAAGATCTACATAGGGTTATAATGCCTAGAAAAAATAACTTTGGTTACGTATTTGTAGGTAGCATTTAAAAACTTTTCCAAGAATGAGTTGTTGATAAATAGATAGATAGGTAGATAGATAGACAGATAGATAGATAGGGAGATATATATATATATATATATATATATATATATATAGAGAGAGAGAGAGAGAGAGAGAGAGACAGAATTAATTTGGACTAATGTCTCATAACTTGTTTTTTTGTCACTATCCCTTATTTTATAAAATAGAATGAAAATTCCTCATTATGAATGATACATTCAAACGAAGTACTCTATGGTAGGTGGAGTAGACTACCTATCACAGTTCCCACAGGTTGGTACCCATACTATCTCAGTTGCCTACTGGTTGCCTCTTCTGTCCTAGAGGGTGGGTCGGCAGGGGTGAGTGGAAACACCTACAAAAATAAAAATAAAAATAATAATCATTATTATTACTATTATTACAAGAATAACAGTTAATAGATTCATCATACTATAGTGACTTTACCGAAATAATAATAACACACAGCGAATTAGTAATCTCGGTAATGAAGATTAGTTAAACATTCAGGTCGATACATGACTGACGGATTAATGTGAAGATCGTATTTCTCTGGGTGGCGCACACGCATGCATTTGGTGGCATTTACTAGTCACACGGATGACGCGACGTCTACTTAGTAGACGGAACCGGAAGCGATAGCAGATGATATCCTGGAAACAGGTAACTCTACGCCACTTCCGTTGTGCGTGCACACAGGATTACAGTGTCTCGCTCTGTGGACAATCGACTGGAAATGTATCGCCGCGTTTTGTTTCAATAACACCGGCACCCCATAACAGTCGTTTTACACTAGGCCTGAACACCCCGTATTCGTTTGTGTTTATCGCGCGCGCGCACACACACCCGTCTTTCATCGTATTTCGACGGTTGTAGTATTTTTTTAAGAACATAATCAGCTGTTTAGGCATGTAGTTGCGAGCCTTATCTAGGCTTCTTTTTCTACGCTTCAGGTAGGCCTATTAGGCAATTTGCCTGTCCCGTCCACTTTAATACCACCGTAAATGTCTGTACAACGTATGGCGTGTGTATAAATAGTAATCAGTAAAAATATTATTAACGATGTTTAAGATACTCGAAATAATGAAAAATATATATGATGACAGGTTCGCTCAACACAAAAATGTTTATTTGAAGCCACTCGTGAGTAGATCAACATACTTTGGTTATTCACGCATAAGTAATACACATCAATTCTCAGAGATCCAGAAAATGAAAACAATTAGACATTTATAAAGATGTCACAAAATGGATGTCTAGGTAAATACTTGTACACATAAATACAATTGACATAACATATTCATTAAAACTGTAAAAAACTAAACAAAAATAGTTTATTTAAGGTTGTAAATAATGAAATGCCTACGACTAAAACAAACCCACCTGCATTTTGCATATAACCGATATCAGAATTGGTTCTGTACAAATATTACAACCATAGGAATAATTTTAATCTATATTATAGGCTATAAGGTAAAATTTTTACATTTTTACCTAAAAAACTTTGTGTTCCGAGTCGGTGGTGATATACTTATATTTAGTTAATCAACGGACACGTCATGGACAACAAAATCCAAGCGTTTAAATCAATTATTCTTTAAAACTTCGTATCTCTAATTATGCCTTTTCATCTGATAAAGATAACAAACATAATAAAATATGTATTTTATTAGTAAAATACGTAATACCATGATTAAATAAATAAAATTAAAAAATTTAATTGGGTAGGAAAAGTAAAATATATTTAATAACATACACGCCCTCACGGGTGTTTTATTTTTATTTAATAATAATATTATATTACTATTTAATTATAAAATAATGTGTTGTATTAAAAGATTATTTCATAGTATGTCAAGTGTATTCTATTCGTTAGACTATTATTTCATCATTACCAGCAACGATCCCTCGAATTATGTTCTCAGACATAAAAGCTTTTTTCTGAAAGCTTCTCATGTTTTCCGCTCAGTTGGATAAAAGGGTACTTCTCTCTCATCCTCAAAAAATTGTTTAATTACTTTCTTCAGCATGCGTTTACTTCTTTCCTTTCTAAATGTTGTTATGTTGACCTTCAAATTCATCCATGCACCTCATTGCCAACTCGGTAAAGGAGCATCACAGCGTAGACAGTGGTCAAAGGTATTCAGAAGACAGTGTATATGTCTTAACTTCGTTCATCCAGTAACCTTAAATTGCTAACACTTATTCAAGGTGAAGTTTTTTTCAGAGCTGGTAAGGTAGACTTCTATCAAACTCCAAAATAACATCTCTGTGGGACGTTCTTCTTTTCTTCTTCTCCGTCTTCTAACATCCAGTGTCTCCTTTTCCTCTTCAATATAATCTGCCCCACCCCCAAGCACCTCCCAATGTGCCACTGAATAAAATTTAGATCTAGCTCAGCAGAACAACAAAATGTTACGGTTTTTACCCAATTGGAAAATTTTGGAGGAGGGTTTGAACCCCCCCCCCCCCCCAAGATACTCATCATCCTACGCCCATGCTAGGGGCCGCGCCTTGCTGATGCAGTATTGGTGGCATTTTTGCTTTACATTGTTTTGCTTTTAGTGAAAAAAAAACTAAATTAATTTTGTTCATAACTTTTATAAATCCGTTTGGCGATTTGTTTGCATTGCGAGTCTGCAAAAACACCTAAAATGCTTGAAACAAGCTTGAATACTTTCATAATTTTGAATACCATTAATGTACTATCATCAATGTGGTTCTACAGCAGCGAGTTTCCAGTCTCCATATACTCCAATCTTCCATTCTCCTTCTGTAAGACCTTTCGCTGACGTAGCTTTCACGATTCTTTTGTTGTCATGTGGTCGAGGACGTCCTATTCATTTTCAATCCGTCGATACCCACATTGCATAATAATTTCTGAAAGGCTGTAGTCTCCGTGGTTATCAGTACCTCATAATTTTTCCCCTTTATGACTTCTATTGTTTTCTCTTTGCGTACCTGTCACGGATTGGCTTCGTTTCGAGTTCTCTCCAGTCTGGATTTTCTAGCTCATCGTCTGAGGAAATCCATTTCTTTGACAATAATTTTTTCTGTACAATCTTGGTCTTCGTTCTGATATTTTTTTCTTCGATTTAGGCGCCTGTGTCTTTGTTAGCACTGTTATGTTCATATCGGGTGACCAGATTTGAAATTTTAAAAAACGGGGAACTTCTTCCTCTTCTCTGCCTACTCCCTTCTACCACTACATACTGCTCCACGTTGAACTTTTTTAGTGTAAATATACATTAAATATTGTTACGACGGTCTACTCGATCGTCGTAGGTACAGTGGAAACAAAATCACAAGACACCAATTAAGTCACTAATTACCAGCTTTAATTTTCACAGTTAAACAGTTCGTAATTAACAACACAGTCTCTTACAACAAATCAAATAAAAATTGTTCACACGCAATAAAATGTCCACTAAAATTAAACACAATTGTATTACAGTTATCTCGCCCGATTATTAAAAACTTCACTAATAACCACTTGAACGCACACAGTAATATCGCCAGATAATCACTTGTAATCGCCCGACAATAAACTCGGACCGCACTGTAAATATATCGCAGCTATACTAAAAACTAAGGCCGCTGCCGCCATGTATTTATATCTCCGCTCACAGACCAGAACGTTCCAAACTGCGTCTTAGTGCCAGTGTGAACTACGTAATTAATTGCGGCCTTGACACAGTCCACGCGGCTGGCGGCTTCGAGAAAACTCTCGCGAAAGCGTCTAGAGTCACGTATGGCACACACATTAGAGCGAGATTCTTCTGGCACATTCGACAAACACGTAGACTGTTCTGTAATGTCGTAACACTGCCTCGTCCTTAAGCCTGTTCGTCCCGAACTGGCAAACCGTCTCTGAAGTAATACTCGACCAGGGGATCTAGGTGGACGTCCTTGCGAAAGATAATTCTCCGGTTCTTCGAATTCAGTCTCGTGTGATCCGAACATCACGTTCCCAGGAATGCGAGTCTTCCGCTCAACCACTAGTTTTGGTGGAATCACTCCTGTTGCGTCATGTAC
This sequence comes from Magicicada septendecula, assembly GCA_034769895.1. Taxonomy (NCBI): domain Eukaryota; kingdom Metazoa; phylum Arthropoda; class Insecta; order Hemiptera; family Cicadidae; genus Magicicada; species Magicicada septendecula. Next base: position 193,757,103 of record CM068373.1, on the reverse strand, counting down.
TGATGACCTAAACACCACTGGCTGATCAAAGTTTGTTTGGTTCTCGTCAACAACCTCTTGCGTAACATCATCTTCAGCCACTTTGCCGTCGGGCGCTTCTATCAGCTCAGGAACAAGCAAGAGTTTTGTCTCGACACCCATAGTTGGCTTTCCAATCACTTCTTTTGTCGTTACACTTATTTGTATTTCCTCTGCTAGTTCTTCCTCTATTTCCGCGTGCAATAGGGAGGTTTCCTCTTGACCAGACCTGTTGACTATTTCTTCGACTAATGCCACTCGCTTAATGGAATGGTTTGTAGACCCTGTCATTTTAGCCATGCAAAGCTTTATCTTCTCTTGGCCAACCTTCAGGACATTCTCTCTTAAGTACACAACGAATCCGTAGGCATTCATAATGCCCGTGCCAAGAATCACTTCATCGACAATGTCTGCAACGAGCATTCGGTGGCTAAACTCGAGAAGACCTAGGCGTACACGTACGTCTACCTTTCCTAGCACCTTGACGGGGCTCGCAGTCACAGTATGTATTGTACAAGAGCCAATTAGAGGCTGGCGGTTGCTGACTAAGTCAGGGCGCAGAATGGACACTTTTGCGCCCGTGTCAACTGTAAATGATGTTGGTTTACCTTCCGCAAATCCATTAACAAACAAGTTTCTACTGATCTTATGTAGCGTGGAAACTGTGTGCTGTTCTGGGGCTTTACTTCTCCAATTGGTGCGATCGCTCTCTTCTCTCGGTATCTTCTTCTCCCAACAGTCTACCTGTAGATGACCACGTTTTCCACAGTTGTAACATTTCGGTCTTCTGTCTTTTTCAAATCGTTGCGACTCTCTTGAACTTTTAAATTGTTTGTCCAACATTATTTTTCTGCACCCATCGTAACGGCAATGTGATACAGGGATCTTCTGTCTGCAATGTGATGGCACAAACCCATTAATGTAGCGGGACGCTGACTTGGCAGCTTCAAACTCTAGGGCGTGGACAAGAGCTTCTGAGCTAATTCGGTGCCTTGCCATTCGTAACACTTGCTGAAGTTCACAATCTCCGATGCCATCAATAAATGTCTTCACCGCAAACCATATTCCAAAATCTTCTGGTGCTTCAAGATAGGCCAATCTAATCAATCTGTCGATACTTGCTTCAAACGCTTGAAGACTCTCCCCGGAACATTGTCGTCTTGTTCTCAACTGAACGTAGTACACATATCGCAAATGTTTATCACCATACCGTAACTCTAGAGCTTTTATCATCTCGGCATAGATATTCTGGCTGTCAGGTGGGCACTTTCTGTAGTAATTCTGCCGCGGGTCCTTTTAATGCAAGAACGAGTGAGACTGCCTTGTCTTCCTCTGTCCAATTATTTGCGCATGCAGCAGCTTCAAATTGGCGTAGGTACGTTGCCCAGTGACTGCTTCCGTCAAAGATTGGAGCTTTGACATGAACTGTGCCTACTGCAGGCAAAGTGACTTTCTCTGTTAACTTATTTTCTCCGTCTTTTTCTGTCTTTATTATTGGTACACTCTGTTCACAAAGTTGTTTTGGTTGTATCTTCAGGCACTGCACAACTTCACTTTTAATTTGTTCTCTTATGTTTGCCATTGAGTTTTCTACTGCAGATATTTTATTTCACACGGATTCTTCTATGATAGACATTTTTTGTAGACATTGATTCTTCTATGACAGATATTTTTGTAGACATCGATTCTTCAACAATCGAGACAGATTTTTCTACTTCAGCTATTTTTAATGTCATTGATTCTTGTACCTCCGATATTTTAGTAACTTGCTTATTATCTCACCTCGTAGGAGACTCAATTCTGCGGTACTGCGTTCTTGCATCTGTTTCTGCTCCTGTATTAATGCTTTGATGTCTTCTGTTTCCTGCTTACGTTTTTCATCCTGTCGTTTTTCTGCTTCTTCCGCCTCCTGTCTGCGTTTCTCATCTTGTCGTTTTTCTGCTTCTTCCTGTGTCTGCCGCAGCAGTGTTTGTAAAGCTTCCATCATCTGACTGGCATCCATGTTTACCGATTAATTACGAATTACACTCGTCTTGTATAAAGTGTCCACTGTTTCCACTGTTAACCGTTCTATCCCAGTTCTGACACCACTGTTACGACGGTCTACTCGATCGTCGTAGGTACAGTGGAAACAAAATCACAAGACACAAATTAAGTCACTAATCCCCCAGCTTTAATTTTCACAGTTAAACAGTTCGTAATTAACAACACAGTTTCCTACAACAAATCAAATAAAAATTGCTCATACGCAATAAAATGTCCACTAATTTTAAACACAATTGTATTACATTTATCCCGCCCGATTATTAAACACTTCACTAATAACCACTTGAACGCACACAGTAATATCGCCAGATAATCACTTGTAATCGCCCGACAATAAACTCGGACTGCACTGTAAATATATCGCAGCTATACTAAAAACTAAGGCCACTGCCGCCATGTATTTATACCTACGCTCACAGACCAGAACGTTCCAAACTGCGTCTTAGTGCCAGTGTGAACTACGTAATTAATTGCGTCCTTGACACAGTCCGCGCGGCTGGCGGCTTCGAGAACACTCTCGCGAATACGTCTAGAGTCACATATGCCACACACATTAGAGCGAGATTCTTCTGGCACATTCAACAAACACGTAGACTGTTCTGTAATATCGTAACAATATACATTTTTTATTTAAAGAAATCGGTAAATGTTAAAATCAACATTATAATTAGTTTTAGAGAAACACAGTTTTAAAGAATCATTTTATTTTCTTCTAATGGGCCGGCACTACTTAATATACATAAAGGTGCACCGAAATAACTTTGGAAAATACAATCACAAGTTTTATCAGTAACAAAGGAACCATAATTCCTGTAGGGGTACGATTGTGCCGGTGTTTGCATAACCCGGCGATCGAAGGTATAAAAATTTTTTTTTCTAATAATAAACTCGTGTATTAATGTCAGTTAGCGCGGTGATATTGGGAAGGCCCTGTCAGACAGCGCGCGCGATCTCGCGGCAAGGTTTGGTGTCCGTTGCGTTGCTGATGTAACTTTCAGTTCAACACAGCCTTTCACTGAAACAACAAGCTCTCTCTCTCTTGGACAGTCTACTTGGGCACTTTTCTACTCGTCTTGATGGCAGGCTAATTTTTCGAGACTTCCCGGTGAGTGACTTACAGTATGGTATAAAATGATTTAATAGTAAGGGAATAATTAAACTCAAATGTATTCAGCCAGATGGGAAAGTCAGAATGCACGTGTTGCGGTCAGACGTGTGTGTGTGTGGTAAGAAATTAATTGATGTTCTAGTGCATACCGCCAGTAATTTTTTTAAATTGTTGTTCAAGTAACAATCATTTGTTTAATTATTGTATAAAATCATAACTAGAGTAAGTACGTTATAGACAGAGTTGAATCGTGTTGGTTATGCATGAACACGCACTGGACCGGAAGTGTGTAGTTTTCTTTAATTATATCAGTTGAAAGTAAATTGTGAGACCGCCCTTAGATGAGATACTGTAACTCTTTTAATTGTGTGTAATTGTAAGGGCCTTTAGTGTGGTCATTTTCTGCCAAATTACGATATTTGTTTCGCCACGTGGCAAGGTGGCCCCAACATGCATGATTATGTCGGCACTTGTTAAATCTGGTGCGAGTGTCTCTTTACTATGCACATTTTTATTATTTTTTTTATGAGTTCATAATTACCTTAAAGACATAATTACTCCTCAGGCAATTTTCAAAAAAAAAAAACTTTTATGCTTTATCTTGGGTTAGTTGGGAGCTACAGTTCTGATGTGTAAAATACTTGACTAGGGTGCAAGTTTTAGTGGACAGTATTTTTAATCCTTTTGCATCCTTAGGGTTCTCGCACCTAGACGGAGACGTGGCCCCAGCTGGTGTACTGCCGCCTTCACCAGTCATGAACCACCCGACACTCGTCTGTTCCGAGGAGGGAGCTTGCTAACCAACCGTAAAGATGTTATTCTGCCGCTGCAATTAAGGTGATATGAACTCTATTATTATTTTTTTATTGGCCTGGGCCGCAGTACATCCGTGTTACAAATTGTTTTCGAACCATGTGCTTACTCTGCTAGACAGTCCGATCAAGGGTGTGTCACCAGGACATTCACTATGAACATTATTATAACTATTATAAAATTATTCTATAATTATAACGTACTATTATTGTAATTGTGTGCTGCACTGTGGGAGCGCGCCAGAGCTTATTTTTGCTTCCTTCATAGACTTTTATGCAAAGGCCGTTAGAGTTATTATTCTTTCAATCTGGGTTTAAGTCATGTGTTTCTTGATTCTGAACCGGCTGGCTCAGGGCGGGGTTCATATTTTATTAATTTTATGCATGTAAGGGTTGGGGGTTTCGTTTTCAGGCTGTTTCCGGGTGTTAAAAATTTACATAGTTCTTTTTTGACACAAGTTAGGCACACGTTGGTACCGTTTCATGCAGGTCTGATACCTGTCTTGCCTGGTCTGGCACATTCTGGCACACTTCCACAGCTGCTAGAATACAACATGCTGTGACTTTAATTTTCTTTATGCACAGATGGCTGATATTAAAATTGTATTTTTTTTGTGGGCATATACTATTAATTTTGAGATTATAAAATCATACTGGCAGTACTGTTTATTGTAACTTAGGTTCTGACTTGCTTGCTGGACTGGTCTGTTTAATTAAACCATTATGATTAAAGAATTAATTCCTGATATATAGACATATATATTTGTAACAAGATTTAACACAAGATTTAACATTTTGTAAAAATTATGCCAGTTGTTTTAAACTTAAGTGATAAGGGTTTTTACCACTGTTGTATACAGTTCAAAAATTTAAAGATTTTGATATACTTATAATATACAATTTCTTAGATGTTATAAAATCATATGGGCTGACATGCCTCTCTGACTTTGCAGTTTTAGTCATTACTATCCATTCGGTTTCTTAAAAAAAAAATTGCATTTCATTTTTAACGGAGTAAAGGGGTTGTGGTTTTTATGAATTAATTCCAGCTGTGGCTGGAAGCTTAAATTTATTATTGCAGTTTGGGGGCTTTATGGAATATACAGATTTTCCTCCCAGTTATATGCGGGTTAGCTCGAATATACAGGCTGTCTGCCAGGTTGAACATGAGTTTTAGTTGTAATGTATATTATATGTATATGTGTCTTTATGTTCCAGTATGTGATGTTAGTGTTAAGTGTTATCAAGGGGGGATTTATATAATTTATAGGATGTTGCTTAAGGAACCAGACTGATATATATATATGGGATGAATTGAAATGGCCTTGTTGAGACTGATTTGTTAATATATTGGGATTATTTATTTATCAAGCTTATTGTTATATTTGCACCTCAAGGGAATTGTAATTTAATATATGTATGTAACGAATTATGGGATGGATTGAAGGGGCCTTATTGAAATTGATTTGTTAATATGTTGAGATTATTTATTTATTTATCAAGCTTATTGTTATATTTGCACCTCAGGGGAATTGTGATTAATATATGTATGTAACGAATTAGGGGATTCAGTACGAATAAAAGATGGTTATTACTGTTTACCGACCGAGTTTTATTGCAAGTCCCGTCTCACTGGACCCAGCGCATTTTTGGCTTATCTAGGCCTTCCGCCTAGTTCTAAATAACTAGTGGCCTCTCTTTCCAAAAAAAAAAAAAGTTTGTATTTTTTTTATATAAAGCAAAAAATGGAAAGAGGGGTTACACGATTCAGTGTCGATATTGTAAGGCCCCAAACTAATCCAAGAAACTTTTATACACTTCTTCTCTACCTAGACTGGTACCCATTTGATTATAACTTCAAATTTTTTTACTTACGTAATAATAGTAATAATAATAATATTAGTAGTAGTATAGTGGTGGTTTCTTTTATAATTTTATTTTACAGCATGCTCCATTACAATTGTGTGATACTAGATGCATCACATATTTTCCTTATTTAAATAACAATATTTTTATACGCTTACATCAAGTAATTACAAATACGTATTACATAACATATTTCACAATGCTTTTGTGTGAATATTTGATTATTTACAATAAAATAACTTATTAGATTTCAATTGCACTAATAAATGTTTTTAATTGTTTCAGATATTTCTTTATAATATCTTCTTTTGTAGGTGGCCAAGTTCCTGATTTTTCTACACTATTGATTAAATTTTTTCTCTGATTTTTTAACACCTCACAGTCATATATGATGTGATCCACTGTTTGTTCTCCTGCATTGCACTGCCACATTGGGTCGTTTATAATCTTGAAGCGGTGAAGGTAAGATTTCGTTTTTCCGTGGCCAGTCACCATTGCCGTGAAGTTGGGAGTCATTTTGAGTTTTGTTTGTAATCTGTCTTTGATATTAGGGAAGAACATTTTAGTTACTGTATCTTTCGTTGTTTCCTTCCTTCGTTTTCCCACTTATGTGTAGTTTCTTCGGTTAATTCTTGAATCACTGCACTTTTGGGTATTTTTTCAAAAGAGATTGCCATTTCATTATTCCATGCTGCTGCTTTTGTTAGCCGGTCTGCCAGTTCGTTACCATAAACCCTTACATGAGCCTTGATCCATTTGAAGTTTATTCTCCAGTTATTGCTATTTAGCATCCCTGTAGCTTTCCTTATTTCTTCTATAAGGTAGTTGTGGTTGCTGCGATTATTAATTGAATCTATTGTTATTCTGCTGTCCATATATATTGTTGCTTTCTTAGCGTTTACTTTTTTTATATGTTGTTAAGTCTCCGTGGATCTCTTCTAATGCCTTTAGAATTGCAAGTTGTTCAGCTTGATTATTTGAGCATCTGTTATCGAGTTTCAGCATTAGTTTTCCTATTAAATCATTTTCAATGAATATGGCAACACCTGCACCTACTCCGTGTTTATTTTTACTGACGTCAGTGAAAATTTAAAGTTTATCGTCCTTGTTCTCTTTGTTAGTTTTTATTATGTTTATACTGGCCGGATGCAGCCAGTTCTTGGGCTCTATTTTATAATCGATCTCTGTTCGCTTTCCTTTTCCTTTTGTTATTTGGTACAACTTTGCTGTTTCCTCTGCCTTTAATATGACGGGTGTCAGTCCAGTTAGTGTGGATAGGGCTTCACTTGACGTTGTACGGGATGCTTTTCCAGTTTTAATGTTTATCAGCCTTTGAACCCTGGTGTACTTTATTCTGTTAGCTTTGTATATCAAAGCGTCGATCCATACGGGTGCTCCATACAGCATGAGAGGTAAAATTGCACCCTTGTGTATCGTCTCAAGTGCTTTGGAATTAAGTCCCCAATTAAGTTTAGCCGATTTAGATAGTGTATGGATTAATTTGATACATCTTTCTGCTACGTACTTTATGTGATCATTAAATTTAAATTTATCTTTGATGATGATATATAAATATTTCATGGTGCATACTTGTTCCAGCGCCCTGCCATTAAGGTATATTGATATTTCCTATCTCTCTTTTCTCTTCCTTCTAGATATAAGCATTACTTTTGATTTCTTTTCGTTGAAGCATATGTTGTTATCTTTGACCCATGATGCTACTTTAGATATATCCATGTTGGTGACATTTTCGGCTTCGCTGCTAGTTTCCCCACTCACTGCCAAAATAAGGTCATCAGCAAATGCTATTGCTTTTGTTGTCTTGTTAAAATTTAGATTTAATAGGGAATTGTATTGGATATTCCAAAACCCTGGTCCGCAACATGACCCTTGTTGGGAATCCTTTTGTCACTTCTCTCTCAAAGGTTGCAGTGTTTGTTGTCAAGGTTGCAGTTCTTTCGCTGAAATAACTTTGAGCTGTTCTATACAGATTTTTAGGATATTTAAAGTTCTTTAATCCGAGAAGAATGGTGGGCCACCAGCCAGCAGCAAAAGCACCTTCACGTCTAGGCTAACAAGTATAATAACGTGGCCTGTCTCTATTCCTTCCTAACGTACTCCTTTAGCGACATAATTGCATCTGTTTTGCTTTACTGTGGTGTGAATCAATATTGGTTCTGATATTGGTTGTTGATATAGAGATGGTCAGGGGTGCCGATCCCACCCAACCCCTATGACGCTTCCCAACCAATTTTATAAAAAATCCTCCCCTTTTTCTGACAAGACCTCTTCTCACTTTTACAGTAAAATTTCTTACCTAATCGAGCAAAGGCCGGGGCTTCCTAACTCAAAACTATTACAAAATATTACCTTTTACCGAAACGATATATCGGTTTCGGTATCCTCAGTGCTTCCTCAGTATCTTCGGGATCCTCAGTGCTTGCCATAAGCCGCCACACGGTGGCACCTTGAACTCGATCTGTAACCTGTTTGAACCATCGAGTAGAAGACTAGATCCTTTTTTGCATGCACACTGCGCCTACAGCCCGCTCGAAAAATTCAACTGGGTAGATTTATTGTGCGTCTGATACGTGTCCGTTATAAGTTTTTTACAGTTTTGTAAAATTTGAGAAGATTTTTCATGCATAGTAAAACCCCTGGATATGGTTCATTATTCTATTAATTAGAACTTTCTCGAGTACTTTTCATGTTAAAACATTAAGGACACCTCTTACATTTAGCAGTGGTGGTGGTGGTAGTAGTAGTAGTAGTAGTAGCAGCAGTAGTAGTAGTAGTAGTAGTAGTAGCAGCAGTAGTAGTAGTAGTAGTAGTAGTAGTAATAGTAGTACGCCTACTAGCAGCAGCAGCAGCAGCAGCAGTAACAGTAGTAGTAGTAGTAGTAGTAGTATTAATAATAATTGTTTTACAGGGCTTTGACTCATTCTTACCTTACCAATCCATCGACTGGGACAGAAGAGACGTCAATCACAGGAACAAGGAACAAACGGTCTCAATCTCATTACATCACACTTGATAATATCATTCACATTGAGGGATTTTATGATTGTGACAAAAAACAATAGAAGACATCAATTCAAATTAATTCATACAACAAATCAACTCTATGAATATAATGCGACAGATCAAATTAATGCAAGTCAGAAAATTTCATTTTTCTCTCTCGTGCGAAATTTTTAGAGTAAATAGTTAGATTTAACAATCCGCTGTGAAAAGCCTAAAATTCACTTGTTTCCTAAAAACTTAAAAACTCTGGTTAAAACACATTTTTTAAATTGATACACGTCTGCTATAATCATTGTAAGTATGTAGATTACTCTGACTTTGGAGTTTCAATTCAAAAACGAATTTTTACTTTAGGTTTTTTGAAAGTTGGTGGTGCATTCTTATTCCTTTAAATTGAAACATAATTTAGATTTTTTTCTGAAATAGTGACGTAGCCAGTTGGGAATCGATTAATGGAAAGAGGAAGTGAGCCTATCAATACTTGTACGTAGAGTCAAGTATCGCAGCGAGAGGAAATAATAGACATGACACAGGATAGACACCCGACACCATGTACTAATGTGTCTCCCTACAGTACATGGTACATGCATTGTTCACTTTGTTTAAATACACGCTCGTACTCATTTACACAAAGCCGTACGGTTTTCTTTTCGGGTGAACGATTTTATAGCATTTATTGTCTTTACTCGCTTTTGTTTTGATTTTGGGGAGGGGCAAGTCAGTGATCTGTTGATGGATGTCTCATTTATGACACATTTCGGCTTTATCTGTAGTAGTCAGTCTTGAATGTCTGCCTAGTCCTTTCCAGCGACCTTTCCAAACCATTATCGCTGGATGTCAATACAACCACTAATGAAGAATACGGCAGATGTGGCCGAAACGTCTGATTTGAAGAAGATATCAATGAGTGGTCTTAAAATTAGAAAAAAAACAAAATTGAGTATTAAGTTCCGTCCGAGGAAACTCTTATTGCCTGCGTTTTAACGGCTCTGGGTGGATGCCTGGGAGTCAGAACGCTGATACCAATATATTAATTTTCGGTGTCTCACCGTTCCCTGAAACAACACAACCGGACGCCAACTATATCACCATCGGTGCCGCTGTGAACAGATACTTCAGCTGATTTGGGGCTGACTGCGCCAGAGGAAAACGGGGATGATATCGTCCTTGTCAAGTAGCTGTGAAGACGTTCTTCCCAGTACGGTGGCGCCTAATGAGCAGTTGAGAAGGGAGAGAGAGCTAGCAAGCGGCTACCGACTTTACAACGACCAGGTGGATTAGGTCGCGTGCAACCTTTGCTGCTGGTTCCTTCGGCCGGAGACCTCTGGTTGGGCAACATTAGTCGGGTCTGCGACCATTCTGGTACTTGTGGATCCCCGTTTGGTCAGCGAGCAGCGTATCTAAAACTGACACCACGGGATCGTGAACTTCGCCTGGCCGAGGTTCTATCTACAGCGTTCAGTGGATTAGGAAAGGTTTCGCGGTGGCTACTAGGTTTCATTTCCACTAGAGCCAAACACCCTTTTGTAGCGGATGTCTTACTATTTTTTACACGCAGGTATGTGTGTGGTATTAAACGGTCTTCGTCGGAAGTATGCCATGTCCTGTCCACAGAAGCGGCCAGCTCTGAAGCATCTTTTACGCACTTTGTCTGAAGCATCTTAATCTGTCTATGTTAGCTCAAAATACTCCGTCTCTCAAAAAGGCGGATCCAATAAAATTCTATGTCGATTCGATATTTTTAGACATGAGAATTGGTTTTAAAGTTTGTACTGGGTTTTCGCAACGATGTAACATAGAGCAGCATTCATCAGATACCAGATCAGTCTGCGAAATAACTATCTCATTATCGTTATCAATTGATGATGTAAAACAAACAGTTTCAACTCCTTCACATAGGCCTATACAATGATACCACACATACGCGCGCGCGCGCGCCCACACACACACACGTTTACTCAAATAATTGATCTGTTGTGTTTGACATTTTCTTTTGTATTCATACACAGGTCCTGATGATGACAATAAATATTGTCGAAACGTCGACATAAATAATTTAAAATTAGTGTATAATTTTTCACCGATCCTTACAAACCCTTCACCGAAGAATTTAATTCATTGACGATCACTACGAATTTAAGGAATTATCATCATCATCTTCATCTTCTTCTTTTTCTTTTTCTCCTTTTCTTCTTCTGCAATAACAAATACGTTTCTGAAAGCCTATTACAGTACCTACCGTTTTCTGAGTACACTTAAATCTCTCTCCCCTCTGGCCGTTATAGATCATCTTGAGGTGGTTTGTCTTGAGGGATTATTACTAGAATGGTCATACAACCTACTTTAATTATTTTTTTATTCTTTTATTCGGAGATTGTTTCTCCGTTTGTTAGTGTTATTTTCCCTGTTTATGAGTATACATCAAATAGTGTTTGGTCAAAATCCCATTTCTGATAACTGTCTTACTTTCGTCTTGTTTTGATATTACCAACTAAAACAATTGGTAGACTACTACTGGAGTTAGGTACAAAGCGTTTTCTTTCGTCGTTGTTCTCAAGCGTCTTCTGCATTGTTTCACAGATGTTTCTGTTGTTTAACAAATTTTCTGTATTTTTATTCAGATCTACATCACACTCATTAGCATTACAAATTTCACAGCTCTAGTAATTGTAATTGCTGACTTCTTCTAACATTTAATTTTGTACTTCTTTCTTGGTTCTGACAACTAGACAGTTGCAGCGGGAGAATTTCAATAGACAGTGTCCCCTACTAATATCATCCTGTTACTACTTGTTTGTAAAACTTTTTTTAGACAACACATTTTATTGCTGAGTTAGGTTTTTTATGTAACCAAAAATACAACAAAAAAGTTTGCAAAAAATATAACCACGGTAATCTTCTTTCTCCACATATGTTTTCCCACATTATGTGGGGTTGATGATTCTGATACCTTGTCTCCATTCGGTGCACTTCTTTCAGTATAATCCATGCACCTCCGCTTAGGCCTGAATCTCGTTCTCTCATCTGTACCTCCATCTCCAGCACCCTTAATACCACATATGATTCTTCTCTTCTCTTGACTTGACCATACTACTGTAGATGGTAGATGAAACAAAATTCTGCATACCAGATCGATGTAAAGTAGGTATATCTGACAAACTACATCGGCTGAAAATTATACAGGGTTAATTCTTCTTCATCGATGGTGCTACAGGCCAAATCGAGCCCTGGCCTCCTTAGTTGATCTCTTTCAGGTTTCCCGTTATCCCGGAGTTGACCTTTCCCTCCCAAACTCTTGCACTTATTACTTTCTTGACATCCCTTGCTACACTAACACTCCACCGCATTTCGGTTTTTCAGCTGGCCGTTTTCCTCCTGATTGGCCCCCGTACACTTTTTGGGAGGCTCTGTTTTCGCAGCGTATGCACTGGCCATTTGAGGCGCTTCAGATTTATGTGGTTCGAGGGTTTGGATTCCGTGTAAAATGCGTAGACCTCATGAGTGTACCGAATTCTCCAGGTCCCTCCTTCGCTCACAGATCCAAATGTCGTACGCAACACCTTCGCCTCAAAGACGCCCAGCATGTTACAAGATTTCTCCTAGTCGGATTCGTAGGGTACCACCGTTCGGACAACGGTTTATACGGCTGAAGCTTAATTTAGAGTCATAAGGCAGAACGTCATGCGGTTTCTTGCAGCCAGTCTCCTCTGGATCCCTTTCGCCTCGTCAACATTTGTGGAAAGAGCGGAACCCAAATAGCAGAATAATAATTAACTATGTATATTCACAATTACGTTGTTAGAAGATGGATGACGTTAGGAGATCATAATATTTGTCACTTCCAATTTTTGTTTCAATCCTCCGAAACAAAATTCTGCATACGCCTGTGACCAAATTGATGTTTCCATTTGAGGAAGTATTTACGGTGCACGTTCATAAACAGTACCCTCCCAAGTCGGTAAAAGTGACAAACCAAATCGGCGACAAAGTATACAAGAAAACAGTATAGGGTAGACTAATATTAGAGCCTAATACATACCATACCATATTAAAGTCGTAGCTACTCTAATGTTTTACAGCAAAAAATATTTACACTAAACACAGACAATTTAGACATCTTTATATTAACTGTAAGAAACAAAGCTTCTTTAAATGTAAAGTTTTCAGGGTAACTTGTCAATCTATGCTTACGCGCGCGCCCCTTTGTGGGTCTTGCACTGTTAATACGCACACCATACATTATCAAATTAATTGTGAAAAAATCTGTACGATAATAAATCGAATGCGGTGTAAATCCCTTAACCATTGTGTCGGCCACCCTAATTGTTTGAACAAGAGTGGCTGGTCGCTTTATTCTCTACCCTTCGGTACTGTATCAAAGCGCTTCGATAAACGCCACGTGCCCAATGTCCACACGCTTACACCTGTATTTACCTGTGTAAGGTCGGACAGTATTAATCTACCGTGAACTGTGTACTTATGTATTTATATGACAATGCTATTGTAGATTTTTGAACTGTACCCCTATTTACACTGAATGGGTAAGAAATAGTTCACTGCCTCTGTTGGTTGACGGAACGAAGGTGTTTCGCCTTTTAAACAGTTGATTATTTTAAATTGTAATAAATAATAATTATGTATACCTATATATAGCCTAATGGAATGCTGTTAGCATATTACCTCGAAACCCAGCTTCTCCAGTCTTTTTGGATGAATCGAGATGAAACGATACGAATCCTTTTGCATCGCCTTGAGAACACTAAATAGAAAAAAGTTTATCTCTTAAAATATTTCCCTTAATCACTAATAAGTATGCTGTAAAAATGTAAAAAGATTATAAACAATGCATTTAACGATTTTAATAACTTTTAAAATATTATTTCGAAAATATTATTATCTAGAGTGTTTTGGGATTGCTTATTAAGAATGAGGTTAAAATTATAAATTAAAAATGGCAAAAACAACTTAAAAACAGGGTAATTGGGTTAAAATTTAACATCAAAATAATTGTATATATTTTTTATAGTTATGAATTACTATCGAAGAAATAAAAATTGCAAGATTGTATCGAGTACAGGCACTAATGAAGCGACCTGGACATAGTCAGTTTTTAACTGCAGCTTTAGTAAAAGATGGAAACTAAACCGTGTAAACAGTTAATAGTTCTTGAGAAGTGAGCTACATGCAAAAGGCGTGTTTGCCTTAACTTTTAAAATTTCTTTGACAGCTTATTTAGCTACATAACGAAGCGTGTCAGACCGTATTTCATTCTCAGCTTTACCACTCAGGATGCTGCATCATGGAATGGACGAAACATTAGGTTCTATAAATAACAAAACGTGGTTGTTGACCAGAAAAGTATAGTTCATAAACTCTTTCTGGTTTTGGTGTATCGAATGCTCTCCTTACGGTTTAGGCAATAGGCACGATGTAAGCGTGTTGCGGTATCAAATGTACGAGCTCGTACATGCTTAAAGGAATAAACGTTGTCTCCTCTTTCGGCAGCCCCTTCTCTCACTCTCTCTCTCTCTCTCTCTCTCTCTCTCTCTCTCTCTCTCTCTCTCTCTTCTGTCTCTCTCCCTCTCTCTCTCACACTCTCGCTCCTTCTCGTTGGCTACTTACTTTGTAAACAAACCTTACTTTTTTCCTGCCCTAAAAAAACTATTATAAGGCCAACGACTTGCTATGGCTTTAAAATATGGACGCTTTCTGCGAGGTCTAAGGAAACGTTAAACATCTTCTATGTTTTGCTAAACTTTTTCTTTTATCTTCGGAGTTTATTAAATATTTTAAATCTTTAACTTTTGAATTTTTTACGACAGCCCGAAACCCGAAGACGACACTAAGGGCGTGCAGAAAGGAAAGAAAAGGAAGAGATCGACAAAGAAAACATAGGAGAAGATGAGCGGGAATTAGGAATAAGGCGTTAAAGGATGATGAACTGCGGTGGACAGAAATTGAAAGATGCTAAGGGGCATAATTTCGGGCTGCCTGCCACACAAATAGTAACTAGTATTCAAATTCTGTGGATGGTTACCGAAGATGTTGATGCAAATTAGGTGTTGAACTGTCGATAATAAATACTTCAAAACGCGTTAACAGAATATGCTACTGAAACTCTGTTCTCTCAGTGTTAAATGCACATACCTGTTTATTACCAAGACTCTGCAATCTCTACATTGTTAAACATAGTCTGCCTGAATCTGTATGCGCCTAGCCTGTGTCAAGCTTGTCATGTAGCGTTGAATCGGCAACCAGGCAACGTGTTTGCAATAACGTCCAACAGGAATAGCCGACGTTTGCAGACTTCTCGATTAACGTTGCAACATCTGGAATTTTATAGATAATTGTTTCTAGTGCGTCACAAGTGACTTTGATTGATTGTGCGGATTAACGTATTATTGCCTCAGCCATAAGCATAGCAATCGGAAGTCTTAGATCTAATGGGTTTTTAAAATTTTTACACTGTCCCGAAACATGCTCTGTGCACCAAGCACATTGTCCCGTTAGTAAAACGACATTCTCCTATTCAGTCCACGTAGAAGGGGCATTTCCACAATTAGTATTCGTCAACTGCAGCTTATCATATGCAATGAATACGACCCATCTCATGTAGTCATCATTTTGCTGTCGATGCGGGCCTTTGTTTAAGTGATAAAGTGCAAAGCATGTCAACAACGCAATTACATAGGAGGAGATAAAAACTTAATTCCGACTAATTAAGACTCACTTGGATAGTCGACGTTAACTAATAAAACAAAGCAGTATTATAAGCTGTTACAATGCGTTATTAGAGTAGGGTTATTAGTTATATATTGTAATTTAATTACCTTGTATCCGTCAGTGACTTCGTTTTTGCGTTATTCATATAGACGCGTTTCGTGACATGTGTCACATCATCAGTATCCTTCGTCAAGCGTTAAAATTTACATAAAAACACATTTGCACATATTTACCACATTAAGTCACAATAACAGCACACACATAATACGATATAACTTCCGCTCTGTTGGACCGGTCCGACCGCGCGTGTAGTTGAGCCACTAATTTAACTAATTCAATCTTTATCACCAGTCATCGCCGTCATGCGCGATTATATTTAGGGCTATATCATATAGTGAGTTAGATTGAAACTTTAATTGTTCATTTAATATACTGTCACTGTTGATATTCTTATCTTTAAATGCTTTATAAATCTCAAATTTCTCGAGAGCGTCCATTAACCTACCCTTACCGCATACATGGATTGCTTTGAAATTAGTACTGAAATCTGTGTAATTATGGTTATGCATCATTAGATGGCGCACATAATTAGATTTGGTCATGTCTAAATCATTTCTTGGTAGATGTTCTTTGTATCTTTTCAAGAATGACCTGCCAGTTTGACTCAGATAGAAACAATCACAATCATCACATGACATCCTGTAAACACCTGTTTTCTCTTCTAACAGAAATGGTTGTTTTATGCGTAACAAATTAGAAATATTATTATTTGTTTTAAATGCGAATTTTATACTAAATTTAGAAAACACGTTGGATATAATGCTAGGTAAAAGGCTACCATACACTGTTGTTATATACTTTTTATTTATATTTTTATTATTATTTTTGTTAACTTTATTATCATCGATGGTATTATGGTGGGCTCTAGTTTTATATAGGTGTCGCTTAAGAAGTTTATCTATCATCGAACTCTTGTACCCATTCGCTATTGCTATGTGCCTTATTATATCCAATTCGTCCTGAAAGTCCTTTTGGTTAAGTGAAATCGTTACCAACCTATGAACAAAACTGTTGTATGCCGCCATTTTCTGACTATATGGGTGGTGAGAATCGGCGTGTATTGTAATATCTGTGGTGGTGGGTTTCCTATATTTTTTTTTATATGAATAACGCAAAAACGAAGTCACTGACGGATACAAGGTAATTAAATTATTTTGAAAATAGTGACTTGGATACTATACAAAGAAAAAAAAAGAAATTATATATTGTAGTCTGTAGCAATTCATTTGACTTGCTAACTTTAACTTTTGTTTGCGTATAATACGTATTAGATATTTGTACAGCCAGCAGAACTTCTGTAATACGAGAGTGACTATTATAGAGAGGTATGAATAAAAGTTGTGACTATAGATGTGTCTGGTGTTCAGTAACGTCTACCACAGTTTTAAGATCACGGTTCTCACAAGCTTCGTAACAGCGCCATAAAATTAAGTTAAAAAGTGTCCCTTCTTCTGTAAATTCTAATCCTTTCCTTAAGGACGGTTTCCAAATAAAGGTTAAGCAATGAAGGGGAAAATAACATCCCTATCCAAGGTCTTTAGATGGAAATATTTATAACAACTCTCAGTCGATTGCTTGAATGAAAGTATTAGTCAAAATGAGTGGCTTAGACACCGATCGAACGTTGTAATAATAATAAACCGTTTAAAGTGGGACTGAACGGGTTATGTAGCCGGAATTCAAGATACTCGACGGAGAAGTAGACTCACTAGATGGAGAACATGGAAGGAGGTAAGAGTGTGGGAAAGATCGATTACACGCTGGTGTGATGACATTAGAAGAGCGAAGGGTTTTAGGTGGATGGAAGCTGGACAGGATGGAGGAAACAGTTGAAGCTCAAGAGACAACTGTGATGTACATTGGGCTCCGTAAAGGACCCTTAGAAGGGATTGCCTATTACACTGCCTCCTCTTCTGACATGTTCAAAAGCTGCCGAAAATATCTATTGTTACGACGGTCTCATGGATCGTTGTGTTATACAGTGGAAACAAAATACAGACACCAATGAAGTCACTAATTACCACCTTTAATTAGTCACAAATAACAATTTTAAATCAACAAGGTACTCTCATACAACAATTCAAGTTAAATTTGTCCACACGCAATAATAATTGTCAACTATTAGAGTAATTTTAATATTCGCACTATTGTAACACAATAATCACTTTCCACTAACACGCAACAATCTCTTGATCCACACTCTACAATATCACCACGTGTAACTAACTAACTAAGGTGGCTGTAGACCCTTGTATATACTCAGCAGAAGTTCCAGAATAATTTCCCATTCTTTTGACGGCGTGCCGTCATAATTTGCGTAGTTACAACTGCTCGATCAGTCTAGAGGCTACTTGAGTGCACGGCCTTGACAGTGTACAATGACGGTCTAGAGTTTTCGAGAGCGTTACGTAATTATTGTAGCATTATTTAATACAGTAAGTAATATGGCGTAATACACGTACGTATATCGTTACTTCTTATAGGTATTTTCACTTACCAGAGTGCAACAGAAAAATCAGTTCAGCAAAAACTCAACCACAGGTACCCGTTAAATGAGTAAAAATAAAAATATCTGTGCCTGTGTGTACAGTAAAACTTTGATTTTATGGATTTCGGATTTAAAGGACAACTTTTTAAAAAGAGGTAAATAATTTTTGTATAATATTTTACAAGAACTGCTGTTTCCTGTTCGCAGTAACAAGGTTTGAGGAGGAGGATCTGTTGGGAAGAACGGGCAGAGGTCTGCCCCCGGATGCCGAAACAAAAACTTTCTAATTTGCAAGAGATCTGTAGACAGAAAATGTATTTTATTATTGGCACAGAAGACGAGATGTTACACTGGTACTATCGCTACACACTAAGTCTGAAGGAAGATATTACTTGGAGGCAACATCAGAAATTATCTCAACTCTAAAATTCACAGTTTCTTCAACCGAAAACATCTCACACATATCATTCAATAAATGTTAACCATACATGTGTCTTAACACTTGTAGCTGAGGGCGACACTAATTAGATTAATTAAAAATTTGTATAATTTTTATAGTAAGAAATATATGTACCCGTACATTATCATCATTCTTTGGTTTATGATACTTTGTAAAATCTTGTTTATTTACAAAAATTTATTATGAGCTTGCACATTTAAGTTATGTTTGACACATGTCCACTTTCTCCTATGTTCACTTTACATACTTTACAATAACATCCTCTTCTTCCCCTCCTCAACCCAGGAGGAGGGCAGCTTGCATTTCTTCCCTTCCGAACACAATCTCTTAATCACGATACATCCATATACTCATGACTGGGCCTTCCCCTCTCACTACGCTTCCCAATCATTCTCTCGATCAGTGGTGAATGAGTTGGAATAGCGGCTTCTCCTTTCCGCAATGACTTTAACCACAATCCTTCCTTCATCCGCTCTCTTCAGAACCTCATCATTAGGCAGTCTTTCCGTCCACGGTATTCTCAAATCACTCCTCCAGCACCACATTTTAAAAGATTCAAGGTAGTGCCTCCCTAATTTCTGCAGGTTCAAGTTTCTGAGCCGTACGTGCATATGCTCCAAATTAAACTTTTTATGAATTCTTCCTGATTTCCAGAGACACGTTTCCAAAGATCTTTTCTTGAAAAATGCTCCTCTTGCTTTTCCAATTCTACTTGTTACTTCAGTGGTGCATCTTCCATGTGATGTAATGCAGCTCCCAAGATATTTATTTGTAGGGCTACCAACTTACACTAACTTCCTACAGTCGAGAACTATACCACCCTTTTGTTTTCCATTTCATGACATTTGTTTTTTCCTGTTTTACCGTCATCCCACATTTATCTTTTAGGATCTTGACTATAAAAATTAATAATGCATTATACATAATTTTATATTAATTGCTAGACTAGCCTTTCTACTTAAATTTCACGTTGAACTTTAATAAATAACGGTATGGAGAACCATACATGACTTCATGACTTCCATGTTCTAAGATTTATCATTTTCGAAATAAAATATTTCCACAGAAATTGCTTCTTTCTTCAGCCTTAACCACAGTACTGTGGTCACTAATGTATTTTACCTCCAGTTAGAGCATTCGATTTTCACTGATGACGGCAGGCGATGGCACTGCTGAAACGTCTGGTTTTTAATCAAATATTGGGCCTTGGCCAAACAGCCCGGGAAGGAATTTTAACAACAAACTACTTCTTTGTTGCCGATAATGTAGTACACATACAAAAATATGCATAAAATTAATGGCTTGTAAAAGTTAATGTTTGATCTCCATTAAATAGTGCTCAAGTTTCCAAAGTTTTAATATTATGATGTCCGTAATCAAAACATCAGAGCAGGTTTTAGTGTGTATGAGGGTACACCGTGAACAAAAATTTTCAACATTCTCTATGGAGCGTTGCTCAGAGTAAAGCTGCGAATCTAGAATGTACGTTTCACAGAACAAACACGCGGAAAAGAAGGAACGCTCTGAAGTCTCTCATGGACCCTGAGCATCTTGTAGAGGGTTCATTCCCTAAAGACGAAAAGTCTGTCTATGAACCGTTCCTCTGTAAACACGTGCAATTACACTGGCCAGCGATCCACAGGAAGCAAATCGCTGTCCACGCTGGACACCTTTCGGCTTGCACGCGTTATGTTGGTGTGGGTTTCGGCACTTTCCATTTAAAAAGCGTGCAAGAGTAAGAAAATAAACAGTGAGGACAGAAATAACCCGAATTCTGTGTGTGTGTGTGTGTGTGTGTGTGTGTGTGTGTGTGTGTGTGTGTGTGTGTGTGTGTGTGTGTGTGTGTGTGTCCTGCCTGCCTTTTTATTGGGGTAATCATAATAATAAAACTTTGGAAACGTAAACATTACATAATTGAGATATGCTTGCCTGCCAGGAACGATATATTTTCACTCATACATGATTTAAATTAAAATGAAAAAATTATAATTTTATTGCGTGGCAACAAAATTATTTTATTTTTAACAATTACCATTGTTTGAAAAAGTTTAAATGAATTTTCAAATACTTTACTCTTGTTAAAACATAAAACGTTACTGGTAAACTACCCCTTCCCCTTAACCAATCTTCACCAAAATCAAGAGACCTCGAGTCCTCTACAATTAAGAACTGTGTGCAAAAAAGTTTTTGATTCTGTTTAAATTTGCGGTAGTTATCGTTCGCCATAAAAAAATTCTACACTCTCTCACATATAGACACACATACACACTCTCTCTAAAAAAATGACTTTTCTTCATGTTTTGAGGGTAGTACAATCAGAATCACCCCTTATCTCGAACACGATTTTTTCGCCATCAGCATACTTCCATTTCCTTATGGAACATGGAAGTGAAAATACGTTAAAACTATTTTCATCTGTTTTACTGTCCGATACTGTATCTGGTTTTGATTACGTATTCATGGGAAACAGGTAAGGTGCGGAGCGGCGAGGGCAGGGCGTTGCGGTGGTCTCGTCACCGTAGATCGCAGTGACAGGTCCATTCGGCCGGCATTACTTCCGCTCTGACTCAGTAACTTGATAGTAACCTCGCTTCACCTCCTCCCGGCTGCTTCTCGTGTCACGTAAACATTCATATTATGTACGTATGTTTTACCCGAGTAAGAGAAAATCGAACGTTAATGACCCGATTTCGTTGAATTGACGCTCATAATTTTTAATTTGCTTGACACACACATAAATGTAGAGACTGTACACTTTATGTAAGCCATACTCAGTGCTTCCTTGTTTCTAAAAAAAGGAATTATCATAGATTTGCGCTAGAGTGTAAACTGTGATTTCTGGCTGTTTGCCTGTGTGTTACCTATCTATCTGTTTGCCTGAGTGTCTATCTGCATTCACATCTGTACGTATTCCCATGTCTACCTATCCACATTTCGATTTAACGATATTACGATCTAGCTACATTATGATTTAACTATAACAAAATTTACCTGTATGACGCTCTCCTAAATATCATGTAACCTACGATAAACAGGGCACACGGGGGGGGGATAGGTCTAATTTTCGACATTACGAAGCCCGGTAATGTTTGTGTGCAGTGAAACATAAGCACATGGGTCAGGAAGTACTTGGATCCTCATGACACCCATTTGCTGCCAGTTTTCTACTTTGTGAATTTGACGAAGAGGTTATTTCACCTGAAAAGGATTATCTCAACTTCCCTTTCAACAATAGAAGCTGTTTTGTATCTTGTGGTCATGAATCGTCCTTTGAGTTTGTGTCACTGTCCGTTGTTGCTACAATTTTGCGGTTTTCCTTCATTACGTCAATGGCGACACCGCTAGATCAGTCCTAAATCTGTGTTCGAGTCACACAAACGTGTGAAAGAAGGGGCAGGAGTAACGACGTCGTTAAAAAAAAAAAACAAGTTTCACCTGACCCATGATAGAAACCTGGAACTGGTCTTGCGTAGTGTATAACGAAGATCAGTGGTGGTCGAGCACATGAGATTTTACAAATCCAATGCTCCAGAGAGAGGAAGAATCATAACAAGGACAATAAACTGCAGTGAAAGCATTCTAGCTAGGAGAGAAACTTCAAAACAAAATGTGGTTTGTCGCTACAACATACGGAGGCACCTTCATCAAGTGTCTTACAGACATGTGTCTTGTACCAGAGACATTTTCAAGACATTCACGATCTTCAAGTAAATCGACCGGACGGGTTAGGACGACCAAAGAAGCATGGTCAGATACGAAGATATGGGTAAGTCAATGGGTAGCATTCTGCCTATGACTCAAGGAAATCGCATGAGACCAGGTTACTGTAGGGGGGAGGTTACAACCTCTTCATTCTGTAGCTCGCCAGTGGAGTTTTATAGATTATAAAATCTTCATGCAGGCGGTATAGCTACTACAATCGAACCGTTACCAACGACAATTAAAGCAACTGTTATCAGTCGTAATTAATGCCGTATCTCCATTAATGTGGTTACTATGTTGACACACTTCTCTCCGCATAACGGAAACGCTACATCGCCAGAAGAATGACGACGACTCGATGTAACGGCTTCACAGAAGGTGGTAAGCTACGATTTATAAATATTCGTTGTGGCAACGTCGAGTTCACGTGGACGCAAGACGATAAAGTCATCTTACTAACGGTACAACGTGACTGGTACACAGAGACAGTGTCGGGACAGTGCCTCAATTTTAACAACACATTATATTACATCAAAGGATTCCGAATCTCAACCGTTTGGTTGAGGTAGTATTACCAGCTAGCTTCTGCCCTACGTGATATACTCAGTAGGCTATAAATAACGATTCACCTACTACTATCACCATCTCTTCCCCAGTTTATCATCAGTCACCTGCTACAATGAAAAAATCCTACTCTACAGTCCCCATGAGCAAATCTTGGTCAACCACTTCCCAATGGACAAATCCCGGTTACACCATTGTAATATACCCGGAATACGTTTTTTCCTATAAGCTTTCGTTTTTAGTACTCCTATCTAGATGACATCACAGTGTAGGATACGCACACAAGTAGAATTAGAAATTTTAGACATGAATCGACTACTGTGGACATAGTCTTCAGTGCATCTGTTTAGCCATAAGTTCTCTCAGAATCGTCAACACCTGTTCGTCCTTCAACTGTAGTCTCCGTTCGTCAAATTGTCAAATAAATTCAGTTGTTACCACTGGCACCCACAGTAATTCATGTATTCTCTAAGGTCTTCCCATTCTGGGCTTTAGCCGTATTAATACGTTAATTTCCTAGTTATTAGCCGTATGTGGAAACTAAAAACTCGGAAAACATCATCATCATCATCATCGTCGTCGTCGTTGTCGTCGTCATCATGACGTCACAACACTTAGTAGACCATAGCTCCCCTTGGAACAATCCTCCAGTCTACCTCATCCGTTGCTCGCACCGCCTCCCTCTCACTCTAGTAGGCCTACTTCGTAGATTCTCTTTTATATTATCCATGAATTTTATTCTTGGTCTTCCTTGCTTATGTTAACCAAAGGGCCTCTCTAACAAGGTTTTTCTAGTAGGGTCGTTTTACTACATTCTCATAACATGTCAAACCCATCTGAGCCTACTCTCGGAAACATCAACTTATGACTCTTAGCTAGAGAGGTTTAAAGGACCAGTTTCAGTGGAGACGAGTCCTTGTAAGAGGTGTTTGAGAGTTAATTAACTTTTGATTATTATTTAATATTGATTAGTTAGTTTTCTTACCAACACTGTTTGAAGGGTTGTTTTGTAGGGCTTCGCGGGAAATCCACGTTGTCCTAGCTTAACAATTAAGTGAAGATGCAAACGCACGCACGCATGAGCGTTTGGTTTGACATTACAACTACCGGCACAATATAAGACGTTTTCTATATTAATTAGTTTGTGTAAATACAAAATTAATTTTTTATCCTTTATAATTCTAAAGTGATTTAATATGAAGTTTAACACTTGCCATCAGAAAATCATTATTTTTCCATAATTGTTTCTTATATCTCAAAGAAACACAGAATTACGGAACATAGTAGACTATATATACACCCATATAAAAAAATAATATTTTTACGTTTGTAATATTAGTTACTTCAAAAGCAAGCGTTATTTTGTACACGACGTCCATTTTGTGTTTTGGATTTGTATTTACCCAACAAACGTTTCGCCAGAATAAATTTACTCTCGTCATGGGATTACGTGTTATTTTGTTTTATATAATGAAAACAGTGCAATGATTTTTACTGAGGTTCATACAGTTAATGCGGATACAGTTGCATAAGGATACAGTCGATTACAGCGAGATTTCCACATACGCGTCTCATAGTAGCAACCAGTAGGCCTATAGTTAGCCCAAGATAGAGCTATGGAAAAATAAATTTATGTAACTTTATGACAAAGATTATTATATTATATGCAATATAATGAATATTACATGTATTATATAGTGTTATATATACACATTATATTATACGTATTTTATATGTTACATGTGTTGGAATTTATACAATCAATCTGTAAGTACTACAAAAATCTTATTCCTACAGACTCCCATCTCAAAAATTTATTTTGTAATCACTTATATCTGAGTTCTGTATTTAAAGTTGTAAATATCATCAGCAACAAAGACATCTATAGAGACCTAAACCTGTCCTCAGTCAGTAAAACCATTGCGATGTTCAGCGAAAGATATATGAAACGGCTTGAAGAGCACACGAATCCTTTAGCCATAAATCTACTAGACAACAGCCTACATACATGACGTTTAAAGTTAACATTTCCTCTGGATTTATCTAAACTCTAACATTATAAATATATTATACATAATATGTTACTTTTAAATACTCATACAGAGAACTAGTCAATGGACTCTTCATGCCACGTATTCTGTGAACAATTATGCTTATTGTTATGTATTAACAGATTGCATAAATAAACGTAAAAAATTAGAAAGTACAAAATGTATTTACAAATAAGATTAACCTAAACTTAAATGCTAATGACAGGAATGTACATGTTATGCAGAGGGTGTTCCAGTGAGCACTCCTCTCTTACTTTAAACAAAAATAAAATAAAAAAGTTTAGTATTCCATAGCTATTTGTCTGGAGGGTTTTAATCTCTCGTGTGTCGTTCGTCGTTCAGCACCTTTCTTATCAAATTGTTGGGTTACGCTTTTAATCAGTTTCTGTACCTCCCGCAACGGTGTTTAGTTCTCCATGTACAGAAGGCACCTTTATGTCCTTCTGCATGACCTGGTTTAGCCAGGTACCACGAGGCAGTGACCACTGTCCTGAGAGCAGTGTTCTGGAAATGCTGCAGGATCTCCACGTTTGAATTACCGGCTCTCACCCATAGTTGAATGCCGTATGTCCAGAATTGTCTTAGAGACGAGGCGTTCACTTTCCATGTACTTCTGAGACCTTCTTCCGAGCAACCAGTACATACGATGACGCGGCTTTGTTACATGTTTCCGCCACGTGTAACGTGCGTCCAAATACATATCGAGGTATTTCACGTCTTCTGCACTGCTTGAGGCGATTGAAAGCTGTTTACTTTTACAGACTGACAGTTCTCAATGTAAATGTTATGTGAGTTCATTTGGTTTCACCCCACCTTTATTCGCCGTCTCTTTAACCACTTTTGTATTTGTTTTGTTCTTTTGTATGTGTGGAAGAAGAAGTGAAGAAGATAGTGATGGCTATTCCTCCATAGGCTGGCCCGATGAAGCAACATTTACTGATGTCAGTTGGAAGATAGAGCCCAGGACAGCTGCTCACTTTAGATCAATTACATATATTGTTGTGTGTTATATTAGGTTAATAGATAACAGATCCTTCCTAATCCGAAATATCTGTATAGGTGGTGGTTTCGATTACCAAGTACTCAGGTTTATAACATGAATGTTTCCAGCAGCCAAATAATGGAAACCAAATACTAATATATTGCTATATATTAAATAAAGAGGTGAAATTTTAAAGTATAAAAACTCAAGAAGTATTAACTTTTGTAACCAGACAATTAGACGAACTTACGTAGAAAGCACATTGTGTGTCCTAGCTTACTGTGTTGCATTTTAAGAACGTAAAAAGAAAATTAATTTCTTCAAGTCGTCAATATTTTCTAACTGCATTACTCAGTAGGATACCTATATAAATCATGAAAAAATTAAGTAACAGGTGGAATAGGTTTTTGTAAACGCGCAAAAAGTAGTAGTAGAATTCTTTTAATAATAATACTGCATAATTTAATATTTTTTATTAATTTGTTTAAACATCTAATAGTGGTAGTTTAAACTATTTAAATAGGTATAGTAATATAAAACAACATATCGTGGTATTAAAAAGTATTCTTTACCTTTTGAATAAACAAAAACGAACAATACTCAAAATCATTAAGTGATTACTATTAATAATTATATTATCGAATATTAATTATGACTACATGACTATTTAGTTAATATAAATTAACTAAATTAAATCGTCATCATCATCTATCTGTCCAGGATTGAGCAGGTTGCCTGTTCCAGCTTCACCATTTACTGTAATATCAGTTACTAGGAATTGGAAACGCCTAGCAGGAAGAACAAGTAGGCCCACGCACGGTTGTAGCGGTTTGAAAGAAGAAGAAGAAGAAGGGAAAGAAAAAGAAAAAGAAGGATCAAAACAACAAGAAGAAGAACTTATAAACACTAGCGTATCTTAAAATACTGCTTAACTTCTAATAAGTCAACACCAAGAAAATTCCAAACAAAAAACAATACAACAAATATGAACATTATCTTACAGTTGTAAACATGCCAATAAAACTAACTCCAAATTTCAGTAATTACTTCTAAAGTAATACAGTACAAAGCAGAAAACCCCCATAATTGTTACGTATCTCTCAATGAAACATAGAGTTATACAACATGCGTATATACACCCAAACAAAAAATAAATTTTTTCCTTTTGTAATATCAGTTA
The DNA here is from genome assembly GCA_034769895.1 of Magicicada septendecula. Lineage (NCBI taxonomy): Eukaryota > Metazoa > Arthropoda > Insecta > Hemiptera > Cicadidae > Magicicada > Magicicada septendecula. The sequence goes on along the minus strand of CM068373.1, from coordinate 193,730,019 downwards.
CTTGAAAACTAAGTCTAATTTTCTAAATACCTGACAAACGTCTCACCAGAATTTTGCTATCGTCAAACAATTATGTGTTTTGTGTAATGAGCACAGCATAATAAAAATCTATTATTTGTTAATTTATATTCAAACGTCTGAAGATGAAGACTGTATCTGTGAAACGTACGGATTTAAAAAAGCATTTTCTGGTGCATAAAAAGCGTTAAAAAAATAATAATATGCTTGGTAAAGAAATTTATTATTTCCCATATAACATATAAAACAGAAGGAGAAAAACACGACCTACAATGGCGTGGTTACAAAGAGTTAGTCTGAAGAGATTGGAGATAATCAAAGACTATTATCAAAGACTGGAGATAATATAAAAATGGTAATGAACGGAGAGAGATATAGCAGGGTAGCCATCGAAATGTTTCGAGAATCCGCCATGAAGTGAAGAGGGATTCTGTGTGTGATGTTAAGACCGAAGTGATAACTGAATTATTCGTAATGTTCAAATTAAAGAGAAAAGCCAGAGGTTTTTGAATAACAACATTTATTTGGGTAAAATCATTGGTAAATGAGTTCGACTTACACCAACTTTATTTAAACTCTATTTTATTTGTTTTAAAACTGGTAATTCAGTTTTTAATATTTAACATTTAAGACACTTTATACTCCAAACACAGAATAGTTTAAAGTTTCGCTGCATACGAACAACACCGACAGTAAGTAAGCTACCCTTAAAAAACAAATCGTCTCTCTCTCTCTCTCTCTCTCTCTCTCTCTCTCTCTCTCTCTCTCTCTCTCTCTCTCTCTCTTTCTCTCTCTCTCTCTCTCTCTCTCTCCACAGGACGACGAAGATATCGAAGATTTTTAGAAAATGAAGAAGAAAATTTATTTAAAGAATTACATTCTTACAAAAAAAATTTCATTTTTAGAAATTATCTGTATTATGATATTAAATCTCAACAGCCGCCTTTTGAGCAAAAATTTTTAAATAATTTCAAACAAATAACATTTGCGCAGATAAATTAATCTGACAAACTTGTCTGTAGACAAAGTTCATAAGAGTTTGAAAACTTTTAAAGCATTTTCTACCTGAAAATACACGGAGTATACAAGGTGGAAAATCTTTGAATTCTACAAAAACTGAAAAAACAAATTATTAACGAGGAAACTTAACGTCTTAAGTGGCGCGGCGTACCTGCAACCCCATTACTTAACGCCGCGGCCGCCGGCTAAGGAAACACATTTCGCACAATTATAATGTTAATTTATAGTTTTTATTACTAGTTTACAAGAAATATGTTATTTAATCCATATATTTCTTATAACGAAAAAAATAAACTTAATCTTCTTGTTCGGCATCGATAAGTTTCTTATCACTTTGTAGAGTTTAATGAATTTATATATGCCATCTACTTATATCTAAGAGTAGACATTTTGTCCCATTTTAGGGGTTCTTAGATGGTGTAGTGGCTTTACAATCGCATCTGACAGTCGGCAGAAAATTCATAGTTTTATCCAACTACGGAGCCTATATTACAATACCAGTTTTGTTAGTTTTATTAGCAGCCATCTTAACACCAACTTTGTCACTACTTATTGCCACACTGCTAAATACTTCGTTCTTGACGAGGCCTTTCAGTGTATCTACCATCTTCAGGTCGTTTTAGAAGTACTTACCAGTGTGGAAATAAGTAGTGACAAAGTTGGTATATTACAATACGACACACAGCCGTCTTGAAGGTACAAATACTTTTTATTTGCCTTCTATGCAATTTAATTAGCTTTAATTTGATTATTTAAAACGTTGAATTGCTTCTAATACAGCGAATATAAAGCTTACACCAAATTATCCTTCAATTTTATAAAAAAATTGTATTTATTTACTTATTCAAGTCGTTTAAAAGATAACAGAAAATCAAAAACTATACTTATCGATATAAATACAAAATAATAATAAAAATATGGTTGTAAATTAAGCAATAAACAACAATTAAAAAGCTGATCTATCTTTAAAATGTGATTTTAATATAGGCTATATCAATTTAATTTACCTAATACCGTATATTAATATTCCAAAATATATTTATTTTTAAAATTCACTTAGCCTTATGAATGTTGCGAAAAATTGTTTATTCAGAAGTAAAATAATACTTTTGAATACTACGAGGTATTATTTAGTATTTTATACCTGTCGGTAAAGGTGAACTATCGCTATAAGGTGTACAAATAAACTTATTTATTTATTTATTTATTAAATTAAGTGTTTTTAAAATATACAATAAATATATTGCAAACTTGAAGGATATATTTTGCCGCGTTTATGTTTAAGACATTATGTACGGTGCACTTTAGAAAATAAAGCAGAATCTACTGTTTTATTAACAAAATTAAAATCCATTTATGTTAAATAAAAAACGTCGATACGAACTGAGTAAGATTTAAATATCTATCCTTTACAAATTCCATAAGACACTTTTGATGGCAGCAAGTCTTTGAAGTGAACAAATTTCGATCTGAAAGTAATACAGGAAAAGATCAAAGTAAGATAATTTGGATAGATAATTTGTGATGACCTATCAAGACAACTCAAATCAAACGAAACGATGGGACAATAAAGGCCAGACGAAGAACAAAAATAAGGACAGATATAAAAATCCTAAACAATGGTGTTTGTACGATAAAACAATTTGTTTACATTTTACGATTTTTATGATCGTAGCACGAGCAACTTGAAACAATTTACTGTGAGCGATGCGTTTTTAATTAAAAAACCTGCTAATTGGATTTCGCAGCGTCGAGAAAATAATCTACTGTCGCTTCGGTTATCACAGAAGTTTAAAAATAATCAAACTATTACATTACGCACAGGGTGGGCGTCGAGAGTGGAACGAAACTTATTGGGCAGGGTGTAGTCAGCTGTCCATACTATAAGCTGGAAGGGTTCTTCTTCTTCAGTGTGTGTGTGTCCCTCAGCAACATCACATGTGGATACTGCTACTCTTCTGTTTCAGGTTAGATATCCATCACACATACGTTATTAATTATCGATTAGGCTATAACAATGCCTTCTTTATCCCCGCCGAATAAATTATTTTTTCAATATTAATCATTACGATATATAAAAATGATTTAGATCATGTCAATCAAAATATTCGATTTTTTCACATAACTGTGTCAAATTAAACGTGGAAATAAAGAATCTTATATCAGTAACAACTGACAATGAATATTAATATTTTTATAATCATCTCGGTTGTGTTCTTCGAATTATGAAGATTGATGTTACTTTACTATTATTTAAAAACAAAGAAAAATTTTTTTTTATTTATTCATTAGAAAAATTCTACATAATTTTTTGAAATTTATAATAACTGAACAATATTTTAAATTAAAAATTTATGTGGTTTGTCAACTCTGTGAAAAATGTAGAATCTCATTGTCACATTTTACTTTTTCCGAAAAAGTGCTAGTTGTGGTGTTGAAGAATTATACTACATTCGATCATCGATATTAAACATTTAGAAATTTTCTGTTATGTAGCGTGAGCTTGCAAAACCTAGTGATTTCAGTTCGCCCTTATCATAACAAGAAGTATTCAGAATATGTTGAATATCTTTATTAAAACACTTTCTTAAGTTTCGCAACCACGACTGACGAACTGACGAGCAAATGCTGAAATGCGCGTAAAAAATTCAGTCGAATTATTCATTTACATTTAACTTAGGTATACGTGTATTCAATACTAATATTAATTGGTATTATCACATTCCTATTGACATTACTATCACACTTTTAATGGCATAAGCATTGCGAAAATAAAGAAACTTTAAAAAAGCTTTACCACTGATAATTCTATTTGAATTTATATTCGCTTTATTCAGCTTGCCTTTGTATTTTGTTTTATTATCATTATTAACAAAAACACAAAACATAATTAATTAATTACTGTTTGAATTACTATGATCTTTGTTTTCGTTATTAGAATTAATTTCTTTTTCTGCACACTCTATTCTTTGTTGTAATTATAGACTGTTGTGACTTTTAGATGCGTTTCATGTTTTTAGTCTATCAATTAATATCAAGTAGAATAAGACGGACATTAGCCATCGAATAAAACAGATTAAACACAACGTTTCGAGCTGTAAAACGTCAGACGTTGCTTCAGGTGAAAAGTGAATTAATATAATATCCATCAAAAACACATAGACATCGTCACGCTGTAACAGATATACCGGTAAAATAATAGTAAAAAATTAATAATGTCATTTGTTAAGAAGGCTATCACGCCTTCCGAGTAAGAGGGATTCCACGTCTGGTCATAAAAGAAATGAAGCCTGGTAACTACTTTTATAAAGCCTTCTTGGTAAGTAAGATTAATAAGCTTCTTTTTTACTGTTGTTTAATCGATATGTTTTTTAAACTGCGGTGGTATCTGTTTGTTGTTAATAGATATTGTACTTTATTAATTCATTGTTCACCTGAAGATAAACCTCTGATATTTTTGGAGGTCAAAACGTTGTGTTTAATCTGTGTTATACATTGTAATAACAATAAAAACTCAGCATTGACTTTTAATTTTAAGAATCGCGTTTGTAATTTAATTTATTTTATCGGCTACTTCGCTGAAATTTGCGTTGACGATCTGAGTGTGATCCAAGCAGGAAGTTGTCAGACGCTTTTCTTCAGACTAGTTGGTGATACTATGACGAATATAAAATCAAGTTACACCTTGGTAAAGACGCTACTAGAGTCAATAGGCTGCAGTTTTAATTCATAGAACGAACGCCGAACTGTCGTGCGTCTGATCTTACAATAAAGTTGGCAACAACAAACAAAAGTTGGTGTACGACGGGGCAACATTGATAAAACTGCTTCAATAATTTCGGATTTCTGTTTGTGATCATTCGTTAACTCCGTAACTTTCATAAATTTTAAATTTATTTCTGTGTTTATGTTCCAAATTAACTATGGAATCCATTTTGGCGCATCCTTTCTGACTATCGTGTGTTATCTACAAATTACAAATTTATTAGTTTGTGTTCAATTTATGATGAATACTACAGCTAAATAAATAATACAAGGAAGCTTTCCGTAGTTTCTTCCTTTACACGCCACCATGTACCAACAGCTGACCAGGAAATCATCTAAACATTAACACACATAAAAGGGAGCTAAAAAGCTGAGTCTTAATTGTTGACAGAATATGGAGTTTTTATTTAAAATGGTTGAGTTAGTTACTTTTTTCGTATTACGGATAGTAATGTTTCTGATTATAATGTAAATAATTTAATATTCACCGCTCGACTAAGATATAGGCCGATAATCAGATTAGGCACTAAAGGGATTAGGTTTTTGTTTTCTACAATTTACATTTTTTTATTCAGTTGAAATTTAATTGACCACCTTTGTACATTGCCGTTAGCACTTATTTATTGTATTATCACTTCAGTTTTATGTAACTAACATTTACTCAGAGGCGGATTGAGCCGATTGGAGGCCCCTGGCGGTAAAAATTTCGAGGCCCTTAGACCCAAGACCCAAAACAAAAAAATAGTGAAAGGAAGTGATGGCTTTTTCGGAAAGATTTCAGTATTAGACTTTTAATGACTTGCTTAAGCCAGCAATATGTAACTAATAATAAAACTCAATGTTTCAAGAAAAATCAGAAATTTATTCAAGAGATTTAACAATAACTAAGTTACCTGAGTGCTTAAAAAAGGTTTTCTATATGAATTTGCGTCTTGTTTTCTCTTTGGAAAATTCATCAATTATTTTTGCAGTATCTATTTCGTCCAAAATTTCTTGTTCTATGTATAATGTGGCCATGTTGTTCAATCTGTCTTTTCCCATTAAATAGTTTTTAACGCGTTTCAAAACTGAAAAAGATCTTTCACCTGATGCATTTGATGTCGGTATTGTTAAAAATATTTTCAAAATAATCTCTACGTTAGGAAAAGTTGAAGACATTTCTCTTGCAGCTCGATAAATTTCTGATGCGGTTTTGATGGTATCTTTGTTTTCTTGTAGAAATAGTAAGAACTGGTCCAGTTCATCGTCAAAATTAGAAATATCAATGTCATTTTTGTAAATATCCTTCAGTTTTTTTATAGCGTTCTTTTTTGTTTCAGTTGGTAATCTTTGATAAAAAAATACCGTAAAATGTTCTATAACAGCTTTATACGTCTGAGTTCTTCGAGATAGTTCTGCCTTGGTGCTATCGCATATGACATAAAATGAATTGACAATGTATTTATTTAAAATTATTCAAATGCAACTTTTCATACTGCTAAGAGATTTGTAAAAATCAATCACTTCTTATTACTAAGATGTATATTTGACATTATAGTATACTTGATGTAGATAATAAATTAACAGTTTTAGTTACGAGTCTTTCGCTTTTGTCTTTTGCGTTTACATGTAGAATACGTGAATAATATTAAATATTGCATCTTTCGCTTTTCTGTTGTGGCAGTTTTTAACTAGGAATCTCTCGATCTCGGGGCCCCTTGGAGATTCGGCGGCCCCTGGCGGCCGCCAGGTCCGCCAGCCGCTTAATCCGCCCCTGGATTTACTTTGTAAAGAGTCCACACCGGATTTTTTCGGAGTGCTCTCTGTAGTATTTTTCGCTTAACTATATTTGTTAATAAGTTGTATGTTTTACCTTTGCAATACCTTGTAATTGATACAAGGCGAACATTTAATGTGTAAAAATTGATGTAGGCGTAATTTTGTGAAAAACTTCTGATCCGAGAAAAATAAATTTACTGTTATTGTTGCCGACTATTTATGTGAAATCGTGCATTAAAAACAAAATTTTCAGAATTGTTTGGTGTAATCTCTTGTCAAGTACCTGACTTTCTTGGAACTTCAAAATTACTCACGCATTTCTATTGATAGTTTACTTCTGAAATATGCGTCGAGACTATCAGATTTAAACGTTCATGAAATGTTAAGCATTTGCGATCTTGCAGTAAATTAATTAAGAAATTTAGGATCATGTCTTCAGCTTTTTATATATATTTACTATTCTTTCATTTTTTAATATTTGGTTTGTACTCGTACCGAGCGAACAACAGATTACTGATACGCACTAGAGAAGTAATTGTTTAAATAAATCATCATTAGTTGTAACCTTCCAGACCTGTAGAACAAGCTCACAATTAAAAAAAAAATATATATATATATTTATTATAAGATAAAACCAAATTAACAAGTTTTACTTTTTAAATTCGTAAGTGAAGTTATAAAACAAGAACTGTTACTACAATGAAGTTCTATAACGTATTGGCGATACCTGTTCTTACATACGCTAGTGAAACATGGACGAAAGAGAAGCAGCATAAATGAAATGAATGAATGAAGCAACATAAATAAATGAGAAACAGCTGAAATGAAGTTTTTAAAGCACATGGGTGATTATAGTCTAAGGGATCGAATACGTAATGAATATATAAGGACCGAACCGGGTATATTCTCCGTCAATGATAAGACAGAAGAACGAAAGCAAGCAGCAGTGGATGGAGCACGTCTTTTGAATGGGCCATCAGAGCCCTATTAATGTGCACTGTAGACTACAAACCGTTTGGCAGAAGATCTGTGGGTAGGTCCTGGAAGAGATGGCTGGAGTGAAGACGGAACAGGCTATACGCCTAAACCGTGAAGTGACGACGATGTAAGTGAAGTTCTTCGTATCTGTGGTTCTTAACGTTAGCTACGAAACACCACGAGGAAGTGACCGTTGGCATATCGTTACCATCACAGTTAATGGAGGTTTTACTGTATACCCTGTACCTTCCAAAATAAAAAGAGTAAAAGAAAAATTTACAAAATCCTTTTTTTTGTTAGAAAACAACAATTGTAAAGCAAGCAGTCATTATTACTCTTTTTAATTATTATGAATACGATAAGCACTAAATGCCCAAACACTGCGTTAGTTTTTTTAATCGTAAATTTGTAACCATATAGACGACAAACAATTTAGTCCTAGCGTTTAAGTTTGTGTATGTTTCTATAGATATCTGTAAGTTTACACCCAATACTTTTCACAAATAGCCTATATGTAAATGATAACAATACGTAGTTTTTTTTTGTAATCGTACCTTACAAACTTTTTGAAGGCGGTCCAAAAAATTTGCAAGTAATGTTGACAGGTGTTAATTTCGTCAAAGCACGTATTTTGAATACAGTTTCTCATACTTTGGTGGCCCACTCATAGACTTTTATAATTGTTTTAAAATTTTTACTTTTTTTATACCATGGTGCTTCTAAAATTAAAATTTAACTTTTTAGTATAAACACTACATTTAGATTTGTGTTAAAATTCCCTTTACTTTAATATCCAGCATCGAATTTTACGATTAAAAAAAATTGTTGTACATTTGGCGTCGTAATTTCTGAATTTCAAAAATTGAATACTGTATTCATGTTTTGCTTAAAATTCTGTTTAATTTGATACCCGCAATAGAATTTGGCGATTTTTCAAACTTTTGGAACACGTTTTTGACTCTCATCCTCGAAATCTTGAAATTTCCAAACCTGGACACTATATGTAGATTATTGTTAAAATCACTTTCAACTTGAAACGTCCGGTGGATTTTTTTAAAAATTTGCTCCCTCAGTTTTTGTCCCTATTTATTTTGTACGGATCAATCTCGAATACAATACTGTTCTGTGAGGTAAAGATTTGGACACGCATTCCAAGTTTCATAAAAACCGGTTGATGCAATCAAAACAAAAGTTATCGTGAGGCATACCCATTTACATAGGCAGTAAGACAGACAAATGCCAATCGACCAAAACAAAATCGCTCGTTCAGTTAAAAGAAAAACGACTGCAGAAAGGATCTCGTACACTGTTACAGAAGGAAAAGCATTCCTCAAGAACAACAATAGATTAATTAATTGGTATTGCGTTTAATACAATAATTATTCAATACATTAAATGTTAGTCTGTATATTAAAAATCAAAATTTAATAACTTTCATTAAAACTGATAAGTGGTTGCAAAGCTGTAGGAGGTTAAACATGTTTAAATTAAAAAATTTAATGCGGTTGTGCCCTTACAAAATCAGACTGTTTGAACCAATTTAGATGGATAAACTAATAAGAACCGCCTTCTTTTTTTAAGCTTGTCCTAGAATAAATAAATTTGAAAAAATTAAAAATGGCGGACTAAAACGTTTAGTTAGACGTCACGTAATAAAAACAATAAAAACGGTGTTTTATTGTTATTTGGTTATTTTTAAAACCTTTGTTAACCGTATCCCCATTAACCGGAATACCGTTTGACCGAAACGACCAGTAAGGTTTTTAAAACTGTGATATTTCAGTTTCCTGAAGGAGGTGTCTTGCTTATCCCAATATAAGGAACAAAACTAACACACTTCACACTTAATATATTATTTCTTTAGTTTAGCATAAAAATAAATTAATATTATATTGTTACGACATTACAGAACAGTCTACGTGTTTGTCGAATGTTCCAGAGGAATCCGGCTATAATGTTGTGTGCGTACGTGACTCTCGACGCATTCACGAGAGTTTTCTGGAAGCCGCCAGCCGCGCGGACTGTGTCAAGGTCGTAATTAATTATGTCGTAGTTTAGAGATAAGGCGTAGTTTGGAATCTTCTGGTCTGTGAGCATTGTATAAATACTTGGCTGCAGCGGCCTTAGTTTTCAGTTATAGTTGCGATATATTTACAGTGCGGTCCGAGTTATTATCGGGCGATAGTACTGTGTATGTTCAAGTGGTTATTAGTGAAGTGTTGCGTTTTATAATCGGGCGGTATAATTGTAATACAATTGTGTTTTAATATTAGTTGACATTTTATTGCGTGTGAACAATTTTTATCTGATTTGTTGTAAGAGACTGTGTTGTTAATTACGAACTGTTTAACTGTGAAAAGTAAAGCTGGTAATTAGTGACTAATTGGTGTCTTGTATTTTGTTTCCACTGTACTTACGATGATCAAGTACACCGTCGTAACAGTGGTGTCAGAACTGGGATAGAACGATTAACAGTGGAAACAGGACACATCGTAGAAGAGTGGTGTTAGTGGTAGTTGATAAAACTAAAATGGATACCAGTCATATGATAGAGTCATTCAAAGCAATGCTACTGAAGATCGAGGAACGACACCGACAAGAGGCAGATGAAGCAGAGGAAATACGCCGGCGAGAAGCGGCAGAGGAACGACAGAAAGCACCAATGGAAGAACGATTTAAAAAAAACGTAAGCGTGAAAATGAAACACCAGAGAGACGACAAAAAGAAGAATTTAGTCGTCAATCAGACGAAGTTAAGGCGTTCGTACAAGATGATATCACTGCAAAATTCATCCTGTTACGAGGTGAGCTCAACAAACAAGTTAACAGAATATCTGAAAATCTGTGTCAACTATGAAAACAAATATGTCAAGTTCAGAAGATTCTATTACAAACTCAATAAAACAAATTAAAAAGGAAGTCCAACATTTAGCGAAAGAAATAGTTCATAAAGACAGACCATTAATAAATGCTGATGAAGATTCAAAATATCAGAGAAATCAAACTGTCGTAGGGCCAGTTTACGCAAAGGACCCAACGTTTTTATGGAAGCACTCATTGGGCAACTTATGTTCGGCAATTTGAAGCTGCAGCTCGCCTAAATAATTGAACAGAAGAAGAGAAAGGTCTTTCATTCATTCTTGCTTTAAAAGGACCTGCTGCAGAGCTAATACAGAAAGTGCCATCTGACAGTCAGAACGTCTATCCCGAAGTAACTAAATCTCTGAAATTACGGTACGGTGACCAGCATTTGTGCGAAGTGTACCGTGAACAACTTAAAGCGAGGATACAGCGTTCAGGGGAGAGCCTTCAAGAGTTTGAAGCGAATGTCGACCGACTGACGAGATTGGTTTATCCCGAAGAATCGGAGGACTTCCGGAAGTGGATTTCTCTCATTATGTATATTGACACTATCAGAGATAGTCAATTACAACAAGCGTTAAGACTGGCACGGCATGATAATAAATCAGACGCTCTTGTTCATGCTCTCCGTTTTGAAGCTGCCAAGTCGGCGACCTACATTAATCAAAGTATGCCATCACGTTGTAGCCTAACGGAGTATCATCATGACGGACAGAATAAAGAAACAATTCAAGGACAACAGTTTAAGAAGTCAGCAGCGCCACAACGATCTTTCGAACCAAAGGATAAAGACAGAAGACCGAAGTGTTACAACTGTGGGAAACGTGGTCATCTACAGGTAAACTGTTGGAAGAAAAAATACAAAGAGATGGTAGTGATCGTACCAATTGGAGAAGTAAAGGCCCATAACAGCACACAGTTTCCACGCTACATAAGACCAGTGGAAACTTGATCGTTAATGGATTTGCTGAAGGTAAACCAACATAATTTACAGCTGACACGGGCGCAACAGTGTCCATTGTGCGCCCTGACTTTGTCAGCAACCGCCAGCCTCTAATTAGCTCTTGTACAATACAGACTATGATTGGGAGCCCCGTCAAGGTGCTAGGAAAGGTAGGCGTACGTGTACGCCTGGGTCTTCTCGAGTTCAGCCACCAAATGTTTGTTGCAGACATTGTCGATGAAGTGATTCTTGGCACGGACATTATGAATGCCTACGGATTCATTGTGGACTTAAGATAAAATGTCCTGAGGGTTTGCCAAGAGAGGATAAAGCTTTGGATGGCTAAAATGATAGGGTCTACCAACCATTTGATTAAGCAAGTGGCATTAGTCGAAGAAAAAGTCAACAGGTCTGGTCAAGAGGAACCCTCCCTATTGCAAGCGGAAATGGAGGAAGAACTAGCAGAGGAAGTACAAATAAATGTAACGACAAAAGAAGTGATTGGAAAGCCAACTATGGGTGTCGAGACAAAACTCTTGCTTGTTCCTGAGCTGATAGAAGCGCCCGAGGGCAAAGTGGCTGAAGATGAGATTACGCCAGAGGTTGATGACAAGAACCAAACAGACTTGGATCAGCCAGTGGTGTTTAGGTCATCAGTGCACGACGCAACGGGAGTGATTCCAGCAAAACTAGTGTTGAGCGGAAGACTCGCATTCCTAGGAACGTGATGTTCGGATCACACGAGACTGAATTCGAGAAACCGGAGAATTATCTTTTGCAAGGACGTCCGCCTAGATCACCTGGTCGAGTTCAGAGACGGTTTGCCAGTTCGGGACGAACAGGCTTAAGGAGGAGGCGTGTTACGACATTACAGAGCAGTCTACGTGTTTGTCGAATGTTCCAGAAGAATCTCGCTCTAATGTGTGTGGCATACGTGACTCTCGATGCATTCGCGAAAGTTTTCTGGAAGCCGCCAGCCGCGCGGACTGTGTCAAGGCCGCAATTAATTACGTCGTAGCTTAGAGATAAGGCGTAGTTTGGAATCTTCTGGTCTGTGAGCATTGTATAAATACTTGGCTGCAGCGGCCTTAGTTTTCAGTTATAGTTGCGATATATTTACAGTGCGATCAGAGTTATTATCGGGCGATATTACTGTGTACGTTCAAGTGGTTATTAGTGAAGTTTTGCGTTTTATAATCGGGCGGTATAATTGTAATACAATTGTGTTTTAATATTAGTTGACATTTTATTGCGTGTGAACAATTTTTATCTGATTTGTTGTAAGAGACTGTGTTGTTAATTACGAACTGTTTAACTGTGAAAAGTAAAGCTGGTAATTAGTGACTTAACTGGTGTCTTGTATTTTGTTTCCACTGTACTTACGACGATCAAGTAGACCGTTGTAACAGTATATTAACCAGAGGAATACTGTATTTGGGAACCGTATTCCAATTCCCTACAATACAGTATCGACTTTGTTTTTCCATATTGATGTGAATTTCTACTATGATTTAAATAAACTTCAACAAGTTTTTCTATAAATTTTGTGCGAGTTATTTTAGTTATTTTCTACTTTTTTACATACAAAATTCGCATGTAAGCCTATTTATTATCCGAAACCATGTTGCCGCCTTTATTTCGATTAATGGACATACGCGCGCGCATTTATATGTACATACATCTGTAACTCGAATATTATAACTTGAAATCATAAGACAGGAAATATTGGATTTGAAATTAAGCTGTTTGAACGTTAGGCTACTAAAGTTATAAATACTGAAAAGAAAACAAATTGTATACGACACAAATTACAGCATCTGCAGACACACATAGATAACTGCATGTACTAATATCGGGTAATAAATCAAACGATAATTACTAGTGCGATTATGCTCTTAAAAATCTCCTTACGATAGTGTTCCGATTATCCAACAATCTATTGTAAACTACTCTCTGTTGACACGTGAAATTTAAATGTGATACGATGTCGCCTACCCCAAAACAGGTATAATATTGTTTTCGTGTTGATTGTTTTATTTAAATTTTTGTAAAAATAAAAATTTGGTTTATTTAAAATAAAAATTAAGAATTTAAAAATGTATGCTTCTTCTAATACGTGTAGATGTGTTTCAAACATAATATGTAATAATCATCATAATAGTAACATAAAATAAATTGTAAACTTCGTATTAATATGTCATAAAAATAAAAAATTTATTTCATTCCGAGCATCCAAAAGAAATATCTGAAAATTAATAACAAGCAATTTAACTAACAATTTAAAAATGAGATAATAAATATTTTTCAAAGAACATTGTTCTAATAGCAACAAAGTGCACCCCAAGAATTTAAATGTTTAGTTGGCTCTCAATAAAACCTACACTTCAAATTTCTTACTTTGTATTTTTGAACGAACATGTTAGCCTATATAAATTTTACCATTGACAATTTATATAAACTAATTACAGATTTATATTTTTTTATAGAATTTTGTAATTCTACCATCATTGTTTCTGTTTTATAGTGCTTTTTACATATAAAAATTCAGTTCATTTTCATCTGATGCTGTCAATCACTTATGGCTACTTTGTAGACGAACGATTCGAATTTGTGTTAAGAAACAAACTGCCTTATTCATCTTTTACACCACGGTACCTGAAAGAATAATGGATCCTGCGAAAGCTTTCAATTGAGAAAAAAGTAGGCTTATTGGAAGACCGAAGATAAGACTGTAAAAGTGGGAACAGGTAAACGTGGCTAATCCTGGAAGAACAGAGAAAAAAATTCTTCTATCCAATCATCCAACGATTAAGCCTCAAATGTCTCAAGGCTGTCATTTGTAACCTGATATTAGGGATGCTGTTCAAATGTTTGTACTGTCTCATCTTATTGTCTCAGTCTTCTTATGGAGAGATTCAGTTTCCAATTCTCTTCTTAAATACGAATGCATCCCTTCATTACAAATTACATGAATGGATTTGTTTTCAATATAGGAGGGAATAGGCTTAGTTTTTCTTAAAAAATTTCGTGTGAACTATTCTACCGAGACTCCTTGTCTTCCTTTTTACCGAGAGTCCGTGATTCATATGCAAACATGAAATAGATACTATTTTGTAAAACTTCATGGTGGTATCCTTTCTAGTTTAATTTTGTAGGTTCCTATGAATCGTTTCACAAATGTTTCTAATTTCTGCCAACGTATTGCACAAGTGACTGTTATTTTCGTTTGAGATGTCACGTTTCAGGTAATAAAAATGGCAAGTTTATTTTAAATTTTACTACCCACGTTTATTTCCATTTATTCGGTTGTTGAATTTTTGAGTTTGTAGCACAGTCGTTTGGCAGAGTCGATTTTGTAGAATGTTATTAAGTGTAAATATTATCTTTTCTAATCGGTATTATGTTTTATGTATTATGATTTTATTATTCGTATAGAGAGGGGAATTCATGTGGCTGCTTCCTTGAAGTTATATTCCCGAGAAGTTATATTCTCGTACGTGTGATTTTCATACCCGAAATGTATCATCTATATATATGTTAAAAACTGTCGGTGAAACTGGGTAGCCTTTTCTGAATTCTTTTTTTAGGAATATCTTCAATTAATATGTTTACCATTCAAATTAAGACAAACGTTGTGTTGTAGTAGAGGCCCTGAAAACTTTAATTAATTGAGGACTCTTCTTCAAGAAGATGGGAACTTCTTCGTTCATTATGTTCCAGAAATCTCTAACTATTTCTGGGTAAAAAACTAAAGTAAAACTAAAAAACTAAAGTAATACATAGGTAAAGGCAATGATTACTCTTAATAGCTCAAACCAGTATAAGATAGAGTATTTTGGCCGTATGTTGGGAAATGTTGCTAGCACCAGACTTAGAAAGTCCTTCGTAACTTCATAGCCGATAGTCGTAAGGTCTCGACGAGTTCTATAACCAGCTTCAAAACTACCAATCTGAAGCAAGACCTCGACTAACACAACTCAGGCAATGCTGCGGAAATAAAATATCCTAGACGCGTGACAGGGATAAGTAAACAAGCACAGAGTTAAGAAAGGAACAAATAAGAAATGATTTGTGACTATAGCCGAAATGATTTGAAATATACAGAACCGAAGTAGCTAATAAAGTCACCTGCATGGAATAAACAATAACGGATAGATGAGGAGAATATGGAAGACCAAGATATGAATAAAACGGAAGAGACGAAGTCCTAGCAAAATGTGGCAAACGCGTTGGGGAAAATTCTAGATTCTAAAGATTAAAAAGAGAAAGGGGAAAAATTGGAATGTGCGATGGTACCGGCGATAGATTAGGCTCAGACGCATAAGCGTTCAGTAGATAATATCGAATCACTAAGCATTACTAATTAACAATTAAATGCTAATCAACTTAATCCTGTTTCAGTATGAAGTGGACTAAAGTTGACTGAATGGACTTCTCGATGTATTTTATTGATTGATGTCATAGTAAATGAATTCATATACAGTTTCTTTCTTAACGTATGTTGGGTCTGCAAAAGCCCGACACTACTTTGGCAAAAGAGACTTTAATGAAATATGTAAATAAATTATGCTTTATAACACCGACTGCTTAATTAATATCAAGATTTTTGAACTATGTATTCGAGTAACAGGAAAGTATTGTGTAACAGGTATTCGAGCCCGTTACTCTACAGCCCCCCTTAAATCCTAGTGAACCGGGTCTATACATTTTAATTCTTTTAATATTATTTGTTTCATAGACGTATGCATTTTAAAGATCTGTGATGGCTTCGTGTTCAGCTGCGGCTGTGTTGGCTGAAAGAGCTTGCGGTAAAACAAGGATGAAAACAGCGTAACACTTTGAAGCGCGTATATCAACAAAATAATACAACTTTTTATTATAATAATGTAAGGCTATCAGTAGCCTATGCATCCTTACAAAATGGTCATAAGGAAAAACTAATATCCTGTTGTACCGAAATCAAGCGAACCGAATGCAAGGCTGTCCTCATTTGCTTGGCTAAATTTGACGATTTTTTACATTAAAAACCAATAATTAAAAAATCGGGCCAATTTATACATTTTAAATACAACACGAAATATTTAAAAATAAAATATTATTTCTATGTCTTAGGTTAATTATTACCATTTTTTAATAAACATATATGATTCAAGAAATGAACCAGTTTAAAAATTAATCACAGTTTTCGTAAGCTTACTCGATACCGCGACCAGCATCTGTGTAGGCCTAACTTGAAACATTGTTTTGATTTTTAACAAAAGATAAATTCCGTAAGGTATTGTTTTCTTTTCCATCTATCTTGTTAGAAAAACAATAACGGTTAGAACTCCGGCTGAAGATTAATTTGAGATTCTGTTTCATAAATCTAGTGAGACAACACTGAATACACTGCTTTTTCCTTTTATTTTTAAGTTTGCCACCACATTTAGTAAACAGTCCGTATATATTAGCGAGTACAGATGAAATAGTAGAAACATGAAACGGTTCGCGCAGATCGTACTTGGGGAGGGAAAGCGGTGCAGGTTATGGGGTGTAAAGTGACCAACCATGATACATAAGCATGTGATACGCCATCCATGCTGCTGTTCTGACACAAAATTGGTCCGAAACAACGCGTGGAAGCAACGCATGAGCAATGAGATCGTTTGACACAGCGCAACCGGACACCCGATTCATGTCTAATTATTTAAAATGTACTTTACTGCTGGATCAGAATAAAATATAAATGTAAATAAATATAAAGAATATGTCTTCAAATAATAAATAGGCCTACTTCTGCAAGTAAAATTTTATTTGTAGCCTATTACTGTATTTTCACCTGACGCACGTTTTACAGAATAATTATTCTCTACCTTCAGAGGTTTCTTTATGAATTAACTAATAATCTATTTGTTTCGATTATAACATAAACTAACGAATAGTCGATTTTATTTCGATTCAAATTTTCGATTGTAATATTTTTTTACGTAGTCAGTTGTTTTAAAAATATTTAAAGTTTTATGTTCGTTATTATAATAAATGTATAACTTTAAATAAATAATCGTGTTTTTTATTTGAATTTGTTTTTTAATTAGTAAATTATTATTATTGTGTTTGTAAATATTCAGATTTCTCTAGATGCTCATTTTGTTACTTTTTGTGAGTTTTTAATTGTGTTGAAGTTTTTGAATATTTGATGTTTAAGTTATTATTTAAACGTGTGTTGCTTAATTAGACTTGTAAATATTCGGTTTTGAAAGCGCAAACGTTGAAGGAATCTATCGAGTAGTTTTTTACTTGCCTCGCCTACGTAGATTTTATTTCAGTTCGGACATTAAATTTTGTATCTTCCATTTTTACTGTGAACGTTGGATTTTGTTTTAGGTCTTATTTTATTAAAAACAAAATTATTATCTGTGTTATAAGATATTTTTAAATTTGTATCTTTAAAGGTTGTAAGTTAAAGAATATAAATATAAAGAATATGTCTTCAAATAATAAATAGGCCTACTTCTCCAAGTCAACTTTTATTAAATCATAAAATGACCTTTACCTTTCCCAGTTAAAGGTATTTGTAAGTAAAGGTTGTATATTTTATATTATCGTTAACAGATAGTTTTTTGTTTTATAAGGTGTTTGTTTAGTGATTTTATATTTTATTTTATCTTCTAATTTATTGATAGTTTTTACTTTGTATCCATTATCTATTACCATTTATTTGATAATATTTCTTTCTTCATCATTTAATGGGATTCAATACATACGGTATATTAAGAAATTGAATGCTGCCATTTTATGTTGGGGAGGATGGTTAGAATATTTTGGAATTATTAAATTAGTTTGAGACGGTTTTCGTTCGAAACTATTTTAATTTCTATTTATGGTTAAGTCTAAGTAATTTAAATTATTATTTATTCTGTAAAACGTGCGTCAGGTAAAAATAGAGTAATATAATTTAACAAAATTTTACTTGCAGAAGTATTTATTACTTGAAGACATATACGTTGCACAGTAAACCTGGAGAAATACTGAAGAGTTCCTTACAAAATAAAAGTAAAATAAATATAAATATAAATCGAATTTGTCTCCTTAAAACTTCTGTAATCAACCACACTAAGGCGACATCTCACACGCACTAAAATAATACACGCAGAGAGACACAAATGAGAGAGAGAGAGAGAGAGAGAGAGAGAGAGAGAGAGAGAGAGAGAGAGAGAGAGAGAGAGAGAGAGAGAGAGAGAGAGAGAGAGAGAGAGAGAGAGAGACAGACAGAGACAGAGACAGAGACAGAGAGACAGACAGACAGACAGACAGACAGATAGAGACAGATAGAGACACAGAGAGAGGCAGTGAAACATAGAATATAACGATTCTGGTGGAATTTCGGAAAGTACGAGCTATTATTCCGACGCCACAGCATTTGTGCGTCATCCCAGTTCTTGGATTCGGACGAACGTTCATTCAATTGTCGTACGAGAAAAAAGTTTATAGATATAACCGCATTTCGTCACGAGTTTTTTAACAAGTCGCCGTTTTTATTTTTTATTTAAATTTTTTATATTTAAATTAAATAATGCTAATAAAGTCGTGTAAAAATATAAGTACATTTAGAAACATATTTTCTTTTTATAAAATAAAAAAGTGAACAATTACAATAACATGAACTCTGAGTGTGAGTTTTAAGTTGTGTCATTGCGAAAATAATTAATTTCTTCTACAAACATATTTCGTTACATCACTTTAAAACACTATCATATCACCTTTGTTAATTGCGATATAATTATTGTGTATATATAGGCGTACTTCTAGAAGATATTTAGACTATTATTATTGAGATAATAGAATTTAATATATACTTACTACAGTGAACTTCAAGAGAAAATATATAAACGTAAGAAAAATGCGCGCGTGCATTTTTACACAGAGATTTTTTAAATTGAAATTTAACAGTAGTCTACCTCGGTACAGTACTATAAGAATTGAATATTCTGAAAAAAAGTATCTACAATTGAAGTGTTATAAAACAACTCAACAAAAACTGATTAAAGGGAAATATGTATATTATTTCTTATACGTGTAATTTATTACTACCCTGTTTGATATTTTACAACAGATATATAACTAATAAATGTAAACATTTTAAAATTAATTTGAAATTATAGTTTAGTTAATGTATTATTTATTTTGTGCTTATACACACTTTTTTTAATTATCCAAAGATTCAACTTTTCCTTTTGGATAATTGTTTTAATAAAGGTGTATTTTCTAATTTCGGAAAGATGCAATTATTTTGAGCGGAAAGGTTGCTAAATTAGATTTATAAAGTTTGGTATTATATATGAGGTTTGTGTTTTTTAACGTTTTTTAGTTCTTTCTACAAAAATATAATTATTTATTTAATATTTATAACTATTTACCTCAATATATGTTATTTCCTTAAGATGGCTGCGGATGGGAAAAATATGATTCCCGAAACATGTTTCAATATTTATAACTATTTTACCTCAAGATATGTTATTTCCTTATTTGAAACATGTTTCGGGAATCATATTTTTCCCATCTGCAGCCATCTTAAGGAAATAACATATATTGAGGTAAATAGTTATAAATATTAAATAAATAATGTATGCACCAAGAAATTGTCTGTAACAAAAAGTGTTGTAAAAATATAATTAAATAGAATTTATTACTACTTAGAGAGCTGTTTAAGTTAAACTTATCAAATTTGTTTTATTATTATAATTATTATTATTTTAAAGGATTTATGTAGTGTTGTTTTTGAATAATTTTAAAGATTCATTGTTTATTGTATTTGTGTAGGTAAAATTAATGTATTTAATGTTATAATTAGAATTAAATTAATATTCAGAACAAAATTATTTAATACCTATTATTAATGTAGGTTTTGCATGTTTCGGTATCAATGGTTTTTGTGTTATATCAATGGTTTGTATTCACTATCATTCATAATTTTCTTGTCTCTTCTTTTTATAATTAACTTATATTCGGGCTATTTATTGGTATTAATAATAATATTTATAATTATTGTGATTACAATATTAATAATTATTAGTTATATAACATTTTTTTTCTTTTTAGTAGCGGCATTGAAACAAGTCAATTATAAATATTCTGTTTTAGTATCTGATAACGGTAGTTAAAACTACTGATAACCACTGATATTAGTTAAAACTAATATTTAATTGAAAACACATTCTTGTGTAAAGATTTGTATATTAAATTGTAGAAGCGTGTGAATGGGCGCGTGCGCGTTTTAAACACTAAAAAAATCTCCCCGCAGTTTCTTACAGTTTTGATTCTCCCCGCGAGAATAAGTAGGCGAGCCTACTTAATATATAATTCTATTATTATAGGCCTACATGTAGTACAGCATATCCTATAAATATACATGTGGTAGGCCTAGTATGTTTCCTGAGCTGTAGAACTTGCTCACTATTTTCAACAAAGGAAGTTTATTACTGGGTAAATTTTGATATTAGATAATTTAACAATTATCAGGAAAATTACGAAATGGCGATTAACCTACTATTTTTTGATTGTAGGGCAATCATACACAAATAAACGCTAAAAATTCTATACAATCGGGTTTGTCTTAAGATTCCATTTGGTCCGACACTCGGCTGAAATTTAGAGTTTTTCCAAAATTATCAATCCACTTTTGGGCCCTGGGGGTCAGATAATTTTCAGATTTCCAAAACAGTACAATGTAATCAGATTTCAATTAAAATTCTCTTTGCTTTGACATCCCACATGGAATTTGCAATTTTATCAAATTTTTGCCGCTTTTTGCAGCAAGTGGCGTCCCAAATTTTAAAATTTCCAAAAATTAACGCTACATTCAGATTTTAGTTAAAATTCCATTTCCAATTTAATGTGATATTTTTGCGATTTCATCATTCCACATGCATTAATTCCACATGCATTTTTGCGATTTCATCAAAGTTTCAACCAATTTTTGGCCCCCGGCGGCGTCCTAAAAATTATAAAATTTTCAAAATGATTACTAAATTCATATTTTGGTTAAAATGGCTTTAATTTGATACTCCACATGGAGTATTGCTGTTTTGTCTATCCACTGTTTTTGCGTTTTTCTTCAGAATTTAAACCCCTTTATATTTTTCCCTCCCGCCCCCCTCTTTGTTGGGGATACATTTCAAAAACAGTAGTGTTCTGTAGAGTAAAAGTATGAACACTCATACCAAGTTTTGCGAAAATCGATTGATACGTTGAAAGTTATCGTGAAAGGTACTCCAGATAGGTAGGTAGATAGACAGACAAATGCCAATCGGTTGAGTTAAAACTGAGAACTCGCTTCGTTTCTTCAAATATGTCCACAATAAAACTGTCAACCATAATAAATTAATTTATTAATAAACTTTACATTACTGTTGTATGTATTCCTTAACTTCTGGCACTACAGCGACACCCCCCCCTAACCTCCTCTACGTCATATCGCCAACCTCGTCATCCAATTTGCAACCCAGCTTCCTCATATCATCTTCAGTTAATTTATTCATCTTACTCTGGGTCTGATTTTTCCCTATGGCCAGCTGGTTGATCCATTATATTTTCCTTTCTAGTTCTCTCTCCTACATGCGGAAAATATATCTAGTTCACGTAAGACCCACTGATTTTGTAAATTGAGTTGTTGGTGGCTCGTTACATTACAGTAATGTAAAAATCACCTTCATCAAAATTTTCTTTCAGTTTTTATATTTGCGGTTGGCAACAAGGGATAAATAACATTCGTTAATTTGTGTTATATTTTCGCGTTCCGTTGCCTTTTTGTCTTTTGTCTGTAATGAATCTACATCGAATATGAATTCCGTATTAACAAAAGAAGAACGTTTATTTTTTTTTGTATTGCGATGTTGGTGGAAACACAAGAAGAAAAATGAATTGGTGATAGCTGATTTCTTCTGTCAACCACAAGAATTCCTTCATAGCCTTTCTGCTTCTTCAAATAATATCTGTAGCCTACTGATTTATAGAATATATTGGATCTCGTGCCTGTACTCTGGATTCCCTATTATTGTGTGTGTGTGTGTGCGCGCGCGCGCGCGCGCGTGCGTGTTTGTAGCGGTACATAAGAGTCGCATAGAATAAGTAGGCCTAGTCGAGATTTATGTTATTGGAATAAAGTGGATTTATTAATGATGATATACTTTTTGATAATCTACTGTGCCTTTAGTGCAGTTTATATATAAATTAATCTGTCTCTGTTGACCTTCGTAACACAAACTAAAATTTAATTTCTGTAGAATGAAATAAATTAATATTTATAAAGTTCTTTTTGTCTTACTTAAACTATTAGTCTTTATCAGAATTATTACTGTTGCACACCACTATAGAAAAATTATTCCGATTAGCGCTTTCAAGCTTCACAGCTCATCGTCAGATCGGCATTCTTTACTGATGTAATAATCTTTCTTTTAAATAAGTTTTTATAATTGTACATAAATAATATAAGTTCACTTCCTTTAATGCCGACTGCAGCTTCTTCAGACTACAAGTTAATTATACATGGATGACTTACTCTGTTCATCTTCATGATCGTTTTCAGCCGTGTAGATAATTCTCACGGGCACGGTTACATACACTTTCACCGCGAACCGATACTGATACTGCTTCTGGTGTATGGAGCTTACATCTTCTAGTCAGTTTGAAGTGTCTATATACCCTAATCGGAATATCTTGCACTTTCGCGGAATAGCACAATTATAATATTTCTCGCAGTAACTCAATTAGGAGTTTTTTTTCTAACATGTGTTCATCGTGATTGGCAGACCAACCGTCTGAACCAGGCAGCGTTCACTCGTTATCGATTCCAAAGAGAGGTTGCTCTAAGCGTATCTCGTCTTTTTCACCAAATAATTTACAATGTTCAAACCGGCAAACTCTACTTATTCATATAGCGTCTTTATATGGGGTGTTCCATGAGGAATAGAACATACTTCATGGGACGTTTCTATAAAACTACTCAAGCTAGAGGTCTGAAAACCTCTTTTTTCAATTTTTCAGGCCATAAGCCATATGAAACAATTAAATTTACCCTTTAATTTAAGTCCCGAGAACTTCAGTGGAGTTTAATTTTAGCCTTAGAGGAGAAATCAAGGTGAAATATTTTCCAAGCCATAAATTGAAAACGAAGCTTTTTCGGATCCGTGTTTATATGAAATTTCTTCTTTATTTAGCCTGAAGAACGCACTTCTGAAGTGTGTCCCATTCCTCATGGGACATTCTGTATGCTAACATATGCTTTACTCTGCTATGTTCCACATACTATAAGAATGTCCATTGCAATATATAGCCTATTATATATATTTATATTTTCTTGCAACCTCAGTTAGTCTATATTTTCATTTCATTCATAATATTTTAATTTGCACAGTTTCCTATGTCAATTTACATTAATAATTATGAATTATATAATTTAAGTTAACATAATAGTTACAGTTAATATATTGCACTTATAGTCATTATGTTTCCTGTTAATATAACATTAACTAATTGCCTTATTACACAAAGCTGCATAATCCTGCATATGTACTGAAACGGCAGTTCCATAAAGCGATTTCCTTTCTTTGTATTCTCGATTTCACGTATTCGGTAGTACAGTATCTTATACTAGTCTACACGGAATAACTACTTTAGGGTATTGCTACGATGATTGTCATCTACACAACGTGGAGTCCAACACGAAACTCTGTCCCTATTGTTAGAGACACTCCCAATCGGTGTTCGTGTTTAGAGGAAAACGATAGTCCTCAAAATAAATTATTTTATTTAAGTCATTTAAATGTAAAATAAAATTAAATCTGTAAAATTGAACACATAAAATAGTCAACTGGAAATGACCCTAAACGACTTCACAACAATCTTTTTTTATTATTAATTTTTTCTGTATTTAGTTATATCTGTTTTTAGTCAATTTTATACATATTAAAAACTTTTTCACAAAGTATTTATTGTAACACATTTATAACGTATAGCGAAAATTTCAGAATAAACTACTGTAATTGTTTGAATTAAGATGTGGACTTCAAAACAGGTAGGAGGAGAAGGAAGATTATAGCCGAGCTAGCGAGCTAGTACAATCGTGTTTTACTGACGTTCAGTAGTTTTTCTGATTCAGAATCTTTGTCTGCCAAGACGTTTTCTAGTGGTATCATTCCCTCTCTGTCTCTAATGTTGTTTGGTTCTGTATGTACGCTACGATCCGTTTTATAACTGTTACGTATATTCTTGAACAAGTGATTTTTCCCATATTACGTTATTAAGCGCTCCTGCTATTTTGGTCGCGTTTGTTACACGTTGCCCTCCGTCTTTTATGATGTCATTATTATTATAAGTAGTTTTTTAAAATGTATTCTGTGTTTTAACATTAAAAGAAACTGACGACTTTTTTAAAAACAATTTAAGATTACAATTTGTGTAAACAACATGGAATCGATTTTTAAAGAAACAACCTCAAAAAAATCGGTAACCGTCTTCAGACAGAATTAATTATACAACCTTCAAGCATAAAAATAACAAACTAATAAGTACGCAAAGTGAGAGAGTCGGTTAAACAAAATTTATGTAATATACACGTTTGTAATACGTATTTCTACTAGTCGTAAATAAAGGAACTGCGGTTCAGTATGTAGGCTAAGTAAAGCGCCCAAACCGACACCGAAAACAGTAGGTCACCAGGTCCAAATTTTTCAGGTATCTTTTCTGTTCCTGAAATTAGCGTAAAGAATTGTACGAAATTTCAAAATTAATATTTTGAATAGATGAAAAAATGGGTGTGTCGTGGGACACACGGCAGAAAAGAGAACTTCAGTGTCGAGTGGCGAGTGAACTGATTTATCGTGTAAAAGGTTGCTCGTATGTATTTGGGAGTAAAAGAGAGATTTTGCTATAAAGAATTAAGACTCAAATAAAAGTGAAAGGATAATTAAATGAGACGAGGAACATAGTAGTTTTTATATGTATTTTATTATAAGAAATCGATATTATAGTGAACATAAATAGAATCTTATCACACATCATATTATTTTCAGTATACCTACATATAAAAACAGTATGTAATAAATACTTTTTTCAATATAACAATATGATTTACGCAATATTTATTTAAAAAGTAAATATTGCGGCAGAAACATTAAGTCAATTTCTTGCAAAGTATAAATTAGTTAAATTACTAAATAGAATTTTGATACATAGAATACTTCCAGTGAAATACAATATAAAAACTGTAATCAGACTCAAGGATCAACTAACAAACGTACAAAGTAAACACAAATACAAAATTATATTCTTTCAACATTTTAACCATATACCGAAAAATTCTCATATACGATACTGTAAATATTATAATATAAAAAGATGTTACTGATTTTAAATTGTCTTAATTCATAAAAACAATTGGAACGTTGTGTAAATATATTAGGCTAATAACGAACTATGTACAAGAAAAGAATTTTAAAAGTATTCAGCTCGATCTCTCAGCGTGTGAGTGCATTTTCTTTTGTCATAAGTACAAATTATTTTTAATATTTACGTTATTCTTGTAATAGTATTTAAACATTTAGAATATGCTGACATTCTTTTAAATATTATCCTTTGCTTAAAGCAAGCATATTTGTGGCAGTGGGGAAAAGAGGTCTGATTGATCTGGAAACGCTGCTGTTTAGTTTCAGCCGCGTTATTTTCTGACACGTTAAATCAGTTTCCTGCCCAAGGAGCGCGAGGAGTAATGGAGTGACCCGGGCACCATAGTGCCCTATATGAAGTTCTCACTTCAAAAACACAGTAGTGTATGTGAATATCTATCTAAATGCGGTGTTATATGAAAAAAAAATTAGTAGAGATAAAATAATTCCGATTACAGGTTACAATAATATTTAGTAAATTCTTGTGTTATCATCATCGTCCGCCTTTCGGGCATGTTATGTAGGCCTATGTTGTTGTTAACATCACCTTCCGTCAAGCGTTAGTCCCACGATGTCTTACCTCTGTAACAGTGGTACAGAACACACCGCCAGTGAGGAAGCAATCTGCATTTAACCACAGACACTTGG
Source organism: Magicicada septendecula (assembly GCA_034769895.1). Lineage (NCBI taxonomy): Eukaryota > Metazoa > Arthropoda > Insecta > Hemiptera > Cicadidae > Magicicada > Magicicada septendecula. The sequence goes on along the minus strand of CM068373.1, from coordinate 193,703,608 downwards.
GTAAGCGACGAGCTGTCCCATGCAAATCCTTGTGTGAAGTAGAAATTGTAGACAGTGAAAAAAGTAGGGATAGGGCTACATCTTCAATGAAGTGGGCGTACAGGCTTTAGAAGACAACAGACATTCATTTATACAGAGCACTAAAGTTAGCTGATCGTACACAGTTCTGGTAAACAGTAAATGGGTACTAAATCCTAATGATATTACCAAACCCTTACGACGCGACGGTAAGAAAACAAAGGGGCAATATGCAACACTTATGATAATTACGTGGAAAATACTTCTTTTGTAAGTGTACGTTACAATTTCCAAGAATTTAAAGAGTACTTTGCAAGCGTTTAAAACATGTTTTTACCGAAACGTACGTTATCTTTTGTAAAAGAACCAAATAACTATCAAATGAGTAGAAGATGTAGAAAGGGAACCTTTAGAAAGGGTAGGCCTATAAGCTTTATCAATTAATATTTAACGTTCGCTTATAGGCCATAAAGAAGAGGCAATAAAGGACACGTAAGAGACACACCACTCCGAATGTCTCACACAAGACACCCTTGCCTAATTCCAAAACTACGTTGGTCGTACAAAATGGAGTCAGTATTTATAAACAAAACGGTTAAGGCTGGAATAAAAGTTCGGGGAGAGAAAATTAAAATGTTAAGATTTTCTAATGTTATTGTTCGTCTTGCAGAAAACAAGAAAGATTTAGAAAAATATCGAAAGGAATGGAAAAATTATTATTAGAAAATCTGGGTTACAAATCAAGGAAGGCAAAGCAAAATTTATGACAAGCTTGATAAACGAAATAACATTAAAAATGGGAAGGATTACATTTAAGATGTGGTGCTGGAGGAAGACCTTAAGAACACCGTGGTCAGACATAGTGCCTAATGATGACGTTATGAAGAGAGTGGACGAGAGGAAGGACTCTGAATGAAACCACTGCGGAATGGAGAAAATGTATAGTTGGTCACTTATTACGTCATTCAAACTGATTCACCACCCTGATTGAGGAGCGAAGTGGGAGGGGAAGGGCCTGACAGGAGTATATATGGATGAGATAAAAGGAGAAAAAATGTATGTTGTGATTAAGAAACTGTCGTCGTAAGGGAAGAAATTGCAAGCCCACCAACCTCTGGGATGAGGATAGGAAGAAGATAGAAAGATGACATACAGGAAGTAGATGAATTCACCTGCAGTAGATTGTCACAAGAAATGGACGAAACAAAAACGACATAGGCTACAAACCAAATTGCCGTTGCTGTTGCTGGCAAACATTGTATTGTGAATTAGGAAAGAAATTCGCGAAGTTATGTATGTTTGTTGCGAATTTTATATTTATACAAAACCTGGACATAGGAAAAAGCTGAAATAAGCATTTACGTAAAATGTTGTTTTATAGGAAGACCTTAAAAAATTGATGGGCAAAGTAATGAACGGGTTCGGACGTCGCGGAAGGAGAGGTTTGTGTGAAATTATGAAAAGAACACCAGACAGTTTGGTAGATACATCCAATGACGTTAGTGACAGACGATGCAATGAATGGGAAGAACTGCAGGGGAAAGCACGGATTTGAGTACCCCATGGGAGGTTAGTGAAGACGTGGGAGCTGTAGCGAGTCGAACAAATTGGCTCAAGATAGGAGGAGCTGAAGGATCATATCAAACAGAGAGATAGACTGACAGATAGACAGGCAGGCAGAGAGAGAGACAGACACATAGACAGACGGAAAGTTAGAGACAGACAGTCAGAGACAGAGACAGAGACAGAGTCAGAGACAGAGACAGAGTCAGAGACAGAGACAGACAGACAGACAGACAGACAGGCAGTCAGAGAAGAGACAGAGACAGATAGATAGACGGACAGACTGGCAGGCGCGCAGTTAGACGTCAGTTTTGTATACAACTAGGCCTACCACGCAAACGGTTTGAACGTTTCTCGTATACGAGAAAAGAATACCATACGTATAAAAAATTTCGACGAAACCGAAACATCGAAGCATGATAATGCTTTTAGGCTTTTGAAACGTATAATGTGCATAAACTGCAGACTCTCCTGTTCACCGATGTTCGTACGTATTTCTTAAAAACGACAGAGACCGAAGATTTCTAGTTTGTGGGGAATCGTAAGTGTGGAAAAAATATAGTGTTAACATCACCTGGAGCGTTACATTTTTCGATGACGTTACACATTTTGCATCACGCATATTGTGGAACGACCCCCAGCCTAAAACATTATCATGTTAAAAGCGCGCAACGGATCATGCAAAATACATAGTAGGCCTACAGTATAGGATAGAACAGCAGGCTGCCAATACAACCGCATTTTACGCTTCTAAATTTTTGTTTTCGTTTGTTTTGATACGAATGAAACGGCCGGTCGTCTACAATTAAAACACAAAAAAAGACAACTCAGAGTGTGTACGTGTGCGTGCGTGTGCTGAAGAAGTTACAGTGAGCTTTCAACACCGATTTGTAACCAAATAGTTGCCTACAAGTCAGGCGTAATTAATGAGAACGCACAGTATTGTGTTACCGGCCAGTCAACTATCCATATACTTACTATATACAGTCAACTATCCACACAAAGAGTTTTACTGTTTTATTTTAGTTATAACGAGTCTGCAGACGTGTATAGTAGAAATAAACAGATTTGTTCATGTGATAATTATCGTCGTAGAATCTTAACCCTGATCATCGTCACAGCCCTTAGCACTTGGTACTTTGTGTTGTGATTTGCTTCCGCGCCACGTACCAGACGTAATGACTCGTATTGCAATGACCTGTCATCTGCCTCTTTAAAAAGTCTCTTTTTGTTTCCAGTCCATCAAACGTAGGAAACATCTATGTACGGTGGAGAACGTTTAACACGAAAAGACGGGGACCAGCTATTTTTTTCGTATTAACCGAACTTCGAGTAAACAGAATTTCGTGTTAAACGGACAAGAAAGTGAAACAAAATGAGATTTAAGAAAAAGTACTGTATGCATTACTTACTGTATTGTGTAGTAAAATAAATCAATAAAGAATATTCAGAAGATACTTACATATAAATGTTTTATTTATTCTCCTGAATAATTTGTGGTTAATTTAGGGGAAAAACATGTTTAATTTTTCTTAAGAGTTACTATAAAGGAACTGTAGCTCTTCTTAACTTAGTCTTACGATTTAGATTTTCTTGTACAGTAATGTAGTATGTCTTTTTTAAGTTCGTACAATGGCAATGTTCAATTCTTTTTAAAATAGTTCGTTATTTTTTGTTGCATACAGTTCTGCACTACTTTATTTTCAACAAATTGTTCTAATTTATCAATGTGGTCAAACATGTCACGTCCGAGTTGGGTTCTAAGTATCGGCGAACACGGCTCAGCAACGAAAGCTAGTCTTACTGAAAGTCCATGGCCCGTAGGGGGCAGCCCAGGCCTCCACATGACTTACTCTATAATGGGGAAATAAAAGTACAGTACTCAAAATCTTCAAAAAAAACAGACGCAGTTAATGGTAAACGACTGCAACTAAAAAAGCGATTTGGAATAAACGAAAGATTAAAATTGTCTACCGCAATACTTATCCAGATTAACCCTCAATTTTGCAACATGCCGTCTTTTGGCCTCCAAACTAGCGAATTGCATAATCATTTATATGTAGATCTACACGTATGTACATCTTAAATTAGGTAAGATTTATAAAAGTATTTTTGTACGTTAGACACGACATAAAACGTTGAGCCAATTTGAGCTTCCTACATGAAAAGGTGAGCCAATCCGTTTCAGCTAATGAAATAGAATGAACCACAACGCAAATAAACTTACTCACGTAAACAGGAAAACAAACTGGATTGCAGATATCCTTCGAGACAGCTGAATACGTCACAAACATTAGAAGAGTTGAAGACCGGCTATAACAAGGTCAAGAAATTCAAGTACCTGGGAGAAGTAATATAAATTAGCAGATCAGAAAAGGAGGGCCAACAAAATGAGAAATCGTTTAAGACCTGACGATAAACTTATATAAAATAAAATAGATCTCTACAACAGCAAAATTAAGAAACTACAACAGTAATTAAACTAGAGTGTTTGTATGCAGCGGAGTATTTGAACACAGTCAGAATTGGAGAAATACATGGAATAGAAAAGAAAGAATGGAAAATCATCCAAAAAAATTCTTGGGTCCAAGCAAGGATCCAAGGACAATATAGACTGAGAAGCCGAGAGGAGATTTATGGTTACATGTAGATAGAGAAGGTTACAGACACTATGAGGAAAACAAGAGAAGAGCATTGTTCTACAGACACAAATGAAGAGAATGGATTCCAATAGAGTAACTAAACAAATCTTTGACACTTTGATCACAGGACTAAAACAAACTTGAAATGGTTTAGGAGACTAAAGAATATAAAGTTTAGAATAATTAGTTTAGACTAAAGAATATAATACCGAAGCGTTCTGGAAATATTTTGGCGTCACGCTTGACACCAAACTTACCTGGCGACCTCCCATCACACGAACCTCAAACCAAGCCCGCAAACGAATCCGCTCTCTCAGAACTCTCAACACCAACGATCGTTGCTCCAGAAGACTTCTTAGCCGAATCTATACTGCCTGTATCCGCCTTATCATGACATACGCCCATCCTATACTTCTTACTGCCGACCCGGCCCCCCCTCAAACCCTTCCGAATCACTGAACGGCGAGCTCTTCGACTTATCTACCGCAAACCTCCCCTCACCAAAACCTCTAATACCGCTCTGTGTGCACTCAACAAACTCTTCCCAAACCTTGACTCCTTCTTGTACAAGATCAACTGGAAATACTCATAAACTGTAAAACAACGCACTTCCCTACAATTCATAGCCACTTCCATCAACAGAACTACCCGCAACACCCGCAGACCTTCCTTCCTCATAAACCGCCTCCTTACTATATCCGATGAACTTCCATCCAGAACACCTCGCCACCATCGTCATAGAAATAGAAACACTTAATTCCCATCTTCAAACATATTCAACCTGCCAACCTTCCTTATCACGTAACAACTTAAATTTTTCCTAACTACTTACCAAGTCTTTAGCCCTCTTCTTTGTGTCCCCCGCCTACCTTGACCCCTCTCTGTCGGCTCCTTCTAGCTTTGGCCGCCCTCATGTATAAACTAAACTTTATGGCACTGCCATCAGCCACTTCCTTTACCTATATGGCTACAAACTACATCTACACACAAATACACATACACGCACTACTCTAACTTCAATGTGCATCCATCTTCTTCGCTTCCGGCCTGCGCTGAAGGGGGCTTGCCCCAGATCAACCTCAAACTTGTCTTTCGGGACAAGTCTGAAACAACACGAAAAAAGCGTAATTCTTTTTTCGGAGCCCCAAGAAGAAATTCTTTGCCCCCCCCCATTCGCCTTTGAATACTAACCCCTCCTTATAGCTGTTTCCAACTACTAAACTTATGTAACGCAAACAGAATAACTGTTCTTTCTTGTATGATGTATGCTCAATTAATAAAACACAACTTTTTTCAGTTAATAGTTTGATTTGTTATTTAGCATCTTTTATGTCTTTGATCAATGTAATAAAATACGAATAATATTAGACAAGTGACTAGTAACCAATTATATTTTTTTCATGTGTCTGTTGAACTTATATGCATCTTGAAAACAGTACAAATTTTATTAAATTCAAATTCACGAAGACAGCGAATGTTTATATTACATTGTATGCCTTACACTTTATTAACTAATCTCATATCTTTAAACAAATCAAAAATCTATTTCACCTATTAACTTTCTGTCATCTGCTAATAGCTTTACAATTTGTAATATTTTTGTTACTGGACTAATACTGTCATTGGAATTAAAGAAACAAATTTACAGGCATTGCACAAATGCAATGCACAGAGAAGGGCATTGAAAATGCTTCAATAAATCTAAAATATATATATATATATATTTATTTTTCTTCATTTACCAATGTACAGATTATAAGATAAATGTACTCACCAAAAAATTCAAAATTTTCTACGTTATTGACAACAAAGAAGTAGTTTCTATGGAAACTCACCGGTTCCCATTTTCGATCACGCACCAGCGATCGGCCGCAAATGTGCGAAACGTCCTTATAAACATTTTCAATGTTAATATTCTGATATAAACACGTTTGATTTTACAAAAATAGGATTTTTGTACTTCAAAACATTCCTTAGAACAGAGTAAAATAAAAATCTAATTTAAAGATCTATAGCATTTACAAAACATGTTAACAATATCTTAATGTCAGTACTGTATCAAAACCATATTAGTATGAAATTGAAATAATTTTAATTTACTTTTCTTTCATTAAGCTTTCGTAACCTTACTGCATTGTGAGAAATAAAAGTTTTTATTTTTTAATTAATATCGATTGAATTAGCAATTACATTTTCCACACTTAGTACATTAAATCCACTCTTGAAACATCGTGCTACGCAGATATAATTTAAAATCAATTTCGGCTTGGAGAATGTTCACTCAGTCACCGGGGATGTTAGGAACAACAAATAAGCAGTGCAGGCATCTGGAATGCTGCAAACCACTGAGACGTTTTCAATAAACAAAAGATCAGCCATTTCAGTTGTGGACTTCTTCTTGATGTCTTCTCTTGGAGTTCTTAACATTAACATTTCAGTGGCAAAATCTGTAATATGATCCTGACTATAGACTACTCTAGATAGGATTTAGTTACTTTCTGCTTTAGGTGTTCGTCTGAAGCTGACGAAAGGAACTCAGGATTGTTTACGCGGAGCCCCCAAGCCCGCAGGCTCACCCGCATTGTGGGGCCTGCAGTTACGCCACCGAACTCTGTACTGAAGTTGTTCACCACTTCGATGCTCACTGTGACACAGAAAACTTTATTACGCAGGTTTCCTTTGAGTGTTTCGATGCTTCTCGGGGTGAACCACATAATATTTCCCTGACAAAGAAAAAGGTAACATGTTGTCAGAGCTGACGATCTCGCGACCCATAGGATCTCGCCGTGTCTGGAGATAACGTGATCTGCTTCGATTATTTACCGAAAGTTCGTTGACGTCATATACAAGAAGGGTAACAGTAATATGTTCTGCCTTATAGAGGTACGGTTTTAATAGTTACTGTTAACAATTAATATCGAACTTATAACGTCTCTCCTGTCAAGACATTATAACATAGGGAACCAGTTTAATTGTTAGCTGTTAATTAAACTAGCTGCCGTAGTTAGTAAAATTTACTTACCATTGCATGCATTGCATTATGGATGCGGAGTGTCTTTGCACCCGTGGCTTGATTGCAGCATCTGGAACGTGTCCAATGGCTGCCAGAAGTAAACATAGTGCTGGTACAATGTCGACTGGTTACTTAAAACTGGAAAAGGAAACCGCCAACCAGTTAACTGAGAAGGTGGGGGAGTATAACTTTTATTTGTTTAGTGCACTGCCGCTGGTACCGATTCGAGCAACAGATGTTGCCCGTTTCAAGTCCAGTCAGCAGACGCCCTGAGGGCGTCGGTCGCTCCCCGCGAGGCGGAGAGCCTCCGTGCCAATGATTGATGACAGCGACAAGCAGCCGGCTCAGCGTGCTAGGAGGTGGACAGGAAGGAGAGAAGGACAGTTTAGGTGAAATACTCTGGTCTAGGACTGATGATTACTTGTTTTTGTTTAATTTAAAGAGGATGGCGTTATGGCGGGTCATCAAGAAGCGCCCGAGGGCGCTTGACCCGAATGGGCGGTGGTGGTTCTGATGCACTGATGGTTCGTAGGTACGGGAAGGTGGAGGTCGAGGCTTTAGCAAAGAGAGTTAGAGCCAGCGACCGGACAAAGGAAGTCAAGGTAGGAACACGGAGACCCCTTCGAATCACGTCGTTCCTTACAACCCAAGGGGACCCCGTCAAGGATCGGAGTGTTCGGGACTGGAAAGCTTCCAGCCTACATCTGTTGGTGGTGGATAAAAGAGACCACCAGGCGGGTGCCGCATAGGTCAATACAGATCTAAGAAATAGTAGATAGATTGTAAGTTTCGTGCGCATGGCCAGGCGGCTGCGACACGAGAGGAAAGGAGATAATTTGGCTCGGACGCCGCGAGCCTTGGCAAGGGTTTCCGTCACGTGGGCGTTGAAGCAAAGGCGACGATCTAGCCGAACGCCTAAATACTTCACCGATTCTTTGTAGGCGATGGGCCTCCCGGCTAGGGAGAGGGGCTGGCATCGGGAGATGGACTTACGGGTGAAGCAGATCGCCTCGGATTTCTCCGTGTTGATCGTCACCCGCCATTTCCGTAGCCAGTCCGGAAGCTGGTTCAACTGACGCTGCAGCTTTGTACTCGCAAATCGCGGGGACAGGGAGCTGCAGTGATACATAGCATCGTCAGCGAACAAAGACAACGTGACTCCGGGCAAGACAGGCAGGTCGTTCGTGTACACAAGGTACAGAACGGGGCCGAGGACAGATCCCTGAGGTACGCCGGCAGCGACGGGTCGAACTGTAGAACAGGACCCGTCGACGCTCACCCTGAAGGTTCGGTCGCTGAGATACGACCGGAGGAAAAACACTATGGGCGATGGTAGAGGGGAATTGGCAAGTTTGAAGAGAAGACCTTCGTGCCAGACTTTATCGAAGGCCTTGCTCACGTCCAACAGTACGGCGGCCGTAGCCGCTCGCCTGTTGGTGGCGTCTGACAAGTGCGTAACAACGCGGACCAATTGAAGCGTGGTCGAGTGCTCTCTGCGAAACCCGAACTGTTCGCTGCGGATGAAACCATCTAGCAGCGGCGAGATGCGAGCCAGCAGGAGACGCTCGAACACCTTCGAGATGACTGGCAAGAGAGAGATTGGTCGATATCTTTCAGGAAGCATGCGCGGCTTGCGAGGCTTCGGAATCATTACAATGTTGGCTGATTTCCACAGGCGGGGAAAGTACTGTAGCCGGAGACAGGAGTTAAACAGCTCAAGAACGAGGTCAACGCCTGAGGCCGGGAGATTTTGTAGAGCAGCGGCCCCGATCCAGTCAGGACCGGGGGCGCGACGGCGATTTAGTCGGCAGATAGATGAAACTAGTTCATCCCTGTCGAACGGGAGGGCGTGAAAAATGTCCAGATAGGAAGTCACGGACTTCTGCCGAGTGGGCAGGGTCCGAGACGCCTTGGTGAACAGTAAATTGCACCTCCATGCAGTCGGCGAAGACCTCGGCCTTGCCTTCTGATGAAGATACAACCCCGTTCGGAGTTTCAAGTGGGTTGCGAGTTCTCTTCTCGCGGGTCAGTCTACTCGCCGCTCTCCAGACGGAGGCGTGGTCGACTTCAAGAGACTCAAGGTATGAGTCCCATCGATCAGAGTTTACGTCCCGCAGTAGCTGCTGGACGTAAAGAGACTGGGCCTGAAAGCGCCTTTTGACGCCGGGATCACGGGTTCTTTGCCATCTGCGGCGGAGATTGCGCCGGAGCCAGATGGCGTGGAGTACTTCCGCAGGTAAGGCCGATTTACGATGATTCACCTCGAGAGTATATGTGTGTCGATCCATGACACCTTGGACCAACTCCTGAAGATGAGTGGCTCGGAGATCCAAATCGTCACAAGTGACGATCGGGGCCGCGGGGAGTGATGGAAACCGCCGTGAGAGCTCATCATGGTAGGAGCGCCAGTTGACTCTCCTAACAATCTGAGCGGGAGGTCGGGGTGAGGCCGACAGCTCACGGGCAGTTATAAAAAGGGGATTGTGATCGGATGAGAGATCCGACACTGACGAGACCTGGATGTGATGGGTCACGTCCTTGGCTATGACAATATCAAGGACGTCCGGTCGATGACCGGAAAAGGGGAAGTGAGTAGGGTCTTCTGGGCCGATGACTTGAAGTACCGGGTCGTCGGAGACGAACCGATACAGAGATTTTCCGTAGGCGTTGGCTACTCTGCTGTTCCAGGAGGGATGCTTGGCATTTAAGTCGCCGGCTACAATGGTTGGTAGGGGATGATCGAGGAGAGCGTCCCACTCCTCGGGCGGTGGAGGTATCCGCAGGTCGGGCCGGAGATACGCCGCTACAACGCGCAACTCCGATCCGCCAGCTTCTATCGCCACCGCACAACCTTCAACAAGAAATGTATCTAAAGGGGGTAGTGGCCTGTGGGATATCAGCCTGTGGACTAAGACGGCTGTCCCCCCCCCCGAGGGGCGACAGCCAGGCCGCTGGGGACGATCCTGACGAAAACAGATGTAAGATGGCAGGTTGAAGGTATGGTAGCGAGCCAGATGAGTCTCGCAAAGGAGGACGACATCAGCGTCGTACTCCGTTACGAAAGTCATCAGTTCAGATCGTCGAGGGACTACCCCATGGGCATTCCACGCAACGATCCTAAGACTCCTAGCCATTCAAAGGAAGAAGAGGAAAGAGGGTGGACAGTGATTGAAACACCAGGGCGAGAACCGTGGTTGTATCTGGAGCAGACCTGATGTTGTTTACCAAAGTTTCAGCCCAGGCAGTCAGGGGATCCACCGGGGCCCGGGAAGATTCCCGAGATTCACGAGCGGGAAGATTCCCGCTGAGGTTTTACAGCCAAGGCCTGTGGAACTTGTCGCTGACGGCGACGAGTGTGCTTCGGTTTGGAGCTCCGAGGAGCGGAAGGCGGGACTGATGTAGCGGCCACAGCCGCGTATGAAGGGCCGGGCGCTCCGGCAGGCGCCGGGACAGAAGGGACTGCAGGCGGCGCCGAAACGTCGACTGCAGGCGGAACTGGGGCCCTGGGAGCAGCCGGAACTGCTGCCGGGGCCTGAGATGATGCTCCGGAGAGAGGTGGGAAGGCCTCTCTGCGGTTAGGGAGGGGACCTGCAACACGGCCTGCCTGCGCGCCAGGGCGAGCAGGAGTCCGCTGCAGCTTCATGGCTGATATAAAGTCCCTACATCCTCTATAACTAGCCGGATGGTCCCCGCCGCAGTTGCAGCAAATGGCCGTGAACCCCGTCTTGGGCTTATCACACCCACGATGAGGCTCAGTACATCGCACGCAACGCGGAGGGTGATTACAGAATAAGCTGGAGTGGCCAAACCTCTGACAGTTAAAACACTGCGAGGGGCCTGGCCGCGGGTCAAAAGTACGAACTTGCACCCGAAGGTGCAGGAAGTTTTGGAGGCCATAGACCTCCTCGAACTGGCCTACTTTGAGTAGTTTCACTAGAAAACTATTCACAGGACGGCGATCTTCCCCCTTGCCAGCATGCAGTACACTTACCGCCGTCGGCGAATAGCCTAAAGCGACAAGCTCCTGCCTGATGGTATCGGGGGCAGTCCAGGAAGGAAGTCCAGAAAGGACTACTTTAATTTCGCGCTCTGAAGGAAGCGCGAAAGTATGAAAGGATATCTTCCGATCGGTAAGAAACTGTTGGACCGATCGGAAGTCCGGGACTGTTGTGACCGCAATTCGAAGCGAGGCGCCTTGGCACCTGGCCTCGAGTTTGGCCGAAGGAAGCAGATTCTGGAAGGAACGGAGAATTTCCCTATAATTGCGATTGTCGGGAATGGCAATCGGAGGAATTTTAGGCTTAGGCACAGATTGAGAGGGAGACTGAGTCGGATGGCTGGCGCTGTTACCATGACTGGATACCCGATGCGTAGGAGCGGCCGGTGGCGGGCTGGCGACTAATTTTCGCTTGCGTTTGGCAGACTTGCCCTCCACAAGCGAAAATTCACCGTCCCCCGTCCCCACACTACACATCGACGCAGAATCATCACTTTCACTATCACTTGCACTGATTGTATGGGAAGGTAGCGGGGTAGATTGAGGACCGGTACCGCAGGTTTCCATTAAGGTTACCAGCGGTGCCGGTAAAGGAACGGGCGTTGCGTTCGACGCCATCTCGGGATTAACCGAAATGAACGTCGAAGACGCAAAAAAGGGCTAGGAAAGAGTGACTTTCACCAGCACTGAATCACTACACTGACAGACAAAGAACACGAACACCAGACGCGCACTGCACACGAATCACAAAAACACACGCGCACGACACAATACACTGGTAAATTGAAGCACAATGATGATGATGAACACTGATGATGATGTGGTGAAGAAATCACTTTGATAGAATTATAAACAACGGTAAAATTCACTTGCAAAATTGCCATACAAAGTGACGCAGCCTACCCTGGCAACAGCTCTAGGTAGACTCTACTTTACTTACCAACAAATTATGACAATGTATATATCAGGATTTTGTCCAAGGTTACATAAATTTATTCACTCTCTGGATATTAGCGGAAACGTCTCTTTATTCTTGTATTTAACTAAGTATATAAAAGTAATAGCTTTAATGGTCATCTTTTTGTTTTTTACTTACTTTACTTTACTTTTAAAAGAAAATTCTTATAAATTCTGCATTAAATACTCTTTAAATTGTTACTCTTAGTATCTCAAAATCATACAGCTGTGTATTATTTCAATTACCACGGATCCGGGCTTTAACTCTGCAATATTCTAACATATCTCAACATCATCCAAACTATTTGAAGAATAGTCTGATGTAATTTTCAGAATTACTTTACCTTTAAACATCATCAGGTTATTACTATAGCATTACAGAAATTACAAACACTTATATGCTAATCTTTAAGTGATCTAAAAAGTCTTTACAAGAAACTTTACTGTTCCTTTTGTTGCGGTTTTTAAAAAACAAGTTATGCACAGAAGTTATGGTTTAATGTCACCTGAATATAACGTGAGTCTGCGGTGGGTGTTCGAGATGATCCTCTTCAGTAGGTCTTCTTGGGTGTAGTTCGTTGTTCATCTGCATCCTCCATTTAGTTGGTTGTTTCCGAATTGTAGTCAAGGTCATGACGCTTGGATTCTGCTACTTGAAGTTCGTACGGTTGTTGTAGTAACTTTTCTCCTGGTGTTGGTTGTTCACTTTTTACATATATTTGTTTTTATTTTAGCAGCACTGATGTTTACTTTTACATGGTAGGGAACATATCTTACCACTTACTGTTCGTAAAGAGATGTGTCGGCTAAGTTTTTTTTTTATATATTATTAATATTTCCTCCACGTACTATATTACTAGTTTTTGAGTTTTACTAACGCTACATTGGATTAAATAGATTAGAAGAACTAACGTCTTGTTACATCGTTGTTTAGCGACATACACGTAAGTGTAACTACAACACATTTTCGAGCTGCTTACATGTCGAAGATTCTCCGGCGACTGGGGCTAGTTTAGCGGCAGGGAGTCTGTAAGCTGGCGCGGTTTACGCGCTGAGAGAAAAGTAGTTCGTTCCTTTATTATTATTAATTGTCCATTAATTAACTAGTATAAATTATGCTACCTTTTTTGTTAGGAGTTAGATATTTCCTTTATTATTAATACGTCTTTTATTTAATTAGAAGAATTATTAGTTTTCGCTTAATAACATTGTACTTTGCATGTTCGTACTGGACTTTTTGCACGTTGATACAGGTATCTAGGTACAGATAAGGGTGGATTATACTCTCACTTGTTATAAGAACAAAAATTTAATTTGTGCTATTTAAATAATTTTTAAATCGTCACAAACTCACTAAAAGGCTCAATCATTTCTTTTTAAATTTATCGTAATTTTTATTTGAGACTCGACACTTATCATAACTTCATTAACTTGGTTATTATAATATTTTGTTAAGTAGAAAGTATATGATGTAACGGAACCCAAACTGCAGCTGTTCAATTGAGACGGATGTATAAGACTAATAAAATGCTCTCTCCACCCTCCGGGGTGTTGCGGCCATTTTGTGTGTTGATAGACTGGTAAGGTTTCACCGAGCTGGATTACCCTCGTCTTGCAAATAGGAATCGCAGAATAACAAAACATCTCCAGTTAAGGATGGGAAAAGAAGAAAAGCTGGCTTTGGTGCAATCCAACGCAGTGACCAGTAGGCCTACATTGAGATATATGGGACGTAGTAGATGTGCAATTGTAATACTACTTCGGCAAGAAGGATGACAGTCGGAAGCCTTTGATGTAATATAATATTAATTGCGCAGCACCAATCAGAGTGCACCGTTAGTAAGATGACACTGCCGTTTTGAGTCCACGTTGCCGTTGTGTTGCCACAATATGTATTCACCAACCGCAGCTTATCGCCTTCAGTGGACCCGACCCGTTGTGTCGTAGTCATTTTGCTGTCGCCATAGCCGTTGCACATGATTTCCAGAAATGCATCAATAATATAACTACCCTGTTGTGAGATAAAAAATTAATTACCACTGATTTAACAGCCTACTGTCATCTTTTGGCCGAGGGAGTAATACACACGCTGCGTAAATCGTTCCGTGTCCTTCTCGATGAAAATACTATTACGAATTACTTACTTCTTTATAAAACAAAAGTTATACAAAATAAGCGTTAATACTTTTATTCGTGCTAAATGTGATATACTTTTATTCAGTAAATGTGATATACACTTAATATTATTATTATTATTATTATTATTATTCCGGCTGTACAATGTTTTCACGTTTTCCGGAACCGAAGATTACAGAAGTGATTGGATTCTCATCTTCCACTGCAGCTTGTCCATTCAAAGATCGTCTTCAATTTCTCGTTCCCTCAATATAGTCTGAATTTCTTCTATCCAGGCGATAGGTGGTCTTCCTCGTTTCTTTCTTCCTGGTGGGGTCCATTCCATAACTCTCCTTGGCAATCTTTCCTGTGCTATTCTTTTCGTGTGTCCATACCATTGTAATTTTTTTGTTTGGATAAAATCAATAATTGAGTTTTTCACATTAATTCTGTACTTAATGACTTCATGTCTAATTTTCTCACTTAATATAAAAATACACTTAATATACAAGGGTATATTTTTATTTTGTAAAAATCGATACTGAACGTACTTGGACGACCAAAAATCATCAACGACGAAAATCCAAAATTTCAATTCGGTTGACAGTTTTTGATATATTTGTTTATAATTTTATTGTACGAGAATTATAAATAAATTATAAGTTTATAATTATTGTACATTGTAAAACAAAACTACGGTTTTATTTATACATTTTTTTTAAAGGAACGCGATTTTGTTAATCAGTATATAAATATAATCATTCGATCTCAAGTTTCGTGTTCCTGGCTATGTTTATTTTTTAATCATAGTTTATTTTTTTCTTCTATATTCTGGCCATTGCAGATTCTCAGTTTTATACATTTTAACAGGCTCATTTACTGTTCATATAGACGTATCTTCTTTTTCTTCAAACCCATCTTGTTTCCTACCGACAACTGGTTATTCCACGTTTCAGCTCAGTAATTCTCAATTTGTGCATAATCGTCTTGCAGGCCCTCATTTTATTACCACTGAATTCACCGTTTGCGTAAATGTAGACAATAACCCAAAACATACCTACGTTATTCTCTTCAAATATTGTTCTTCATATTTCTAACCATCTTACAAAATAAAGTAGGCTTACAGCTAAAATAATTAGAAATGAAATGGCTTTGTGGTTTCGCTGTGTCAGAAGATCTCATTGCGGATGCATAGCTTTGAGGCATTGTTTTCGGACCAATTAATTTGTGTTCAAAACAGCGGTATGGTTGGTGTATCACATGGTTGTGTCACTTCACATCCCACTTTCTGCGCTGCCACCACTACGATCTGCGAGCGTACTTTCACGTCTTACTGTTTCATCTGAATATCCTTGCTGTTTACTAAGTGGAAGTCATATTTATTGAACTAAATAATAAACATTAAACAAAGAGTTTTCAGTTTCACGAACAGTTTTCAATTGAGTGTTTTACTGTAGGCCAGGGGCCTCCAAACTTTTTCACTTGAGGGCCGAATTGAAACATCTTGGAAGTCAGGGGTGCCAACAACAACAACAACAACAACAACAAAACACACACACACACACACACAACTTATTTTCTTTAAGTTTACAAAATAATCAAGGCAATAAAATAGGTATTTAAATAAAAATTAAGCAGACTTATAAAAAAAAACAAATCCATTTATTCAAAATAATGTAAATAAAAGCAAGGAAAAATAACATTCAAAGATATTTCTTATGTATTATTTTTTGGCTTTCTTATGTACGTATGGGATGTGTGGAGTTGCTTTTGACATATAATGTTTGTCCATTTTGGGTCAAATTTTGATGCTCCTATCACTAGAATGGATTTTAAGTGATCGTATGACAAGTTAGCCTTGTACTTTGATTTTATACTTATTTCTTGTTTAGGTATTTAGTAAAATGGTATAATATTTGAAGTATTTTGACGATCTATTTAAAAACTGCACGCGGCATCGGGGGGGGGGGGGTTGCCGCGGGCCGTAGTTTGGAGACCTCTGCTAATGTAGGTCAAGAAAATTCTTAAAATTAGTTTGTATTCTTAGTTCAGAATAAATAATGTTTCAATAATGCTCAGAAGATGGGCAATGCAACTTTTTAAATCCAAGCATTAAACGAGATGGTAGCAAAAGCTTAGGGCAGCAGAGAAAGCAGATCTGATATTAGATATTTTATTAGGTAGTCTGCCTAATAGGCCTACATGAATAACAGAGGCAGAAGAAGAAGAAGAAGAAGAAGAAGAAGAAGAAGAAGAAGAAGAAGAAGAAGAAGAAGAAGAAGAAGAAGAAGAAGACATTCTGAGTTCTCCGTTGACAGATATTTCTAGAGCATAAGGGCACGCTGATTTGGTCTTAGTCAAGATCATTTTTTTAGACTAAACTTTGTAAACGTTCATTGTATTGAAAAATAATTTTATACTTGAAGTTCAAGTAAATGTCTGCAATGACATAAGTCACATCAATACACGTTGTACGTGGTGTAGGCAAATACACGCGTTGTCTGTCTGTTTCCACCGGATCGATGGCGTTCGGTATTTGGGTTAAAACCTTCTTGATACTTCAGCGATGTGCACAGTAGTAGCCTACAGCTGACTTGTGTAACATATCGGCCCATCGATCCAGTACAGGGTCAACTATCTCATTTGATTAATGAGTTGAACTTTGATCCAAACAGACACCCGCCATTACTGTTCTGCAAAACGTTTGCGTAAGACTTTCGGACACATCTGTACAACAAAATCTTACGTAGACGACACAGAGATCACGAACAGAAAATAACTGAAAAATTATAAATAACGAAAACTTACAAGAAAGAGAACAGACAACGCCTTTTTCTAAACGCGGGTAAACTAAATACATCTGTGATCAGATGGGAACGTAAGACCAAGACTAGGCCTCTTCAACCGTTCTCCGCACTTGCTTCGGAATTGTGTTGGCATTCTTGGACTTGTATAAGCGCTGGTCTTGTGTTCGCATCTGATCACAGGCATCCGTGGTTCACCTACTTTTAGCGAACTATGTTCTACTGCCGTTTTTATAAGCTTTTTTTTTCTTCTTGTGTTGATTTTTGCCTCACTAGAAGCGCTGTCACCACCACGAAATTCAGGGGATAGAATGTACGTAGGATATAACATATAGGATATAGGTATAGGATATATTTGTGTATTTGCTTTCACAAATGAAATATAGCTTTAAATAACTTATCATGATAAGGGATATCTGTTTTTTACATAATGTGAGATACTTGTTTTAACGAGTTTCACTGCGATCTAATTAACATATTTGAAAGAAAAAAATAATAGCCTAAATTTTCGTACCTGCTGCGACGTTGTACCTTTCCTCTGGTTAACTCGATGAGTGAAAATCAACTGTTATTTACATAATAGAAAACATTTAAGAAATTAAAAAAACGTTTTCAAATAACGCTACTAACAGCGGGTAAAGTTTGGTGAACGTGCGCTGGCGGAATGAATCTCTCCGGTCATTTCTGGTGGACGTCTAACTCGAAATTTTTGGTAAAGTATCCAGATTTTTCCAACGAATCTTGTCCTCTCGGCTGCCAGTTTCTTCAAAACTTATTTCTAATTCCCAAAAATGACTGTCACAAGGCAAAGAACCAATCACCAACTTTTTTTTAAGTATCTGTACACTTCTTTGCAATAATTTATTCTCATAAATCCAATAATAAAATATGAAGCCACTCACAATTTCTCAATAATATTTGAACAATATCACAAATGTTATTTAAATGGTTGTAGGCCTACACCTGCTATTAGTTCGTGGTCTTGTGTTATTAAAACCAAACGTTTCGGCTTCACCAACATAGGCCATCTTTAGTGGCAGGTTTTGTCTCACTACTGAGGTTTTTAAGGCGAACACCTGCCACGTGCTTTTTTTGCCACTCAACACGGCCGTTGAGTATTTATTTTTTGCTTTTAAGAGACAAGTAAATGTTTTTTGCAGCCGGTATGCCATTCTGTGCTCATCGTTGTTTCGATATATTTAATAAATAAATTTATTTATTTGTGAACTTATTTTGTTCTGAAATCCAGACTTTGGTTATGACTTCCGACTTAATTCAATATTTCAAGAAAAGAGTAGCGGTATAAAAATTTTCAGTCGATTTAATAAAGTAAAAGTGATCGGTTTACTAAGGTAACCAGGAAGTGTAAACTAGTATAAAATGCAACAGCCCATATTTTGATCATTATGTCATGACGTTTTAAAGCTATCTATTTGAAAATTTTAACAGAGATTGAGGACATTTTGCAGAACATTCTTTGTACGTTTTAATATTCTAACAAATGTAGAACACTTTTAATAACATCCCTAAAAAAAAATTGAAAAAAAAATGAAAACACTGAGATATATGTGTACCTTTTTCTCCTAAACTAGTGGAAGGATTGCAATGGTTTTTTCCCACATAATCTACAGACATAAATTATTGTTGGGAACTAGAAAAATGTTTGTATATTACTTTGAAAATGAGATATGATTTTTTGAATTATTGAAAATTAGGCAATTTTTTGTTTTGTTTTTTTTGTGATTATTTATATAGACCTCTAGTAAGTAATTAAGATATTTCAATAATTCTAGTTCCCAGCATTCACACTTGAATATATAATATGTGTGCAAAATTTCATCCAGATTGGGTTAACCAATCCTGAGGAAAAGGTACATTTATTTAAAAAATCAAGTTTCCGGGAAATTGAGAAAATAGTAGTAGTAGTAAGATAGTCTAACCTTTAATACATTCCTGGGCAATAATAATTCTGGCCATCTTCATCTGTCTCTTTCCTCTTCTTCTGCAGTCTTTTTTCTGTTCTTGCCTCCTTTGTCATGGCCGCAGCAGCACGATTTGCATAGAATATGCGTGTATTGACGATGGAGCGGAGAGCCTTCTTGCATTTGCTTCCAACTACAATCCCCATTTTGTTTAGCACTTTAGTCCTTGCCATTGCACCAACATTAAAACTCAAAACAGCATCAAAAACACCTATTCTAAGAGTCTGAACACCAACAAACACATTCTTCGGTATGCGCTCCCAGATACAGTTGTTGAGACTCTCGTTGACATTTTGTGTTTTACCATGAACACACTTTTTCAAGAGACTTGGCTGGCTAAGGTCTCTGTAGATGGGTTTAATGGCTTCCATTATAGCCATTGGCAGGGCATGCTTGTGGGTGTAGGTTCCACCAGTTGCAACAGTTTTCTGGTACTTACACCATGAATCAGCTCCCTTCGGACAAAGGTGGTGCATTGGATTGTCATCTGTTGAACATTTGTGGAAGAAGGTTGCCCATACTGCTTGCTGCATACCTTTCACATTATCCACATTCCTCCTGATAGCCAATCCATAGTACTGCTGTAGCTTGTCTGCTGTAGCATCTGTCAGGCGACCCGAACCACCAACACCTTTACCATCTCTTAGCTTCACACCTTTCATTTCTTTTTTCCACCTTCGGAGCCTGCTCCCAAGTCTTTTCATAACATGTCCTATGTATTCTAGTTTCTCAATCAATAAATTGTCACCATATGGTTTTGCTTCATTACAAAACAAACATTACATTTGAGAAAAAACAAATTTCTCTACACATTTTCTGGATTTAAAAAAGGATTTAGACGGATATCTGAAAGTGGGCGTGGAATTTCAAGATCCACGTCTCACGCGCTGTTACTTTAAAACTATGTTTGAAGGTTTAAATATTGTTTTTACGCAATAATTCGCATATGAAATTGTTCATAAAGAAAAGCAGATTATGTTAGGGGTAAAAAAATGCCATGTTTTACCATTTTACACTTCCTGGTTACCTTTCAGTAAATGCGTGAAAAAAAATCTCAGTGATTTGTGGAATTTCGTTCGACACATAAATATTGTTACGCCATTACACAACATTCTACGTGTTTCTCGGCTATTCCAGCGGAGCCCGGCTGTAATGTGTGTGTGCGTACACATTGCTGCGACTTTGAGATGAAGGACAATTACGTGACACCTGTCACGTGTCCGTAGCCGTGATTGTTCCAGACTCGCCGGTCCGCGCGCGCTGTGTTCAAGGCCGCAAGCAATTATGATTAGGCTCTAGTGTAGTGTTGACGCGTATTATGGATTATTCTGGAATCTCAGCGGGGTATAAATATGAGAATTCAGCGACGCTTAGTTTCCGTTTAAGTAGCGATTTATTCAAGTGAGGTTCGAGTTTTCGGGCGGTTACTCTGTGGATGATGCGCACCGTGAGGACTAAAATGTTAATTGGAATCCAGGCACGGTGGACCAAAAATGATTAGTCCCGGTCCAAGTGGACCGAAACTGTTGAATAAAATAATGTTCCACAAGCGTGGACAGGAAGTGTTAGTTAATTGGGCCCGAGTGGGCTAAATGTATTCTTCTTGGTTTAAATATTCTGCTGGCTGGTCTTCCATAGTGATTGAGATAATGTGTAAATGAATTATTCTGAATTAAGAAATAACGAGAAATGGACTGTATACGAATAAGTTTAATATTTTAATAATCACATTACAGATGTAAATTTGAATGAGGCTGGCTAATACTGCATGTTGCAAGTTAATACGAATTTAGTTAAACATGAAGAGAGCCTAGTCGGCCATAACCGAGAATAAGAAGTTAATTATGGCGCTAGTTGGCCATAAGCGAGAATGTAAGGGCCTAAAGCCTACATTTAATGTCGACACTAATTGACAGAGAAGAGTTCGGCGAACCGAACGCCGAGAAAACTGAATGTGCACTGTGCAAAGTTCAACCACGCGAAAATTGATGCGCGATATAAATCAGATTAGCCAACCTAGAAAATAAAATCATTGCGCTACCGTCCATAAGCTGCCCGTCAAAAATCAAAAAGATTTTTTAATACACATTTTAATAAATTATAATACATTTACAATTTGATTTAAAGAGTACGGTTGTTATTAACCATGATTAGCTTCAAGGCCAAGTTGAACCTTGAGTTGAGATTAGATAACGGCAGTCTGCCGCTAGTTTAGAGATAAGCATGCAGATAGGCGACTGTAGGCCAAGGTCGGCGAACAGCTGTTTCATATACGAATAAGTCTGGTTAACAATATTTCTGGCACAAGTGTGCAGTATGTAACATTACAAAACATGAAAGAAAATACATAATTATACAATGTTTAATACATGAACGGAGGTTCATCATGAACAAAATTGTTGTTGAACATGTTGTAGTTGCATGTTCTATTGTATATTCAGCAGTGCGGCATGTAATGACCTAGACATGCTATTCCTGAAGTTTCAGGAATTTACAATATGTAACAATATATGAGCAAGCTAGATGCTGAATGCAGCCCAGCTATGACATGTATGTCATAGTTTTAAATAAAGAATTGTGCATGCTTTCTTACAAAATGAATAAAATATAAAATACAATATGAATAAATTAGACGTGGCAGTTACATACGGCAGACGCTTACAATCGCTTTTACATAAACACAATTTATGTGAATACAGTGACAATAATTTAAATAACATACAATACTGTGATTACAGAAACAATTGAAAATAAATTTAGAAGTAACCAAAGCTGTACACAATAGTGAGGAAGACATGAGGCATGAATCAAATGTTCCACATACGAAAATACAAATAATAATAAGCCTTGCATATTAATTAAACTAATACTTGCTTGAGCAAACAAACAGTTGCTAACTCAAAAATAATTAGGATTATGCTGAAACGAGTGCTTGTAACTTAACAAGCTGGAACATTTGATTTATGTGTCCTCAAAATAAAACAAAATAATAATTCCCTTACGTTATTGTTCGCCTCCTTTACAATTTTAAAATGAGGCCACCAAAACATGAAAATTAGAAGCGTGCAATGACGCACAATTGACAAAAATATTGCGACAATTCATCACAATTATGTTGACCAAATGGTCGTAATAAATAATAAGCCAATGGCTGAATAAGGTACCATTGTGCTATAATCATAATGTCAAATCTCGTCTCGCGCTGGCAACAGACATAATTTATGTATTGGTCTCCGCAAAACACCCGTAGGCGTGCGAATGTCTACGACGCGAACCAAGTTATCTGGGCCGGGAAATGTGGCGATGATCACGCCAAATTTCCAGGCTAATGGAGGCAAGTTATCCTCTATAATCAAAGCTAAGTCACCAATGGAAACATTATCTTTGGCAAACTTCCACTTGTGACGCTGTTGCAGCTGGTGCAAATAATCGCGAGACCACGCCTTCCAAATGTCCCGGACAAACCTCTGAATCAGCTGCCAACGACCAAGACGAGAAACAGGAACGTGAGAAAGGTCAGGGTCAGGAATCGCAGTTAGGGGCGCGCAAATCAAAAAATGGCCAGGTGTAAGTGGCACCGGGTCGTTAACATCCGAGGAAATAGCAAATAAGGGTCGAGAGTTCAGACATGCCTCTATCTGAGACAAAACGGTCGTGAACTCTTCAAAGTTTAATATAGATTTGCCTACCACGCGCCGCAGATGAAATTTCAAACTCTTTATGCCGCTCTCCCAAAGGCCACCGAAGTGAGGTGAGGAGGGCGGAATAAATGACCATGATATCCCCTGAGAGGATGTGAATGACCTAATCGAGGTGATGGCACTCTTGTTGCGCCAAAAGTTGTAAATGTCATGTAGGATGGTGCGTGCCTTCCTGAAGTTCGTGCCGTTGTCGGAGTACAGCTGACTAGGTATACCCCGACGTGCCATAAAACGACGTAAAGCAGCTATAAATGCGCTTGCAGTAAGGTCGGACACCAATTCCAGGTGAATAGCCCTAGTTGCTAAGCAAACAAACAGAGATACGTAAGCCTTAGTAAAGGTTCTAGACCTCTGCCCGCCATGACGAATCATGAAGGGACCACCATAGTCAACCGCGCAAAATAGAAACGGCCTAGAAGGAGTGACTCTAGGGGATGGCAAAATGCCAAGTCTCTGGACCTGCTGTGTGGTACTAAACCTGATACACTTGAGACACTTACGAATAATGGAACGGATGACTAGCCGGGCATTGACAATCCACCAACGTTGACGCAGTGAATGATGCAGGAGCTGAGCACCAGCGTGAAGTAAACGAATGTGTTCACGTTCGATGATAAGGCGTGTAATATGCGCCGAAGGGGGTAATACGATAGGATGTTTCGAATCGTAGGGTAATTGGGAATGCTGCAAACGTCCGCCCACGCGTATCACTCCAGAAGTGTCAAGAAACGGGTCGAGAGAAGCCAACTTGCTCCTAATGGAAACAGAAGATCCGTTACGAAGACAACTAATTTCGGTTGCGAAGTGGATCGACTGAGATTGTTTTATGAAGAAATTGAGAGACTGATGAGTTTCTACAGGGGTCAGATCGCCCGAAAGTTTGTCCGCACATGGGTGCCTAATATTTCTGATGAAACGAAAACAGTAAGCGTATACACGTGTCAGCCGGTGCAACGAGGAAAAGTCCAACGATAAGTCAACAGCCAGGGTAGACATTAGCGACCGGTTGTGTGCAGTTTTCTCTTCCGCGGTGACCTCCGAAGAAGATGGAGTGGCCGGTACGAAGGATGGGACAGGATTAGAATCTGACGATTGAGACAGACAGCCAGGACCGCGCCACCAAAGCGAGCAATCGCGCAAAACGTCAGGGAAACACCCCCTAGATATAATATCAGCAGGATTGCGTCGCGAAACAATGTGATGCCAGGTATAATCTTGCGTGCGACGCTGAATTTCAGCAACCCGATTAGCGACGTATGTCTTCCAACGCGTAGACTGCGCATGAATCCAGAAAAGAGCCACCATAGAATCAGAATACAAATGTACACCATCAATAAACGAATGAAGAGCAGGAATAACCTTGGATACAAGTCGCGATAATAACAAACAAGCGCAGAGATCGATGCGAGGTAATGACACTTGGCGTAGGGGAGCCACGCGAGATTTGGAACACAGGAGACGACAGGAAGCAGTAGAATCCTGATAAATGATTCGAATATATATACAACAGCCGAACCCTTTCTCCGAAGCATCCGAAAACCCATGCAACTGAACCGTAACCGCCTCACGGTTGAAACGAATAGATCGCGGGACTATTATTTTACCAATCAAACTCAATTTGTTACACAAAGAATGCCAATCCGAAAGTGACTGACCGGAAATCGGTTCATCCCAACCAAGCTTACAAAGCCAAAGTCGCTGCATAAAGTGTTTATACAAAAAGACAACTGGTCCGATTAAACCCAGCGGATCATATATTTCGGCGATAATTGAGAGAATCTTTCTCTTGGATATGCTATGATCGACCGGAGATAGTTTGACATCAAACAAAAATGAATCGGCAGTGTTGTTCCAAAGAATGCCCAGGGTACGCACGTTGTCCTGTTTATTTAGGGGTTGTGAAAAGTTGTGATGATTTGCGACCGCTGTGGGTTCATTTGATGCCCATTTGTGCAACGTGAAACCATATTGAGCAAGTAACGCACCTAGGTCAGATTTCAGCTTGGTTAGATCGGGGATAGTGTCCGAACCGGTAAGTAGATCGTCGACATAAAAATCGTTAGTTATGGCTAAAGCCGCTTGAGGAAAGGAAGTTTGATTGTCTCTAGCAATTTGTAGAAGGCACCGAGTGGCCAAAAAAGAGGCGCTAGCCGTGCCGTAGGTTACTGTTTGCAGCGCGAAATGCTTAAGTGGTTCGAGGGGAGAGTCACGCCACAAAATGCGTTGATAGTGACAATCTCCTTCAGCTACGCGAATCTGACGATACATTTTTTCGATGTCGGCAATCAGGACATACTTATGTATGCGAAAACGCAACAGAATAGAGAAGAGATCCTGCTGAACATTGGGACCTACTAATAATATGTCATTTAACGAAAGACCATTAGTAGTCTTGGACGAACCATCAAAAACAACGCGCAGTTTTGTGGTCAAGCTAGAATGTTTAAACACTGCATGGTGAGGCAAGTAGTAAATATTTTACGCTCCTGAATTGATAGCGCCATGATCGATGAGTGTCATGTGCCCAAGATCCATATATTCCCTGATAAAGTTCGCGTAGTCGTGAGCGAGCTTGGGATCGCGCCTGAATCGACGCTCCAAGCTTAAAAATCTTGATTCGGCACTTGTGTAAGATTCCCCCAAGTGGGGATTATCAGATTTGAATGGGAGCGACACTATAAATCTACCCTCGTGGTTGCGCTGAGTAGAGCGCACAAAATGCTCTTCGCAAGCCCACTCGCCGTCAGGGGTATCGCCAGGGATTGTTTCTGCCTCCCAAAATCTCTCGAGAGATTGTAGAATTTGACTGTCATTGTTCCTTGCCAGGAACGAAACCGCAGGACCCTGGGTGTGGCAGTGTTTGGGCAGATTGCCGGCCAGAATGTAACCCAGTTTTGTTTCCTGAATGATAGGGAAGTTGGGTCCGCGTGTGTATTTATTGGCTAATATTAAATCCAGATAAAATTGTGCCCCTAATAGTATGTCGATCTGTGAAGATATATTAAAATCTGGGTCGGCGAGAAAAATTTTATTTGGAATGTGAAACCGGTTGATGTCAAACGAGATTGAAGGTAGATTATGAGTTAAGTTAGATAGGATGGCACATTTGGCCTCAAAACTATGTCTCTGATAGCGAGAAATAATATGCATAGAAACAATGTCAGTAGCGCAACACGCTGTGTTGTTTATTCCTGTAATTGGAATATTAGATCGGGTTAGTTTAAGGTGCAACCTTTTCGCAAATGATTTCGTACAAAAATTGATCTCGGACCCGGCATCTAGGAGTGCCCGAGCTTTATGCCTATTGCCAGCCTGATCAACGACATATACAACCGCTTTGGATAGAAGAATATTGTTTTTACACTGTAATTTAAATGAACAATAATTGCTGCTGGCAGCTGCTGATTGTGGCACGTAATTTGCGTGCAGCAATGTGTGATGATCCTTTGAACAAATTTTACAGACTCGTTTACTTTTACAATTTGTTATCAAATGACCTGCTCTAAGGCAGTTAATACAGCATTTATGATTTGCAACCAATTGCCCCCGCTCAGCGGCACTTAATGTACGAAAATTGTTACACATGTAAAGCGGGTGGTCAGATTTACAACACACGCACAAATGCCTTGCCGCTGCGTGATAATTTTTAAAGGTATTGCTGCCAGCAGTATTTCTTAAGCTATATTTCTCAAATTTATTGTTTGGTTTTACGCTAGGTTTGTTGAATTGCTGTCCGGATTCAATTGGCATTGTATTTTCTAAAAGCTGTCGGCGCAAGTTTAAAAAATGCGTAAAGTCTTGAAAACTGGGCAAGTTGTCAGGGTCTATTGACTCCTTCCAAAGTTTTAAAGTAATAGGGTCAAGTTTGGTGGAGAGCAACTGTATGGTAATAAACTCAAATGTATTTACGGACAGCTTCATTGCCGCCAGTGAATTAACGGAAGACGTTATTGCATTCGTAAACTCCGCCAAGCTTTGGACTGAGTCCTTTATTGTGGACTTAACCTGAAGTAGGTTTTGTACGTAATATTTGGCTAATATAAATGGATTATTATACCTCTCGGACAGCAAGTTCAACGCTATTACATAATTTTCTTGACAAATGGGTAATGATTTAATTAAGTCTAATGGTTCACACTTCACCGAGGAATGCAAATAATGCAGTTTCTGTACTGGTGTTAAGTCGGATCTTGAATGCACTAGATCATTGAAAATTGAATAGAAGTGTTGCCACTCAAGTATGTTGCCTGAGAAGCAGGGCAAACTTATCGGCTTTAAATGCATAGGCGTCGATAGTACAGGAGGCACTGTCTGAGTATTAAAAGTGTCAAGAAGTTGTAAAATGTTTGCCTCAGTTGAGTATATCATTTCCTCAACCTCGACTCGGTCTGCCTGAGCAGCGCTCGTATCCTTACTGATAAGTTCTATCTCAGACTGTACCTCGTCGTACTTCGAGGCCAAGCTCTTAAGACTTTCTAATCTTACAGTCAAAAAATGTTTTGTGCTTAAATGAATGTCAAACGAATTTACCGCGGATTGTATCCGCACTATCGCGGATTTCAATCCGCCTCTCTTTCTGGTCAGCACCTTGAGGCCTTCTTCAGACATTTTTTACGCACCTTTTTACTGTTGCTGGTGGTACCTGGTTGGCGACGTCCCACAGCGTCGGCTCCTTGGTGACGATGGTGAACAGCTGGCAGAGATGACCACTTTGAAGCACTGCAGCCGGCAGGAACTTGCTATTGCGTTGTCCGAAGATGACGGACGAAATGGCGACGCAAATCACGCCACGGTCGCATTAGCTGACGTGCTAATTCGCCCGTGATGGCCAGAAACAGATGTAAAGATATTAAGTGGAAATCCAGGTCCGGAGTGACCAAAAATATGGATGATGCGCACCGTGAGGACTAAAATATTAATTGGAATCCAGGCACGGTGGACCAAAAATGATTAGTCCCGGTCCAAGTGGACCGAAACTGTTGAATAAAATAATGTTCCACAAGCGTGGACAGGAAGTGTTAGTTAATTGGGCCCGAGTGGGCTAAATGTATTCTTCTTGGTTTAAATATTCTGCTGGCTGGTCTTCCATAGTGATTGAGATAATGTGTAAATGAATTATTCTGAATTAAGAAATAACGAGAAATGGACTGTATACGAATAAGTTTAATATTTTAATAATCACATTACAGATGTAAATTTGAATGAGGCTGGCTAATACTGCATGTTGCAAGTTAATACGAATTTAGTTAAACATGAAGAGAGCCTAGTCGGCCATAACCGAGAATAAGAAGTTAATTATGGCGCTAGTTGGCCATAAGCGAGAATGTAAGGGCCTAAAGCCTACATTTAATGTCGACACTAATTGACAGAGAAGAGTTCGGCGAACCGAACGCCGAGAAAACTGAATGTGCACTGTGCAAAGTTCAACCACGCGAAAATTGATGCGCGATATAAATCAGATTAGCCAACCTAGAAAATAAAATCATTGCGCTACCGTCCACTCTGTGTGTTCAAGTCTTATTGGTGAAAAGTGATTATTGTGCGCGACTCTATTAGTTGACATTATTATTGGTGTGGACAAATTAACTTGAATTATTGTACCAGTATAATCTTGTTGAATAACGAGTTGATTACAAACTGTTAATTGTGATAATAAAGCTGGTTTTTAGTTACTTAATTGGTGTCCTGTATTTTGTCTTCTACTGTACCATACGACGATCAGTAGACCATCGTAACATATTTTGTAAGAAAGTAAACGCACACAGTAATGGGTAAAAAATTACTGTGTTGGTTAGAATTTTTCGATTTTCATTGCCCAAATAAAATTAGTTTATTTTTGTTTTCGTCTGAAATAACAATAACCTAATTAATTAATTTTTAACATTGAAAATGTTTATAAGGACGTGTCGCACATTTGAAAACGACCGCTGGTGGGTGATTGAAAATGGGAACCGGTGAGTTTCCATAGAAACTACTTCTTTGTTGTCAATAACGTAGTACACATATAAAACTTCACTTATGAATACGACTACATTTAACTTATAATCTGTACATCGGTAAATGAAGAATGAATTCATTGATTGGTGAATGAAGAATGAATTCATTAATTGGTGAATGAACATAAATAGGCCTATATATATTTTTTAGATTTATTGAAGCATTTTCAATGCCCTTCTCTGTGCATTGCATTTGTGCAATGCCTGTAAATTTTATGATAATTATTACAATTCCACAATAGCAATAAAATAATAATAATAATCATAATTATAATCATAATAACCAAGTTAATTAATTTGCATTTTTTTAATGTCGAAGGAATCGATCAAGTTTATATTTCAAGTTTTTGCCATATTTGATATTATTTAACTTAATCTGAACCTAGGTTACACATGTATTTTAATTGGCATTAGACTTTATGTTTAAGTTAATAGGTTAAGATATTTACAAAATACTGTAGCGTCTACGCAGAATGCAGAAGGAACGCGAAATAAAAAGAAAATAAATTTCTAGATTCGTTCACTCCTCGTTTTACTATGAAATGTAGCGAATGCCATGTTATTCACCGCGTACTACAAATACGAACAAATATTTCAACGTTTGTCGGAAGCATATTTTATTTGCAACAGCGAAGTTCCTGTTGGTAGGAACAACGGCTTAACTAGGATTTTTCTATGAGAACAGTAGCATAACTAGAGGGGGGTCCAGGTAATCAATCGCCCCCTCCCCACAACTATTTTTAACTTTCAGCGAAATTCCGTAATCACTTGACGTAGCTCCAGTTAAACTAAGCCTTATAAATAATTGTAGGAATAACAGTAATTACAATATTCGTAAATTATTAAAATAAAATTAAAGTTTTCTTTATAATGACAATCAGTGAACCTTTACATAATAATGACGTAGCCTATTTGTCGCCTTAAATAACCAACTGCGCAGAGCTTAAACAAACGAAGGCAAGGCGTATTAATCTACTTTCTACTTTTATGTTTTTAGCCCAGACACGTTTTCCTTTAGAATTGTCTATGTCATGCATCGTCTAGTCTAATATCTCTATGGTTTGAACAGGTAAACTAGTAGTTTCTTGACTTTAATTCGGAAAATTAAGAAAATTTTTTTGGATTATTTTACATTTTAAAAAAATAACGTTCTCTAACACGGATTATAAAAGTGCTTAAAACATTCTTGGGATATCATACTTAAATTAAAGTGCAAAGGGGTTTTCAAAATAGCTTCAAAAAGGATCGTTTTCAAAAGATTTACAAATTTAGAATTGAAGTGATTTCAATGAGACGAGATTTATTACCTTTAATTAGAATAAGAATAATTAATCAAAATCGAATATTTTGGAATCACCACTTCTCCATATTTTGGAATCAGCACTTCTCCATATTTTGGAATCAGCACTTCTCCATATTTTGGAATCAGCGCTTCTCCATATTTTGGAATCAGCACTTCTCCATATTCTTTTAACCCTTGTACTTCACGTTGGTTTATTCAAAAACTTTGAGTCGCGAAGAACGTATAAAATGCATTTATAAACTAATTTTAGATTAGTTTAATAATTAAAAATCCTCTCGATATCCAAGCGAATTTACTTTCAAATTGAAACCACCGTCCTCTTACAATGTGTTAGGTTTTCAATTTCGGACTCTTCACAGTTTCTTGTTGTGAAATTCTCTCACAGTCTTAATAATAAATTCCCAAACACAGTTTATTGTTTGCCTATTTGGCTATAATTTATGCCTTTTTTGCGTATGCAGTATTTACAAGGAATGCTCATAAAGTCGCTCATGGCGCCAAACGTTGACCATCATGGTCGTGAGTGAAGTGGTATCGACTGCTTGCCGATTTACCTAGAAAAAAGTATATGACTGTAATGACTGTATTGTCGACCTACCTATGGGGAAGTGAGGTTGAGTTGTGATCTTCATAATCCCTCTTGATTACGTAGGAACAACGTTAGATGAGAATGGTTCGGCTACGTTCATATTATTTTGTACCGCGATGGGTAACAGATCCTCAGTGTCTTGTACCTAATGTAATGATTAAGTTGTCCGGGTATTTGCTTCAGGGGCGTATTTACGGGTGGACGAACGGGATTGTACCCCTCCCCCCCCCAGAGGGTCGGTAAAGTTTACGAGTTTGCTTAATCTCTTAATTTTTACGCTGTTTAATTATTTTTTCAGTTGTAAAAAATATAGCTACTAATATATACTATTATATAGGCCTACTATTATAATATATATATTATATGCTATAATATAGCTATTACTACTAATATAGTAGTAATTCTTTTTTAAATATAGAAACAGATTAATTACACATAATTAGCGTAGGCCTATACATTTGAAATATGAAATATATAGGAAAATCAATTCAATCAATAAGTATATTGTAACCAATGTTTAAAAAACTTGTATTTTTTTGTGTTATTACCATTTACTTTAATGGGACAGATTTCATTCACTTTACAGATAGTAAGTTTGATTAGTCTTGACTTATTTTTTCTTTTGTACGAAGCCGACCCGACCCCGGACCCCTCTAGCCTAAATTCTAGATACGCCACTGCTTTGCTCAATGGTCGCACGTTCAGTTTCTGTACAGCTTCGGGTATTTGCCCAATTTCTGCACTTTGACTTACCCAGAACCCTGCTAATGTTGTTGGTTACGGCTTCATGGTCACCCTTTCGTTTATCCAGGGTAGCACGCAGCCACGCTGGCTTGAGGAGCATCAGCCGTGATCGAGGCTGATAAATTCCAAACGAAGCACTTGAATGTTTCTCAGAAAGCCCGGTACGGTGGATAAAATTTAACAGAATATCTGTTCCTATATAAGCATAACCTTGTACCGCACACAAGAGATCAGCGGGAACCGGCAATTGAGTCGGTTATCTTGGCGGCTGATTACAATTATAGGCCTGTAGAATGTGTTGTGGGAGTTTCGACGCGAAAGGGCGTGAAATTAATTGATTACTTGTCTTTAACGAAAGTGATTTTGTATGTGATTAATCTATTATTGAACGAACGAAGCGAGTTGTTAGTTTTAACTGGACCGTTTGGACTTGTCTGTCTACCCAGGATATATAGAATAGAATGTACGGTATGTCGCACAATAACTTTTGAACAAGTCAATAGATTTCGTAAAATATGGCATGCGTGCCCACACTTTTACCCTACAGAATCCTATTTTTTTGAGATTGATACCCCAAAAAATAGGGGACAGGAGGGAGTGAAAATTTAAAAAAATCGCAAAACTTCATGTGGGCTATCAAATTAAAGGAAATTTTATCCAAAATATGAGTTTATGGTTTTTTTTTTGTATCGGCCATCTGAGGACTACATGCCAATTTCAATTCTTTATTCTTTGTTCTTTTCTTTTTCTCCAATATTCTTTCATCTTTTCACTGTGTCTCTTCTTCCTGTCTTCAGTCCACTTTGAACCTGCGTTTATTGTTTATTTTTAAACTTTAAACATTTTTTGAATGCCTGAGGTCAAATAGTGGGTAAAAAGTGTGATAAAATCTCAGAAATTTATGTGGCGTATTAAATTAAATGGAATTTTTAATTAAAATCTAAACGAAGTGTTAAGATTTGGAAAATTCAAGATTTTGGGCAAAAGTTTGATAAACTGCAAATTCCTTGCAGGATATCAAATAAAAGAGAATTTTAACCAATATCTGAATATAGTGCACAGTTTTGGAAATTTCAAATTTTTAACCCCAGAGCCTAAAATTGGGATCAAAAATTTGAAAAAATTGTAAAAATCCAGTTGGATGTCAAATTAAGTTTTTTTTAAACATACATCTGATTAGAATTTGTATTGTTTATTGTGTGATTGCTCTACAATTGTCATTGTTTATTGTGTGATTGCTCTACAATTGTCATCGTTTATTGTGTGATTGCTCTACAATTGTCATTGTTTATTGTGTGATTGCTCTACAATTGTCATAGTTTATTGTGTGATTGCTCTACAATTGTCATCGTTTATTGTGAGATTGCTCTACAATTGTCATCGTTTATTGTGTGATTGCTCTACAATTGTCATTGTTTATTGTGTGATGCTCTACAATTGTCATTTTACTAAACGAAAATTAGTAGTGTAATCGGGATTTCTGTAATTTTTCTCATAATTGTAAAATTATCTAATATCGAAATTTATTCAGTAATAAATGTACTTCGTTCAAAATAGTAAACGAGTTCTGCAGCTCAGGGGCGTAGCAGTCGTTGAAGATTGCAAAGTGTAACGCGTAGTGTAATAGGTCTTTAGTGTTTGTGACAAAAAGTATTGAATAAAGTAAAACTGGATAGGTCATGCTAAGTTTTGCTATGTGTGTTTGTTTTACTATTTTTGGTGTGGATTACCATTTTGACCCTACATATCAAATAGCTGACTTAATAATCCTAGTAGGCCTATTCATACCTGACCCTTAGTGGGGAGGCCTGAATATTGAGAGCTACATACCATAACAGAAAGTGAACATACCTTTCATAATCTTCACTATTCGCTTAAACGATAAGATTTAGGTGGATGAACATAATTTTTACGACTCCATTCCAGTAAGTTGCTCTTTCTTCAATATACGGTAATTAGACTTCCAGCCTCTTCCTGCTTGACAGTTGATCTGCCCAGCGTTTCCCTGACTTTTGAATCTTTCGACTATTACAAAAAGTCACCTAGGTGCGTTACTAGTTCATCGCGGGGTTAGACAGATATGAGGCTGTACCTTATAGCCTTCAGTCATAATCAGCATTTGTATTGTCCCATAGAAGGAATGTCTCTTTCGCTACACTATTATGGTACTGTTAAGGAATTCCTCCATGTTACTAAGCAGATGGGTCTCAATATTTGTTACTTCCATGTTCCGTAAGGAAATGGAGTATGGTGATCTCGAAAAAAAATCGTGTTCGAGATAAAGGCTGATTCTGATTCTACTACCCTCAAAACATGAAGAAAAGTCATTTTCCGAAAAGTGTCTCTGTATGTGTCCGTGTGTAGAATTCTTTCTATGGAGAACGATAACTGCCATAAATTCAAACAGAATCAAATAATGTTTTGCATATCTGCGCGAGTTGTAGAGGACTCAAAGCCTATTCATTTTGGTGAAGATCGGTTAAGGGGAAGGGGTAGTTTACCTGTAACGTTTTACGTTTTAACAAGAGTAAAGTAGGTACTTAATTTTGATAAATGAAGTATCCTGAAAAGTAGGCCATAATAATCCACTGTAGAAAGGTAGATGGAACATCTATAAATGAAAAGGGCAGTTGAAGAGGGAGGTGGTAATTTTTTGTATTGATATTATTCGACCTAAAAACTTAAAAATTTCAATAAAATATTCGTTTTAACAATTGATATCGATCCATGCTATGTCACCACTGATACGTAAACAAAATACTTATTCGTTTTCAGAAATTCACAGATAACAAACGCTGGGGCGGTATTCGCTTTCTTTCGCGTTGTTTATTTAAAAGATAATTTAATCAAATTAATTCTTTATTTTTAAAATACAGTATTTACAACTAGGTAGAATTCGTATTTCGATTATCTTTCTCAGGATTTTTACCAAAAGCATGCTGATATATTTGGTTTCGTTCTGAGTGTTGGCTTACATATTAAAAATAATTTTATAATTAATTAGAACATGGAAGATATGTATAGTTCTCCATACCGATTTTTCCTTAAAGGATAGATAGGTGCTTCTCCCGCTCACAACGTCGGTCGAAATCTTCACACTTGACCCCGTGCAAGAGGCCCGTCCGCCAGGTACTACGCGCCGAACCAACATAACGTAGAACTCGCCATGGAAAAGAGTTGACGAGGTAAAAAAGAACACTTCTAGCCCTCGAAGTATCAGGGTCTGGGTGAGTAGCCTAAATAAGGAATAGAAATAAATGGAGAAAAATTATAAAGTTTTAGGCCTAAATGTATATAGAAATTATTAACTTGTATAGAAATTACCTTCAAAAAAGGTATTTAATAGTACTGATAAAGGTAAGCTCCTCTTTTAACGGTAATGTTTGTTGTTACACCGTGATATGTTGGCAATCTCCAGAATGAAATCGTAACTACAATACTGCGCTTTGTTATTCGCCAGAAATACGATACGCGCTGTTCAACAACAAACAACAAAAGTTCCGATAGGATGACTAATATCCGATTTTTTTCTGTTATCTCAAAATCGGTTCTACGCGCGAGAAATCCGTATACGATATTGCGCAATCGTTCATCTATTCTGTTTAGTCTAAAATTGTTATTCAAGTTTTGTACAGAAATCGATAATATTAAATATCATAGTGTCGCAACCGGAGTGAAGCACACTACTGGAATGGGCCGCACATTACTATTCAGGTCAGTGGACATGGTCGTCGTCGTCGTCGGCGGCGGCGGCGGCGGCGAAGTTTGCGGTAAACCTCATGCCCGCTCGCGTTAATGCAGGCATACGGCGCCGGATTACCCCCCCCCTAACCGTAGAGTGTTCATCCCTGTTTCTACGGTTCCGCGTTAGAGTTTTTTAAATTACAATGGAACTTGCTTATAACGAGATTTAAAGGACCGGACAAATGTGCTCGTTAAAACCGGGTGCTCGCTACATCCGAGTTGTCGGCTCAGAAGACTAAATTTTTATACCGTGATTATCGAACACACAACAAAAAAAGTCTACTATAGAAGACGCTTTGCATAATAAAATTTTGACATGTTTTACATTCTACGCTTAAAAGTGAAATTTAGATTTTAAACATTTTTAGTCGCTAACATTCTTTGCTGAATATTGGCGTACAGTGCATTCGCGAATTACATTAAAAGTAACTGTGTAGTAAAAAAACTTAACAAACATCAGCCAGCTATTGGGAAAAAAACGCAAAACTTTCCATGCCACATGTACAATATTTATTTTTAAATTATAAGAAAAATCCACTCTAATTTATTTGCCTTTTTGTTCTTTGTTCTAGATGGAATCGTCAAAATTATATTTCGCACACAAAACTTAATTAACCCTAAAAAGTCATCTATTTTTGTTTGTTTAGTAATTTTGTATCTGTAGATATCAAAACAGTTTTGTAATTTATTTAAACATTCCGCAAATTCATCACTTACATTATTAATTTCAATAAATTGCGTTAATGGTTTTAGGCTAAACGAATGTTTAAAATGCTGTATTGTAACGAACGTTTCTTAGACGTTAACCCAGAACAAGCAAGCCTGCGATAAAGTGCTCGTCATAACCAAGTCTCTAATACTTTCCTACTCGTTAAAAGCGAGTTTAATTATCATTACTAAGATACAAAACCAAACAATCTCGTACTCTTGCTCGTTACGTCACAGTTCTCGTTATATGCGAGCTCGTTATTCGCGAGTTCCACTGTAGGCCTATATTTTATCAGGATGCATACCGGTATGGAGGGACATTGCAACACGTCATCCTAAACGATATGGGAGAAAATTATGTGCAATATTTAATACGAATAATTAATGTATAGCCTGCCATGAAAGCGAATTTCCTTATAAATAACGCGCGCGCGCACACACACACGCACACACACACACACACACACACACAACAAGGATAAAGTGTAGGACGTATCGGCAAACATTAAACCATTTAGACTCTACTAAAATGAGACCAGTGTATGTCCAAGCCCTGGTGTTAATGTTACAGTTCCAATTATGAAGCGGAAGGAAGAACTTCAAAATGCTGTAACTGAATGGGTAAGCACCATTAAGGACAGAAGGATGAGAATACACACGGACAAAATCAAAGTGATGGCCTCAGCCAAGCAAATGGAAGAGGAGTGCCTGGGAAGGAAGACAGTTGGAGCAATACAAGAGGTATGAATAGCTGAGAACAGTAATCACCTCAGCTGTGAAGGGTGATGAGGAAACAATTGTAAAATAGAATAACATAAAAGAAGGAAATGGAGGAAGTCGTTTAGCTACGAGTATATTAGACAGTTTTTCAATACACATTATTCTTTGGAACAGAAAAAACTCAACCTTCTAGAGAAAAATAAAAGCAGATTGCAAGCCAGTGAAATGAGATTCTTAAGGGGAGCAGCTGGAAAAACTAGGAGACAACGAATTAGCAATATGAACATTCTGAATCTGTTGCAGCAGGATTTAGTTCTCAAGATAATACAGAGAAGAGCACTGCAATAGTTTGGTCATATAAAGGAGGCTGAAGCTTGTCATGGAAGTGCGCCCAGACGGAGGGAGAGGAGACCGAGATTGGAATCGATCGGCAAAATTCAGAAAGCGGCAACAGAAGGGAGAAGACGCTGTTAGATATCGAACGTCTCGACCAGGTTAGAAGAGAGTATCGAGAACGTCTGAAGAATCCCTACGCATAGCATAAAAAGGGGATGAAAAATAAGAAGAAGAGGAGGAGCAGGAGACGATTCAAAACCAAGTCGAAGTGTAATTTCTGCCTTTAACCATTTTGGAACAGTTTAAAACATAAAATTTTTCAATATCCTGTCTACTTCATCTCTGTCGTGGGTTTTCTGTACACACAGCGGTACTCGTATTACAACAGTGTTATGAACAAGCCCTGAAGTAACAATTTCTGTAATCAGACTGCTGTTTAGTGGGCCTTAAGCTACTAAATATCGTACTAAGTTTTCAAATAAAAAATATAGTCGTATAAATTTATTAAAATATCACCTTTACAAATAGACTATAAAATAGGTTAATTACCTTCTGTCAACGTTTCTTAAAATCCTTTTAGGATGACTCGAGTTTCGACACCATTTGGTGTCATCATCAGATCGGAATATGAATTAAGTTAAAACATTTTGATGCATATACATCTCGTCAGATATTAGAAAAATTTAAAAAACAACACATAACATTATATAAATAATAAATAAACTATATCACAATAAAATAACAATATAACAATAAAATATAAAACCACGCGGCCGCAAACGAACCTGTACAGGAACGCCCCCACGGTAAGACTAATCAATGCCGGTTTGACCTTAGTTCAATTTATCAATCTGATATAGCCAATTTCTCGTTCTATAAGATCGATTCTATTAAATAAAACATTATTGGTATGTATTGCTTTCTCATTTAGGATACGATTGTGATCCTTCTTTATGGCTTTATATATCTCGAACCTTTCAAGGGTGTCCAGCTTTAGTGACTTTTTACATTTATGTAGGATATCCAAATTATCATTAATACTCTTTATATTATGGTTATATGAGCTCAAATGTTCTGCAAATGTGGATCTTATTACATTTGACTTGGAGCTTGGGATATGTTCTTTATAGCGTAATTTGAAAGAACGACCTGTTTGTCCTATATAGAACTGTGCGCAATCAGAACAATTAAGTCTATATACACCAGTACCATCAAATACATCGGAGGGTATATTTTTGTTGGTAAATGTAAGTTTTTTCTCAAGTTTATTACTTGCCTTTGAAGCCAAAGTAATATTATGCTTTTTTAATTGGTTTTTTAAAATATGTTATAGATTTTCACCATATTCTATAGCAATGTATTTGTTTATTTTTTCTTTGGATACATCAATATTTATTGGTTTATTTTGTTTTTTATTAATTATTCTATCTACTATATGACTTTTGTATCCATTGGCTAATGCTATGTGTTTGATAATGTTTAGTTCATTGTTATAATCATCTGTGGATAAGGGCAATGCCAGCAATCTATGAATCATACAGTTGAAAAAAGCCATTTTTTGTGAAATAGGGTGATACGATGAGGCGTGAATAGCATGATCCGTAATTGTTGGTTTTCTGTAAATATTATAGTTAATTTTATTATTTATTTTAGTTAAAGTTAAATCTAAAAAATTAATTTTATTATTCATTTCAGTCTCTAATGTGAATTGTAAATTATTTGTAATTGTATTCATATGTTTTTTAAGCATTTCTAATTGTCTGCAATTGCCATTGTAAATCATTATTGTGTCATCCACATATCGTCGGTAAAATAAAATTTTTGTATAATGTTTGTTTTTAGTCGATAAAATTTCGTTTGTTTCAATATGATTTAGGTAAATTTCAGCCAGGATGCCTGACAATGGGGATCCCATAGCTAAACCATCCCGTTGTAAATAATATTTGTTGTCGAAAGTAAAATAATTTTGTTCTAATATTACTTTTGTCAAATTGATTAACTCATCAACGAGTTAATGAGTTAACTTTGTTGATGAGTTAATCAATTTGACAAAAGTAATATTAGAACAAAATTATTTTACTTTCGACAACAAATATTATTTACAACGGGATGGTTTAGCTATGGGATCCCCATTGTCAGGCATCCTGGCTGAAATTTACCTAAATCATATTGAAACAAACGAAATTTTATCGACTAAAAACAAACATTATACAAAAATTTTATTTTACCGACGATATGTGGATGACACAATAATGATTTACAATGGCAATTGCAGACAATTAGAAATGCTTAAAAAACATATGAATACAATTACAAATAATTTACAATTCACATTAGAGACTGAAATGAATAATAAAATTAATTTTTTAGATTTAACTTTAACTAAAATAAATAATAAAATTAACTATAATATTTACAGAAAACCAACAATTACGGATCATGCTATTCACGCCTCATCGTATCACCCTATTTCACAAAAAATGGCTTTTTTCAACTGTATGATTCATAGATTGCTGGCATTGCCCTTATCCACAGATGATTATAACAATGAACTAAACATTATCAAACACATAGAATTAGCCAATGGATACAAAAGTCATATAGTAGATAGAATAATTAATAAAAAACAAAATAAACCAATAAATATTGATGTATCCAAAGAAAAAGTAAACAAATACATTGCTATAGAATATGGTGAAAATCTATACCATATTTTAAATATCGGTATGGAGAACCATACATGACTTCCATATTCTAAGATTTATATTTAAAATCATTTTCAGCCAAACAGCCAGGCTGTGTCTTACCTGCCTTTTTATTGCTGTATTAAATGAAAAATATTATATTACATTAAAATGCAAAAATTATAATTTTATTGCCTGGCAACAAAATTATTTTATTTTTAACAATTACCATTGTTTCAAAAAGTTTAAATAAATTTTCAAGTACTTTACTCTTGTTAAAACGTAAAAGGTTGCAGGTAAACTACCCCTTCCCCTTAACCGATCTTCACCAAAATCGAAAGTCATTGAGACCTCTACAATTCAGGGACGTATGCAAAAATTATTTGATTCTGTTTGAATTTGCGGCTGTTATCGTTTGCCATAGAAAATACGCTTGATAAAAAAACGTTGCAGGTAAACTACCCCTTCCCCTCAACCGATCTTCACCAAAAACAAAAAGTCTTGAGTACTCTACAAATCAGGGCTGTATGCAAAACATTATTTGATTCTGTTTGAATTTACGGCTGTTATCGTTTGCCATACAAAATACCCTTGTTAAAAAAACGTTGCAGGTAAACTACCCCTTTCCCTTAACCGATCTTCACCAAAAACAATAGGTCTTGAGAACTCTACAATTTAGGGCTGTATGCAAATAATCGTTTGATTCTGTTTGAATTTGCGGCTGTTATCGTTTGCCATAGGAAATACCCTTGTTAAAACATAAAACGTTACAGGTAAACTACCCCTTTCCCTTAACCGATCTTCACCAAAAACAATAGGTCTTGAGAACTCTACAATTCAGGGCTGTATGCGAAACATTATTTGATTCTGTTTGAATTTGCGGCTGTTATCGTTTGCCCAAAAAAAAAAATAATTTCCATTGATAAAAAAAAACCGTTGCAGGTAAACTACCCCTTTCCCTCAACCGATCTTCACCAAAAACAATAGGTCTTGATTACTCTACAAATCAGGGCTGTATGCAAAAAATTATTTGATTCTGTTTGAATTTGCGGCAGTTATCGTTTGCCATAGAAAAAAAATCTACAGACAGACACACAGACAGACACACAGACACACACACAGACACTTTTCGGAAAACGACTTTTTTTCATGTTTTGAGTGTAGTAGAATCAGAATCTGCAATAATCTCGAACACGATTTTTTTTGCCATCACCATACTTCCATTCCTTAAGGAATATGGAAGTAAAAAACCAATTAAAAAAGCATAATATTACTTTGGCTTCAAAGGCAAGTAATAAACTTGAGAAAAAACTTACATTTACCAACAAAAATATACCCTCCGATGTATTTGATGGTACTGGTGTATATAGACTTAATTGTTCTGATTGCGCACAGTTCTATATAGGACAAACAGGTCGTTCTTTCAAATTACGCTATAAAGAACATATCCCAAGCTCCAAGTCAAATGTAATAAGATCCACATTTGCAGAACATTTGAGCTCATATAGGCCTAACCATAATATAAAGAGTATTAATGATAATTTGGATATCCTACATAAATGTAAAAAGTCACTAAAGCTGGACACCCTTGAAAGGTTCGAGATATATAAAGCCATAAAGAAGGATCACAATCGTATCCTAAATGAGAAAGCAATACATACCAATAATGTTTTATTTAATAGAATCGACCTTATAGAACGAGAAATTGGCTATATCAGATTGATAAATTGAACTAAGGTCAAACCGGCATTGATTAGTCTTACCGTGGGGGGGTTCCTGTACAGGTTCGTTTGCGGCCGCGTGGTTTTATATTTTATTGTTATATTGTTATTTTATTGTGATATAGTTTATTTATTATTTATATAATGTTATGTGTTGTTTTTTAAATTTTTCTAATATCTGACGAGATGTATATGCATCAAAATGTTTTAACTTAATTCATATTCCGATCTGATGATGACACCAAATGGTGTCGAAACTCGAGTCATCCTAAAAGGATTTTAAGAAACGTTGACAGAAGGTAATTAACCTATTTTATAGTCTTAATCGTTTCTGGAGGCAAGAAAAATGTTTAAATTTACAAATAGACCATAACACTACAGATAACAATATAGGCTCACAAGTGTTTTGTTTCATTTTTACATAGGGCTAACAGGAATTCATAAAAAAACTAGGCCTATGAAATACTATTAGTTTCACAAATTTGTAATTAAAAAAATGTTATACAAGAATTTTATTGAATTTTTAGTAGCCTATATAAAACTGTGGAATGTGGGTTTTGAATATACACGTTTCAATAATGCGAATTTGTATTGTGTTATTACCGCTTACTTTAATGGGATTGATTTCAGGATATTATCACACGTTTATAGCCACTTGGCACCCGTGTCCATACTTTACCCTACAGGACTCTATTGTTTTGGAGATTGATCCCCCGAAAAATAGGGTGGCGGGAGGACAAAATGTGATAGGTTAAAGTTGTGAAAAAATCGCAAACTCATGTTAGTATTAAATTAAAGGGAATTTTAACCACAATATAAATATAGTGTTATTTTTGAAAATTTCAAATTATTTGGACGTCACAATCCAAAAAATGTGCGAAAACTTTGATAAAATCGCAAAAATTCATGTGATGTATTAAGTTATACAAGTTTCAAATTTTTGGGACCTCATAGCCCAAAAGAGATAAAAAATTTGAAAAATTATGAAAATCCACCCGAGTGTCAGCCTAATACATACAGTACTGGAGCGATCGTGTAATCCAGTAACGGGCAGTGACGAGGAAATCGGTGCGAGTTAGTTAATTAACGGTGACAAAACTTCACGGAAATAGTCGCGTCAAGAATAGGCCTAAATGTCACAGGAGACGCCATATTTGTACGGAGGGTGTTATCAATAGGACTTTGGTTACTATGACGACTGAAAGCGAATTCTCATTGGCCGGGGGGAAACAACAAACAGCACCGCGTATGGCTTCAAGCCGTTTTTCACATTCATGTGACGTAATGTGTTGCGTACGATAGTTGAATTGCTCGTCTACACACGTTCGACGACAAACGTTAGAGTCGTTCCATTGTTACGCGTGTCACAATAATCTGGCTTACTGGGCTAATACTGGACTTAGATTCTGGCAAATGCATTCCTGGTAGACAGTTCTTTTGCAGAAGGTTATTTAATAGTAAAGTTACAAATGACTGTCGTTTTAAACCGTCACATTCAATAAATTGAATCCCCAGCTGCAATTACGCGTATTATACGCTGTGTCACTCCAGCCTACCTGTTACTTCATCACCTTTAAGTTTTGTTGCTCCTCTATTACAGTTTTAGTCTACTTCTAATTTTATGAAGTCTATACCAAAACGTCGCGCCATCTTCTTTTAGGACGCCCTCTGTCTCTTCCCGGTGGGAAGGCTATATTCTTCTAAATTATTTTAATCGGTCTTCG
The DNA here is from genome assembly GCA_034769895.1 of Magicicada septendecula. Taxonomy (NCBI): domain Eukaryota; kingdom Metazoa; phylum Arthropoda; class Insecta; order Hemiptera; family Cicadidae; genus Magicicada; species Magicicada septendecula. The sequence continues at coordinate 193,660,547 of CM068373.1, read as the reverse complement.
ATCATTCTCGCGCGTCATTCTCTCTTCTTCTCTTAACCCAATCACTTATTGTTACGGGACCCAATCACAACTTTCCCTTACCTCATCACAGTTCTACCTATCGAAGAGAGTCAGGTTCAGTATCCTTCTTAAGGTTTTCATTTCGGTCTCCAATATTTGTATTGTTTTCGCCTCTGAGTCAGCATTGGGCGCACCATTGTTTTTATATACGAGAGTTATTCAATAATTAAAGAGACAAATAGCTGTAGAGGAAAAACTGTTTACTTAATCAGTGTGACAATTTTTTTCTTTTTTAAATAATCGCCAAACAACATTAGATTAATATACTTGTCCCATATCTGAATAAGGTTTTTTATGTCTGCTGCAAATAAATCTTCAACGAAAACAATTTAACAAATATAGCCTACTTACAAAAATATTTATCACTTGAAAACATATAGCCTAGCTATAGGTCTATTATATAGAAATTCTGCAACAATCAAGAATTATCTGCAAAAGAAAAGATAAATTAATATAAAAATAATAATTTATGTAATAGTTAATATTATTCTTTATGACGTAGGCCCACACACATCCTCATAAAAATATTTATTATAGGCCTATGTGTAGGTAGGTTAAGTAGGCCTACAGGTCCTGACGATTACCAGCACATTTTGTCGAAACACCGACACAAATGATTCAAAATTGTGTATAATTAATTAACAAATTTCACAAAACCTTTCGCCACTTAATAAGTTGCTCTCCAGTGATAAAATGAGGCCAGTTTCTAGTGGGATGCGACTAACACTGTAGGGAGGGCGAGGTTGAGTCTCCCAAGTCAATTCATTGATAGTTTCATGTGTTAACTGAGCTGTGTGTGGAAGGGCGTGATCGTGAAGGAGAACATCTTTGCACAGAAATCCAGGACGTTTCCGCATCACTGCCGGCTTTACTTTATTAATAACCATATCACAGTAGTAAGTATTTATTGCCCACTGATCTTCTAAAAAAATCACAAAGAAGTTGAAACGTCAACTGGACTTCCAGAAGGGTGCTCCTCAGTCGCTGAAGTTCAACCATTTTAAAACTATTCTACCCACTTCTCAAAATTTCCGGGGTTCATAGCCCTATAGCTTTTTCCGATTGTTTGGTCACACGAGACTAAATTTTAGCCGGCTTTTTGCCTTTGGAAAGCAAAGAACGGATCACTGCACGTTGTTCACCTGAGTCCGAAACTTCAAATAGACCCGCCATCGTTAAATGAGAATTTGCGGTTTTAAACAAGAAAAATAGGCTATAATCAAACAGCTGATCGGTATTCAGCACAGGGATGCAACTTACAGTTCTGAAACTATAGGCGTACTATTCTTCCTACCTACTGTTTCTCTTCTACAGCTACAGCTATTTGTCTCTTTAGTAGTTAATGTTAACAACTACTTCAGCTTTTAGATTTTGGCGTGAAGTCATTTGTATGCAAAGGTACTTGAAGAATGACATCTGCTCGATAATTTTGTCGTACAGTTGTAGTTTGTAACGCAATGGTTCTTTAGGAACAATAAACGTTTAGTCGATTTGGTTGATAATCTAAGAGCTAGGTTTTTAGTAGTGTGGGGGTAAACTGATATGCCTAGAGGAGGCGTTCAAGAGAGTTTTTAATTGTCTGGTGGAGAGTTTGAGACGTGTGTTCAGCAAACTGATTTTACAATAATTACCTGGGTTTCGTTTCGCCTTTTCTGAACATCGGGAATTCGATATTCGATTTCCATTCTGCGAGTAATGAAGTCATGTGAATTTTTAGCAATAATAGGAGTCAGAAAAGTAAAATAATCAAGTTATATGTTGTTATCTTCCTAGAAAATTCCCTAAAAATATCAGCAGGCCTACAGAGTTTTGGGGGAAATAGCTCAAAATTCTCAATACCAACTATCTGCAGAAATCCTGTAGTGCAAGAATTACATTTTTGCTAGGCCTGTTTAGAATCGGATGTTAGGTTTCTCAAAGGACACTATATAGAAACACATCTACAGAGATTTGAATACATTAGGGGGGGTGGCACGATAAACAGAACATTAGGAAGTAAAAGACGCAGAGATAAGATTGGGGGAACGGGAATTTCTTCCATTTCCCCTTCGTGTATCCGGGTCTGAAGTAAACCATAATTTGTACGTTATTATAAACTAAGGATAATATGATACATGTTTTATATATTTTATACATGTTTAGATATATAACCTATATAGGACTATATAGTAAAAAATATGGTGGCTCTACTACCTAACGCTGATGTTAAGGATAATTGGTATCATAATTGGTATCACTAGACTATGTGTGAAAAGTTTTCGTTGTTCACCGTCTTGTCTTTGTCAGAACAGTAGTTTCCCAAGTAACGATACTGGGAAAGATTAAAATATTTAAAGATTAAAAAAAAAACGGGGTGAAAAGAGTTTATTTGTGTTAAAAGTTTTTTCCTTGTGAATAATCATAAACATCGATAGAAGAAGTAAGTAAAATACGGAATTCAAATAGAAATGCTGAATATATTTTAAACTGTAAACATTTTATTATTGTTAAGCTGTATAAAAGCATCCAGTGGAGCGCGAGCGCACATACACAGTTTTGTGTATTTTAATAAATTTATCTGTTGTGAAGCCGTACAGTGGGATGGTATTTGTGCAGGTAAGGGGGATGTGCGCTGGTCCGTGATACTGCGATGGAAGGTTGCTATGTGCCCAACAACCCGGCGCACTACGGCCTGGAACCTGCCACTCCTGTCTACAACATGGGGGTTCCTATGGGATCACAGTCGCTCTGGCCAGACGACATGGGATCCTTCTCTCTGCCGCCCTTGGATATCGACCCTTTGCCTACGCTCTTCCCTTTCAGCCCCAGCAACTACAAGTAAGTACACTGACGACACGTTATGATTTATTTAAATAAGATTCTTTTCAATAATATTAATTAATAAACATAAACAGTATAATTAAAATATATTTATATATTTTATTGACATAATGGGTACGTTTGGGATTCATACAAAAGTTTCAAAAGTAGCCTGCGAAAATTTGTTAGTAGGGCTAAGTAACAGGTTACACAAAAACTTATTTTTAAGAATTATGTTGATGTTAATTAGGCCTATACACTATAAATATATTGGTTTCTAGTTTGTTTTAAATAAAATAAAATGAAACCAATATAAATTAAATAGTAGCTAATTTAAATTTGTCAGCGTTTCGACAAAAATTCCTTACTATTATTAGGACCTTTAGGCCTATACCGACAATACAGAAATAACATATAGCTTACGTACACTATAATAAGTCCTACTATATATGAAAAATTACAATTTTATTTCATTAATATAAGATATAAATGTTTTAAAATAATAAATACTTCTGCAAGTATATTTGTTGAATTGTTATCGTTGTATTTTTAGCCTACCTGACTCATGTTTCGTAGAATAGATCTGTATCATTAGAGGTTTTTTATTATAAGTATAATTTTTTTATAATTTATTATAATTTTATTATTTAAAAAATCTCTGATGAAACAAACCTATTCTATGAAACGTGCGTCAGGTAAAAATGCAACGATAACAATTTAACAAATATAACCTAACCTGTAAAATTATTTATCATTTGAAAACATAGGCTATAGGCCTAGATAGACCTATGTTATATAGAAATTCTGCAACAAACAATCAAGAATTACCTAACAAAAGAAAAGATGAATTAATAAGAATAATAATTTATGTAATATTTAATATTATTCTTTTTGACGTAGCCCTATACACATTCACACAAAAATATTTATTATATTTATGGCCTAGGTCTGTTAAGTACTTTTGAATCATCCGTATACAGGCCCTGACGATGACCAATAAATTTTGTCGAAACACCGACACAAATGATTTGAAATTGTCTATAATTAACAAGGTGATCGAACTTCACAAAACCCTTCGTCACTTATTAAGTTGCTCTCCATTGATAAACTAAGGCCAATTTCTAGTGGGATGCGACTTATGATCTACCTGTATTATATAGGCTACATAATATAACTACCAATAGAATGTACTGTATTATAATTTATAGGTATACTATAAATTTTATATTGCAAATAGGTCTTTCAAATTACTCTGAGGATATTGAACAAAACTTTCGGCAAAATGTAAGCTACATAATGAATAAAACAAAATAAACGTTAATATCATAAACAAGTAAATATTATACAAGTTTTTAAATGTTAAATTTTATTAATTAAATAATGGTACCTTTTTACCACCGAAGCAGTCTACAAGTTATGTAGGTTAGGTTGCCTTAAGCGAACCGTTCGGTATCCAAGGAGGGTAGTGTGGCTGGCACTACGCCTCGCCGCCCATTATTACCTCCAATATGTTACCCCCGTATTCATTCCAACACCCTGAGTCAACCTGGGACTGAAAAACACTGTGATTTTATGATGCGCCCGGGAATCGAACCGGGTCCTGTAAATCCCCATTTCCCGGGATCCGGAACCTCTGCCAATTAATTACATAACGTGCACACTAATGAAATAATCACATAGGTAGACCATTTACGTCGCTTGACAGAAATGCATTTTTTATTTTATTTCAAATGATGAAAAGTTTGTGACGTACGGTCATTGACTGTAGGCTTACACAATTTTAAAACACTGAGTGGACAATTCGACAAAATTTATTGTCATCTTCATGACCTGTGTACCTACAACACAGAAATAATTAATACGTATAAAATTAGTTTTAACATAAATTAATATTATAATTATGCCTACGTTTACTTGTTAAACGAGCGAGGCGAGTTCTCAGTTTTAACTCGACTGCATGGCATTTGCCTGTCTATTTGGGGTATGTCTCACGATAGGCCTAACGTTTGAACACATTAACTGATTTTCGTAAAACGCGCCATACAAGTCTATACTTTCAACCTACAGAATTCTATTGTTTTGAGATTGATCCCTCCAAAAAATGGGGTGGCGGGAGGGAAAAATAGGAGAGGGTAAATTGTGAAAAAAATCACAAAAACCCATGTGGGGTACCAAATTAAAGGAAATTGTAACCACAATTTGAATATAGTGTTTATTTTTTTAAATTCAAACATTTTGGACGTCAGGGTCAAAAATTGAGTGAAAATTTTGATAAATCGCAAAAAATGATGTAGTGTGTCAGCTTAAAGAGAATTTTAATTACCACCTGAATGTAGTGTTGAATTTTGGAAATTTCAAGGTTTTTGGACTCCAGGGCTAAAATATGAGATCAAAGATTCGGGAATAATTGTGAAAATGTAGCAGGGTAGCAGACTAAAAGAAATTATAACCCAAATATGAATTTTTAGTGTTTATTCCATAATTGTGTCCTCTACAGTAGTTATAGGCATATTACTAAATAAATAGTTGAGTTATAGAGAGTTCTGTAAATTTTTCCCATAATTGGGGAAATTATCTAACATTAAAATTCATGTTATAATAAATGCACTTCGTTCACAATTTCTGTACCTCTTGTTCAGTTCAAAAACTCATTAAATGTGGAAGCCAGTTAATTATTTCTGTATTTTCTTATAGACCTATAGGTCCTAATGATGACAAAACATTTTGTCGAAACATCAACATAAATGTTTTAAAATTCTATTTAGTGACAGAACCTTACAGAACGTTTCGTCATTTGTTAATCTGGGGTCCACTACTAATCTAAACAGCCTATAACTTCCAACGTCGAGCGACGGGACGTGTGGCCTGCTCTCTATGGCCTATTAAAATTGTATGTATGATATGTGTAAGCCTACACTAGTAAGAAGCTCCCTGAGCTCGATAACTCGCTAAGACTTTTATAATTTTTTCAAAATTTAATTTCCATTTTTGGGCTGTGGTGCCTCTAAAATAGAAATATTCAAGCAAACATTACATTCAGATTTGGGTTAACATCATTCCTTTAGTTTAACGTTCGGCATGAATTTTTACAATTTTTCCAAAATTTTAATACTTGTTTGGATGTCAAACAAGACTTTAATTTTCAAGCCTGAACACTATATTCAAAGTGTGGTTAAAATTATGTTTAATTTGTTACCCCATATAAATGCGTGCAATTTTTCAAAATTTTTTATACACTTTTCAGCCCCTGATGCCCGAAAATTTTGAAATTTTGAACAATATACTGAGACTTTGGTCAAAATTATCTTTAATACGATACCTCGCATGGTCATGTTAAAATTTGTTTTTCAAAACCCCCCTCTTTTTGCCTCCTGCTAGCCTATATTTTGGGGATCAATCTCAAAAACAGTAGGCCTATGTGGGTTAAAGTTATGAACACGAATGCTAAGTTTTATGAAAATTGGTTGATGCATTCAAAAAGTTAATCAACTAAACGCTATGTAACTCACCGTCTGTGGCTTAAGTAAATGTCTTTATACAATTGACATGTTTCGGGACACTTGTCCCATCATCAGAATATTTAAAAAAGTCTCTTCATACCATCATACGATGGCACAGTCGTCAATATATTAAAAATATTAAAATCCACATAACACAAAACACAATTACACTACACAAAGTACGCACACAACAATTTTCGGTGTACACCACACGATAACCGACAGCGCACTGCATGGTCATGTTGTGTGTACTTTGTGTAGTGTAATTGTGTTTTGTGTTATGTGGATTTTAATATTTTTAATATATTGACGACTGTGCCATCGTATGATGGTATGAAGAGACTTTTTTAAATATTCTGATGATAGGACAAGTGTCCCGAAACATGTCAATTGTATAAAGACATTTACTTAAGCCACAGACGGTGAGTTACATAGCGTTTAGTTGATTATAAAATACGTGGCTTGGACTATAAGCGGATTTATTCCATTAACAATATTCAAAAAGTTATCATGAGGCTATCCCAAACAGTAGACAGACGGACAGACAAATGCCAAACGGTCGAATTTCAAATGCCAAACGGTCGAATTTCAATTGAGAACTCGCTATGCTTGTTCGATTAAATGTAGGCCTATCAGCTGGTTTTTAGATCGGTGTATCAAAAATTTTTAAATAAATTTATTTTGAAAGTGTGAACATACAGGGAGTGTATGAAGCCTACATTACTCGTACACTATAAGCCAAAAATTTAATAAATAAATCTAAAAACAGTTTCTCATTATTTTCATTACTTTATCATATAACTATGATGGGAATATACCAATGAAATATGTAGTAAATGTATTAACAAAATAAAAAATATATCCTAGATAGAAAAACGTGTAAATATTCAATATAATCATTTTAAGAGAAAACGATAGTTCAATCGTAAATTAGTAAAAATATTTAACTTAACAGAATAATTACAATTATTGTAAACTGGTCCTTTTTGAGTTGTCGGTACTTTTTGTAGATTATTCAATAAATTTATAGATAGTAGTATACTATGTATATTACAGCGATATTAGGTATTTTCACTCATATCTCATGTAGAATTTTTAATGCCAAGACCCTTTCGACCACATATTGCTGGTATTATTATTAACAATAAACATTTCATCCATCCATTATCTCTCAAAATGTCACATCGTAGAATGGATGAAACGTTTAGAGGCAGTAATAATACAGTGTCGATAAAACATGACTGTCAACCAAAAAAAGAAATATTAGTTATTAAACAATTTTCAGTATTAAATAATAAATCAGTAAGCTCCTTGAGCTGACATACTCGATCACTATTTTGAACTAAGTAGCCTACATTTATCATTACATAAGTTCCGATATTAGATCATTGCAAAAATTGGTGGAAAACATTGCAAAAATTCCGATTACTCTAAAACTTCTTTAGTAATATAACAAATATAATAATATGATTGTAGAGGACACAATCATACAGTAAACTCGAAAAATTTGAAACATCCAGATTAGGATTACAGTATTTTTTAATCCGACACCCCGCTGGATTTTCATAATTTTTCTAATTTTTGATCTATCTTTTGGGCTCTGGGATCCCAAAGTTTTGAAATGTTTAATACTTAACACTACATTCAGTTGTTAGTTGAAATTGTATTTCGCGTGATACCCCACATGGACCCCACGTGATTTTATCAAAATTTTCAACAAATTTTTGGGCCCTGACGTCCAAAAAAGAGTGAAATTTCCAAAAATAAATATTATATTTCGATAGTGGTTAAAGTTACCTTTAATTCTGATACTGCTCATGGGTTTTGCGATTTTTTTTTATACGATTTTGATTGCCTCACATTTTTGCCTCCCGACCACCATCAGGTTTTATAAAAATCGGTTGAAGCGTTCAAAAGTTACCGTAAGACATACCCAAACAGATAGACAGATATATAGACAAACGATCGGGTTTGGCATTTGTCGTTTCGCTCGTTCAGTAATATGTTTTTGCAAGAATATATATTATATCTGTGCCCCAGATGCATAAGACACCATCTCCATTTTTATAAAATAGAATTTTTTATATAGTGTTAATGTACAGACTGCCCTCTTTCTAGTAGTATATGGCACTATCTCCTAGTTATTTTTATGCAGCCAATATGCATGTTTAAAATAACAGTATCTCACATTGGTTCTTGAAGCAAACAAAATGCTTTTTAGGTGTCCTGTAAAGTACTGTGTAAGTGACATGGTGTCTTATGCCTCTGGTGCACAGATGTTTGTTGTTAATATTTTCCGATTCCGCGCTGTTTGGCCGTGGTCCAGCGCTGCACATATCAGCAGACGTTTCGACCGTGCCAATGACGGCCATCATCAGTGCAAAAATGAGCTTCCACACTAACGCAGATGTCACCGTCAGTCAAGTCAGTAGTGGACTAAAGAGGGGCGTGGAGGCGGCCCGCCCCGGGTCTCACTTAGTAGGGGGCCTCCAGATTTGGAAAATAAAGTTTAAGAGACCAACAATTTATTGAAAACCTCTCATCAGAATTTTTCCCAAACAGTGGATAAATCAGAGTGCGGAAGTCAGGTCAGTTATTCAAATGAACGAATTCACAAAAAAGTGTATCACGTATTGCGTGAGTGAACAAAACCGTGAGTGACATCGAAGACAACTACACGTAGGCCTACAACTGTACAGATAAGTAACATAGCGTGTGTTATGCACCAAATGTTATAAAGTATTGTAATAAATTTAATGCAATCTATAAATAATACTAGGCCTACTTCTATTATTTCTTTAAACTTTGTATTTACAACATGAAAGTGGATTTTTATTTCAAACATAACTACAGCTTCTTATAAAGTTTATTAACTAGATGTATCAATAAATATATACGGAACAGTAAAGTATTTTGCTGCATATTACTTACAGATAAATTGGATTACAAACGCCCATCTTATGGGGGGGGGGGTCAGAAAGATATCCGCCCCGAGATTCCAGTGGCCTAGATATCAAGTCTGCTGATAAGTACAGCACTGGACTACGGCCAAACAGCCCGGAATCGGAAATATTAACAACATTGACTCCGGCCTTGTAAGCCTTAGAATACATATTTTTAATTATATCCTATTATAAAATTTCAACAGTTTTCTTTTTTAACTAATAGAAAGATTCTTTGTAATAAAATATATTTAAATATAAAATATACTCTAGTAGAAAAATATCTATTTATTATTTAATATTCACAAATACAACAAGAATAAGCTCAGTGATTTTTTTTAAAGTGCTTATAAAATTTAGTAGTATTATATTTTAGATTTATTTAATTATACAATATTTATTATTTTTTATATAATATTTTAGATTATTTTGGAAACATTATGTTAGTAATAGAAAAAACTTAGTAATATTAGATATTATATCAATTATAAAAAAATAACCTGGTTAAAGTAAATAAATAGCAGCCGATTACAGCCATAGCTTATAAAAGGGTGTCTTACTATGAAAAAATTAATTTCAAGATGTGTTTTACTGGGGGAAAATAAAGGAAAAGATTATTTAAACGTAGGTCTGGAGAGGCTTTGTTTGGAATTATGGCCAACGAAAATTTCGCCCCATTTTCTTTTTATCTCTAAGAGTCTATAGTTGGACACATAGGCTATTGGGAGCCCAGTTAATCCGTTGATCATAATACTATCAATTAAAACTAAATCTTGCAGATTTTGTCTTCTTTCGTGTTTATAATTGAACAAGCGAAGCGAGTTCTCAGTTTTAACTCGACCGTTTGGCATTTGTCTGTCTGTCTACCCATCTATCTATCTGTCTGTATGGGGTATGTCTCACGATAACTTTTAAAGATATCAACTGATTTTCTTAAAACTTGGCAGTCGTATCCACACTTTTACTCTACAGAACCCTACAGTTTTTGACACTGACCCCTTCAAAAAATAGAGAGGAGACAAAAAAGTGAGTCAAAATTGTAAAAAAATCGCAAAAGCTCACGTGGGGTATCAAATTAATGGAAATTTTAACCAAAATGTGAATATCTTCTTCATTTTTGAAAAGTTAAAAATTTTTGGAAGTCAGGATCTAAAAAGTGGGTGAAAAGATTGTTAAAAATCTTAATAATTCATGTGGGGTATCAAATTAAAGATAATTTAAACTAACATTTGAATATAGTGTTAAGTTTTGGAAATTTTTAAATTTAGTGACCATTTCGTAGTCCTTCAGTCTTCGACTGGTTTGTACCCTCCCCGCATATACCCGTGGTGCGTGTGGTACTGATTCTCTCACAGGTACGTATATGGGACCTACAGTTTAACGCCGGATCCGAACGGCATAGTTGGGGCAGAATACCTCTAGCTGGTTTGCCATTGCCTTGCGAGGGGGAACGGTCTATCTAAATCAGATGGCCCCCGGCGGGAATTGAGCCCGCGCCGACAGCGTAGCAGCGCCACACGCTAGCCACTACGCCACGACCGCTCCTTAGGGACCATATAGCTCAAAAATAATCAAAAATTTGAAAATAGTGTGAATACCCAACAGGATGTTAGAATGAACACTACTAAACATTCGAAACATTCGTCTATAGTTACTTTTAGTCTGATGCCTTGCTGGATTTTGACAATTTTTTCAAGTTTTGATCTCTTTTATTTTACTTCTTTTGTTTCTTATTGATATTTCCCTATTTCTTTATGCTTCTGGGGAGGGGGTTTAGCCTTCGCTGAGCCATTGTATAGAATTGATATTATAAAAAAAATCAAATGGGCACAGCAGTCGACTGCAATACTAAAAAGCATTTTAAAAACAAATTAATTATAGATTAGCTAATATATTCGATTATTTCACGGTTCGTTGATTCACAAGATCTCTGTTATGAAACGCAACATAAGTTGTTAAATAAACACTTTCATCTCAATCGTTTCCTCTTCACTGAACGATTTCTGTTGCATTGAGCAAGCGTTGAATATTCCTAGATGCAACGCTAAACCTAGAAACAAATCAACGTTGGTAGGAGAATTAGGAGAATTTACATTTCACGCTTGCGTAAAATTTATGAGGATTGACTATAGTATGATGGGTACACCAAGCGACACTCGTCGATTCTCACCACGCTCCAGAAATAGGTCTAATCTAGCTTTTAGACTGCCACTCTTTCCCTCACGGGGTAATGGCAAACCAGTCAGCGAGTGGTACACGAATGATTATCTCCGTGTCATTAGATACTGAGGTAAACTGGTATTACCGAAATGCGGTGGTATTTCCAGTCAAAATTGAGCACGAGAGAAAAAGGTATATTTTATTGGAAATCGCATTATTGACAGGAAATTTTAAGGTAAACATATTAAGAACTACCAATTCATCATCTTCATCAGTAAATTCAAGGGACAAGTAAGTCTCCAATGTATATAAATATACGCAAGTCTCTGATAAAAAAGATTAATATTTTTTAATATAATAAAATCATAAGGAATATTCATATAGGCCTACTGCGATTCAATCATATAGGATACTTTCCACAAAGGAATTTAAATAAGAAAGTTCACAGGTTATTATTTCATGGAGGGAGATTTGTACATCGCCTTCTCCAAAATCAGTTCTTTGATTTGTGTCACATCTCCAGTTCTTTGTTCACAAATCAGAAAGTGTGTTGTAGAATGTCTTTAAGATAAGTTAAAAAATGTTGAGTTTGTCTGATTTCTCCATATGAAACGCTTAAGGAAAGTAAAATCATATATAATCAGTAACATGGGAATTTGTGTTTTTTGTTATATTTAAATGTTCTGTTATTTATCACAAAACGAGTTCTTTTTTTGCTTAATTTTATACTTTTATATTACAAATTTTAGTAACATACGCAAGTAAGACATGGGTGCTGAAGTTGGAAGATATGAAAAACCTTGGTGTGTTCAGAGAAGAATTTATGGACCAGTGTGGGACGGAGGAAAATGGCGGATAAGAAAGAATCGTGAGCTAAGAAGTGGACATAGATGCGGGATTGAGGCCCAAAGGTTGAGATGGTTGGGGCACGTGGTGAGAATTAGAAGTGATCGAGGCCCAAAAATGGCATTGGAAAGAAAGCCGGAGTGAGTAAGAACGAAAGGACGTCCGAGGAGGAGATGGTGTGAAGATGTGGAAGGGGATTTGAGGGAGATGCGAGTAGCAGGTTGGAGGAGTAAGGCTCTGGACAGAGAAGAATTGAGGAGAATCATTGAGCAGGCCAGGGTTGTACAGGGACCGTACTGCCAGACGAGAGGAGAGATATATTACAAAATATTAAATGTTTGTAGAACTGTAGTCAGTTGTCACTTAAAATTTTCTTTAATTTGATACCTCACATGAATTTTTGCAATTTTATCAAAATTTTCAACCACTTTTTAAGCCAGGACACCCTAAAATTTTGAGAATTTTTAAAAATGAACACTATATTTAGACTGTGGTTTAAACTGATTTTAATTTGATACCCCACATGAAGTGTTAGATTTTATCAAAATATTCACCCACTTTTTTGAGCCATGACGTCCAAGAATTTTGAAATTTTCAAAAAACTAAACACTATATTCAGATTTTTGGGTGAATTCCTTTATAATTTGATATCCACATACGCTTGTGCGATTTGCTTTACAATTTTGACCCCTCACATGTTTTCCTCCATCCCCCCTATTTTTCGGGGATCAATCTCAGAAACGACGGGATTCTGTAAGGTGGCATGTATGGACATGCACGCCAAGTTTTACAAAAATCGTGTGCAAACGTTGTCATGAGACATGCCCGAAATAAATAGACAGACTGACAAATGCAAAACGGTCGAGTTAACACTGAGAACTCTTTTGTCTCGTTCAACTATGTGCCATTTTTCTTGACGCACATAAGAATAACATAAGATATAGGCCTACATATATGGACAACGAATATGTTTACAAACATGCCGACAATTACTGTAGCACAATATTTAAATTTAAAACACTCCATTTGCTGAATGTATGCCGGACGAGATGCACGATCCCGGAGAACGGAGAAGAGCCAAGGTTATTTCTGATTTTAAGAAAGATGATAGAATTGTGTCATCAAATTATCAAGGTATAAGCTTGATAAATACAACTTACAAGTTTTACGGGAAAATTTGTAACGAAAGACATCGTTCTACCTCAGATATTTTAGGCCTACTTCTTGACGAACACTCAGGATTTCGGAAGGACCGATCTTTGAAAGTCTCTTTGAAAATATCGATTGAGAAATGAAGAGAAATTGAGTATGAGAAAGCGTGTAATAGAGTTAACAGATCCATTCTATGGGATATTACGTGTATCCTAAACATCTCGTAGACATTATAAAGAGCTTATATTATAGTACAAGGATAGTATCGTCTATACGAGAGGAGTTGACAGAAGAGATTTACATTAATCAGGGAGTGAACCAAGGCTGTAGCACGTTTTCAAAACTGTTTAATATCTACATCGATGGCATGGAGAGTGGAAATTACGGGTGGATCCGGGAATAAAAGTAAATAGTAGAACATATATGAATACAGTGCTTTTTGCGGATGATCAAGTAATCGTCCAAAACAATGAATTCGAGCTCTAGAGATCGGTTTTTCAGTTACAATAAATCTGTTCGAATCACAACATGAAAATTTCTGTGCATAAGACAAAAAATACTTCTTCTGTGGGCAAATACTAAGGTTGTATTCAATAATAAGAGTAGGCTATAGAGCAAGTGTCACGTTTACGATATCTTGGTTGTCACATCAATTATAACATGGATCATGATGTTGATCGTAAGTTGGCTAAGTTTCAGTCAATATGTGGAACAACTCGTCAAGCCTTATCAAGGAAAACAAGGAAAGAGACTCGGATAAAATTGTATACGCTAATGGCAGTGCCAGTGTTGCTGTATGGTTCTGAAACTTTGGTTCCGATAAAGAAACATCTGAGTAGATTATAGCCATTGGAGATGAGGTTCTTGTAATCTGGTAAAGGCTGTATACGAAGGGATGAAGACATCCGCAAAGAGTTGAACACGTTTCATATCGAAGATCCAAGGAAATAAAGAGAGTTGGATTGCTCATCTGAATAGATGACATATACAGATTGCCCAAGGAATTTTTGCAATACAAGCCTATTGAACAAAAAAGTATAAGAAGAACTAGGAAGCATTAGTGAAGTGGATGTATCTCCTTGTGACCGGAACAGGTGATTCATCTATTCCCTGATGGAAGAAGAAGAAGATATATATAGACAATAGTGCAGTATGGCTGACAATGAGTACCGTATACTGTATGAGGTCTAAAACACAACTTAAGTAATATAATACAGATTCACTGTACTTTTAAATGTCATTAACTAATTAATTAATTAACGTGTCAATAAAAGCATCAGTATCAAGTTTAAACGCATACAGGCCATACAACTTGATAAAAAGGTGTGGCTATCAAGCGCGGGAAAGTTAATATAGTTTGAGTAGCCTACTATGATTGTTGATCGCGATGCAAAACTTCTGGTTTGTTGCCGACCTCTGGTGATTTTGACTACACATACCTCGTTGCTTCTCAGCCGTTTATCATCAAAACGGAATAATTCTCCTCCTCTTTTTTAACCCTTTAAAATATCTAACGTAATAAGATGTTTTTCGAGTAACACAAATTCGAATTTCCAGCTATTTTTCGTTATGATAAAAACTGTTAGGCCAAATAACAGCTCAGATGGTGAGCCGCGTTATTATTCATTTTTCCCGCTTTTTGTGTACCAGACTAGCCTGGAAACATTGTGCTAGTGTTTCGTATACATCGAGTCCTTTTGTATAATCCTGTTAACAACGAATTCCATATACTACGATACAAGAAAAGTTCAAATCAACAATAGTGTTTCAAATTATGCCTTGCAAACTAATACTAAGAGCGCGCATGTTCGCGCACACACACAAACCTTGAAAAATAAGGTTCTCACTGCTGTTATCAGAGATATTAAAATATCGGTTCAATATAAAATCTTTCAAGAGCTGGTTTTGAGACGATGTGCGCAACAAGGTAGTAAAACGCGTCTCCGACGCCGACGTCTCGAATTTTGGTCCGCCGTTTGCACAATCTGTGAAGTACATACAAAGTTTTTTAAGCGGAAAACAACATCTTAATTGAGTCAGCAAAACCGAGGACAGATCCTAGACTTCTTTAGAAAACAGATTCTTTGATTTTATAACACTGATTTATAAATTCAGTGGCGTAACTAAGAACTGTTCTTTGGGCGGGGGGCGGGGGGTCATGAGACTAGCTGCAACATTGTACACTCCATTTTCCATAGGAGAAATGAGAAATTCACGATTTCTGTCGTTTAATTTTTTTAAAAATACATTTTACAAATTCCTTGCTTCTCAAAGTTTCTAATAAAGAACTATGCGCAGGACAGGGCAAGAAAAACTATAGAAAAGCGTTTATTACAAAGTATTCCATCATGATTCTTTGTCATTCAAATCAAAGTTAATAAATAATACGTCATTAGTAATAACTTTAAATTTGTATTCTCAATAAATATTGTGAAAATTAATTTTACTGAAGGTATTTTGAAAACCCCAGTTTTATTACCCCTTCGTACTTTAATTTTAGGCTGTTGTCCTAAGAATGTGTACTAAACCACTTACAGTTTGGGTTAAAGTACGTCATTTATGTAAAATGAAGCAATAAAATCTTATCGTTTTTCCGAATTAAAGTCAAGAAACTGTTAGTTTTCCTTTGCAAATCGATGGTTCAAACAATAGAGATAAAGTAGAACTCCATTTATCCGAACTAACGAGTCCCAGACTTAGGCTAATTTGGATAAACAGAAATTCGGATAATTCGAACAAACATAAGAAAAACGTTATTTTATAAAAGAAACGTGAAAATTGCTCAAAAATCACTTTTGTTTATTTTTATTACATGAGTACAGTATCTTAATAAAACCAGGTCACGTGTTTTGCAAAAGTTCACTTTTACTACAAAAAAAATTAAAAATAATACTCACACATAATTATAATTTTTCAGTTGAATATGACAAACAAAGTTAATTGTTTTTACGTAGAAACTCATTAGCGTGCAGCCAGGTCCCGCAAACGCTTGACGGAAAGAAGCTCCACATGGTCGCATTCAGGCTGCCGTTCCATCCACTTTAGGGCAGTGTCAAAACAAGCGAATCCCTCACTCGCCGTAGGTTCCTTTTCCGGTTCAACTGAAGCAACGTTGTCATCGTCTTCGTCCACCTGCTGATATTCATCGTTTACACTTTGGATAATTTCATCATCGTCCAAAATTTTTATATGCAGTGTCATGTGAATCGCACTGCAACCACTCGTTTATGTCGTCCACGTCACACTTGGAACAGCCAGGAATTGGTACAATGATTTTCTGGATGTCTTCAGTTGATACAGCCTCATTTACTTCGACACTTTCTTTTGCTATTTTTTCCTCTTCCTTATTGTTCACTGCCTCTTCTTTTTCTTCCTGGATTTGTTGTTTTGTCAAAATTCCATTAATTTTATTCCATGCTCTTTAATGTTGCGGTTTTCAACAAATTCCCCGAATCGGCTATAATGTAACAACGGTCCTTTAAATAAATTTTCTTATGGTATGCTACTGTACCTTCATTTTCATCTGCTAACAGCAGCTTACGTAAAAGGTAATGTCGTTTCATACACTCTATTACGCCTTGATCCATAGGTTGCAACAAACTCGTTACATTTGCCGGCAGGAAGAACACTTTAAAACGTCCGTTTCTTCTTACCGACAGATCCACTGAAGGATGGATTGGTGCGTTATCAATAAGAAGCAACACGTTTCTCTTTTTTCCCACTTCCCTATGATATTTTTGTACCTCCGGAATAAACGTTTCCTCGAACCATTCTGAGAATAACGCTGCTCTCATCCACGCTTTCGGTTGATTTTTGTATACGATCGGGAGCTTTTTAACGTTTTTGAAAGCCCTAGGATTACTCGATTTTCCTATTAAAAGCAATGGGAGCCGATGACAATTGGCACAAGTAAGCACTGTCACACGTTCTTTACTAATATTGTGGTGACCAGGAGCACTAGCTTCTCTCTTTGAAGCCAAATTTATACGGGGCTATGCTTTCCAATTAAGTCCCGTTTCATCGGCATTGTACACGAATTCAGGATCGTAGTTTTTAGTTATAATTTTAAATTCAACAATGAACTTATCAGCTGTATTGTTATCTGCAGAAAGTTTTTCTCCACTCAAATCTAACTCCCGAATACCATGCCTAGCCTTCAAATTACGTAGCCAACCGTTACTCGCTTTAAATTCGAATAACCCAACCATCTTTTCAGCAAACATTTTTCCTTTTTTACAAACACAAAGGACAGAGAGGGGATTTCCAAGTGACCGTTGCTACAAAAACCATTTAAAAACTGCATCTTCTAGGTTTTTATTTTCAGCCGTTCTTATCACTTTTCTGGACGACATTCCATCGTCACTTTCCAAATTAGAAACAAAGATCAAAATCGAAGAACTATTTCTTTTTATATCAGAAATAGTGGCTGCACCTATATTATAAGTTTCGTCCAACTGTTTGCCAGACACTCCTTTTTTAATTGTTCAATTATTTGCACTTTGTCCGTCATCAGCAATACGGCACGTATGTGAATTCATTTACTTACGATGTTTTTTGTTAGTACGGGAACTGCAGTTTGAATAAATTTTTTTGTAGCAATTGCATTTGTTTTAATTTCCTGTTATCGATTCGGATAACTTGCGATTCGGATAACTGGAGTTCGGATAAATAGAGTTCTACTGTTTTATTATACAGAGGTATGACATAAAAAACCCTGTGAGAGGAAGTGTATGTCTGGGCGAAAAGATAAACTTATAACTTATTACTTGCTCTGCCTTCTTTCCCTGGCGAGTGCACAATTGTTTTTATTCTGGGTTGACAATATGTACGTTACATACCAACTTATTTTCATTATTGACACTCTCATTAATTTACAAATATCGTAATTCCTTTTATTTCTACAGTTGTTTATAGGCCTAGGCCTAAGCTTTGTTTTAACACACGAAACTGGCTTAGATATAGGCTTACATTAAATTACTATTGAATACTTTCGAAATTTATAATAGCTCTGGGAGGGGGGATTGAGCCCCGCCATAGTTACACCACTATATTGGTTGTTTGTAGGCTATGTGAACTCGCTCAAATGGTTACCATGGTCACCCATCACCCAGCATGGATACGTGCTGGGGAGGCGTTTGTCAACAGAAGCGATGACAACGATGATGATGGTGACGTAAACAAATCTAACTTATACAAGTCGCGTAGAAAAGGATACACGGATTATGAAATGAGAAGCTGTAAGATCAACAACGAGAAAGAGCAAAAAGAAGACAGGCAGAGTTAATAACGAACTGGCACTTAAACAAGCACCTGAATGTTGACCTAAATAAAGAGTTTACACTGTCTGAACTTTGAGAAGCCTTAGGTATGTGTAACATAAGGATGAAATTAAATCTGTTACAAATTTGTACTACAAATTAACACCAAGACGACGCAATAAGAAACAATTTTAACGGATGCTGAAAGATTTAAAATCTATTTAAAATTATTAAAAGTCTATTTAAAACAGATGTTGACGTGAAAAATAAACAAAGAGTGTACTTAAAGTCGCTTTGAAATTTATCTTAGTTTTAGGTTTACTGTATCAATACACGAGATTTACGTTTGTGAGATTCACTTGTTAACTAGGCATAATCTTAAAACATTTGTGCCGACGTTTCGACAAAACAGCCTATTATCATCATCACATCCTATATACGAGCAATGACTTATAGGTACCGAAATATAGTTAATAGGCTCAAACACATATCCTTTTGTGTGTGTGTGTGTGTGTGTGTGTGTGTGTGTGTGTGTGTGTGTGTGTGTGTGTGTGTGTGTGTGTGTGTGTGTGTGTGTGTGTGTGTGTGTGTGTGTGTGTGTGTGTGTGTGTGTGTGTGTGTGTGTGTGTGTGTGTGTGTGTTTTAAATAAAGAATAATAACTTCTTCTTCTTCTCCTCTTCAAGGATTAGGTTATATAAACCTGTTCCGGCACCCATTCATCCTTGGACGACCCACGTCTCTTCTACCAGTGGCTTTATAGTTCAGTGCCGCTTTATGGATCGTACCACAAATATTCCTAAATTTATTATCTTCTATCGTAGTTCTCACTGGATATTTACCTTTAAAGGCCAAAATGGTTTTGGTCTTTCTCACTGAAATTGGCAGTGAGTACTTCTCTTGCCATTTCTTGTAATTGAAACATAGCTCTTTGTAAATCATCCTCATTTTCTTGAATAAGAACTATGTCATCCGCATATAGCAGGGAACCCATACAAATTGATTTGTTAAGCTGTATTCCCGAAGTCGCTCCGGATTTCCATGCTTGAAATACTTGTAGTATCCAAAGCAGCCTCGGTGTAAGAAAATTAACTGTTACATATATGTTACTGATCTTATATTAATAAGATACAAGTAGAATATGTTATACATATTCAAACGCATTAATATGTAGGCCTACTAATTAATGAGCGAAAGGAGTTCTCAGTTTTAACTCCACCGTTTGGCATTCGTCTGTCTGTCTACCTGTGTATGTATTCGGAGGTATGTCTCACGATAACTTTGAACGCATCAACCGATTTTCGTAAAACGAGGCACGCGTGTCCATACGTTTACCCTACTTTTTGTAGGGTCGGCCCCTCTTTTTGCTTTTATAGACTTGCGCCCTAAAGATTTTCTTTGGCATTCGCTGATCATCCATCCGCTCTTGGTGGTCTGACCAGTGTATTCGTTGAGCCTTTAGGAATTTTACAATGTCCTCATGCTTTAATAGCTCGTCTATCTCCTGGTTATTTCTTATTCTCCAGTCATCATCTTCTTCAGCCGGGTCGTAAACACGTCTTACGATCTTTCTTTCAAACCTTCTTAGTGTTTCTTGTTCCTTTTTTGTTAGTCTCCATGTCTCGCCTCCATAAGTAACAGTCGGTCTGATAAGTGTCTTATATATTTTGGATTTTGTGTAACGGCTAATGAGTTTGCTTCTCAATAGTCTACTGTTGGTATAACATGCTGTTTTTCCTATTTGTATTGTAATGTACTGTTGTGTTTACGGACCCTTCATAATCTATCATGTTACCCAGGCATCTGAACTTATTAACTACATCAAAGGAATTATCATCAATGCATAAATTATATAGATTTTTCTCCTTTCTGGTGCAGAAATCAGCATTTATTTAGTTTTGATGATATATAGGGCTACATTCAATCCCATCCAGCGGATTTTTTTTTCATCTCTTTGTATACCTCAACTAGCCGTTGTCTTGATTTGGCTATTATCACAAAGCCGTCAGCGTAAGCACACATTTCGCTTGTCTTAAAATAATAAATGTACTTTGTTCAAAACACCGAGAGAGTTATGCAGCTTAGGGACTAGTTATTTCCGTACTGCCCGTATACAGGTCCCTATGATAGTTCATTATGTTGACACGTTGAGACAAAAGTCTTCAATAATTTGACAGAATTATTAATAATCTCTCAACACCCCTTGCAATATTTGATCACCTTCAAAAAGTTTGAAAGCTAGGGTTACAAAAAACTTTATAGGCCTATATATTTATCAATTATGTACCTTTGTGAAAAGTATTAGATACCTAGGCCTTAAAACTTAAAAAGCTAGGACCAAATGTTATTTGAGCATTTTGTTGTATGATGGTCTACTTTATAGTTTTATGAAAAAATAGCAGAGTAGTCGCGGTTTTAATAATTTTTCTGATAATAATTTAAAAATCGTCAGTTGAAAAGATCGCGGTGGGACATCTATAGCATAGCAGTAGAATTAAAATTTTGCGTATGCTGTAAGAATCATATTTCGTGTAAACACCTTTAATTTCCAAATCTATGTGTCAATTTATTCATTGTTAACCGGCTTTTTTTTTTTAATTTATGTGACACGCGTGTTTCGAAAAGTGGACAAAGTCACTAATTCTTTGTTAAAAAATGTCCAGCGCCAGTGGAAATTCACAACGAAATGAGCAGAAGCAGCAGCTACAGAAACAATAGTTTGTAAGTTGGCACTCGGGATTAAACGTGGTCGTAGACTACTGGACATGATGCCCGCAGTGGACGTCCAATGCGCAACTCCAATTCGGCACCCACCTTACACGAAGTTTTCTACACCAAGTTCTTGACTTAAAATGTGGCACACGCGCTTATGTGAGATGCTTATGATCAACAATGTATCCACTGTCAATCGCCAGTCTTCCAACACACTGTATAAAATATTTTTAATGATGTCTGGATTTGTTGCATTTTTTGGCGTCCATTGCGGGGATATTTTTCAGTGCTCGTACGACCACATTCAAAATCGACTGCCCACTTACAAACCATCGTTTTTGAAGGCGTAGCATATCCTAATACATTTACAGCTTTGTTGTGAATGTTCATTGGCGCTAGACTTTTTTAACAACCAATTCAATCACAACGCAATGTTCCATTTTGTCCATTTTTCAAAACACGTAAATTTCAAAAAGCTGATAGCAATGAATAAATTGGCAAATAAATTTTTAAACGTAAGAGGTGTTTACCATAAAGGATAAGGCTGGGGCAAATGGACACCCTAACCATTTTTTGCACAGTAACTCCTCACATATTTCAATTATATAGAAATACAGCAAAACACAATAAGTTTGAACATTGCTTTTTACGTTAATATTAATTACATTAAAACGAATCTCTTAGGCTAAGCAATTTTCAGTTAGCTAAAAAGTCATGCAACGCAGAATTTGAAAATGTCCTTCTCGACAGTAAGTACATTTAAGGAAATTAGAGGTATATATATTATTACTATGAACCCTTTCTTTAACGTTGCATAAATTTTCAATTGACGAAAACAAAAATTCATTTAAATTTATTTATTTATATTATGAGCGTTGGGGGGGGGGGTGCGAATTGACACTCCACACCTTAACCCATAATTTTCACATATTTTTAAAACTGAAAATGAAATAGAATGAAAAATGTATATAGGCCTAATAAGACAAGAATCCTATCTTATTTAAGACGATATCGTTTCTATTTTATCTTCTTGAAATGCAGGTAGACCATGGTCTTTTTCGTTTTAGCTGCTCTCTGTAAAATCAAAATAATTATTCAATTTACTACAAATGTTAATAAAAAACATTTATTACAATAATCTACATTTATTTCCTTTCTTCTTTGTTTGTTTCTTTTTGTAATTTCTCGTTGGATGTAACCTTTGAGCACTCAGCGTGTTAAAGCAGATTATTTGTAGTAGAAGAGTTTACCGGGCTGTTTGGCCGTGAACAACCCGGCCAAACAACCCGGTAAACTCTTCTTATACAACTGACACCGGCCGTGAAAGCTTTAGAACAATTTTAAAGCAGATTATTAGTTCACACACACTTTTTTTTGTTTCCGCCCATTCCAACGTAACGCTAACAGAAATATTGATCTTCACCAAGCAGAGTATAAAGTTTCTGGTTTTCCTGTAGTCTATATACGTAGGCCTATAATCTCAATTTTTTTATTTATTTTTCTGTTGAGTTCCTTAATGTCTTTATTATTTCGACTTAATATTGTGCCTTAAGTATTTTGTCGACTGAAAAGTTAAGTGCTCTAATTTTTAGAATGCCTGATTTTTTTATTTTCTTAGGGTTAATGTTTTTTAACCATTGTTTATAATACACGATATCCTTGTCTACAGCCTTCACCAACTTGACTTCCGAACAGATTTAATGAGATTCGCGCTTAGCCTATGTTGGATTTTTCTAAGGTTTCACAAAGTTTGCACAGTAGAAACACTACTTAGATCAATATACTCAAGACGCACTTTCTGCTTAACAGTTAACTGTTTCTCGGTTCTAACAATCTCTGAATCCATACATTTTTTTGGTCTTTTTCATTCATTCTGTTTATAGTAGTAAGTGGATAGAAATAAAAATTTCAAATTAATAATAAAATCACAGGATTTTTTTAGTTAACTTCAGCCTACATTGAAAAGTATCATAAATTTTCCATACATAATAAATGTTGTGGTGATGTTTACATACGGAAACGTTCCATTTCACCTATTTTCTGGAATCAAAGACTTTAATTTTTCAGTTGCATATTTCAATCAATCTGAATAACTTATATTAAATACATTATTTGTTATTGCCTGTAAATTGAGATCAGAAAATAACACATTATAAATTGTGGATAGGCCTAATGTCTTTATTAATGCAAAATAATAAGAGAAAACTTTAGATGATATAGGCCTACATCTATAATACAGGCTGACAACTGCTTACATATTCAGGAATAAAACAATTTTGTTCAGTTTTTGCCTTACACCTAACTTTCATTTGTTTAATAATATAGTTTTTTCTTTTGCATATGCTCGACAAACGGTCTTATAATATAAAATACCAATAAGCTTAATGAGTTTGAGCTCATGGCTGTCATTAAAGTACTCACAGTTTGAAATATGGTCTTTAAACAAACTCCCTTTAAAATGTCTATAGGCTAAAATAATACAGTATAGCTTTTTCAATTTTTGACAGAAAAAGACTACAAAAATCGTATTAATTTGTGAACATTCTATGAATCTTATTAAGTTCACCATAAGAAGTAGTATTAGTAAATTCTTCATATGGATAAGTAAGTTCAGAATTGTTATTAGAATTATAAGAAACCCTAATGAACAGGTTTTCCTGGCATATTCTAAAATACCTACACCTCCAACTTTCAGTTTCTTTAAGTACTGATAGCTGGATAACAAAAACAGTCTATTATAATTAACGTTACAATTTTTAATCGGTTTTTTTTATAATGTGTCCCCAAAGGATCTCTAGAATTGAGGTAATCCGCGATCTGATTTTCTTAGTGCCGTAGGCTTCTGTGTTAGAAGACTTCCTAAGCACATGAACTGATCGATGTTTTCAAGTAGTTAATTTCTAACGACGTTTCCCAGCGGTTCTTCCTTCTTCGACATTCGCATCACTTTTTGACTTCTTTATGATGATTTACATTACTAGTCCATTCCTGTTTTCAGCAGTCACTCCACCATGTCTTGAAGAGTTTCTTCGTTCATCAACCGTATATGGACCAGGCCATCCGCATATTTGTTCTGCTATAATGAAATCACCAACTCCTTCCAAGGCTTCCTTGGCTAATCATTAAACAGAATGTTTGATATGCAGCATCCTTGTCGCAAGCCTATTCATAACTCCACACTGTTGGTTTCATCACCGTTCAATTGCGCCTTCATCTCTTGTCCCAGAAGATTAATCTGTCCTTCCTGTCAACGCTGATGTGCTTACGTATTTTTATAATTTTTGCCCAGTTTACCGAGCATTCTATTGCGTCTCTAGTTCCTCTTCTTTTCCTAAAACCGAATTAGTCTTATCGAATTACCTCTTCTATTCTTTCTATTATTACCTGTTGAGTACGAATGCTACAATCTCTCCTTTATTCGAAATCAAACTTCTGGTCGTATGGTCGTTATAGGGCCTATCTATTGACTCGTTGTTTCTTCTTTAGCGAGATCACGTTATCGATATTCTCCGAGTTTATACGAGTAGATCCTGTTGTCGACTTGTGTCAGGTTCCTCCATCCCATTTTCTCCTACTTACTACACTGGTGCGTTGACTTTCCTGTCGCTTTTGTTCTCTTCATGTCCTTTATGGCTCTTTCCATTCCACTGTTCAGTATGCTTTATCATTTCTCGTCTTTGTGTACTATCTCTTCTGTTTCTGTCTCTATGTCTTGTGGTCGGTTTTTCTTATCGTAGAGCTCTTCTATGTAGTCGTCCCAGATTTCAAGAAATTGTTGTTGGTTGGTAACGAGTTTTACTAGAGTCTTCTACACCAAATGTCCGGATTCCTTTATTATCTCTTCATTCTAGCTCCTACGTCTTCTGATACGTCATCAGGTCGCATCATTCCTCATTGCTGAAGCTTCATGAATTTATCACATAGGCCTATCTCATTGATGTAGATCTACTGCTACTTTGAACTATCAGTAATCTCTTCTTAGTTCATTATTTAGTCTCCTGTACTCTATAGGATTGACATTGTTGTATTAGCTTCTTTGTTACATTTTGTCTATACCTTTAATGTCATTAATGGTTTGCATATAGTTATTTCCATTTTTCGACACTGGCGATCAATGTCTTCTTCTTCTCACTTGAAGCATTAGGTCTGCAGCCTTTTACAGACCGAAATTTTTCCGAGGCGAAACTCAAGTTTCATCACCGCCAGAGAGAAATAAGCGGTAGCGAGCTACACGGTGGAGAGGGAGTTGTGTGTGTGTGTGTGTGTGTGTGTGTGTGCGCTCGCTCGTGCGCTCGTGCGCGAGAGTGTAGTGTAGTGTAAGTATGCCTTTATTACTTATCTATACCAGGTATTCCAAACAAGACCGCTGTATTATTGTCCCCAACTATAGGAGTGGACGGCAGACCTTGTGGTGACGTCGACTTGAACCCAGGACCGCACCACGGTCATTAAGGATGTAGGTCACGAACGTTACCATTATGCCGGGCGGCACACCATTTGTTCAGTGTGTTCAAATTCTTTAGCAGATAAAAGTAATACACCAGTTATAATCTCTAATAAAGATTTAAATGATAAAACTGAAGAATTTATAAACAATAATAATTGTATTTTATTAAACAAAGATCCTATAAATAAATATGAAACACAAATATTAAATATACGTTAAATATGTAGGGAAATATACAAAACATTATTTGATTCTGTTTGAATGTGCGGCAGTTATCGTTCGTCATAGAAACAATTACTCTTGTTAAAACATTAAAAGTGGCAGGTAAACTACCCCTTTCCCTTAACCGATCTTCACCAAAATCAATAGGCCTTGAGTCCTCTACAACTCAGGCACATATGTAAAAAAATATTTGATTCTGTTTGAATTTACGGTAGTTATCGTTCTTCATGAAAAACGTTCTCTTGTTACAACATAAAATGTTGCAGGTAAACTACCCCTTTCCCTTAACCGATCTTCACAAAAATCAACAGACCTTCAGTCTTTTACAATTGTGGAATGTATGCAAAAAATATTTGATTCTGTTTGAATGTGCGGCAGTAGAAAATATCGGTATGGAGAACCATACATGACTTCCATATTCTAAGATTTATATTTAAAATCATTTTCGAAATGAAATATTACCATAGAAATTACTTCTTTCTACTTACTGCTTCAGCCTTAACCACAGTACTGTGGTCACTAACGTATACCACCTCACGTTATCGCACTCGATTTTCACTGATGATGGAAGTCGATGGCATTGCCGAAATGTCTGGTTTTGTAGAAAACATTGGACTACGGCCAAATATCCCGGGAAGGAATTTTAACAAAAACTACTTCTTTGTTGCCGATAACGTTGTACACATATATATCAGTGGCGAAGTTACATGGAGGCAATTGAGGCAATGCCTACCCTAACAAATTCTGTAGAATAAAAATTATAAATACGTATGAACTACATAACGTAAGGATTATACATTGTTACTGTGACTGTCAAATTTATTAAACCGAAACGTGCTTTATTGAGCGACCGCTAGATGGTGACAGGTGAGATTCGGCATAGTTCGTTTAAAGCGAATGAGGCAACCTGAACTTGCCTCAGCGTTTTTTGTATACATCGTATGTAAGCAATGTAGTGGTGTGATAGGGAAGTGTAGGGAGGGGGGATTGTCCCGCGCTGTACACATAGAGCGTTGAGGCATGCCTCACTTCTGTGGTCCAAACAGTTAAGTTAAAGCGCCTGTGTTGTTTCTAAGTGTTTATTTTATGCGGTTATTAAAAGTGTCACTGTTATTCCGCTGAACTAACAGATGATCAAGATTGTTATTTGAATTATTTGTAACATTAAACATATATATAGAAACTAACCAAGTTTAAAAATTTGAAGTTTAATCAGTTCTATTATCGTGTATGACTAATACAAGGATTGTTCAATAGACACACGTATAGAGCTGTAAAGCAATTTTTATTCAACGATTTTAAAAGAAGTCTCCAATAACATTAAGACATGAGTTCCACTGTTGCGCTAACCTGTAGATTCCCTGCTAGTAAAATTCTTACGGCTGTTTGTGGAACCATTCGGTTACAGCAAACTCTACCTCAGCGTCCGATTTGACCCACCGTCCTTTTAGTGATTCCTTAAAAAAAATTTAAGATAAGATTTTTGCCTACCCATTCATTAACTACTAGCTTCGCCAGTAAACAAATTGATGTCCATTTTTTCGGCTTGCACGCGTTATGTTGGTGTGGGTTTCGGCACTTTCCATTTAAAAAGCGTGCAAACGTAAGAAAATAAACATGAGTGAGGCCAGAAATAACGTGAATTGTGTGTTTGTGTCTTACCTGCCTTTTTATTGCCGTATTAAATGAAAAATATTATATTACATTAAAATTAAAAAATTTTAATTTTATTGCCTGGCAACAAAATTATTTTATTTTTAACAATTACCATTGTTTCAAAAAGTTTAAATAAATTTGCAAGTACTTTACTCTTGTTAAAACGTGAAAGGTTGCAGGTAAACTACCCCTTCCCCTTAACCGATCTTCACCAAAATCGAACGTCCTTGAGACCTCAACAATTCAGGGATGTATGCAAAAAATTATTTGATTCTGTTCGAATTTGCGGCTGTTATCGTTTGCCATAGAAAATACGCTTGATAAAAAAACGGTGCAGGTAAACTACCCCTTCCCCTTAACCGATCTTCACCAAAAACAATAGGTCTTGAGTACTCTACAAATCAGGGCTGTATGCAAAACATTATTTGATTCTGTTTGAATTTGCGGCTGTTATCGTTTGCCATAGAAAATACCCTTGTTAAAAAAACGTTGCAAGTAAACTACCCCTTTCCCTCAACCGATCTTCACCAAAAACAATAGGTCTTGAGAACTCTACAATTTAGGGCTGTATACGAAACATTATTTAAGTCTGTTTGAATTTGCAGCTTTTTTGGTTTGCCAAAAAAAAAAAAATTTCCCTTGATAAAAAAAACCGTGCAGGTAAACTACCCCTTCCCCTCAACCGATCTTCACCAAAAACAATAGGTCGCGAGTACTCTACAAATCAGGGCTGTATGCAAAAAATTATTTGATTCTGTTTGAATTTGCGGCAGTTATCGTTTGCCATAGAAAATACGCTTGATAAAAAACGTTGCAGGTAAACTACCCCTTCCCCTCAACTGATCTTCACCACAAACAATAGGTCTTGAGCACTCTACAAATCAGGGCTGTATGCAGAAAATTATTTGATTCTGTTTGAATTTGCGGCTGTTATCGTTTGCCATAGAAAATACCCTTGTTAAAACATAAAACGTTACAAGTAAACTACCCCTTTCCCTTAACCGATCTTCACCAAAAACAAAAGGTCTTGAGAACTCTACAATTCAGGGCTGTAAACGAAACATTATTTGATTCTGTTTGAATTTGCGGCTGTTATCGTTTGCCAAAAAAAAAAATTTCCCTTGATAAAAAAAACCGTGCAGGTAAACTACCCCTTCCCCTCAACCGATCTTCACCAAAAACAATAGGTCGCGAGTACTCTA
Organism: Magicicada septendecula; assembly: GCA_034769895.1. NCBI lineage: Eukaryota > Metazoa > Arthropoda > Insecta > Hemiptera > Cicadidae > Magicicada > Magicicada septendecula. The sequence goes on along the minus strand of CM068373.1, from coordinate 193,631,593 downwards.
CAAATCAGGGCTGTATGCAAAACATTATTTGATTCTGTTTGAATTTGCGGCAGTTATCGTTTGCCATAGAAAATACGCTTGATAAAAAACGTTGCAGGTAAACTACCCCTTTCCCTCAACTGATCTTCACCAAAAAGAATAGGTCTTGAGTACTCTACAAATCAGGGCTGTATGCAGAAAATTATTTGATTCTGTTTGAATTTGCGGCTGTTATCGTTTGCCATAGAAAATACCCTTGTTAAAAAAACGTTGTAAGTAAACTACCCCTTTCCCTTAACCGATCTTCACCAAAAACAATAGGTCTTGAGAACTCTACAATTTAGGGCTGTATGCAAATAATCTTTTGATTCTGTTTGAATTTGCGGCTGTTATCGTTTGCCATAGGAAATACCCTTGTTAAAACATAAAACGTTACAAGTAAACTACCCCTTTCCCTTAACCGATCTTCACCAAAAACAAAAGGTCTTGAGAACTCTACAATTCAGGGCTGTATACGAAACATTATTTGATTCTGTTTGAATTTGCGGCTGTTATCGTTTGCCAAAAAAAAATATTTCCCTTGATAAAAAAAAACCGTTGCAGGTAAACTACCCCTTTCCCTCAACCGATCTTCACCAAAAACAATAGGTCGCGAGTCCTCTACAAATCAGGGCTGTATGCAAAAAATTATTTGATTCTGTTTGAATTTGCGGCAGTTATCGTTTGCCATAGAAAAAAAATCTACAGACACACAGATAGACACACAGACACACAGACACACACACACACAGACACTTTTCGGAAAACGACTTTTTTTCATGTTTTGAGTGTAGTAGAATCAGAATCTGCAATAATCTCGAACACGATTTTTTTGCCATCACCATACTTCCATTCCTTAAGGAAATATGGAAGTAAAAATTACCGTTGTTAAAACATAAAATATTGCTGGTAAACTACCCCTTTCCCTTAACCGATCTTCATCAAAATCAAGAGACATTGAGCTCTCTATAGCTCAGGAAGGTATGCAAAACATTATTTGATTCTGATTGAATTTACGGCAGTTATCATTCGTCATAGAAAAAATTACCCATGTTAAAACATAAAATGTTGCAGGTAAACTACCCCTTTTCCTAAACCGATCTTCAACAAAAACAATAAGTCTTGAGAACTCTAGAATTCAGGGCTGCATGCAAAACATTATTTGATTCTGTTTGAATTTGTGGCTGTTATCGTTTGCCATGGGGAAAATACCCTTGTTAAAACAAAAATCGTTGCTGGTAAACTACCCCTTTCCCTTAACCGATCTTCATCAAAAACAACAGGTCTTGAGTACTCTACAATTCAGAGTTGCATGCAAAAAATTATTTGATTATATTTGAATTTGCGGCTGTTATCGTTTGGCATAAAAAAAAATCTATAGACAGATAGACACACAGAGACGCTTTTCGAAAAATTACTTTTTTTCATGTTTTGAGGGTAGTACAATCAGAATCTGCAATAATCTCGACCACGATTTTTTTGTGCCATCACCATACTTCCATTTCCTTATGGAACATGGAAGTAAAAATTATATTAAAAAAAATTATTTTCAATATAATAACAAACTATACCACCAAACAGATGGACTTGCTTTGGGAGCCCCAACCACCTCTATCAAATCTGAAATCTTTTTACAAACACGTGATGAGGAAATAATAAAATTAAACCTCCCATTTGAATGCTACTTTAGATACGTTGATGACGATATATATCCCAAAATATATCTCTAATATATTAAATTCAATTAACAATTTACATAGCAAAATAAAATTCACAACAGAAGAAGAATCGAATAATAAACTGAATTACTTAGACCTAACCATAAACAGAACTGAAAATAATTTTGAATACTCAATATACAGAAAACCATCTCAAACTAATTTTATAATTCCAAATAAGTCTAATCATCCTCCCCAACATAAAATAGCAACATTCAATTCGTTAATATACCGTATGTATAGAATCCCATTAAATGAACAAGAAAGAAACAATGAAAGAAATATTAACTTATAAAACAAATAGCAAAAGACAATGGATACAAAATAAAAACTATAAATAAATTAGAAAATAAAATAAAACATAAACTCACTAAACAAACACGATACAAACCTTCGTGTAAAAACCCTTCCACTAACGATAATATAAAATACAGTAGGCCTATATCAACTTTACTTATCACAGTAAACTAAGTAAACTATTTAAAGATACTAATTTAAAAATATAACACAGATAACATTGTTTTTAATAAAATAGAAACTAAAACTAAATTCAACAGTCATAATAAAAATGGAGTTTACAAAATAGAATGTCCAGATTGCAATAAATGTTACGTAGGCTAGACGAAGAAAAAACTGTCCGAGAGATATATTTAACATGGCAATACGTTTCTAAAGCCCAATATTTACAAATCTAATTTAGCCACACATTGTTTAAACGATAAACATAAATTTCCAGACATTCAAAATGTCAAATTAATTAAAAAACTTACAAAAAGGTAACAAAATGAATATCTGAGAAAATCTTAATATTTACCAACACAATAATAATAATCTACTAATTAAAGAACAAATACAAATAAAAACAAAACAAGATGATTTATTTAAAATTATACATTTATTAGAATAATAAAATTAACATTAAATATAAGTGGGAATCGAAGTAAATTCGATTATCCGTTAGCTGTATTGTAAGCGAAACATTCAATTACAATTCAAACAAACCTCTGAAGATATAGAATAATTTCTGTGAAACGTGCGTCAGATGAAAATAAACCTACTTGCAGTGGATTTGTTTGAAAGTATTACAATTACAGACTTATATATATTAAGGGTTTTGTATGTATATGTGTAAATGTTACAACAAGAATAATAATATCTATTGTAGACATATTACTATTCTTTTATTAATAAGATGAAATTATAATATGTCTTATATAATTATAATAATTACATGTTAATGCTCATTATGTCTGTGTTAATTTATTTTTGTACTGTCCGTATAATGAAAATTAATTTAGATGAAACGTCGACACGAATATTTTAGAATTGTTGTAGTCACTCACCGTCACAAAAACCTCCCATCACTTTTAGTTATCGAAAAATACGTACGGCAAATGACTTAAGGGGCACTTTGTGCATTCCTAATAAAAGGTATTCCATTTAAATATTCATCAGCCCTAGTGTCACTTTCACCTGGTTCGTATGTGTTCTTCAGGCAACAAATAGGCTTACGGCTTATAGGCCTACATTCAGAACTGTTTTAAAAATCTCATATAAGGGAACTGCAGTAGTAATCAGAATACAAGGCCATAGCTGGCGGTAAGTCCGAGGGGTCCAGACACCTCCGAAAAATTTAAAAATTTTGAAAGTTATTACAATACTCCCAGGCAGTATCGTTCATAGAATATAAACCAGGCAGTATGATAGGCCTATTTAGGACAATCAAGGTCTACAGAGTGCCAACAAACAAACTCTGTTTACAAAAGTACAATTTAGAAACATAAAGCCGTTTTAACATTTTTCATGTTAAATGACAAAAAATAATGACAACATTGCGACATGCTTGTCAGACTTTTGTAGTAGGAACTAAGTAGTAGATAATTACTCGCGACTGAGTAGGCCTAAGTCAGTTTCAAACTTTAATACATTTAATTATTCAAATCTGAAAAAAAATAGAAAACGACGGTAAATGTTTCTTTTATTCTGTTTTCACTGTTTCTTTAATCAGGGTTTCAGGACGTCCTAACTACCCCACATTAGGATCCTCATGTTTTCTCTCCCTCCGGGGGAAAATCTGGATCCCCCGCCCACATTTCTGGAAGGACACATTCCAGAATGGGTATTCTCATCTTTGATTTCCCCGCCTCCAAACTAATCTAGGACCGCCAAAAACAAAATCTTGGCTACGTTTCTGTCAGAATAAATTCAGATTTTCTGATGAATAAGCCTATGTTGTGCAGATCTGCTGATAAATGGATTGTGTGTTGCAGGACTGACTTCGGCACGCCATTCGAGACCAAACAAGAAGCCAAACAGCCGCACGACATGGCCGACGTACTGCTGTCGCTTAAACACGCCGTGGTACACCCGGGCCAGCTGTCTCCCGGATATTACACCAACGTAGGCCAGGGAGTCAACGTCACTTCCAGTCCCACCGCGTCTCTTTCCTACACCGTACACCCGCACCAGGTAGGCTAAACGTCACCGACTCCACATTTCATCATCATAATAGATCAGTGTGTACGTTCTCCGACGATTTCTGATTACCAGTCCCTAATGGTTCGGCCAATCCCCTTGTCTCATTGGGTTTCCAAATCAACATTTGGTTTGGTAGTCTGTGTGTAAGGGGGGTTGAACATCGATGTAGAAAAACTAAAATGACGGAAATGAAAACAGAGGGGAGACAAGACCAGATCTGAAATGGAATATATAAGATAACAGCAGGATATCAACTACGTCCGCAACGAAAAAAATGACCAAGGAGACAAGAAATAGAATTCTGAAGAGCAGCAAGGCACTTTTTTTAACTTGTAGCACCAGATTTGTTAAGATAAAACTAAGTTTAAAAACTGACTGCCTTTTATTGAATAAACACAAGTCATTTCTACTAAGATAATTGGTACAACAATTAATATAATTAATCTTGTGGTAATTTTTCAGACGTATTGCACACAATATCTGAAGACCGCTATACATCTTTATATGGTAATACAGTATTATAATGAGAGTATAATATTAATCTCGTTCAGAAAGCTTGTTAATATTTACATTACTAATTACAGAAATACGTAACAGATAAGTGATATATAGCCTATAAAACTTCCTAACTGGCTATTTACTTGCTAACTTACCACATAAAATGTTTTAATATTAGCCTGTTCACAAAATATTATGTGTGTGTGTGTGTGTGTGTGCGCGCGCGCGCGCGCGCGCGCGCGATATAGACGTTAAAAAAATATTAATAAGAGAGACTGATTACTAAAGTATTATTGGTTTCAGAGTTTTTAAAATCAGCTTCAGGTTATATAAACTTCTTCTCATTTTCAAAATAAGAAACATAAAAAATTATTCCGTAAATACTACATAAGCATTCATCTTACTTTCATTGAAAATATAGGTTCCAAGTATTTAAACAAAAACCGGATAACATAGCGCAGCATAAAATTAAATAAACATTTCACATGCAGGTTCATCTATTATCATAATTTCTTTATTTTGAGAATGCACAATTGGTTTTTGTAAGACTTTCAAAATACTAAACATTTTCTTTTAACTACGTATTTTAACTTAACAATTGCATGTAAACATTATCTTATCATTACTTATCTATAATATTTATCTTACCTGTTAAATTAATAGTTTTTCTTACACAAAAGAAATGTTTAATACAAGTGTTTAACACAACCATAAATAGTAGTCTAACTATAATAACTGTATTCGCTCAAATTCTGTAAAGGATCCAAGTTGGTTCAACGGAAGTATAAAATTATCTTATTCTTCAGTCACCTGCGTAATCAGGAGTTCACGACTCCCATTTAAATTATAGGCCTATCTTTATATTTTTATAGGTCTTGAGCAGAGCGAAATAGTTCTTCAGTACTAATGATAATGTGATGTATTTATAATATACACACTCTTATTGCTTACCAATGGTAGGCCTACCTATAATATCAATCTTCTATTGTGGTGTAGGCCTATTCATTGTTCATAAGTTAAAGATACCATACATATGATTTATAATAAACTTTAATTACTCACATTCTTAATTTCGATCGATTTCGGTCATACACCATCGTCAGGACATATCGACCCCCTACACTGTGCACTCGCGGTCACAATATTGTAAAACAGTTAGGCCTACTATTTACAAAAAACGAATTCGTAAACGCGCTGATTAATGATCGTGAAACGTACGTTTGTGTCTAAATTTTCTCGAGAACTGATTTTGTTGCGGAGTGTTTATGTTTCCATTCATGTCTATATATTATATCAACTGATTACTGTACGTTGATTTTCATTTTGCCGCACGTTATTTTTGAAGTCCGTCTTTGAAGTTTTGAAGATAAGATTTTTGAAGTCCGTCATGATGTTCAATAGATTTTCGTGGTCCTCTTCTTTTACACGTTTGTATATTCGGTATTGTTCATATATATTAAATCTTATTTCACCATTGCATGTTTTCAGTACCGTTAAATGTTGCTGTATAGGACCAGATTGTATTGAAATCTGAAAATAAGCAATACAAAAAAGAAAAGCATTTATGAAAAAGCTGGAGTCTACCAATATCAATGTCAGCTCTCTAACTCGACAGAATATAATGTGCGGTGCAACATAAAATACATAGGTATTACATCAAGATCCTTTAAACACAGATACGTATATAGAACACACCAGACAATCTCAACATGCAAATCCAAACTCAACAGTAGCCAAACACATAAAACAACAGTTTTGTTAATATGGTCCAATACAGCAATATTTAACTGTATTGAAAACATACAATGATGAAATGAGATCTAATATATATGAACAACACCGAATATACAAACACGTAAAAGAAGAGGGCCACGAAAATCTATTGAACATCATGACGGACTTCAAATATCGTATCACATTTGAGATACTGCAGCAAAATGAAAATCAACATATAGTAATCAGCTGAAATAATATATAGACCTAAATGTAAACATAACATTCCACAACAAAATCAGTTCTCGAAAAACTTTGGACACAAACGTATGTTTCACGATCATTAATCAGTGTTTACGAATTCGTTTTTTGCAAATAGTAACTGTTTTACAATATTGTGACCACGTGTGCACAGTGTAGGGGGTCTATATGTCTACGATGATCTATGATCGAAAGTAAGAATGCGAGTAATTAAAATATTATTATAAATTATATGTATTGTATCTTTAGGTTATGAACAATGAATACACCACAATGGAAGATTGAGTTCTTCAGTAGTTAGGCCCGATCACTGTCGGAGATTACGGAGCCAAGATAATTCTTCCTGACCAATCCATTTTTTATCTTCTTTTATTGCCATTTACCATTTTAAATATCGGGGTCCTCTCTGTGTATGTCCCAAGTATGCACATTTTCTTCTTTTGACAATCGCAAGCAGTTGGGGCTCGTGTCCCATTCTGTTAAGTACGGTGTCATTTTTAGTGCGGCTTGCCCAAGAAATTCTCAATAGACGTCCATAGAGTCACTTTTAAAAGCATGAATACGATCCATATTATTTTGTTTAGTGTCCATGTTTCACACGCGTTTAGCAGGACGGACCATGGTATCTAACAAATCTCTCTCTGAGACGGAGGCCTGGAGTTCTGTTTCTGTGAAGTGACTGTAGTTTGAGAAACGCAGACCGAACCGTTTCTCAACTTAAACAGGACGATAACACTACCTACCGCCACTTGTGGGTGCAAAACAAAACACTTTCAAACAGGAATGAAGGAGATGCTGGGCATATTTGAGCGCTGAATGCTGACGGAAATTTTGCGCAGTTAGGGGTAACTATGGTTGGCGCATCACGTGCAGATACGGACTGCAAAAACTGCACAAACATCCCAGAATTGTAGACCACATCATGGTACGACGCCTCAGATGTGCATGACATATTGAACGAATGAGTGTCACCCGAATATCCAAGAAAATAATGAAGAGAGATGTTGGATACAAAAAAAGAGGAAACCAAGAACTGCCGGCAGAACTGAGGCCTACAAAGTGTTGCCAGGTCAATCAAACTTCTTTTCTCCATAGGCTATAGCTACTTAAAATTTTCCCACTGTCACAAATATGTGTGCTTCATGCAAAGCGTAATATTTCAAAAATAGTTGAGAACATTCAAATGTTTAAATACTTTTACAAGGATAAGGTAAATATTATAAACACTTTATTTTTAATATGTTAGAAGAAAATGTAGCCTACTTATCTATTGAGATCAAGTTGAATGGTTTTGAAATTCTTTTCTTGCATTCAGTTCTTTATACTTTATATTTAATTATACACTTTTAAAATTATTTAATTGACAAAAATAATTTAAAAATCAATCACACCTACTGTTCGTTTATGTACGCTACGTACGTAATCACTGCACTATTTTTAGTCAAATCGAAACAAGATTTATTTTGTTTGTGTAGTACACTTTTTGTTTTTAATAGCCCAGAACGTTTTTTAGTAGGCCTACGTAATTTATTTATGATTTTGATTTTGTTAAGGTTAATGACACAAAAATCCCCTCCTCCGACCCAATTCTATGTGGTAAGTATATGCTATAGCCTATTATGTGCCACAACGCTATTCAAAAAATAGGAAAATATTCAGTATCATCCTTTTTTTATAGAGTTTTTCACTTTTTTCTGAAAGCTTAAAAACTTTCATCAGTAACTGTATGTGTACAGCTAAAATAATTAGACATGAAACGGTTGTCTGGGTGCGATGTGTCTAAAGATCTCATTGCGCATGCGTAGCTTTGACGCGTTGTTTTCGGACCAATTATTTTGTGTTCAGAATAGTGGCGTGGATGCTGTATCACATGTTTGAGTGCCATGATTGGTAACCTCACACCCCACATCCTGCACTACCTTCCCTGCCCCCATTACCATATGCGCGAACCGTTTCATGACTAACTATTTAATATTCGTATTCCTAAGGACTCTCCAATCCTTAGCTAGGTCTACAATGTCTGCTTCAATAATTTTCTCAAAGGCTGGTGCTGCTGAAGCCAATAACTGGATATCTTAATTTTATTTATATCAGGAAATTCCATACGTTTAATTACTTTGAACATAGTCACTACCGAAGAGAATCCCTACCAATTCCCCAACCAAGGGAACCTTTTTCACCATTGTGAGAAAAATCCCCACACGTGGCATTCCTGACTGAGACTCTTCTGGGCGTGAGAAACTGGTAAGAGGTCGCAGGAGATCGTGGGTGATTTAGGAGGGATTTGAGGATCTTATTACGGGCAATAGTAGCACGGGGTAGAAAAAAAGGTCTATAAATAGGTCGGATTCAGATAGCCGATTTGAGACCCCTGAAAAGAATTTTAAAACGTTCCAAATCCGACATATATAACCAATGAATATTAAGAAAAATAAATTGCTTTTAGGAGAAAAACAGAAATATTTATTATCCTTTAATTATTATAATGTTTATTATCCTTCTAGCAATTCTCATTTTAGCGACTTGTGTGTCTTGTGGTTATTGTGGTGTCCAGTCTTATTTCTGCTCAGTACACCGTATATAGTTTGTAGGCCTACCGTTAAGCTTTGTACATTGTTGTTTGTTTGTAAATTTTGAAATTTATTACTTATTGATCCATATAACATCACTCATGCGTTGAGGCTGAGATGATTCCAAATCTACCTACTACACTGTTTAATCCTCAAGGCAGCGTCCTCGGAGGATAATCTGCTCTTCCTTATCAATACAGCCGGAGCCGACTTACCTGAAAGAAACATCACCACCGTTGCATCTTTTGCCGACGATGCTGTAGTGTTATCTGTTAACGAAAATGATACAAGAAACGGCGAACAAAAAAATCAACGAAACAAAATCTACACAAGTCACATTAACTACTCGACATGACAACTGTCTACCTGTAACAATTAATAACACACCTGTAACAGTGAATACTAAAACTAAGTACCTTGGACTTTAGCTTGATCAGCGACTCACCTGGCAGAAGGACATCCAAATCAAACAAAGGCAGTTAGATCTCAAGCTCAGACAGATGTCCTGGCTGCTTGGGCAAAAGTCTAAGCTATCATTAAATAATAAATTGCTACTTCACAATATCATGCTCAAACCTGTATGGTCCTTTGGACTGCAACTATGGGGATGAGGCAAACCTACAAGATTAAATATCATCCAAAGATTTGAATCAAAATCGCTGCGAGGTTTAGTAGACGCTCCGTGGTAAGTCACCAATCAGACACTTCACACCGACTTGAAATACCTCTCATAAAGGACGAAATTCATAAGACTGCAACAAAATACAACCATTAAATAGTAGACCATGAAAATAAACTAATAGAGCAGCTGTACAACATCGGTGCCAACGAGAGAAGACTGCAGAACTTGGCCTCAAGACTTCTTCTTCTTCTTCTTCTTCTTCTTCTTCTTCTTCTTATTCTTCTTCTTCTTCTTCTTCTTCTTCTTCTTCTTCTTCTTCTTCTTCTTCTTCTTCTTCTTCTTCTTCTTCTTCTTCAATGATTAGGTTACATAAACCTGTTCCGTCACCCATCTCATCCTCGGACGACCCACGTCGAAAGACTGGTAGATCCTTAAAAAGAAGGTCTGTTCTATAAGAAGAAACATGAGTGAGTGTTTCCCTTACAAACGTAACTCTTTCATCTAATTTACTTATAATTTTTTTTTTTAGATGTAGATTGTAAATTTCAAATTGCCGATTAAAAAAAGAAAAAGAAAATGCGTTGATACTTGCTTTTTTTTAAATGGAATTACAGTTTGTTAATATAATCCCTGTACACTCATTAACCCTGAAAACGTCTATTAAATGGTAGGGTTAAATGGATTCCATATATTCTCTACTACTAACTTAAATGTCACTGGGGTTGCAAGACAGTCATACTCTAACAGTCGGTTCTAAATAATTATATTATAAAGAGCAAGGAGAGAGAATTAACATGTTACGATTTGTAGACGACATTGCAATTATGGGTGAACGTGAATAGGAGTCAAGCAAACAGTTACATACAATGGATGAGGTTTTGAGCAAACAGTACAATTTAAGGATAAATGTTAATAAAACTAAAGTGATGGTCTGTAGTAAACACTGGCAGTCCAGTATGAATATACTGCTGAATGGGAAAAAGATAGAGGAAGTTAAAGAGTTTACCTACTTAGGAAGTAAAATCACAGAAGACGGAAAAAGTAAGAGACAAATTTTAAGTAGGATCGTAAGGCCAAAGTTGCATTTAACAATAAATGGAAGTTACTGACCTCTAAAGAAATAGCCCTGGAAACAAGAAAGAGGTTCCTAAAGAGTTATATGTGGAGCATAACTCTATATGGATGTGAGACATAGACAACTGGAACAGAGGAAAATAGAAGACTTGAAGCACTGGAAATGTGATGTTATAGTAAATTGCTGAAGTAAGATGGTTCGTCAAGGTTAGTAATAATGAGATTCTGACTAGAATTGAAGAAAAAAGACGTTTTTGGCAAAATAATGTGAAGCAAAGGTTTGAGCTTATTGGTCACATTAAGCGTCACGAGAATTTGCTAAAAACAATAATACAAGGTTACAATGAAGGGAAAAGAGGAAGAGAAGGACCAAGACATATAAAACAGATTATTGATGATGCAAGTTGTAGTTCCTAAAAGAATATGGAACGGAAAGCAGGGAGAAGATCGGTGTGAAGAACTGCTACAAACCAATCTGCGGATTGCTAACTAAAGAAGAACGTTTACATGTCTTGTTAAATTAGTGAAAAAGCCTCTGTAGATCTTCCTCTTTACCGTCTATATGAACGGTGCCATACAAATTTCAACAGGTTTGTCACTTTCTTTTACTGTTTGTTTTAAGATGCTTGAGTTTTTATCCCTAAAAATAGTATCCGATCGGCCTTCAGAGGATGCGCACCGATACGAACGCGTGTGCGAGTATAAAATGTTTATGATGTGACTTTAACAATTAACGACCTCGACTGAGCGATTTATATCTGCAGGTGGAATAATGTTCCGAAACACGTCATTTTACGCAAAAACGAAGTCACACGACGGATCTCGGGTGATTCTATTAATTTATCCCTAAAAATAGGCCTACCTACCATTTGGCTACTTGCATTACATTCTTTACTTATTTCTTTCTTTCTGCTCTTTCATTTCATTTTCAAGTTGGTGAAATTTTTACTTTATTTATCTAGCGGATCTAACTTTTTATTTATTTTTTTATGGGTGGCTCAGTAGACCAGTGGGTATGGCACCTGGGTACTAATCTAGAGGTCCCGGGTTCGATTCCCGGGCCCGCACCATAAAATCAAGGGGCGTTTTTCAGCCCCCAGGTCGACTCAGCCTGTTGAAAATGAGTAGCCTACCTGGGATAACATCCTGGGGACAATAATGGGCGGCTGAAGCGTAGTGCTGACCGCACTGCCTTCCTTGTATGCCGTACGGCTCACATATGGCAGCCTACCCTGCATTCTCCTAAGCTACTTCGGTGGTACACATGGGAGCCTTTTTTTTCGTATTGACCATTTAAGGACCACATGCCAATTTCAATTCTTTACTCTTTGTTCTTTTCTTTTTTCCAATAATCTTTCATCTTCTCACTGTGTCTCTTCTTCCTGTCTTCAGTCCACTTAGAACCTGCGTTTTTCTCTCTCCTGCCCTGGACTCCCTCCATTTGTAACAGTTCTGCCCGAAAAACTTCTTTTTCAATTACTTCTTCTGCGTGTATATTATTTATTTCTAAATTCTTTTGGACTTATTTAATCTAGCTTGATTAAAGACTTCTTCCCCCACAGATATTTTAAGATTTCCTTTGTCAACTTATTGTCGTCCATTCTATATAGGCCTAAATGTCCAAAAAATAATAGTCTTCTTTTTCTCATTGTTTCCATTATCACTGGGAGCCATTATTATTATCTAATTTTGTATCACAATTTACATAGGCCTATATTTGTTAATTCTTGCTTCTCCGTTTTTTTGCTCACAAAATTCTATAACTTAGGTCTACACAAAATTCTGCGTTGACGAGTATATTAATCTGCGTAATTTGTTTTAACTCTCTCCTGCCTATAACTTAGGCCTACTTCATTTTTTGTAAGCCTATAGCTTAATATGCATTATAGCGCTTGTGTGTGTGTGTGTGTGTGTGATAAAAATGTAAATAACCTTCTCCTCTGGAAGTAGGCCTATCATAACATTGTTCATCCCACAGCCTACTATCAGATGTAGACTAGATGGAGCCCTACGTAATGTCTAAAGCAGTGGTTACCTTTCAGATGATGTCGCCGGGTGGCAACTATGGGACGGCGCAGTACTCGTGTTCCGAGCAACCCAACGCCGGCGTGTACCATCATCAGGGGCCGGTGTTCCCCAGCATGAGCGTCAACGTCAGCATGAACATGACGATGCACGGCTACCCCAACGTGGGCGACAACATCCAGCACCAGGTCACATGTCCGCAGGTCAGTTACTCATCCACCGCACTATTGTTGTAAATAAACAAGTCACAGATAAATTCAAAAGTACTACTATAGCCTATGTAAGATATGATTAAAATTAACAGTTAAGTTAGTAGTTGACAATTAAGACATTATTAGGCCTATATATGCCTTATTAATATAGGTCTATCATTCGACTCATGGCTAACTATGAAGAAGCCTGAGTAGCAGTTCCCCAAAATTTCTCGCTATCCCCCCCCCCCCCATGTCTCATATGTAATTCATAATAACTGCTGAAAATTACTAAAAGCCTTACAATATTTATTTTTGCAAACTGAAAATTTACTTTATACTTTTAATCAAAAATCAATGTAGGCCTACTGCAGTTAATACCGTATTAGAATTTAGTAAGAGGTGTACACAAAAATTTAATGCAATTTTAAAATAAAAATGTTAAATCCCTTGACCACTTCGTTTCGGCTTTCAGTGCTAAATGTTATTTTGTCTTTTACAGTCTTTACCGTTTTATTGCAAAAACACTTTGGTTCTTTATTATTTTATTAAAGCTTTTAATTAGGTCTTACGGGAAAAAACAAACAAGAGATATAAATAAAACATATCTACTTTACTTTATCAGCTAAGAATCATTTGTCTGTTTAAAGGACTTGAAACATGACAGGTTTCTTCTCTACTCACTGTAAATGGCAAATTTATTAATAATTTCCTCGTTTTGGCCTTGCTTGAGTATGTCACTTTCGTATGCTTGAGTATGTCCCCCATGCTGTTTCTCAAATGATTCTCCATCATTAAACAAGTCATTGTCCTTTCAATAGAGCAGCTTATTAATGGAAAAAATAACGCGATCTTGAACACTAAACACAAACTTATTCATTTTAAACTTTTATTTCACCTAAAATTGCACCCCAAAAAATTCTAATGGCGCAACTTGTGGCACACATAATAAATTGTAGGCTAACTGTTCTATACTTCAAGAGAGCGTAGACTAACCTGCATCATCAGCGATTTAAATGCTTTAAGAAAAACACCCAATGATTTTCAATTTCGACACCTTACATTATTTAAATTTTATTCTGTAATATTTCCTTACACATCGGTTATTTCGATGTTTTATGTGATTGTTTGTATAATAATTGCATCTGCAATAAACCCAATAAACTATAGGGCTTATAGCCCTACACAGAATGGTCCATTCTTTTGGTACAGAGCTACAAAGCTGCATTGTTTGGTAACTAGACACGAGGTTTCAATGTTGTGAGGTATGATCATTGACTACAACGTTTATGACACAACGTTTTATGATCATTAAATAAAACGTTTGTGTCAGCGTTTCGATAACATTTATTACCATCATCAGGACCTGAATATGGAAAATAGAGAAGTAATTAGGCCTAATACAAATGAAATTTGAATTAATATGTATGATAGCCTATATTAATACGAATAATAAGATATTATTCTAATGCAATAGGGTTTATTATTGTTTATGTAACTCACCACGCACACCACACACATTCAAACAAAAACATTCATATACCTAGGCTCATTAATTATTTTTGTATTGACCGTACACAGGTGCAGATGATGATAATACATTTTGTTATAACGTCGAAACAAATGCTTTAACATTTTGCGTCACCTTTCATCACTACAGGTTATCAAAAAATGCATTCTGTCAATTATTATTGTATATAACAGGCCATTTTGTATATTATAGGCCTCCACCTACAGTGCCACCTTATGGGTCAGCAGATTTCCTGTTTATACTGCATGTAATAAAATTATCAGAGACGGTAAATTTGAACAATATAGCCTACCTGATAATTACAAATTTATGAAAATTTAAATTATTTGTCTATTTATTATAATTCTGTATCGTGTAGGCTACAATTTAAAGTAGGTCTATAGGCCTTCTGAACAATGTCGCACTCAAATAAAGATTAATTCTTTTTTATTAATTACTATACCTATAAATAAATAAGTGTATTTATTTCATTGTTAATAGCTCAGATAACCTATTTTCATTCATGTGTCACGTTCATACTTACTGATAAACTATACATTGTTAGTTATTTAATTTTGTGTATTATAACGTGTGGCACAGTGTAAGCCTATATAATAACTGTGAAATATAGGCGTAGGCCTACAAAATCCTTGTGAACATACTTGTGTGACAATTATTGTGAAAATTCTAGTGAAAGTTACTGTGAAAGTTCTGTGAACTTTCTGTGACATTACTAGAGAGCTTCTCGTCGCTTTCTCGTGGACCAAAGTTCTCCCGCCGCCGGACTAATGGTCTCTAGTCGATTCGGGCGAGTCTATGTCGGTCAACTAAAGGGGTGGCAACTCACTGGCAAATCACTGTCACTCTGTAATGTCACAAAGAAGATAATCATCTATCATCGTTGCGTTGGTTCACAATGTATTTCAATGTAGGTGCTATTGTTTTCGGTTACTTTGTCAAGTTATAGCTTCTACAGGCCTAATATTTATAAATATCTAATACTCTAAGAAAATTTAAAAGTAAAAAAAAATCAATATTTTTTCCAAACTGAGAAAAAAATTCATATCTGAAAATGGCACCCGGTGCGGACCGCACCCCCCCTAGGTACGCCACTGGTTCATAGGCCTATTTTTAAAAAAAGAGGATGGCCACTCTACAATAATTGTCCGCCACTGTTACCGAATTTCAGTGTTGTAACATAGCCTATAGCCTACTTACTGTTCACTATCCCTGTAATTATTCTATACGCCTGCCTATTAATTATTCTATCGTTATTTCTGAACAAGGAAATTATTGATAAGTCCATTATAACATATAATTAGCTATGCACAGAGATCACATGATTCTCTTGTCGTCATCATCATCTCCAACAAGGATTAAAACAAAAATGATTTGTTCCGGTCCCGACTAGATCTGGTCACCCCAATGCTTCTCCTGACGCCCCACACCTCTCCCTCCTTTCTGCTTATAATTCCATAGTTGTTTCGAGGGGAGCAGCAGTCCATTCGGTTAAGATTTTCCAACCACGTTAGCCGATATTGGCCATTCCTATCAAATACGCTCATAATATTCAGCTCCTGCCATAAATCGCATTTCTTTCGATATTGAAAAGAATATCCTGCCTGCCACGTGCCTGAGAAATCTCATTTCGGCCGCTTGAATACGATTGGCCTGGGACTTCGTTAAAGTCCAATTATCAGACAAATACAGAGATTTCGGGAAAGCCATCACCTACAGAACTTCAGACGCGTTGCTTTCCTCCTTATGGTCCTTGTGGTTGAACATGAGCAGCTTCTTCACCACATCATTGTTTGTACTGTAAGATACATTACAGCGTGATTCTGTTGTCTAAAAATAATTTTTTTCCAAATCAAACTTGCGTCTTATTTTACAACAGAACATTTCTGGGTTATAAGCCTAATAATAATTATTAATAGCCTAATAATAAGCCAGATCAATACGTTTTCCCCGTTTTAGTAAGCCTATCCTAATAAATAAAAAGATACAACAAAAAGTGTTAATGGACCTACCGTCTTTGTTTTTTTTTTAAGCTACACTCACAACCTTGGCGTCACAAGAAGATTAAAAGTTTCCTTCACACTTTTCATTACTTAAAATCATTCCATTAAAATTACTTCCTGGATAAATATTCATGAAGAAGGTCCATACAAACTTTATGTTAGGCCTTATCTATTAATAAGTACCATACCGACCTTCATACGTTACCAGTAACTCTTTCTTATGAAGAAAGCTAAATCTAGTCTAGTAAAATAATCTAGTATAACTTACTAATTTAATCCAGCCTACTAAAATAATATATTTTAGTAGTCTATTACTAAAATAAAATTATTTATTTATTCTACGTTACTACTAGAATTAATTCTACGTAGTTTGAAATGTGTATATTTTGAATTCTTCACACACACTCACACACACACATGCATACCCACACATGTAGTCTTAATATATTTAATATATAGGCCTATAGGCTCATTATTCGCGCATGTGTGTATTCCAATTTGTTCAATTTTCCACTATTAAGTGGAATTGAATTTTTGTAAACAATTTTTATAACCTACGTTCTTCGTTACTGTATATTTGCAAGCATCTTCAGAAAAATAATAGCCTAAAATTGTATTTAGTGTAGGCCTATTTATTTGTATTTTATTATATTTACTATGTAGATCTATTTACGTGGGATTTTGATATACGCCTACAGTGGAAAACGTTTATCGCGAAATGACGGGGACCATCTGTTTTTTTCGTGTTAACCGGACTGAAAGTGAAACAAAATGAGATAAATGATCAAATACCGTATAGATTACATAGGCCTACCGTATTGTGTAGTAAAATAAAGCAATAAGGAATATTCAGAAGCTAGGCCTAAGGTCAGGTCTGGATAATGTCTGGTTAATTTTTTGACACAAATAGGCTATAGTCAATTTTTCTTAAAATTTAGTAGGTCCTTACACGTACTATAGCTGTTCTTAAAATAATCTTACGATTTAGGATTTCTTGTACAGTGCTTAGTAGGCCTAGGTATGTCTTTTAAAGTTCCAACAGTAAGTTAAGAATGTTCAATTCTTTTTAAACAGCCAGTTCTCACACAATTATGCATTACTTTATTTTCAACAAATTGTTCTAATTTATCAATGTGGTCAAACATTTTACCTTTCGAGCTGGGGTCTATAAATATCGACGAACACACAGGGACGGATTAGAAGCGCGTGGTACCCTATGCTATCATCAGACTAGTGCCCGCCCATTCAAAATTCAACCTTTTATCCATTATTTACACTGATAAATGGCATACGCAATTTCAAAAGTTAACAATTATTTTATTAAACTCTCAAATTACAACAAATATTTAGCTAAATAATTATTACAATGAGCATAGTAGGTAGTACTTAAGCTTAGAAAATACCAATCGATCTATTTTTTTCTTGATTTTACCTTAACGAAGTCTTGTAATTTCTTCTAAATCGAGAATTCAAGGTTTAATTTAATATTCAACCTTACTAACGAAGATTATCTCTCATATCTCATAGTTCGAACTCAGCATATCTTTAATACCTTTTAATACAGAAAATGATCTTTAAAATTCTCAGTTAGCTATTGGAATGGTCAAAAGCAGACGATAAGCAATGTGTATATTCGGAAATACATAAATCATTTTACAGTCAATAATCCAGATTAATACTTTGAGGGGACAAACTGTAGTAGGCTATCATAGAATAACGTAGCCTATAGGCTATCATCTTCATTTGAACGATTTGAAAAAACCCTCTTTCTTGCAATTTTACTTGTAGCACAAAGTGCTTCAATTCTGTTAGAAGATCGTTATTCTAATCGATCGAGTAAGTTATATAAGACCGTAGCTATATATTTATGTCTTTCAAGCAAAACATTAGAGATATGATATAGGCTATCACAAACCATTGCTAGAAAAAAACGGAAGACTTATGTGTAAAAGAGAATGAGTAGGCCTATAAGATTATAGAGAAGAATAAAGACAATTTAATTTTAATATGCATTACCACACTGTTTCCCTTCTCTGTTTTACGTGTCTGATGCGCATCAAACCACAAGTTTACTGCCAGCCGACTCGCAAGTTACAGAGATAAACACCTAAATATAATATTTAAATATCTTCTAGAATTTATTTTGTTAAAAGTAAACAAAGTGATGCAATATATGCCCCTTTTTACTGTAAGCCAAAGCTTTCGTTCAGTCGCGCGGGGAGTTTAATTTCGGTACCTATCTATAGAAACGGTTGACGGTGCGCGACGTAATATGGGAGGGAGAGATTTCATTGGTTGTACACACCGACCAATCACAGCGTACGGCTGTACCAAACAGTCAATAACAATGTTACTTCTCCACACGCAATTACACGCCACGCGGTTTCCGCACAAAAATATGTTTGTATTTTTCTGAATCCTGAAAATACATTGTAAAACGGGTACTACGCGCTTCATCGCACATGTGTGTGTTTCTCAAAACAGGCGGCAATTTTGTAAACGATCACGAAAAATTTGTAAACAAACAACGACTGACTTACGAAATTTTGAACTATAAATGACTTTTCATAATTATAAATAAATATAGGCCCTAATTATTATATATAGATAGGTATATATACATATTTATGTTAATTTCAACATAAATATAATAGTAAAATAGCCTATAAGATAGGCCTAAATAGGCTTATATGCTATGTTAATTTTAATCTATTCAAGTAAATATAGTCTAGACCTGTAGGCCTATATAATTTTAACAAAACTTTTTTTAGTTAAAACGATACAGAGTAGGTATACATATAACGCAGGCCTACATTAATACATAGGCTGCTCAGAAGGCCATATTTCAGAGCGTAGCCTATCTAGAATATGGCCTACATAGTTCTAGTGACGCTTATGTGGTAAAAATGACAGTACTGACAAAAAAATTGCACTGGTTTGAATATCTACGTGGCACAACCAAAGGAGTAGGCCTATTTAAAAACGCGTGACAGGACTCGCTGCTTAAACTGTTTTACAGTTATGGGTGTAGGCCTACTTCACTAACTGTGCATGTGAAGTAGTGAAATGAACGAACTAAAAAGTAGTGAACTAAGAACGAAATGAAAAGAATCTAAACTGCAGAAATGGGATTTCTGATATACCTATGTAGACTAATAGTCCAGGGTTATAGGTCTACCTTAATAGATAGGCCTATAAGAAGAAATGAGGCCATCAAACATAACTTAGTTAAAATTTTAAATTAAATTAGATATTAAATATAACGAAGAAGTAAAAAAAGATAGGCTATAGAGTAATTGGAAAGAATATAGGCTATAGGTTATGGAGAAAACGAAACAACGAAAAATACTGCTAAAATTAAACCAATAGGTGGAAGAAAAAATAGGTCTATTATTCGATCAAGAAAAAATGGTTTCAACAAGAAACGTAACTGCTTGTTTTCAACAACAAACTAAATATTGGTTTATACCCTACCGTTGATAATGATAATGATGATGATAATGATAACAACGACGAACGTTTATTTCACTAATGTAGCCTAACATACCCCAAATAGGTTACGTAGCAATTATATATTTTTTACTTTACAAAACGTTACATTGACAGCGCTTTGACACAACCGTAGCCTAATTCATAGGCTACAATTTTACATTAACCAATAGGCGTAATGATTCAAAATCAGTGGCGTGGCGTGGGTACATAACAGCTGTTGCCGGTTGTGATAGGCCTAAAACTAAAGCTAAAAGTTAATTCAAATTTTTCCTAGTAGGCTACCACGAATTCTTTTTATAGCCAAAATATTCTAAAATATATATTTAGAGTAACTTATTTTCTGCCTTTCGTTAACAGAAGAAGAGGGTCCCGGTTCAACGGGACCTGACTCCATTATAATTACACAGAAAAAATGAGGACAAATAATCGAATTAATAACAATAAATACGAACAGAGAAGCACATATAACTAAACAAACAAAACTCAAATAGGTAGGTAGTAGGTAACTGCTGCACGTTGGTTCCGAAATGAACATAGCTTCTAACTGAGCGTTTTGCCGGTTTATACAGCGGCAACGCATTGGGTGGACGAATGTGTCCCCCTCCCGTTTGTACAGTGACAACTGCTACGAGGTCAATGACCATACACAGTAAAATATTGCCGATGTCTGAGCCGGCAACACAAGACGGTGCAAGTGCTCATTAGTTCTAAAGTAATGCTGTTTTTCTTCAAGTTTCCCTACTAATATTGTTCGTATTTCAAATTATTCTACTTATTTTGTGAACAAATTATTGATATAAACAAATTAGTTCGGAAACTAAACTATTTATTTTGTGATATAATTAATATTATTTTCTTT
Source organism: Magicicada septendecula (assembly GCA_034769895.1). NCBI lineage: Eukaryota > Metazoa > Arthropoda > Insecta > Hemiptera > Cicadidae > Magicicada > Magicicada septendecula. The sequence goes on along the minus strand of CM068373.1, from coordinate 193,610,543 downwards.
CGTTTCCAGGACTGTTGTTGCCGCCGGCAACAGCGGTTACATATAGTATAGGCCTACTATGTAGATATTCAGAAATTAAACCAAGATTAAATAAAATTTTGTAACAAAAATAGCCTATATACTATATATATAAACAGTTGTTAACTTCTTTGCTATTTGCTGATGACTAAATCTAATATAAAAATAATATGCCCTAATATCTAGGCCTACTATAATGTAAGATAGTGATGGCAAATTCCGACTGACTACACAGTGGCATGTAACTTACAGGGAAGGAGCCAGGATTTCCTTTTGGGTGAGGGGGTTCTGAAGAAGTTTAGATTTTTGTGCCTAAAACTACGAAAATTAAAAAAAAAATTAAGTCGTTATTTACTATTCATTTTGTTGTCACACGGAGGCAAGTGTAGAGTCAGGCCTACATTTATAAATAGGCCTATCTAAAATTAACAAAGTCATGAAACAATTAACATCACATCTTACAATAAAACTAGTGATTGTTGGGACAACAGCCCCAATTTAGATGCTTTAACTCAGTAGGCCTACTTAAAATCCAGTAGGCCTGCTTGAGTTTTTTAATTTTAAACATAAAATAGATAAATATAAAACTATAAATCTCGTCTGCGAGGAGCGGACAATAAAGTGTAACACAAATTTTAAATTATTTGTATCGACGTTTCGATAATATTAATTGTCATCATCAGGACCTGTGTACGGATACAAGAGAAACAGAACAGATCAATTAGTTGAGTGAATGTGTTTGTGTATGTGAGTGTGTGTGCGTGCGTGTGTGTATGTGTGAAACAGTTTGTTTTACGTCATCAAAATAATTGCATTATTACATATTGTTTTCTGTAAATATATCGAGAAAATTATAATACCCCATAACATAATTTATACAATAGGCTATATTACAATTTAAATTACCGATAGGCCTAATGTAAAAGTTACTTCATGAAATTTGTAATTAATTATAAAAACAATGATTAACAATTATATATTAGAATTGTTACAGAAAACATTTCTACATATAGGCCTACATGCCTACACATAACATAGTAAAATATACCTATTACTGTAGGCTATACAGATTTTAGGGATGTTCAATTATGTATAGGCTATTATTAAAAGTTATTTTTATCTTGTTTCACTCACTACTGGTACTGAAAACACTGTCATTAGGCCTAATTTAGAGAATTCTGTACAAACTAACTGTAGAGAATTACAAACTTACATCAGAGAATTTACAAAATATTACAAACACAAATTTATGGTAAACCAATCTATCAAGTGAAATGGATATTACTTAAAATCGTATTGTTGTAAAATCTTATTTACCGAGACCTTGGTGTATAGGCCTACAGAGTACTGTAGAATATTTTTAAATTATGTGTATGTTGATAGTCACACTCGATCCTCGTTAAAATCCATTCATCGTAAAAAATCCTTGATCGGCGGTCACTACGAAATTAAAGTTTATAAATCTCGTCTTTATAGGCCTATAGGACATAATGATATGTTCAACACTTTACAGGGTATAGAACCCGCGTACTAGCCTATGAAATCTAATAGCTATCTGTCGCACAGAGTAAATTACGAAAGAAGTGTATTTTTTGAAGTGAATTTTCATAGAAGTGTAAATTTTGTTTATTAATGTACATGTAAATGTAAATCATTTTTAAATACTTAAAATAGGCCTATCATCTCACGATAAATAACCATGTAGGCATAATGAAACTGGAACTCTGGGTTTTCATTTAAGCCATCAACCATGGAAATCCGTTCAATGTTTATCGCACAATTTATATTTGTTTAGTAATTTCATTAAACATGATGCTTAGAGGAAACATTTTATTTTTACCGAAGTCCTGGGATATTGAACTGAAGAAGCAGCCATCACCTAAGTACTGACCTCCCGCAATTTTATAGCCCTGTATAGAAGATAACAAACAATAGGCTACCAGGAAACTGGCACACATTTTCTCCCATCCTCTGCAGTAGCTGACAGTGTTGAATGCTGACAGTGTCGCTGACAGAGTCGCAGACAGTACGAATTTTGTAAAACTTCGCCTTAATGGGTCTTTAATATTAGCAACACATAATTAAATCGGTAGCCTATGCTCTTTTTGTCGCAGAAATGAATCAGAGACTTATCATAAAATGGACACTAAAAGCTTCAAAAACAAACCTTTCAAATTCGCTCTAAGGGGTTTTGGTGGCCGAAAAATAAGTTGAATTTGGCATACAAATGCGTTGTCTGGAAGAGGCTACGCCTTAGGTTTATGTATGTAGGCCTACCGAATAACGGACACGTTTTAAGATTTTAATTGTTGACTTGTTTTCGAAATTATAATATAATCCATTAAATTATAAAATACGAAAAATTACTAAATCGGATTGAGAAACCATGAACAAGTCAACTGACTGTACATATCTGTGGAAAATTCGATTAACAAAAACTTATATGGAAATTTTGGTACTTTCTCAATAACCGAACCCACATTGATTTTCCATATTTCGATTATGCGATTATTAGCATCGACATGTAGTGAATATCGCGTAAGTTTAGTTGGATAATAGAAATTGTGAAAATTTATTTGTGTACATACGTTACAAAATAGTTTGCTGGCGATTGCAATCGTGTTTCATTGTCATATTTTTTAAGAAAAATGTTTCTAGCAATAATACATTCCGATGTGTGCATGTGACGCCAAAAGGTGACGTAGGTAGGTTAACATGCAAACCGTCAAATAATACTTTAAAATAATACTCGTTTTTTGTAATTCACTTAAAAAAATCCAACTCGAAGTAAGGCGGGGTTGCCTAAGGGCTACCTATTACTATAGGCCTACATTGACGACGTGTTGAGAGCATGGAATCCAGAGTGACTTCGGGAATAACAAACCAATCTGTATGGATTCCCTGCTATACACGGTTCTTATTCAAGAAAATGAGAATGATTTACAAAGCGCTATGTTTCAATTACAAGAAATACCAAGAGACTACTCACTGACACGTTCTGTGAGAAAGACCAAAACCATGACCTTTAAAGGTAAATATCCAGTGAGGAGACAAAGACAGTTATAAACAACAGCACTTTAGAACAAGTGAGCCGTTTTAAATATCTCGGTTGGGCAGTAAGCTATGAATCTGAATATGATATGAAAGAGAAGATAAATAAATTTAGGAATATTTGTGGTATGATTCATAGAAACCTTAGAAATAAAACAAGACACGGCACAAGGATTAAATTTTATAAGACAACTGCAATACCCACATTGACATATGCGAGTGAGGCGTGAGTCATGACAAAAGAGAAATGCGGCAAGTTTCATAGTGCTGAAATGCAGTTTCTTCGAAGTACTTTAAATTATATATCGCAAGATAGAATAACGAATGAGGATATCAGAGCAGAACTCGAAGTAAAGTACATAAATGAAATTATTTCAACTTACAGAAGACAATGCTGACAAAGGATGATAAAGGATCGATTGCCGAAAGCAGCACTGTACTGTAAAGCCATTGGTAGAAGTGTCGTGGCTCGTCCGAGGATGAGATGGGTGCCGGAACAGGTTTATATACCCTAATCCTTAAAAAGAAAAAGAAGAAGAAGAACTTTTACAAATGTTACAATAAAACATTTGTGTAGATTCATCAAACAATCCACTCCAGGATAAAGCCAGAGGAGTCTTTGATTAACAGCTGTGATGAATCAATAATTTCTACATCATGAAGAACTTAACGCCGAAGAAATTGAAGAACAGATAGTACAAGCAACAAAAGTGAATATACCAGCAAAGAATAAGAAGTATAGTCAACAGCTATATACTGTTCCATAAAGGTATAGCCTACATTGGCGGGAAAGGACTATTACTGAATTTTTCGGACTGAGGTAATTGTTTTATAATTGGAGGATACTTTAATGGAATGCATACAGTGTCTACAATTAAGGAAGAAGATGAAACATGGACAGAATTAGTAAGGAGGAAATCATATTGAGGAAAATAATGGTAGCAGTACCAGAGGCATAGCAGGAACTGAGAATGTGTCATGTGACAGTGTGGAAAATCTTACGAGAACAACTCCTTTATCCATACCATCTTCAGAGAGTGCAAGGTCTTAGTGAAACTGATTTTCCACCCAGAAAAGCTTTTTGTACTTGGTTACTGCAGATGTGTGCTCAGGACCAAACCTTTCTGTCTACTATACTATTCACTGATGAAGCAAAGTTTACCAGGAATGGAAACCTGTGCAGTTTTGGAAACAAGACATCAACAACAGTTCAGCATTAATGTATGGGCTGGAATAATTGGAAACAGTGTAATTGGACCTTTCATTTTCCATGGAACACTGACTGGAGCATCATGCAGTGAATTTTTAATGGAACATTTAAATGTTTTGCTGGAAGCAGTTCCACTACACTTAATTCAGAACATGTGGTTCATGCACGATGGGGCACCACCTCATTTTTCCCTCCAAGCAAGAGCAATTTTAAATCAGCGTTTCCCAAATAAATGGATAGGTCGTGGGGCAGCAACATCCTGGCCTGCTCGATCTCCTGATCTCAACCCATTGGATTTTTACGTATGGGGACATTTAAAGAACATTGTGTACTCAAGACCTGTTGCGAACGTTGAAATTCTTCGCCAGCGTGTTGAAGAAGGATTTCAGCAGACACCTGGAATATGGGAGAGAGTAAGACAATCCATGATGCGGCGGTTAGAATCTTGTGTTAGAGCCATTTTAGCCATTTTGAGCATTTGTTGTAGAACTAAGCTAGAGCTTTGAAAACAAAAAGGCAGAAACGAAGTTGTAATAAGCAAACATGCAATAACCAAAAAGTGTCTGTAATTAAGAAATTATGGGAAATAGACCATATGTTTATATGAACTTTTTTGCTTCTTTTTAAGTCCTCTATCCATCCCCCAGAGGTGTCCCACATATTACTTAACATCCTGTATAAATGCTGTGGATATAAATCTATATAACATTAGTTTTACAGCATGTAAAATAATGTTAAATAGTTTTGTTAAAAAATACAATGATTGTCAGCCTTTTATAAAAGGAAAAATAGAAAAAGAAAGAAAGGTTCACAAAACTGAAGAAAAAATATAACTATTTCTTAATATATTTATTTATTTGTTAAATAAGTCTTCTATTTATCGTTCTTGATATTTTAAAATTATGTGGATTATATTTTTTATTTATTTTACTATATGTTTTGTTTATTGCATGTTTCATTACAAAAATGAATTTTTTAAGTAAATTTGGTCAAATAAGGCTCGTTAATTACGCGAGTACATCTCTCTCTCTCTCTCTCTATATATATATATATATATATATATATATATATATATATATAAGCGGCTTTGTCCTGACTGACTGACAGAGAATCAACGTAGAGCAAAAACTACTGAAGATAATTATCTCAAAATTTGAAGAATTCTTATGGGGTCGTAGATGCTCACTACACTAAGAAAGGATTTTGCAAAATTTTAATTTTAAGGGGTAAAAATCGCAAGAATTCGAGGAAACGCAACGCTTCGTATTCTAATACACGCTAATAAGCTAATACACAGAGAGTATACGAGTTCGCTCTCAAAAGAGAAAGTACAACAGAGAGTAATCTCTTTACCTATTGTTTAGTCACGTAATTTGGCATCTTCGTTTTTGAAACACAAAAATAAATATTAAATAAAAAATTGGCGATTGTTAATAATAATTGTGGGTGACATGTTACTATTGCATACTGTACTTTTCATCTGTGTTAACAGTAGCAAGAAACGACGGGGTGTGGCTAATCTTAATATAAATAAAAGTCATTGTATCTATGTATGTATCTATGTAACTTTTGTATGTATGTTCCACATCTCCTCCTAAACCACTGGATCGATTTCAACCAAACTTGGCACAAATATTTTACGCAACGGGAGAACCAACATAGGACAGGTGTTTTTTTCGATGGGGTCCTTTGGGGTCTTCCACATCTCCTCCTAAACCACTGGACCGATTTCAACCAAACTTGGCACAAATATTTTACGCAACGGGAGAACCAACATAGGACAGGTGTTTTTTTCTATACGATCCTCTGGGGGGTCCTTTGGGTTTAAAAACTATTAGATCTGGTTACCATGGCAACCCAATAGAATAGATTCTGATTGCCATAGCATCGATGGAAGTCTCCCGCGTAGGAAATAGCGCGGTAGTCGTCCGACGGGCCTTCCCCGGAGTCCGTCCATGGAACCCGGGGAGTCTTAGGTCGGATCTCGCGAAACAACGGCCGGGCCAGAGTCCCAGCGCCTCGCCCGGTATGTCGACGGCTTTCCCGGGCTTCAGAGAACATTCCTTACCCCGGGGAGGTCTCTGACCAAGTCCTAGCGCGGGAGTTCGACCGGCCTGGATGGCGGAAAAAGCAGGCGGTGTCCCGGCATAGGTAGAAGCCTCCCGCGTAGGGAATAGCGCGGGAGTTGTCCGACGGGCCTTCCCCGGAGTCCGTCCACGGAACCCGGGGAGTCTTAGGTCGGATCTCGCGGAAGACGGCCGGGCCAGAGTCCCAGCTCCTCGCCCTGCATGCCGACGGCTTTCCCGGGCTTCGAAGAACCTTCCGTACCCCGGGGAGGTTTCTGACCAAGTCCTAGCGCAGGAGTTCGACAGCCTGGATGCCGGAAAAAGCAGGCGGTGTCCCGGCATAGGTGGAAGCCTCCCGCGTAGGGAGTAGCGCGGGGTCGTCCGACGGGCCCTCCCCGGAGTCCGTCCACGGAACCCGGGGAGTCTTAGGTCGGATCCCGCGAAAGACGGCGGGGCCAGAGTCTTATAAATAAAGATATAGGTTATGATATCGAAGGTGGTGTATGCATCTTAAGAAACGTCTTAATAGTGCGTGAATTCAGAGTTGTTTCAGTTTGAATTTAAAAGTGGATAAGTTAAGATCGAAGTAAGTTATAAGCGAGTACAAAAAACAACGGTTTGATAGCGAATGTATTCAGATCATAATGTTCAGACAATATAAATGCGCTTGCTTCAGTTTGAATTTAAAAATTGATAAGCTGAAATCTATAGACGTATTGTATTGTTAGAATAAGTTTAGGAGACGCTAATTTAACAAATACCTTATTTCAACATTAACACAATGAATTATAAAACGACAGTTAAATACGCAGCGCGTGCAAGTAGGCCTACTGTAGACATTTTGTTGAAAACTAATTTAGGTGTTCGCCCTCTCCCAGAGTTAGAAATCGAGCAGGAGCATCACGCGCAACAGAATTCTTCTCCAGATATAAGAATAAAGTTTATGACATGTTCTTAAACAGGTGCGCTACAGAGTATTCCTTCAGTGAAAATGCGAATGTAACAATATAAGGAAGATTATACAATATATAGGTGCCTATGAGCCTATGAATAAATTATGAACCCGAGCAACGCTGGGTAAATCGGCTAGTAGGATATAACACTGGAATTTTTCGACTCCTAACATCTCGTGACTTCAAAAATCGTCGTACTCGCCATGGCCTGTATTTTTCATAGGCCTCGGTTTACGGGCAACTTGCGGGTAAAATCAAAAAATTCCTTCGTTGCGGAATTAAATAAATCAGCTGACATGGCTCAAGCATAGTGTAAAGCACGTCATCACATGAATCATATGTTTCAAGTTGCTTGTAACCAGCGCAAAATCGTGTCCTCCTACTCTCAAGTCAACTTCTTTCCGTTTTTCACAATTTCTTTCAACATCTGTCATATTCATTATTGAGAATAAGGCCTATTAGTGTGAATCATTTAAGCTTGTCATTGACCTAAATAGTATTTTTTTTTAAATTGACAATCTTGAAATTAATTACATTAAAAAAAAATGCAACCAGTTTAAAATTTTTTGATCCAACATTCTTTTAATTTTTTCAGATTTCGGGGGGGGGGATATATCACCCATATCCCCACTAGGTTCGCCCCTGAGTATAAGATCGATATCACCGACGCGACGTCAGTCACATCTAAACTGTATGAAAATTATTAGTAGTGGCATATCTAGATTTTGGCCTTGGGGGGGGGGCGTCAGGGGTTGGTTCGACTTTATACAAAAGAAAAAACAAGATAAGACTAATCAACATTACTATCTTTAAAGTGGCTGAAATCAGTCCCATTAAAGTAAACGGTAATAACACAATAAAAATATGCGTTATTGAAACATTGTTTACAAGATAGGCTACATATTCACAGAATTGATTTTCCTATGTTTCATATTTCAAACGTATAACGCTAATTCTGTGTAATAAACCTGTTTGTATATTTAAAAAAGAGTTATTACTATATTAGAGTGCACAGCTGAAAAAAATAACAAAACAAAAATTAAGAAAATTACAAAATTTGTTCATCTTTTTCGACACTCTGGGGTTCCGGTCCCGGTCGCCCCCCCCCCCCCAGGTAAATACGTCCCTGAAAATTATTGTTGAAAATCTTAAACTAATGGTTGAACAAATACTATTACAACAAGTAAGAATTCTACCATCGTTCAAGCACGCCAAATTCCAAATAAAATAGAAAGTCAGTGGAACATAAGGAAACCTCCTCCGGAATATTCACGGTTGTTTCCTAGACATCGTGGACTGGAGCAAAAATCGGAACGAGATCTCCCGAAAGAATGTTACCAAATAATGAAATCAATGAAATCGTGTATATCTGATCGGCACTTCAGAGGTGAGTATGAGAACGAATACTCTGAATTAAAGAAAACCTCTGGTAGGGTGCGTCAGTGAGGTGTCCTTAGGGCCACTCTGTACCTAGATGCGAAGGGTCAATGATGGCAACTTTTGTTGGTTATACGGCGATAATAGACAAAGGTACGCATATTTAAGATAGGCTACAATGGAAAGAATATAAACTACCAGTAGCGTGGTGTCCATGTAACCGCTGTTGCCGGCGGCAACAGTACTGGAATTAAGAGAAAATAATATATTAATTATATCACAGAATAAATACTTTAGTTATTGAATAATTTGAAATCCGCACAACATTAGTAGGGAAACTTGAAGAAAAGCATAGCATTACTTTCGAACTGCTGGGCACTTGCACCGTCTTGTGTTGCCGGCTCAGATATCGGCAATGTTTTACTGCGGTCAGATTGGCCTCGTAGTTGTCACTGTACAAACTGTTGGGGGGGGGGGGGGGGACATTCGTCCACCCAGTGTGTTGCCGCTGTATAAACCGGCAAAACGCTCAGTTAGCAGTTATGTTCGTTTTCGGAAATGACGTGCAGCAGATACTACGTATCTATTTGTGTTTTGTTCGTTTAGTCAAGTGTTTCTCTGTTTGTCTTTGTTATTTTAATTCGATTATTTAGTGTTCTGATTTATTCTGTGTAAGTATAATGGGAGTCAGATCCCGTTGAACCGGGACCCTCTTCTTCTCCCAGCGAATGATAGAAAATGCTCTAAAAAGAACACTTGGTACAAGAAAATATTCGAATTAATTTTTAGGTTAAGTTTTAGGCCTATCACAACCGGCAACAGGTATTATGTACCCACGACACGCCACTGAGTGATACTATCACAAGTAAGTTTAAGCATTCTACCATAGTGCAAGCACGCCAAATTACAAATAAAATAGAAAGTCAGCGGAAATCTCCTCTGGAATATTCAAGGTTGTTGCCTAGGCAACGTGAACTGGAGCAAAAATCGGAACGAGATCTCCCGAAAGAATATTATTAAATAATGAAATCCTGTATATCTGATCGGCACTTCAGAGATGAGTATGAGGACGAATATTCTGAATTAAAGAAAGCGTGCGTCTCTGGTAGCGTGCGTTAGTGAGGTGTCCTTAGACCCACTCTATACCTATAAGGTCAGTATAAGGTCAGACCCACTCTATAGATGCGAAGGTCAGTAACTTTCGTTGGTTATAAGGCGTTGGTTATAATGGACAAAGGAACACATATTTAAGGTACAACGGAAAGATTGTAAACTACCAGTAATGCAGTAAATATTAGACCAAAAAGTGGTACATTTATTATGTAGTTTGTTATGATTGACCACTCTGTGTGAGTGTGTGTTGGAGTCAATCCAACAAACAGTGAACTATTAGAAATATATAGGCATAAGCTACTAGATAGGGAATTTTGTTTAGTTGTAGTAATAAATAAATAAAAATATAACACATAGGTCTAATCATAGTGTGGTAAACCCTTTTCTATGTTTTGCCATTTTGTACAACAGACTTCAGAGTATTGGAGGAGTTTCGAGTATGTTACAGGTTACCCATTATCTGTTCTTCCTGTGTGGAATTTTCGAATTTACGAAATTCATCATCATCATCCTCCTCGAGGTTTAGGCTCATCCTGAACCTGTTCCGGGACCCACTTCGCTCTCGGCCGTCCTACATCTCCCTTCCCCACCGGTCTATATTCCATTGCTAGCACTGGAATCCTGTCACCCGCCATTCTTCCCAAATGTTCACACCACCTTCTTTTGTTGCTCCTTAGCTGTTCCAATAATGGGTCGACCCCCAGTTCCGTCCTTATATCCACATTCTTCTTTCTATCGAGAATGGTACAGCCCAGAGTATTCATCATAAACTTCATCTCCGCTGCCTGAATCTTTACTTTGTCTCTTTCCGTAATACCTCTGGCTTCGTCTCTATACATCACAACTGGTAGGCTACCGCTATTTACGAAATTCAAGTACTTAAATTATCTGTTGCTTTTACGTGTCATCATCTTCAGTCCATCTCCACGTGTTTCTGCCTTCTTCTTCTTCTTCTTCTTCTTTCAAAGCGTGAACCCCTGCGTGGACCTTGGCTTCCTTCGCCTCTACTCACTTCTTCCAGTCAGGAGGTGCTCCAGTTCCTTCCCATATTCGCTTTCATCTCGGTCTTCATACCCGCCTCCCTCCTCCTATTTCGCCATACAGAATTCTCTTTGGTTGCCTGTCTCGACCCATGTCCTCCACATGCCCGAACCAACCGATCCTTCTGGACTTAATCAATCATACCTTAATCAATCTGGACCTTATCTTTTGAGTATACCTTCCATCTCGTACATGTTTTTCATCCCCCAGATGTCTCCTTCTTTTTTCAGGGCCATAAATTTTCTTTATTTTTCGTTCAACAACTTTTAAAGCAGAGATATCTGCCGTTGTGAGGGTCCAACCTTCTGATCCACATGTTACCACTATCCTGATCAGAGTTCTGTAGTACATCATTTTAGTAGATCGGGAGATTATTTTGGATCTGAAGAGATTGTTATTTGCACGGTACGCTCGATTTCCAGCAATTACTCTGTTGTCGATTGCTTCTAATATCTGGTCTTTTCTACACGTCATATAGTTCCTAAAGAAAATAACTACCATTTATAAAAATGTATTATAGGGCTAAGTATCTTTTTCCTTAACGTAAATATTGAATTCATAAATAGTCTACTACGTATAAGAATTATGAATTGTGCTTAGTTCATATAATCCTTTAAATTTCTAATCGAATTAGGTTTTCCTGAACACTATATTATGTTTGCAGATGCAGTGGACGGCGTCGGCCCCGACAAATCCTGTGTCACCGGTCTACCAGAGCCAAGGTCTTCTCAGTCCGCAAGCAGCATACCCAGGCGGCGCGACCTACTCCTTCACCGCCGACTTCCGTCCTCCGCCTCCTCCTGTAGAACAACCGTTCCTCTGCACATCGAATACGTCGTCGTTCAAACCTATAATAAACAAGACAATGAACAACAGTGCGTGTGCCGTGAGAAACCAGAAACGTAACTCTGTCGGTGGCGGAAAGCTACAGACTAGCCTAAGTCAGCAACATCTTCAGCAGCAGCAACAACATCAACATCAGCAGCAGCAGGAGAGCGACGGGTCGCGACCCAACCTGTGCAGGATATGCGGCAAGACGTACGCCAGACCAAGCACGCTGAAAACACACTTACGGACTCATTCGGGTGAAAAACCGTACAGGTGCGACGATTGCAACAAGTCTTTCAGCCAGGCGGCCAACCTCACGGCTCACGTGCGCACGCATTCCGGCGAGAAACCGTTCCGGTGTCCAATCTGCGCGCGCCGGTTCTCGCAATCGTCTTCCGTCACCACACACATGCGAACGCATTCCGGCGAGCGTCCGTACCGCTGTCGGCTGTGCAAGAAGGCGTTCTCCGACTCGTCGACGCTCACCAAACACCTGCGCATACACTCCGGCGAGAAACCGTACCAGTGCAAACTGTGTCTGCTGAGGTTCTCGCAGTCAGGAAACCTGAACAGGCACATGAGGGTCCACGGAACGTCGGCCGGCGGTAACCTCATACTGCCCGTCTGACACTGCTGCAGCAACAACAACGGCTGGCAGATACTATGTCGCAACAGTCTCAACTGCTGGTGTCTCAAATATTGCTAGTGAAACGTGGCTTTGTTGAGTTACCGGAGTTACACGAATTAACTTCACGTACTATAAAATGTGAGACCGATATTTATACTCGCGGCCAAAGTTATGTACGGTTCAAAGCTTGACAGTTCTTTCACCCATTACAAACAACACGTTCACTACACTCAGTGTGCTTGCGGGATGAAGTGGCCGAAGAGTCGGGTAACATACTTCGGTCACGACACTTACTTTAGTTCACGCAAAAAAATTGTGGGTGTAGCTACCTCGGCCAGAACACATTAGCGCAAGTAAGAACACAGCAGTCTTCCGAATGTTATTATTCTTCTGGCCGAGCCAGTAGCCTATACAAGGTCGCATTCAGAGACATCTTAAGACAGAGAAATTATAAAATCACAAAGGAGAACTTGCGACTTTGATCCGAATACTTCTTTTGGCTGCGAGTACAGCTATAAGTAAATAGTAATCACATGGTTAATACTTATACTAGGAATGAAAATACTTCTCTGTTACATAATTGTTTTCGATACGCTAAAAAGATTGTATTTCTTTATGGCAACATCAAAGTGGTTCAAAAATTTCAAAAAACAAGTAAATTTACACACACAAAATTAAACGAACCGTTAAAGTCGTTCATATCACGCCCGCTCCATGCCTATATTAGAGATCTAGGTCTATCAGGGTTTTCATCTTTCCCTCACTGTACGTAGGTTCTCACTCCTGCTTTACATCTTTCTTGCCTATAGTGGCAACCTAATATCTTATAGCCTATCCTCTTCAGACGTCCGTAATGTGCGGTTTGATTCTATATTAAGAGTAAATATTTGAAGTTTTCTCTTATCGAGTCATTGCTTCCTGTGTCCACAAAGGAGTAGGCCTATACCAATATCTCAGTGGCGCAGAGAGGGGGGTTTTTTGGGGTTTGCCCAGAGGGACGAAATTAAAAATTTGCTTGTAAAAATATAGTCATATAAGTGGAATTAATAAATTAGGCTAATTAGTTACATGAGTCCGAATATTTTAGTTACTCGCTCCGTAGCCTAATTTTGTCTGCGTACGCTATAACCGTTTAGCTAGAACGAAATCCCTTCGGGTAAACATTGCTAGTCGTCTGGTGGTTGAGATGTGGTTCAAATGTTTAACCTAGGTTTGAGGTTATGTCCTCTTAGCTAGTAGTAAAGAGGTAGCCTTCGAATTCAGCCCGGAGTATATCCAAATCCGGGTATCCACATAGATATAGCCTATAGTTCTATGTGAGCAACTTCAGAAATGTAAACGAGCAGCCATGTAATTTATGTCAGAACAGCTTCAAGAAATTCTATAGTAAACAGTGTTTTTTCTTCGTCGAATCTTACACAGATGTGGCTACTGCTGTGCACGGTTTTTCGGTCCACGTTTACGTACGTAGAACGTACGAACCAAGCCGAAAGTTACACGAATTAAGTCGAACGTTACGCAAACTAATCCAAAGGTTTACGCGAACTAAGACCGAACGCGGCGTCCGGAACCGGGACCGAACAAGCAGTACCGGTGAACTGATCTGCATGCCAACTTCAAAAAACTGTGCGACTAACCACGTATTTGCACACCTTCATATCGCGTGTATTTAGGTACCCCATTTTAAGAAGTGCTTATTTTATGTATTGCGCCCCATTGTATGAAAAATTTTTATTCATTTTTATCAGAAATGAGTAAACCGATCTAATTCCGTTTGCTGCAAATATTTATGAACACGTAGGCCTCTTCATTAAGGTAAAGTTTTATAAAATCGGTACAAAACATTCCCAGCGTAAGCAGAAGGGAAAAAATTCATGTCAGTGTCCTCCTATTTTTTTTTCTTCTTATATTGCAACATATGTATAATCATATTTTTATTGTTCTATAACTTTCTTAGATTTTAGATATCTCAGAATATAATCATTACGTTTTCTCACTTACCTTCTTAGGCCTATAAATAACGAGTTCTTCTAATTCTTGTCGTTTTATTCACAGAAATCTAAACCCTCACCCCCAGAAGGAAATCTTGGTTGCGCCCGTGCAGTGTCTCATATTATTTTAGCACTGTCTCTCCCCTTGCTTTATTTATTGAATATCGGCTCCTAGTGACAATATAGACCTATTTGTCAAGGTCCCAATTTTTTTGGTGTAGATAACCGGTATAAAAGAAGCGGATATTGCAAGCCAAAAACGTTTCATGTCGGAAGATGCCTCATCACAGTACGGGCGAAACGTTTGGTTTTAAGGGAAACAAAATGATGTGTGTTAAACCGAAAAAACAGTGTTGTTATTGCAAGCCGAATGTTGAAAACGCGTATCTGTTGCAGTTGTACTAACACACACCTCTCCTAAGAAAGACATAGGCCTAACCTATACAAGGAACACATGCATATTAGTTAATCTCAAGTTGTGTTGGCTTCCATAACGGCATCTCTTCATTTCGTTTTAGGAGGACCCTTCCTCTCTTGCCAAAGCGTCCCCTGAAAGATTTTCTTCAACTGCCATGCTGCTTTTATGCGACATATAGGCCTATAGCCATACCATTTTATTCTCTGCATTTTTGTGAATGAAGATAATGGGAAGTCTTTGTATATCCCATATGCGATTATTACTTGATAATTTCGCGGAGCTACATCTCTACCGGTACAACTACAAATTTTAGTGTGTTGTAAAATTCCAATTTCGTGTAGTCTACTCATCTGTAGTTTCCAAATCTATCTGTCAATTTATGCATTGTTTACCAGCTGTTCGAAATTTACGTGTCACGCTTGTTTTGAAAAATGAACAAAATCAAACAACATGCTGTGATTCTTTGTTAAAAGCAGTGGCGTGGCGTGGGTACATAACAGTTGTTGCCGGTTGTGGTAGGCCTAAAACTTAGCCTAAAAAACAATTCGAATTTTTTCTAATTGTTCTTTTTAGAACCAAAATATACTTTTTAGAGCCAAAATATTTTTTTAGAGTATTTTCTATCATTCCCTGGCAGAAGAAGAATGTCTTGACAGGACCTGACTCCGTTATACATACACATAATAAATAAAGACACAAATGATCGAATTAAAAATAATAAAGACAAACACAGAAACACATGACTAAACGAACAAAACACAAATAGTTACGTAGTAAGTTAAAAGATGTCTGGCGCCCATGGAAATTCACAACGTAATTGTAAATGTGTTGGGAGACACACCGGTGCCGGATTAAGAGGGGCTGGGGCGGGCTAAACCCCCGGGCCCCGTTTGTCGGGGGCCCATGCCTGATCATTTAAAAATTCTCATTTTCAACGAATAAATAAAATTTTCCGAGCAAGCAAAATATTAAAAACAGCACTGACAAGGAGAGCGGAAAGAAATATTTCAATTAACTTATTTTGATGAAGAAAGTTGTGTTAGTGGTTGAAATCACAAGCAGAATGATCACTGTTGCACACCACTATGTAAAATTATCCCGATTAGCGCTTTCAAGCTTCACAGGTCATCGTCAGATCGGAATTAAACCAAAAATCTGAAAAAACCCTTCACTCACATCTCACCCCACCCTACTCACACACAACAAGCTATAATTGAATGTCCCTTCCCCACCCTCAGCCCTGTCCCACCATCTGGACAGTTACATATTCTTCTAGCAAATTCCTTGTGTTTCAGTGTTGTGTGTGTGTGTGCATCACTTTTAAACCTAGTCTTTCTCATCCACACATGTGTGCCAGTCACACACCCTTATTTTAAAAACACCTAATTAGTCCTAAGCAATTTAATTCTTAATCTTATCTATCTGTTCTCTACATTTACTTCTTAATTATGTTATAAAATATTTCTTCATTATCAAATTTAATTTTAGTATTAATTAAATTGTCTAACCCTTTTTCCCTTTCTTTCAATATTTCTAACTCCTCCCTAAGCTTCCTTTCAACTGTGTTATTTATTATTTTTACAATTTCGTAGTCTTCCAAAGGATTAACAAACTTATGGTCGTCTTCTATGAAATGTCTTGCATATAACGAATTCGTTGTTCTATTACCTTCTCCACGTTTGTGGTCAGACAACCTGCATACGAATTTTCGTCCTGTCTCACCTAGGTACACTTTGTTGCAGTCTCTACATTTTAATTTATAAATTCCGCTTTTCTGTAATACTGGTATTTTTTCTATATTTTTATTCCTTATCTTATCAAATACCGTTTCACATTTTTTAATAGCTATATCTACTCCGTATTTATTAAAACATTTTATAATTTTCCTAGTATGTGAACCTATGTATGTCAATGATACTGCATAATTCTTTTGTTCTGGTTCTATTTTAGCTTTTTGTATGTTAACCCTTTTCATAACTTTATCCACTATTTTGGTGTTATAATTATTATTCCTTACAATTCCCTTTATCGTTTTTAACTCCCTATCTTTTGATTCAGTCTCTTTTAAACACTTCTGAGCTCTACAACAAAATGAATTGATTGCCGCCATTTTATTGTGTGTGCCGCTATAAGGGTGGTAAGACTCTATTAGAGAGTAATCCAACAGCACCAACTTTTAAGTCAGGTTAAGATACATAAAGAAGGAAAACCAATTAGACCCATTGTTTCTTTTATTAATGCACCTATTTATATATTATCAAAGGAAGTTAGCAGAGTACTGAAAGAGAAATATGAATTTGGGACAAAATACAGCATAGAGAATAATGTAAAATTGATAGAGAAATTAGAAAATATTAGAATTAATGTAAATACAAAATTGGTATCACTGGATGTTAAGGACATGTTTACCAATATCACAGTAAATAAAGTTATTAAGTTAATAAACGATAATAATATGGGATAATACAGGTATAAAAGCAGTTGATTAAAGTAATTAAAGAATGTGTAAATCAGAACTATTTTAGGTTTAATAACAAGTTTTATATACAGAAAAAAGGTTTACCTATGGGATCTTCATTATTCCCTATTCTTGCAGAAATATACATTAATGATTTTGAAAAGCAATTAATAAGTTCCACTAAGTATAAAGACAATATAAAATTATGGACTAGATACGTTGACGATGTATTAGTAATTTGGGAAGGAAGCATAGAAGAAGTGCATGAGTTTATAAATGAGGTAAATAATAAGGATAAAAACTTACAATTTAAAGAAGAGATAGGAGGTAAGAAAATAAATTACTTAGATTTAAACATAGAAATTAAAGATAATGAGAAACTACAGTTTGGGATATTTAGGAAAGAATCGTATTCTGATATAATTATACCAAGAGAGTCTTACCACCCTTATATAAAATGGCGGCAATCAATTCATTTTGTTGTAGAGCTCAGAAGTGTTTAAAAGAGACCGAATCAAAAGATAGGGATCATCAGGTCTTAAACAACGTCTGTCTCCTGTGCGTTGTAGGCTTTTATACTTTAGGTCCCTCCCCTTTTGTCATCGCCCCTCCTAATGGTTCTTGCCGCTGCCGCTCTTCACGGGAACTTTGTCCACATTTTTCCGTTAGGCATTTTACCAACGTCCGTCAATTGTTTTAAGAATCTCCCGTTAATTTCTTTATGTTATTATTTTACTTTCTGGCTTATAACTGTTTCGTAATCTTTTATTACACTTCGTCAATTTTAGTGTATTCCTCTTATTGTTTTAATTTTATTTATTGTTTACTATATTTAAAATATTTCTTCATTTGTAAATTCACTTTTATAAGTTTATTAAAATCTTACATATAGTGAGTTCATTGTTTTACCGGCTACCGCTCTTCACGGGAACTTCGTCTATATTTTCCGTTAGGCATTTTACCAACGTCCGTCACTTATTTTATGAATCTCCGTTATTTTCTTCATGTTACTATTTTATTTTCTTGACTTATAACTTTTTTGTAACCTTTTATTACATTTCGTCAATTTTAGTGTGTTATTTTTATTATTTTTTGTTTATTGTTTAATATATAATAAAATATTTCTTCATTTGTAAAATCCACTTTTATATTCATTAATTTATTCTTATCTTCTTTTTTAACTTTAAGTATTTCTAGTTCTTCTATTAGTTTTCTTTTTTGTGGATTGTTTTCTATTTTGATTATTTCCATATTTTCATTTGGATTTATGAATTTATGGCCTGATTCATTGAAATGTCTTGCGTATAGTGAGTGCGTTGTTTTAACCCCTTCTCCTTTTGCATGTTCATTCATTCGAATTTTAAATTTTCTTCCGGTTTCGCCCAGATATATCTTATTACATTCCCCACATTTTAATTTGTATACGCCGCTTTTTTCTGTTATTGGAATTTCTTCTGTTTTAGCATTTTTTATATATTCGAATACATTTTTCGTTTTCTTTATTCCTATCTGTATTTCGTATTTTTCGAAGCATTTTTGTAACATTTTTGTTTGATATCCTATGTATGTTATTGCTCCTTTATATTTCTTTTCTTCATTTGTTTTTGCTTTGTTCTTTTCTATTTCTTTATTTTCTTCTATTTTCTTAACTATTCTATTAATTATTTTAGGGTTGTAATTATTATTTTTTGCTATTTGTTGTATTTTCTTTAATTCTTTTTGTTTGAGTTCTTCATTTTCTAGATAATTTATAGCTCTATAGCAAAATGAATTTAATGCTGCCATTTTATAATTGACTGGATGATGATTCTTATGGAATTATTAAATCTGAGTATGTTTCTTTCCTATATATATCGAAAAAATGTGCGCAACTCCAAATGCGGCACCCAGCCTGTACCAAGTTTCTTCGCGCCCAACTTCTTGAGTTGAAATATCATAAAGAGGCCCATGTGAGATGACTATCCTCTCAGCAAATGTTATCCACTCTCGACCACCGGCCTTCCAACACCGTGTATGAAATTTTTGAATGACACCTGTAATTGTTGCACTTTTTGAGCGTCCTCTGTGGGGATATTTTTCAATGCTCGTTCGACCACATTTAAACTCGAATGCTCACTTGCAGACCACTGTTTTTGAAAGCGCAGCATCTCTTAACACGTTCACTATTTTGTTGTAAATTTTCTTCGGCGCTAGTTTTTTAAACCAAGAATTCAATCACATCACGATGTTCGAATTTGCCCATTTTTTCAAAACACGCGTGACACGTAAATTTCGAACAGCTGGTAGTAAACAATGAATAAATTGGCGGATAGATTTGGAAATTAACAGGTGTTGACATGAAATATGAATCTTACAGAACAGTAAAAATTGTAGTTCTACTTCTACCGCTAAGCTATAGATGTCGCTCCGCGGACTTTCAACTGACTCTCGTAATTCTTTATTATTTCGTTGATGTCCAATTGTTATCCACTTCTCGAAGACAGGATCCAGTGTCCTCATATGCTTGTGTAGACCACTACTACATGCTACTACATGCACAATGCTTGTGTAGCACTTTGTCTGCAGTGGTAAAAGAAGGAGACAGAAGAAAACTTTCAAGTTTTCATGCCAGTTTCGGATATAAGGCGAACTTTAGGTTAGGGGCCATTGTAGAAACGAACATAGTTAAAATAATTAAAAATAAAAATAATCATCCAGCCATGTGGAATGCTGCGTGTTCGCTAGAAGTTTCTGATGACCTCTTATTTCCATCTGGTCATAGATGTCCTCCTCCACGATCTTCTGGATCTACCTCGTTTGTCAACAACTTTTTGGGCCAACGATCGTCTGAAACTCGTTCCACGCGCCGTACCATATGAGACGCATCATATTTATGGCATCCAATATTGTTCTGAAATAAACCAACAATTATAAAAAATTTAAATTGTATTGTAATCAGCCCGTAACGATGATCACATTCTGCGTTGGCGTGGATGGCAGGTGGTGGTGGTGCAATGTCCCACAAACATTTTAACTGAAAACTACACATGAAAACCCATAAGCCTTTAATATAATACTCGCTTTTTTGTGAAAACCACATAAAAAAACTTCAATTAAGGCGGGTTAGCCCAAGGAATACCCTTTGTAGGCCTAGGTTATATTTGTCTCCCTTTATTGTGACAGAACTCGCTTTTCGCTTTGAATAGTAAATATTCCACACATTTTTTTTTTTGTCGCCGAAATCTATTTGAGGTTGTCGCTTTTTCTTTTCCTGTAATACATTTACAATGTTTTTTTAATGGTTAACTGTACCGTGTATACGCTTAATAAAGGTACAATATATTCTGTTGTAATCGTAATGTTTTCAAACAACGTAACGTTTCGTTCGCAAAATTAGAGGTTCGTTAGGTGAGGTTTAAATATCCCATAGAAATAAAAAACGTCAACATGTTTACAGTGAAGAAGAAGAAGAAGAAGAAGAAGAAAACTCCTGAAAGTCACAATAATGCTAAGTTCAGTTCAGTGTGTATCTAGAATTTGACCATAAGAGAGGGGGGTCCGGGGTCGGATCGGTTTCATACAAAAAGTCAAGACTAATCAACATTACTACCTTTAAAGTGACTGAAATCAGCTTCATTAAAGTAAACGGTAATAGCCCAATTTTTTGAATCATTGTTTACAGGATACTTAATGATTTTCCAATATTACATATTTCAAACGTATTCGCTATATGCAATAAACCCATAATAAACCTGTTTGTATATTTAGAAAAGAGTTATTACTATAATAGCGTACCAAGTCTGAAAAAGTAATAAAACAGCATAAAAATTAAGAGATTAACAAAATTCGTCAACTTTTTCGATCCTCTGGGGGGTCCGGTCCCGTTCTCCCCCCCTAGATACGCCCCCTGGTTTGTTTGCTTTTAGCTAATTTTTTATACGTGCACAGATTGTCACCAAATGTCAGTCTGTTACAATCAAGTAAGTAACAAAATGCTATTGTAAAGTCTGTTTAGCGTATAAATTCCCGCTCGAAAGTACCTTGTACCCACGGTTACTAGACTAGTAACATTTACTAGACTAGCTTTCCTCACATTTTGCCTCTCAGTCCCAGCTACAAGAATGTGCTTCATAGATAATTTGTGTGCATACTGGAAGTCTCTTCCATCACTTTGCATTTCAACTAACATTATGAATGCTTCTTTTGTTCACAAATTTTCCACATTCTAGTACGTATCCTTCGTCAAGCAGGTGATTCCTTTTAGCTTCAGAGCGTGTGGTACATCACAAAAAACCCATGTGTCTGTCTTCACTGAATGGATTTTTCAGAGACGGGTTATCCCACGAGATACTCAAATCGGTCATCAGTTTCCTGTTTGAAGGTCCCATGTCGCAGACAAATGCTCTAACTTTGAATCCAGTGTTTTCAATAATCTGAATGATTTCCATAAGTAGTTCCTTTGTCACTGCAGTGTCAAAGTTATAGAATATGGGTTGCATCCACATTCCGGTTAAACTTCTTATAACCATGACTTGGACATTGCTATGAGTCCCTCTGATTACTTCTTCTATTTGATCGAGACAAAGATCGCTGTTAACTTTCATCTCATCGAAGCTGAGTACAACATCTCTCTCAAAATTACTAAACAGACTTGCTTGAGTTTTTAAAATATTAATACTCAAATCGATAAATCCCGATGAAACGGTAAATTGCCTAAGGCGCCGTTTGATGGTAACTTCACTGGGGAGGGGATATTTTAATACATCTCTCACAAAACCGAGGGCTTTAAACGATAGGCCTATACAGCGTAACATAACAGCCTTAGCAATATCGTCAGACGACCAACTAGAGCATCTCCCTTTTAAGAGGGCTTGTTGCTGACTTGCAAAAAATATGGCATCAAATAAATTAGACAGTTTTTTAAATTTGGATAGCTCAGAATTTGCTGAATTTAGTTGGTTCCTTATTTCTAGTTTTAACTTTTCATTTTCACACCTCACGGACTCTAATTCTGCAGACAGTTTATCGACTCTATAACATTCCTATGTTCTATCACTGCATGTATCTTCATGCACTTCTATGTTGTTTGTATCACTGTGTATTGATAACTGTAGAAGATTCTGTACTTCTTTGTGATTATTTCGCTTTTCTGCCCGTATTTTACGTTTGACGCAAGTTGAACTACTCGAATTTACTAAGGCACTACACAACGGAAAATTCAAATGGGGAACAGCATTAGGCTTTAGCACACGTTTTTTAGGGAGATTTAATAGCTCACTCTTTAAATCGCGTATAGGCTATAGTCTGATTCATCGAAATGCACTGAACACACGCGAGCGATATGAACGGCAAATGAATCGGCGCGTTTGCAAGCATTTATACACTTCGATTTTATTTCATTGTCTTTAGGAAAGCGGTGAAAATTAATTCCTAATCCTTTCTGATGTCTATCATGGTTCGTACAACCAGCAATCGCTCAAAACACCATAGTTACACACCCAAATTTTATAAAACACCACTACTGTAACCCCTCTTTAACTTAGGCAGTTAAAAAAAAAAGATTATTTTTTTGAAATTTTTTTTTTTTTTTTGAAAAGGGGCCACAAGTTAATTAGAACTAGACCAAAGCCTAGAGAAGCCAAAAATGCGCTGGATCCAGTGAGACGGGACTTGCAATGAAAACTCATAAATTAAACAATTAATAAAATCCCTTTTATTATTCTATCTCCATTTGAAAACAATATTAATAACAAAATCAATAAACACAACAGTCAGAATCTATTATCCCCTTAAAGGGTTAATTAAAATAATTTATACACCTTCAACAATGTCACCTGAAAATATTTATTAACACATATAAAATATATTTGCTATCTTTCTTTAAAATTAATTAAAATTTAAAATCATTACTATTCTTTAAATAAAGTTTCCTGTAAAATATAAATAATAGAAAATTTATTTTCTATGTTCTCTTTAAAATGATCCATTGAACTTAATGGAGAAAATTTTTATAGACTTCTTGATAATATTAATTATAATAACAAATTCTCAAACAAAGTAATTAAAAATAAAATAGTGACAAATCCATATGCTTGTTATCAAAGTTAATTAAAATAAATTACTTTCTCAGAAGAAATATTCAGCAAAATTTAATTGGGATAGAATAAATTTACTGTCATCAAAATTAAAAGGATATATAATCCTATGTTTCATCTTTCTGTTCTAAAAACCCTATATCTAAACTCCCCCCAAAAATACACCTAAATGTACAATACATATGACCCCCAAAAATACACACACAAATACACAATACATCACATGTTCCACAATACAATACAATTATACAAAGATCTCTTGCCACGCCCTTTTCTTACCCCCATGAGGTATATTATTAATTCTTTTATAGACATCCATGTTAGGATTATAATACTTAATTGGTTCATAACACATGACATGTGTATTCGATAATGCTTACACAACTCCAGTAGTCCCCAGGACATAATAAATTCCAATGTTTGGCCAAGTGCCTAATACTGTTATAAAATTCTGCCCACTGGGCTCTTATACTGTGAGAAATAAAAATTTAGAAAACAATGAACCCCCCCAGTTATCATAATTAATTAAAAGAATAAATATATATATAGAAACATTGCTAAGTTGTGATAATAGAAATATGTCATGAATATTATAACCCTTTTTAAAAAGTACTTTTGGCCCAGAGACCGACATGTTCGTTTGCCAGTCGGTGCATAATTCAACATGTCTCAACAACACATTTAATACTGTATGAACATGCACCCCTTCAGGATTAAACTTGTGAATCCACCTAACTACTCCAGAAATTTCTATACCATATGAACCAAACTGAATTTAAAATTCAGAAAATATATATATAAAATGAACACTAAATTGAACCCGAGAAATTACAAATTGAATGACTGACTTAAAAGCTGTAATGAAACACATATACTGAAATAAGAGGGAATTATACGTTTGAATGTTGAACTGTCTAAGATACATGCCAGCCTCTGAGCTGACAATTTTACAACAAATTAATAAAATTTACAATTGATTTCACACCCAGTTCACACACTATACTGTCCCGTTAATTGGGGATCCAATTAAATGTTTAAAAACTTGAAAGTGTTGTGGTTGATTGACTGAACTGGTTCACTGGATCTATTGAATGCATCTCTACGTATAAATAATATAATGGTTTGAGATCACCTGATTTTTGTCCATGGGGGTGAGGTGGCAATCTCGTGGCCTACATTACAGGTGTTGGTGTGGCGTCATGGCTATTCCTCCGGTAGATGAAGTGAGAAGATCTAGGTGTTCATGTTCAGGTTTTTGAGCTGTTTCCTCGGCTTACTCGGGGACCCGCAGTCGATTTCAGATCTAGCCTGACATAGTGGGAAGGATGGTGAACGAAATTTTCTTCATCTCCCGGAGTACCAAAAAGGCAGCCATCAGTGACAAACTTTGGTGAGAGACCCAGAAAAATAGAATCGCTTCCCCCCTTCTCGTTTGCCTACAGCGGCTGGCACCAGAGGCCAGCACCTCTCAGGCGCTTGATAAGCTCCGAAATAGTACTTATCTTCGCTGCAAGAGTGCAGCCACAATTAAAGCGCTTCAAATTCTGTACTGCGTTTAACGTTTACCGGATGATATATACTGGACATGCGCCGATTCTACTGTATACTAGAGTCGGCACACTACTTTACATGTAAACGCACACAGCAACTGAAGTAACGTTCCCGTCACTTAATACTTGGTGTCCGCATGACGTCATGGGCGGGGCTTGCCACTGCGCATACTGTTGGTGACCCCTACCGTGTAGTCTAGTTACCGTGCTTGTACCTACCAGGGCCGCATTTAGGATTTAGGCGCCCCCCACTCCCAATTAATTGTCGTCGTCGATATTTATTGCCTATTCTCACATTACACGCGTTTTTTAGACTATTAAATGAGGACTGTCATTAGGATTAAGCCTATAAATAAGTAATAGAATTGTCTTTCAGTAATAATCGTTTTTAATTACATTTTGAACAGTGATCTATTACAAACTACAATAGATCTACATAGTACGTAATTAATTGTTTAAAAATCTACAAAAAACTACTAAGTCTATTAATTCATTATCAAAATTTTTTAGTCACAGCATTGCAATCTTATCGAGTAGAAAGCCCACGAATATCTACGTTACTTTTTAACGTTTACGTTCAACAAGTCCAATGGTGGTTTCTAATGCACAGTAAAAAGTCTTTACTTTTTCAATTTTTATACTGTGATCACTTTTTCCGCTGCTTGATTTTAACAAATTTCTCTATAACTTCTTGGAAATCCAAGGCTTCAGTCATGTCACTTTCGATCGCCATGACGGCTAGAGCATTCAGTTTAATTTCTCCCATTGAGTTTCGCAAATAGTTCTTAACACGTTTCATTGTAGAAAATGAACGTTCACCAGCGCAATTTGTCACGGCCATACTTAGAATAATACTAAGGATAATTTCTACTTTCGGGAAAAAGTTTTGTAAGTTTCCTTCCCTAACTGTACGCAGAAGATATGAGAATGATCTTTCTTCTTTTCTTTCTTCACTTTCTCTTCTTTGTCGTCAATTCTTGAACTTGGCTCAAAAAAAGTCGCACGAGGTGTGTCCTTCAGGAAGTATTTAAACTGTACACATTCATCAGGAAAAGTATCCTGCAAACCTTTGCTATATATTTTCACAAGCTCCCTGCAGCAAGAAAGGATGTTTTTATCGTCAAGTGTTAGCAGGTTTAAATAAAACCAAATCTCTTGAAGATCATTTCATATGCTACCGCTCTTCTTTGCAGCTCTGCAATTAACCTGTCAATTATTACAAGATAAGTTCCTGTCCTGAAATACTCTTTAGCATCAAGATTAGAGTCAGAATCAGATGATTCTTGTTTTCTGTCAAAGAACAGTTTGGGTTTTCGTTTTCGAGCTTCACAACTCCATTCACTGGATTTTGTTATAATATCAGTCTTCTGTAAGTATAAAGAAAACTTGTCTCTACATAAAACCATGTAATTTTCCAATGATGTGAACAGAGCAACAACATTCCCAATGTCAACATTTTCGTTTTGTAAAGCTTTACTAACTTTGTGAAATTTATTCATAGCTTCTTCCCAGAATACCAGCAAAAACATATTTTCTGGTTTCTGTAGTTTTCGTGCTAAGCCTTTTGACTCTTGGCGACAGGCAGGCTTTTCATCAACATCCTCAGATATTTTCTTCAATGATTCAGTTATTTCGGGCAGAGATTTAAGCAAAGCCTTCAAAGCATCAGCTCGGGCCGACCATCGTGTAATTGACAGTGATTTTACCCAGGACAACCATCTTTAAGAATTTCTTTCAAAACAGCCCAACGATGGGTGGAGGTAGAAAAAAAGTTGTACACGGCCTGAACAAGGTCAAAAAATGCTAAAGCATTGTCACAGGCTTCGGCTGCTGTTACCCCAACTAGGTTTAATGAGTGGGCGGAACAGGGAATATATTATGCCAGTTCATTATGTTCCTTGATTCTTGCCTGAAGACCAGAATATACTCCAGACATGTTGGCAGCGTTGTCATAGCTTTGACCTCTACAGTCTTTAATGTCGAGGCCAAAAGTTTCCAGCGTTTTCAAGACAGCCGTTGTCAACTCTTCCGATTTATGTCCTGTATTTGGTAGAAATTTTAAAAATCTCTCCACAGGTTCACCGTCTTTTTTTTCATAGCGTACGATTAGAGTCAGCTGATCAACATGCGCTATGTCAGGGGTTGAATCAATAACTAGAGAATAGTACTCGGATTCTTTAGTCTCCTCAGTAACTTTTTGTAAAACAGTGTCTCCCATAATCACGATAAACTCATCACATGTGAAGTGTGAAAGGTATGACGTACTTCCTTGCCCTTTGTTCCCAAATCTAGCTGTGTGTTGAGAGAAAAAAGGGTCAAACTGAGCTATCAATTCCAAGGCTCCTAGATAAGCTCCATTTCGTGAAGAACCAAAAAGGTGATCTGTCCCACGAAAAGGGTACCCTCTTGTTGACAGATATTTTACTGTGGCAATTACACGCTTGAAAACGTCTTTCCAGTACTGATCTTCAGTCTGGCGAGCTTCAATTACTTTGTTGTCAATGCGGGTCTCTGAATTAGTTCGACTAATATAAGCTAATATGGCCTTTCTGGGTATAGCAGAATTTTCATGGGAGTGGAGTAAGCTACTGGCATCCTTCCAGTCGTTAAATCCCTCAGTGAAGTTGGATGATGTGTTTGAATACAGTTTACAATAAGCACAAATTACAAAACCTTTTTGAAGGTGAATAAACGAGACATTCACGATTCCTCAGTTCTCCATTTTGAAGGAGTTTTTTGAAAAACCCTTCATTACAATATCTTTTAACACCCCCGTACCCATAGTCACGCTCAGACCCAGAAAAGCCACTTTCAGTGTTTTGTTTAAAACCATTTTGTGCAATGTACTCACGTGTGAACTCATCTTTTCTCCAAAAGGCTGGATCGTTTGAGACACTTTGCTGGTTTTCTTTCATTGGTGAATTTTCAAGTTCAGAGGTCGCTGAGGGTTTATTTTTGATGTGAACTGAAACATCAGAAGTATCTGTAGGCCTATCATGGTCTTTGTTTACACATTGGTCCACGCTCTTCACTTCGCTAACATTCGCTTTAATTCCACTTGTGCTGGGTTGAAAAAAGTTACTTATTTTAGGGACTTTTGCTAAAACCTTTTCCTCCTTCTCATCTTTTTCTTTTGCCCTTTTCCTGAATTCAGCTCCACTTGGTTTTTTAAACATGATAATTATTACCTCTTGAGCTCACTTCACTAAACATAAAATAAAATTTATTTCACTATAGTTATTTACGTTACAAGGCCGGGAAAACGAACATTTCGCGATAGGCGCGGCCGTAGGCGAGAGATGAGAAACTCTGATGGCATTTTGGGGCACGAATGAAGTAAAATATATTTACGATACTCTATTTCACTTTCACTTGCACAGACAAATAACTACTCGTTCAGCAATAACAGCACCTTGCGTCGCGCCAATTGTAACTAATAGGTTAGGTATCTTACTGTTTACGTCTCGCTCTAGTCTTGACGTCACTCATCAGGAGACTGGGCTAATCCATATTGGTCATAATGTGGGGAGGGCAAGTCGCAAGTGCTATTACGGAGGCGCGTAGTGGCGTTGCGTCGGTTCGCAGAGCAAGCGCTTTTGCTGAAAGAAAGACAGCGTTCTGGATTTTCGTTCTATCATTTTCTTAAATGCAACTAGAAACTTTATAAAACAGCGTTTTAAATACCTACCGTATTTGTCTTTAAAATTGTGATTTAATTTTTTCGATTAATTTTTTGATTTTTTTATACAGTTCTCAAAACGTAGCTTCTCTCAATATTTTTCCTCTTTCAAAATTTTGCGCTCTAGGCACGTGCCTAGTCTGCCTATTGGTAAATGCGGCACTGTACCTACCATTACCAACTGATCGTCCGCGAAATTTGGTACAACAGATCCTCCTCTCCAGTAGGTGAGCCCGTCCTCTGACACAATGTTTACCGTGGTCTTCGGTGGCTTCTTGTCAGAAATCTTCCCCAGTTCACTCAATAGTAGGCACTGTCGCCACAATAAGCCCGAACTGTTTGCTACGGACGTAGGATGTAATCAAGATCAGCCTCCCCACTCGTATCACTGGTGACAAATTCTATACTATTTCCGTTCTTAGTTCAATACTGGTGTAAATAAACCCATGTGGCAAATCTGGAACATGATTGGTCAGGGGCATTGTTACTGTTCACACAGTAATGTATTACGCGCATGTACAGAGTCTCTGTATAGTCATGTTAGTGTTATCTTACCACTTAAATCGGGCACATCGTTTTAAGACTTCCTCCTTATCACTGTATTCTGAACCCTATTGAAGTAATATGAACCCAATTGAAAGGATATGTTGCTCGTCACAACACGCATAGGCTATATAAGCTGCCTGACATAAAACAATTGATAGAGACAGTGGTAAATTAACAATGGCGGACAAGCGGCGTTATTGTGTCGAGCATATAATCAAGAAAGAAGATAAGCTCTGGGAACTGGCCCACATTTTCGATTTCGTTGTAGACCAGTCTTATCAATAATAACGCTGACTGAAATGATGATACAAGTTCCGAACAGATATGAAAGGGACTGACTTAGGCCTACTCTCTGACAGCAACTGATAGTATACAGTCCACTGGTAATTTTCACAGCTTCTATTATCGCTTTAAATAAACTTAACTTTTTTGTTTTGTTGCGATTTTTAAAAGGTTAATAAAAAAGCCATTAACTGGTGTTATAAAATATTTCTATGGGGGTCTGACAACAGTCACATAAATTTTACTTACGTGACAAATTCTTACAATTTACATGTGCTTATACAGTATCAGTATTATATGTACCCTGTCTGTACTCCTTCTGTCAGAGTGACATGCTTATAATTCAAGCAGCAAATAGCGTTTCAGATGTGTCATGGCTGTTTGTTTACATCTCGATTGAACTAAAAAACGGAAATAGCCTAGTATATAGCGGTCTCTCGTTGACATACCATGTACGTGCACACACACAACTTCCTTCCCACCGCACATGGTTACTAGATGGTTGATTTTCCTCATGGAGGAGGCCTAATGCTTGAAGGGAGAATAAAAACAAGGTTTTGTCTTACACCCACCATACTGTAGAAAAGCCAGGTTCATATGACACATAGAACCGCCCAATATTTCTTCAGGGCACTCATTTTCGCTGATTAAGTCAACTTTAGGGCTAGCATCGTCACTACAGTGCTGCCGGTAATCGAACCCTGTGGGCTCTAGACTGGCATACGCAACTGCGATAGACTCTCTATATCGCTGAAATACTGATAACACCATTAGAATCTGTAAATACCGGTATCTTTTAAAACATCATTATCATCATCTTCATCATTACCAATATATTTCACTGACCACTGTTGAGCAAATGCTTCACCAGTCTTCTCTGTCAGTTGCTTAACATAACAAATCTTGTCCACTTTGCTAAACAATTCCTCAAAATTCAATAACTGCCACACTGACAAATTATGGTAGACACTAACAGATCAAGAGATGGAAGACTATTTTATTTCATGTGTTTATTTGCTCTATTAACCTTTCTTTATTGAATGTCTGTATAAATGTCATCATCATCATCCTCAAGGTTTAAACCAAGAATGGTTTGTTCTGGTCTCAAATAGGCAAATATTACATCTGGTCACTCCAGCGCTTCCTCGGATGTCCCACACCTCTCAGTCCCCTCGGCTTATAGTTCCATAGTTGTTTGGGGATGCAGCAGTCATCCATTCGGCAAAGATGTTCCCACCAATTCAGCCGATACTGGGCGATCCTGTCAATTATACTCATAATATTCAGTTCCTGCCATATATCTGTGCTGTATAAATGTGTAAGAATTATTACAAATGCATATTTATTCTAATAACACACAGTTACGCAGCTAACAAAACAACTGCAGTAAGTATAGGACATGACAAAAAAGTTTGTGAGCTTACTTACAAGGCCCCCTTCAGCGAACTCTCTTGGGAAGTTATACCATTGCTGTGTCTAGGCCACACTTTGAATCAGCTTTAGAAATGGAACTTTTTCTGTGTCTTCAGAACTTTTTCAGGAATCACATTTTCTTTTTAATAATATTATCAAAATATCACTATAGTATTGACGACTCGGAACACTAAGTTTTTTATAAGTAAAAACGTAAAGTTTTACCTTACAGCCTAAACCGGCTTCCACCTATAGAAGGCTTCATCAGAGGCTGTCGTAGGTAGCGCTGTTCGTCTTGTTGTTGGCGACGGGATAGTTTTTCGAAAGATCGAAGCTGTGTGTGTGTGGTGAGATGTGTTCGAATAATGCGTGCGATTTGAATTGTGTGAATTGTTCTTAGAACAATTAGAAATATACAAACACACAAAAACAAATAAAAACGACATCCTAAACGAACAGACACAATTCAAATCGCACGCATTATTCGAACACATCTCACCACATACACACAGCTTCGATCTTTCGAAAAACTATCCCGTCGCCAACAACAAGACGAACAGCGCTACCTACGACAGCCTCTGATGAAGCCTTCTATAGGTGAAAGCCGGTTTAGGCTGTAAGGTAAAACTTTACGTTTTTACTTATAAAAAACTTAGTGTTCCGAGTCGTCAATACTATAGTGATATTTAGTTAAGTAACGGACACGTCATGGACAACGAAATCCAAGAATATTATCAATGTCAAAATGCATCCCTTTCACAATTTCTTTACGTACATTTGGTAAAATAGAAAAGTCACATGTTTGATGAACAAAGTGACTTTTTTCCACAGCTCTACACCAACAGGAGATGCACTTACGCGAGTTCATGAATATCATTGTCGGATCTTGTGTAGATTACTATGTAATTCTGTAACAGAGAATTGTACAAACAAAAAGATTAATGTGTCACTTAAATTTAGAAAATATCATAAGCAAACAGGTAACAGAAAGAAAAACATTTAACAAAAGCATTAAACGAATCAACTAAACGCTATGTAACTCGCCGTCTGTGGCTTAAGTAAATGTCTTTATACAATTGACATGTTTCAATTGTATAAAGACATTTACTTAAGCCACAGACGGTGAGTTACATAGCGTTTAGTTGATTATAAAATACGTGGCTTGGACTATAAGCGGATTTATTCCATTAACATTAAACGAAACATGTATGAAAAGTATTAACAACAAATAACTAGAAGCAATCAAAAAAATAAATTGTACAGAACCAATTCATAATCTCCAGAATGTGTTTGTAAAAAAATCTTGAGAATTTTATATCAAAAACCACTCAAGAAAGTATATTATTTACATTTAGGAAATGACACTATGTACCAATTTTATGTAAAACGTTATAGATAAATAGACTCAAAGCTTTGTAATTTACTGTGTAATATTATTGTACATAAATGTATATTAATGAAATATTGTATTAAGATTGTATTTATTTATAAACAAAAGCCAAAGAATTATTGGAATTAAACAAACTAGCAGATCTAGTCATTTATAAGAACAAAAACATTTATTAAAATTACAACAAAAAATGGTAACATAATATTTCTGTGATAGTAAATATTTTTTACAGATGTAAATAAACAAATGCTTTTTAGTAAGATATGTTGTATTTAATTTTTAAAAAATAATACTAACCCTATTTTATCCCTTCCCCCTCACACACATACATGCGAGCGCGCGTGTAGGCCTATATATTTTTTTGGATTTTGTTATCCATGACGTGTCCTAGTACCAATAATAATATGTATACACTTTTCCAACACAGAACACGAATCTTTTGGATTAAAATGTTTTAACAGTTTTTATCTTAAATACTAGCATTCCATGCTGGAAAGATGTCTATGTATAATTCTTCATATTTCATTTATTTTTTAGCAAAAATTTATTTAGATATATAGTTTCATTGCCTTCACTTATATTATTCATGGTAATATTACATAGTAAGAATGCTTAATCTTTTTAGAACTTAAATTCTTTAAACCTTTAATTTGTTGGAGTTACATTTTTATTTTCTGTTAATCAGTTAACCAAAACTACATTATTTTACTTGAGCGAGCAATGAAATGCTTTTATTCATTTTATTTCATGGGGACCCCAAATTTCCTTTGTCCCAGTCCCATAAAATCTCTGGGCGGGAATGGAATAGACTGGACATATACAAAATAAATGTAGGCATCATTAAATGTAGATTTAAATCCATGAGCACTCTACCTATCTAAGTTACACAGTCGGGTAGATGTAGGTAATTGGTTTCTACATAGCCACGTTTATTTTACTGTATAGTTAGAGATAGTAATAGTCAATATACAATTTAGCTGTACTATGTTTTTAATGTAATTTTTGAACATTAATATAAAATTCTTGTAGACAGACAACACCCTTGTGTAAAGGATAGTCTTAGTTTCTACATATTAACTAAACAAACGAAATAAATCCTGGATCATTAGGAACAAAAGTAGGTCATAAATTATCGATATGAAGATAAATTTAAGAAATTTATCTAGTGACCAACAAGCAACATCCTTAGGAAAACTTACATGGGACTGAAGAAGTCTGGCATGCCACTTTTTCAGTGTGTTTTTATATGTGGTCATGGTAGCTGTTTCCCAGACTTTTTCAAAATATATTTTGTTTGCAGATACATTTAAAATAATATCAAGGGCATCATAGATCAGATAAAATTCAATCGTATCACTACAATATCTTTAGTCTGACAAGTTGTGGCATTTGGCTGTTTTATAAAAATTCACCAGGTCACCCTTGAACACCATCGTTGGTTCTGGAATAACAAATACATAAATGAGACTTCAGCAGATCTTGTAGCAAATGATATTTCAGCAATATATTTTAGAGGACATTTTGATGATGAAAGAGGTTGTTGTAAAAAGTGTGGCAGGAGGCTGGGAGTTAACCAGAGGGGGCTGCCTTACCAGACTAAAGAAACCAGTTTTTTCTGTACACAGTATTACAGATGATTAAATACAACTAGATTCATGCCTGTAATATTCTAAAGATAAGCCAGTCCAGGATCATTTCCCTTTATCCTTAACTTGGTACTGGTGGTTACTGCTGCCCTCCACTAGGAACATTTATCAGTCTTCTGGTCTGGATTTTCTGCATCAACAGGGTCACCTCTTGTAGGAAATTCACAATGCAGTATGGTCTTGGCTGGAGAGAAGTGGGGGCTCCTGTGGATGCTAACATCACTTCATCCAAACTTCTGAGGACCACCTTGGAGCAGCGGTACTGCATCAACTTCTGTCAGAAACTCGAGGATATTCAAGCAGAAACCATCTGAAAGGTTCATCAGACTTTCTGTGATGTTGCAATAGGGGTTGTGCAAATTAAATAGTGGTACAGCCATTGTAAAGATGGCTGCTTGTCCATGGAGAGTGGCCAGCATTCCAGGAGACCATCAACAAGCCAAAAAACTGCTGTTATCAAGAAAGTGCAGACACTGATCATAGAGGACTGACATTTGACAGTCTGGGAAATTGCTGTTAATGTTGGGATTTGCTATGGTTCTACAGACAGTATTCTGAAAGAGGATTTGGGCATGAACAGAATGGCTGCAAAATTTATCCCCAAGCTGCTTTCACCAGAAAACACAGACAACTCCGTGTTGAGGTCTTAGAGGACATGCTGCAGTGCTTTAACAAGGATCCTAAGTTTCTGAAGACTGTGGTCTGGTGGCGAGATG
This sequence comes from Magicicada septendecula, assembly GCA_034769895.1. NCBI lineage: Eukaryota > Metazoa > Arthropoda > Insecta > Hemiptera > Cicadidae > Magicicada > Magicicada septendecula. The sequence goes on along the minus strand of CM068373.1, from coordinate 193,576,095 downwards.
TGGGTGTATGGGTATGACCTGGAAACTAAGGTCCAGTTGTCACAGTGGAAGTACCCAAGTTCAGTGGCGTAACTAGGCTTTTTGGCACCTGGGGCAAGGAGATCGTCGGCCCCTTCACAATTAAAGGGCGACAAAAGAGCAAAAATTAAGGCTCATCCAGTAAACAAAGTACTTAATAAATGCAAATGTGTAGATTTTTTAAATGAAAGCTGTAACTAGTTCTGGTTACAAAGTATTATTTTCTGTTCGTGTACAAAAATAAAAAAAATTTAATTTATTTTAAAAAAAATTCAAAAAAAAATTTTATGTTTGGTTTTTTATGTTCAATATTTAATAAATAATTCTTGTAATGTGATCGTGTTGAAATTTTAAATTCCTTTAAGTTATTTATATATATAATATCACTTGTGGTTTAATGTAAGTAAATGCAGCGTTAATTGGATTGTCTCGTTCACTAATCGATTTGCGATTCTTCTTCTTTCTCCAATACATTACTTTCACTGGAGTAATGGCTGCTTTCTTGCAGCTGACGTTGTTCACTAAACTCTATTTATAGTTTAAAAATAAATTTAATACCAAATATGTTGAATTACTAGATTTTATTAACAATTATTGAAAAAAGATCGATTAAAAATCGATTAGGTTATATTGTTCGACTCTTTCACAAGGCGAATCGATTGTTGTTACATTTGTTATTTGATATAAATATTTTCAGGGTTCTTTTAAATGGTTATGTTATATAGTCAGAGAAGGGGCAAGGCTCGAAAGTATAACATTACAATAAAAAATCTTAATAGTTAATAATTACAAAGTTAGTTATGATATATAATGTTTATTATGTAAAAAATCAGACCAATTGGCTGCGGTGATGAATCTTATTCCTTGTGGGCGCTTTGCATGCTGGGAACCATCATGGCCGCTCGCTTGCTGTTCTGTAAAACTGGAACCGTCGTAGTGAAATTTTCTTACAATAAAGATGCCTTCACAACTGCTTCCTAGTCTCCGCCATTAATTAATGTTTCTTGGGTTGTTGGATTACCTCTCGTTCACTGTTCCGATGTTCACTCGAGAAAATGTGTGTTTTATTTTTAATATATGGTGTTGTAAAAGTTCCTTTCAGTTGTCTGGAAATTATTAGTGTTAGTGGTTCAAATTGTTATTTCATTAGTTTATGTTGTGTATCCACTTGTTTCTATGTGTGTAGTTGTTAACTTTCACTGCATGTATCGTTTAAAAGTGTTCTGTCCAAAACCTCAAAATTTATAGTAGGCTATGTTTCAACTGTTATCCACCATTAATTGTTCCGGTATACTGTTATTAGCACGAGCTTAAATCACCCGTACTCTCCGAATGTTAATTAAGAACTGTTTTACTTCCTTCGTTTCTGAAATCTCTTAGCCGATTTAATATTAGAAAAGTATTGTTCAAATTTTATCTACTTCCGATGCATTCAATTATATTATATCGTATATAATATATTATATCAAATACATTATATCGTAGAATATATTTTGGTTATTAATTAAATTCATGTAATAGCAAATACATCATCGGTTTCTTTAACTCCTTCTGCTTAATTTGATATACAATAATCCATCTTTATAAAGTTTTTTATCAAAATTGCTATATTTCTGTCATTTTGGAAAAGTAGGCTCAATATTCTGTTTCCTGTCCTTGTCCAAAATTTAGCCATTTTATGTGTTATAATTATGATGATATTAAATCTCAGATTGGTATAAATGTTTATCTTTCATCAATTTCTTGTAAATTTATCAATTGATCATCCTTTTAAATATAATTAATGAATTTCTGATTCCCCCTCTGAAATTGTTAGGTATTACATTTGCAAATTTTTGAATAATTTTATACATCTTTTTATATTATTCCTTTTAAAGTACAGTTTTAGTTATAGTATTTGGTGATTGATTCACCTTATATAAATCTCATCAGTTTACTTGGTTTATTTTAACTTAATTACTCAAATATAATGTTATTGAAATTTCCTATCTGGCCTAGATTTTATGGTTTTACATATACTGTTTTTTGAATAATACTATGTCTATACCCCTTCTGACTTTCTGAATTTAATATAATATAAAATAAAATCTCCTTAAATAACTATTTGAACATGTAGCATTGTATTCATGCTCATAATATACAAACAATATTTAAAATTAATTATTGGTCTTTAAAGTTAGACATTTTAGTTTTAATTATTACTAATAACACATAACAAACATTTTATAAAATAGTATGGTAGTCATACTGAGACCTTTTAGTCTGTACTAACACTGTAAGACATAATAAACATAAATATAATAATAATAAATCCTTATTCTATACACCACCTTGAAATATGGTGTTCATAGGCTTTAACACAAACATAATCAGCCATTTAATTTTATTTTTCCTAAATTCAATTTGTTTACAGTCCCTTCTGTTTATATATTATTATTACATTTTAATCCCCTTGTCACTGTATTTATTCCCCACCTGCTCTCTTTATCATTCACATTTTAAAGAATGTTTTTTGATAAAAAGTGGCATCTTCTTTGAAACATTAGTAATATTTTCATAAGAATACTTCCTAACATTTTATATTTGTATTTATAGCAAACATTAAAGTTGTTTAATTGTACATAGTTGAAATATCAGTTACACTTATACTTGAAGTTTATTTATTATATTGAAATAACTTGCACTGGTTCACTTATATTTTTGGTTCTTATTTACACTTGAGTTTTACTATACTCCTAGACCAAAATCTTAAAGATAAGGGACAATGAAGATTTGTTTATTTCCTTACATAATAACTTTAGTGGGTGCACTTCTATTTACTACCCTAAAACACCTTTGTTTATAACTATTTTTACATTTTTATATGAGGTTTTGGGTTGTTATACTTTCATGGGTGACATTTAATCTTTTTTGGGGTTTGTTATTCTTTGTAATAGGTTTTCCTTGGGTATATCTTGTAGTTCTCCCATTCTACATTTTCTTCTCTTCACAATTCTTCCATCTTGGGTTCTCCAAGGTAATCTGGTTTTATGGTTCGTTGGTTTGTTCGGGGTATCTTCTTTACCTGCTCCTATCCTACCTGGGTATTATCCTGATTTTATTTTAATTTTTGTAGGATTTATTTCTCTTGATACATTGTTGTTGCATTATGATGATTAACTTTTATTTTTTTCTTTTATGGTGGTATTTTACTTCAACATTTAATTATTTTCATTTGAATTTTCTTTTTATTTAATGTAGTTTATATTAAATTATGATCAGATTGGAATTATGATTTAGTGAATTATCTGTCATGCTACAAAGCACGTCCAGCAAACGTCTTAACAATATTTGTTAAGTCAAAATTAAGAAATTACATATTATAATATTACTGCTATTCAGTTTGTATACATTTATTATTAACAAATATAGATTATAAAAAACGTGGTAATATACAAATGTATAACGTAAAAATGTTATAATAAACAACACGTCGTCAAAACAATACCCTAAAGCAACATAAAGTTAAACAAAGAATTACATTAAAAGTAATAAAATAAGTCACTTACCATTACACTAATATTTATTTTTAATATTTAATAAATATTTAAAATGAGACATTTTAAATTGGAACTTTCCTGGTCTTAATTGCTGCAAAGTGGGTTGTTAAATCACTATAATCTAAAGACGAAGCAATGTCATTTTCAATTGAAAGTATCGTTAGATTTGATACCCTGTCTTGAGATATTGTTGATCGTAGGTACGATTTAATCAATTTGAGCTTACTAAATGATCTTTCACAAGAAGACAGACAAATTTTTAAAGCTGTTGCTAGTGTTTCTTAGGCTTCTAATCTCATTGAAGAAATGTATTGTAGCAATCCCTGAGGTGTTGTCTTTTTGTTCTCCGTTCACTTTTTCCCTTTAAAATAAAAGTATGACATCTTTCAAGTCACTGAACAATTCTTCACTGTTTAGGTATGTGAATACAGTTTTGGAAGCACTGTGCGCTGAATATTGATTTGGGAAAGCTGTTCCTTAAAATGTATATCCTCATCATTTACGTACCCCTCAAATTTACAGGGGACTCCAAAGGGGTTTTTTAACTCTTTTATGTTAGAGAAACAGCTTGAAATTTCAACTGACAATTTGTCCAAATTTCTATTAGAGAACGTCGCATTTCTTGCTGAACGGTTAATGCAGAATCATCTGCATACTCCCCTGGCATCGTGTGCTTCTTCTTATCCTTTTTGTTACACTGACACTCCTTCATTACATACCTACTCTGGCTCAGTAACGACAATGTCACACAGTTCATTCCTCCAAACTTTTAATTTGTCCGTTAGTATCTCCAGAAGTGGGAATGCTTTATTTATCCAAAGCATAACAAAGTATCTTAACATGTTATATACAAAGTATATTTTATACGTTAAAAATTTATCCAAGTATTTTAACAAAGCCAGAAAGTTTCTAGGACTTGGATCGTTTGTAATTGACTCTCAATGTCCTATCAGTGCCAGATTTTTTACTGTGGCAATGACCCGTTCGAGGATTTCTTTCCATGTCTTAACTGCTTTACTAATTTGTTTCTGAAGCAGATCATCAACAAGTCCCCCTTTGTTTAAAGAACGTTCCAATTCCTTCCAGTCAAAAAACGCAGAGCATTTTTTCGTGATCCTGAATACGGGGATTTAACTTTCACCACAACGAAAACCCATTTTTAGTATTGAAATGGCTTCTTTGACATTTTGTTTTGTGGAAATTAAATGCAACAAAAGCAGAATAGAGATTTTTTTAGTTGGAGAAAAACACATACAAGTGCGATTTACCTTTTTGCCTTTTTGCAAGGTTTTATAAAACCAATACTTGTTTAAGGATCGTCCGGCTTCATCTTCAGGAAAATAGCTGTCTTTGTTCTGCAACTGACTTGTATTTCTATTCACCATTATATCTCGGAAGGATTGAGATTTTTCGCTTGGCCAAGCTCCCATATCTTGTAGAGCAGCACCAGGAACATGGTCTACATTGTTGCTAGTAATGTTCTGTCCTTCGTCGCCTGTTCTATTTTTAAGGCTGCATGATGCAACATCAACCATGGTACTAGAACCAACTGAATCTTGTAAGTGTACTTTGCCACTTTCACTGTTTGAAGTACTCACGTCATTAACTTTACTATATTTATCAACTGCCTCGTCGCTAATACCATCCATTTTATGATCACAAGTTGATTCCTTGTTAATTGTAATATTTCAACACTCAGGGTTCGATTTCCTTTAATAAAAGACTTCATAAACTCTTTGAAACGTGTTGTAGTCCTTAATTTTACATTAAGAAAATCTTATATTCCTATAGTTCTTAAGGAATAGCCATATCAAAGAAACAAGTTGTTTGTAGTTTTATAAACTGAAAACATTTTTTTCAAGTCTATGCTCACATTGCCGCCCTCCTGGGTATGCCGCATGGGGCAGCTGCCCCCTTGGCCCCCCTAGCTACGCTTCTGCACACACAACATCGATCTTTCGAATGACAGCGCCTTCACCAAGAACAAGATGGACAGCGCTCCTGGTTCAGGCTACAAAATGTAAAATTGTTAGCAATAAAAAACTTAGTGTTCCGAGTTAGTAGTGTTATACTTATAATTAGTTAATCAACGGATACGTCATGGACAACAAAATCCAAGAATTCATCAGTTTTCCACGGTCCCCTATTTCTACAGGATTGCGGAGGACGGAGCTACCGGTAACTTCTCGCATACATATAACTTCCTTAGTCTGTGATAGTATAGGAAGACATATCGAACTTGTCAGCAGGAAAACTTTGTGGTTGTATATTCTTTCACTCAAGCGTAGGAAATATAGAAGATGTGGAGGGGTGAGGCGGAAAGGCAGACTTTTAAAGCTAAGTAGTAAAAAGCACAGGAAGTTTACTGCAAGCTACTGAAAGCTATTTGAAAATAATGAGTGTACTGATTGTAACACAGTTTAATTTATACATTAAGAAAATCTTATATTCCTATAGTTCTTAAGGAATAATCATATCAAAGAAACAAGTTGTTTTTAGTTTTATGAACTGAAAACAATTTTTTCAAGTCTATGCTCACTTTGCCACCCTCCTGGCTATGCTGCTTGGAGCGGCTGACCCCTTGCCCCCTCCCTAGCTACGCCACTGTGGTCTTGGCTGGAGAGAGGCAGGGGCTCCTTTGGATGCTAACATGACTTCATCCAAACTTCTGCGGACCATCCAAACTTGGAGCAGTGGTACTGCATCAAGTTCTGTCAGAAACTCGAGGATACTCAAGCAGAAACCATCCGAAAGGTTCATCAGACTTTCTGTGGTGTTGCAATAGGAGTTATGCAAATTAAACAGTGGTACAGCCATTGTAAAGATGGCTGCTTGTCCATGGAGAGTAGCCAGCATTCCAGGAGACCATCAACAAGCCGAAATACTGCTGTTATCAAGAAAGTGCAGCCACTGATCATGGAGGACTGACATTTGACAGTCTGGGAAATTGCTGTCAATGTTGGGATTTGCAATGGTTCTACAAACAGTATTCTGAAGAGAATTTGGGCATGAACAGAGTGTCTGGAAAATTTATCCCAAAGCTGCCTTCACCAGAACACAGACAACTCAGTGTTGAGATATTAGAGGACATGCTGCAGTGCTCTAACAGGGATCCTAAGTTTCTGAAGACTGTGATCACTGGTGGCAAGAATTGAGTGTATGGGTATGACCTGGAGACTAATGTCTAGTCATCACAATGGAAGTACCCAAGTTTCCCATTGTGCAAGGTGAAGACAGGTTTGGATGCTGGTTTCTCTTTCTACTACCAGGGAACAGTGCATCATGACTATGCATCAGAAGGCCAGACCATCAGTAAGGAGTAGTACTGAGAAGTCCTCCATCATGTTTGTGATACAGTTTGGCACAGAGACTAAAGCTGTGGGCCCCAGAAAACTGGCAGCTGCATCACAACAATGCTCCAGCCCATTTTAGTACACCTGATCCAAACTTCCTGGTATGCGTTCTGCAGATTTGCCAGGCTCGCTACTTTCCTGGCATTGCTCCTTATGATTTCTAACTGTTCCTGAAGATCAAGAACAGCCTAAAAGGATCCCATTTCGAGTCATGAGGAAATAATGCAAAACACGAGGGCATAGCTGTGCGCTATCCTAAAAGAGACCTTTCAGCATTGCTTCCAGTAATGGAAGGACCACTGGAGTGTGGAACCACCAGGGCCCTACTTTGAAGGGGATTAGGTATTGTAATCAATCAGACATAGAACTTTTTTCCCCAGCCCAAGGTTGGATACTTTTTGTATAGACTTCATATTTATGACTGGTATTATTTCAATATATTTCAGAATTCATATCAATTTTAAAAATGTTTCTGTGTAAAATATTTCTTGTGTTACTAAAAACAATATTAATATTCAATACAATTTTAATACACCTTGGTTATTATCCGTTAACTTCAACATAAACAATAACACTGCAAAACTCTGAAGTCTCTACAAAATAGTGATGATTATGAAATTTCAATTTCACCAGGAAGTACAATTGTGACTCAGTACAGTTATTATGTAAAGACAGTTAAAATGTCAAAACATATGACAAATAAACTGTTACTAACCACATTATTTAAATGTTTTCAGATAGACTAGAAATAATTCACACCACTTGTGAGAATTTTTCAAGAACAACATTTAAATCAGTTCATGAAAACTGCAGACCTAATCTAATTTATAGCATGCTACTAAACAGCTGTTTATAATGTATAACAATAAGAATATTTACATTAACAGCTGTATTTCATAAACAACTGATTATCAACGTGTGATCAGTTTGAGTTACATTTAGTGATTAGTTTAAAATTGTTTGTGTGTAGTGAAAAATTAATTGCTTTGATTCCCTAAAATGACACTGTATAAACTATGTTGCTCTTTGTGTATGCTGCTACAAAGCTTGTGTACGGTTATCTCAACATTATGCGCATGCTTGTCAGTGACAGGAAAGACGTTATATGAATGTGAATATAATCTCTATGTAATATTTTCCAAAGCAATGAAAATATGACTTAAGAAAAACAAACAAAACACATGGATACACAAGCACGCACATGGAGATATCAACACACACAACTCAGAATAGAAACTCAACATATGTGTATAAGCTTCTAAAAAATTGTGTAGTTGTAGGGTATTCAGTTTTCTGGTTGTACAAATAGCCACTTTACAAATATTTTTTGTAACATTTTTCTATCAAACAAAATTTATAAACATGTCAACCACAAACATAAATAAGTTCGAAAACATTGAAATTGCCCTAAAATCCACCACTTTAGTCACAATTTTGACTTCCATATGTCTTAAGATTTTTAGACGACACTCATCTTTATATGATAATTTTATTAGTTTCTCAAAAACACTAAAGCTTAAAATCATTGCAGTTCATGTTTTGCCCATTATACTCCTATATTCTGTATTGAATCTGGCTGCTGTTGTTGATATCTCAGAGGTATCACAATATCTACATTTGACATCATTCCTAACATTTATATTAAGTGAATCCTTTTTAAAAATTATGGACTTGTTACCCAGCGAGCGGGAAAATTTTGTGAAGATATTTTTCTTCCTACTCTGGGTATTAACACCAGTTCCACTGCTATCAAGTATTGACCAGAAGATTTTGTTCAAAACGTTTTCTCTGACATTGTTCATAATTGCTGCACTTCATGTTATTACAATATTCACTGACAAAGATTTTCAACACAGACTGTTCAAACACTGTCAGATACCAATAGTTTTTGCACACATATCAGTAAATTGCAGTACAACATTCCTTTTGTTTGCTGGTAATCCTAAAAGTATGGCCGGTTTTGGCCTGTTCTTTATCAGCCTGTACATTGGCCTGATTGTGTATATGATAGCACATATAATGTATATCTACCTTTTTGCCATAACTATTGGAGAAAATATGAATTTTGTTAGCAGTATTGTGGAGCTGTTGTTCACAATTTTCAACATATACATGAGACTTGTATTTCTGTACACATATGAAGTAGCTGTTACTACTTCTATGAAGAATTAAACAGATTTTAAAAATATTGTTTGTAACTTGTATTTTTTATTTTAAAGCATATGATTCTGAGGTTGGTTTTATGTAACATTTATAGAGTAACATTTATGTATCAAATATTCAATATAACCAACAAATTACTTGAGTGTTCTAGTGCTCCTGTGAGATCATAATTAATGCTTCGAAGTGCTTTATAAAGAGGAAGGGTCAAGGAGAACGCCTTGTCAAAAGGTAACAAGAAAAATGTAAATGTACTTTGAATTATGGCCCATAACAATTGATGGGATTATGAGTATACTCAACAGGATTTGCCCAATATTGGCTGAATCACATCTTTGCCGAATGGATGAGTGCCACATCCCCAAACCACGATGGAACTATATGCTGAAGGGACAGAGAGGTGTGGGATGTCTGAGGAAGTGTTGGAGTGATGAGATCTAGACTTTCCCTCTCTGAGACCGGAACAAACCGTTCCGGTTTAATCCTTGCAGATGATGATGATGATGACCAATTGATGGGCCTGCTGAGATGTGTCTCTGCTAACAGATCCTTCTAGTTCTTGCAGAGCATGAACAATAGCTACATAAATTTCCTTAAAGCGCATAATTGCCTCATTTTTGTACACCCAATGTGTTTCGCACATAGACAACAGAGTCGTGTGTCATGACGATGGCAACAAATCGCTAACAGATTTCTTTAGAATATTGTTATTTTTTTATATTTCTAAAGCATGTTACATCTGATTGTATTATACCTAGACAATTTGTGACCCTTTGGGTAGAACATGAATATGCCACAGCAAGATTTAGTAAATGTGCACTATAATATATATAGAGAGGCATCGAGTATTTCTGCTGTACTTAACCTCGTGCACCGTGTAAATGGCCACTCATTGCTGCTGGTGTTGTCTTATCCTTGACCAATCAATACTTCCCAATCTACATTAAGTAGTTTTAAATTTGAAACTATTAAGTTAGCCAGACCTCAACCTGTTTTGTCAATGGCAGGAACAAACATAAGACAATCCTCACGGATCTTGCTTTCTTTATTGTGAATCCACATAACGAACACACAGTGACAGTTGCTCTATCCTTGCAATATCTGTTGTTTTGTCGGCAAAAGTGGTCAAAAACTTTGACCGGTTCATTATGTCAACAATCTGTTCACTTAAGATGTTGTCGCAGATCTCAATAATCTGATTTTGAATGATAGGATTTGTAAACTTATATAATATTATAATATATATTATATATTGCAACGTTACAACAATTATACAAATATATTATCTTATTCTCAACGCAACTATAATATGTACTACACCAGCCAGGTCGCAGGATTTTGTTTCTCGTTGTGTCAAGTATAAGTGCTTGCACAATAATTAAATAATTTTTAAAGAGGAGTGAGATGTTGTTGGCATGAAATAATCAATTAAACCCGTTTCAAAATAATCATTCTAAGATTTATTACTTGATAGAAAAATATTTAACTATTAAAATTTCAAACATTATACAAATAAATATTCACCTTTATAAGCTTTACAAATCTGTAACCTGCTATGTTATTCATAACATACAACAAAAATAAACACCCATATAATCTTATTAACTAACCAAACATGTCAAACAAGTTATTTAAATTCTTTTTATTTGTGTGTCTGAAATTAACTCAAATTTTAATTAATGATAGCAACTCATTTACCAACAAAATAATATTAAGATTCAAGAATGAATTTATTGTTGCTATAAACAAATAAAAATGATATTACATTTACTTCCAATCTATTATTGATTTATACTGACACACCCAAAAAATACAACATAAAGATTAGTATTTCTTTTCTACAAGTTGTTAAATTATACTCTCTTATCTAACTACTATTTTACTTTAAAACTCTAATTATTATCTGTTTATATTTAAGTTCTTTTTCTTTGAGAGCTCTCTTCACAATAACATATAATTTTTTTTTTTTATCAACTGCGTATATCTGCCGTTACCGTTGTGCGCGCGTGTGTGTGTGTGTGTGTGTGTGTGTCCAGAATCCTGAGAGTATGCTGATGATGATGAGTATGCTGATGCGGTGTTTGTTGTCTCTATGGGTTGTTGTTGTTGATGCTCCAGAATTCCTCCTTACATCTTGGCGTGAGTGTGGTAGTGTGTGTGTATGTCCATGTCGATCTGCAAACGGGCAGCGTAATGTCGTCTGTAGATTTCTTGAGTCTGAGTGTGTCATCGCCCAAAATTGCCAGTGGTATTTATACTTGTGGCGATTTGACAGTCACAGGCCTGTTTTCGACAAGCTAGAGATGGTCCGTTTGCGCCAGAGCATCCTTTTTATTACACTCACTTTTTGGTTAAATGTCGCGAACTCATTACCATATTCGTCACATGAGCGATATTATTGTTTGCATAATTTTTCTCTGGTCACTCACATATACCACACATATTAATTACTCTTCAATTACACTAGTAATTAATATTAATTTGTTAGCATCTTTAATATTGCACCTCTGGAAATAAATGTTACATTACCATACTCGTTAAAAATCCCTTAATGTAATGGTGTCTTTATAATTGGCGTAAGTCTTTGCTTACAGGTTTAACACAAGTAATTAGTTTATTATAATCCTGTTAAGGCCTGATTAATTGGAACAAACAATTTGTACACTCACCCCATATTCTTGTCACAGCTGGCTGGCTTTACGCATACAAACACACACACGCCGTATTTTTAACTATCGAACCAGGTGCACTCTTGACATGCTCCAGCCTGTATTTTCTTGCACAAAATTGTCTAAAACTGTTCCTTATTCTATTTACGTTAATTACAATATAAAACATACCGCCCTGGGCAAATATGCATATATATGTATTGTTGCATATATTCCCCAGGTGGGTTTAACAATGATCATTGTAATCTTTGTGTGTAGTTATGCCGCTACATTTTTGTTGTCGGCTTACCTGTTTCCCTCTCTCTCTATACGCACTAGTATAAAGCGAATTAATTGTACTACCACGTTTTGTTTTTCTCTCTCTCAATTCTCTTTCCTTACCTGCCTCCGGAGGGTCAGCTGTATTTTTCTCTTCTCTTAGTATAAAATTAGTTTTATTTCTGTACTCGGTGCGAAACATGTGTTCGGATTGTGCGAGTAATATTAACAATTCCTTGATTGTTTTAATTCCTAGTGTTTTATTGGTGAATCTACTATTTCTGTGAAAGTGATGTGCAAAATTACGTACCACTTTGTGTTGTGCCAATCTGGATCTTAGGTATTTACTTCTTTCGACACGTTGGATTACATACTCCCCAACGGTGAGTGTATCTTTACCTTGATACTTACCATATTCTAATTGGTCTCTTATTTGTTTTTTCGTGTGAATATTCCCATAGCAACCTTCAAACAATGAGTTTTTAAATTGTTTGTTAGCAGTTAAATTATATCGAACTCTCGTGTACCATCTTACAGCAGAACCTTGAAATGTTCACTACTAAAGCTACTTTTCTCTTTATAAGTTAACACCTTACCTGTTAAATCCATAGCTTGTTCCCAGTTCAGAAACACTTTTGTCCTTTCATCACTCAGTGTTGGATCCACCATCAACTTCGTTGCTTCCTTCTTCAATTCCGTTTTTAGACGTTCTACCTTTCCACGTTGATTTTTCCCTAGTGTATCTATTTCACTGGAATATTCATTTGTGGTTTTATCAGGCACGACTACGGCAATTTCCAACCTTATTACTCTGGCTTCCAACTCCTGCATCTTATTGATGTTTTCGTGGACTTGTTCACTGATTGCTTTTCTTTCCATACCCTGCTCCTGCTTTGCTACTATAAACTTCTCATTCCATTGTTCAGCTACTTGGTTCACACTATCTTTTAATTCTTTCGACCCTTCTGCTTTCTGTTCTTTAAACTCCAATGCATCTATGCACTTATTCGTCTCTACTAGTTGTGTAGTATTATTTACGATATTTTGTTGTAATTTTTCTTTTACTCCTTCTCTTAGTTTTGCATTATATTCTTTTAATTTTTCTCTTAATTGTTCTTTATCTGGTTCTAACTCTTCTATGTTTCTATCTAGTCTAGCACATACATTTTGTCTTATACCATATTCGTCCATATGGTTTCCCATCACCTCTATCATTGCCTCCATACTGAAGTTAAACGTTATTGACATATTGAATTATTTTATTTATTCTGTATTATATTATATTTTAAAATAATTATTATTGGTAAACCGCGACTCTGTTGGTTTTTTATTTAATATTATTTATTTATATTTGTTATTATTATAAATCATCTCATACCAACAATTTCTCTCCTCTTTTAGTTTTGAGTTTTGTTGAGCGCCAGTTGTGAAATACACAACAATATTACAATTACAATATAATAACATTAATAACAATACACTTATTAATTCTGAACCAACTTATTATGGTTCGTTAATTATTGAGCTGGTCAATTTATTATGGCAAATTTAATATCGAGCACCACGTTGGCTGCACCAATTTATTATGCAACGTTACAACAATTATACAAATATATTATCTTATTCTCAACGCAACTATAATATGTACAATACTGGCCAGGTCGCAGGATTTTGTTTCTCGTTGTATCAAGTATAAGTGCTTGCACAATAATTAAATAATTTTTAAAGAGGAGTGAGATGTGGTTGACATGAAATAGTCAATTAAACCCGTTTCAAAATAAAATTCTAAGATTTATTACTTGATAGAAAAATATTTAACTATTAAAATTTCAAACATTATAGAAATAAATAGTCACCTTTATAAGCTTTACAAATCTGTAACCTGCTATGTTATTCATAACATACAACAAAAATAAACACCCATATAATCTTATTAACTAACCAAACATGTTAAACAAGTTATTTAAATTATTTTTATTTGTGTGTCTGAAATTAACTCAAATTTTTATTAATGATAGCAACTCATTTACCAACAAAATAATATTAAGATTCAAGAATGAATTTATTGTTGCTTAAACGAATAAAAATGGTATTACATTTACTTCCAATCTATTATTGATTTATACTGGCACACCCAAAAAATACAACAAAAGATTAGTATTTCATTAGTATTTACTAATGTGCTCTTAATCATTGTGTTGTATATTCTCATTTTCCTTTGTTTTCCTATTTCGGTGCTCCACAGTATTCCATTTAGAGACTTAATTATTGTTCTTGCTTTTTTTACTCTACACTTTATTTCTGTATTGTCTGTCCCTTCCTTGTTAAAATTTATTCCCAGATATTTGTACTTCCCACAAAACTATCAAGTTTTGTAAGTTTTACAAAACTTTCAAGATGTTTTTCTAATATCCTAGCTACCAGATTGCATACAAAATCTCAAAAGAGAAGAAACATTACAGTCATTAATCTGAATGTCCTGTGACATAACATTACCAGAGTCATGTTTTCCACGAAGAGGTAATTCTTGCCTACCACAGAGAATCACAATATGCACTATTGACCTTAGAACGTTTTGATTTTCAGCATCCTGATAACATTTCTCCAAGTTCAGTTGGGGAAACACAGGTTGCTGTTTTGTCTCTGCTACTTTCAAAAAGTTATCAGCACATTCAGCACTTCTTTAAATGGTAATGGTAAGATGTTTTTGAATGATGGGTTTAAAATCTTCCAAGACATTCTTCCAGTTGATATAGCAATGGGTTACTAGAAATCCAAGATGCTGATGAATTACTTTACCGGCAGTGTACCGAAGGAAAAGAACACAACACCTATAGAAAACTCCTTGGAGTTGTTTTGAATACACCAGCCAGGAGAAATTGATAATCCATGGTTTCTGAAACCAAAGATTTTTTTTTGGATGCAGTGGGAATACATAATATTCTTGTAGAACCCATGGAGATTTAAGTAGATGTTCTTTTGAAAAGTCGTCTATACTTATCTTATCTACATCCTGCCCGATATCCCACTCATTACTATTACTTTCATAGTTAGTAACTGTATCTGCCATAACAAGTTTGTCTTGAAAGTTCTGGCCAGAAATCGAACTTGAACCACTAACTTCTGATCTCTCCTTTTTCTGTACAAAATTAAACAGCGACAAATTGCTTTTCTCCGGACCATTTCATTTTGACACACTTGTTATTTAGACTCTAACTATAACTCTTATTTGATGGACTGACCCATGATACATGCACACAGGAACATGACCAGAAAACACTGATGAGTAACCCATTCAACTATGAATATTTCTGACACTCAGACATAACACTGCAAGAATACATGGGGATAGAATGATAAAGCTAATATCTTGCTAATATCTCTCTCTATTCTACCTCCCTTTCTAACCATGAAATTAGCTAATATTACATCACTAACAACACTCTTGTAAACAAGGCATGATTTTTTTAAATGTCACTTGGTATACTAGTGACAATCATGCAGACTGTCTAGACTAAACAAAATTATGTATAAACATTGTTCACAAATGCATTTGTATCTGGACCAACATAAAGAGCACAAATTGTGGTTTTTAGCTGGTGGAAATTTTCAGGGGGTTTGAACCCCCCCCCTTCTGCATACCCATGTTTCTAATGTTTACAAACTTCTCCACTCTTTTTAGCTCTTGCCAACCTTTTCACTTATCTCCGTGCTATTATTTACTTTTCTAATGTTGAAGCAGTTACCTGGTCCAGTGTCAGTTTAGGTCTTCCTACTTTTTTTATTGTCCTTCACAATTCTGGTTTCCCCATTTGTTTCCACAGGCCTTAACTCTTCCGTTTGTTGTGAGTGGTCTCACCAACTCTATTGTCTTTCTTTTATGAAATTCTGGCTAGATTGTGCCTATAATTACCTCAGAATATAGGTTATGTCATAATATAGGGCAGTATGAGAGGTCAAGGCAATGGAATACAGGCAGAGCCTGATGGAAGGAGGTGGTCGGCATATCTGTCCTATGTCCGGGGTGCTACTGATAAAACTGGGACCCTCCTGAGTAAATACCAAATTAAGACAATATATAAACCTGGGAGGAAGATAAAAGAACTACTGAGTTCTATGGTCAACTCCCAGACAACTTTGGAAACTTGCGGTGTCTACAAAATTCCAATTAGTTGTGGAGATGTTTACGTAGGCAAGACAAAGAGATCACTGGTTGGCTTATTGTTATGTAATGTGATCAGTTTATTATAAAGAATACACACACCACACAAAATACAACAAAACAGAGAAATCAGCTGTTGCTGAGCACAGCTATACATTAAAACATTCCATCTTATTCAACAGGACAGAGGGTCATAGCAAGCCAACAGAATTATATTCTGTATTCTGAGGATACTTACACAGACAGTAGATATTATTACAAACATTAAAAATTTTAATAACTATGGGGACTATAAACTTCCTATAATGTGGAAAAAGTTAATCAATACATTAGTAAAATAACACCATTTTTTGCTTATTGTTATTAAGTTTGTTATCATTTTATTATTAGATTTTTGTTATATTCTTATATTACTATTATGTTAATTTATGTTTTATTTCTTTTATGCTACACTCACTTGTTCCACACACCACTAGTCACCCATGTGACTAGTGGTGTGTGCAACAAGTGAGTGTAGCAGAAATTATTTAACCACTAATAAGATTTGTAGTTTATGTTTTATTTCTGTACAATTTTATTTTGTTTTATATTCTTTGTTATGGTATGTTGTGGATATTGTAAACTTAACTTGCCCATAGGAGGGGTGTATACATAATGAGGCGAGTCAAACTTTTTCATTCTCAGTTTTACCACTGTGGATACCACATCATGGCGTGGGCAAAATGTTTGACATTCTTACTGATACCAGTAACCCTTGGTTATCAACCAAAAAAGTGTTATTATTTTTTGAATATTGTTTTTGTGTATCTACCATGTTTATTTTATTTTTTTTTTTTAGAATTGTCAAATAACCAATTTTTTAAACTAAATATAATTGATTCACTACCAAAGCGGAACACAAAGTTTTTAATGGTATTTTTTAGTTATCACAGAACTAAAACACGACCCCACTGACAGATACCAAAACACAGTAAAACAACTAATCAAAAAGCCAAACACATAATGACACACAAACAAAAGCCCTATTGAGACAAATCCGTCCATCAGCCCCTACCCTCCAAGGGCTTCCCAAAATCCATAAAGAAGAAATCCTGACCCGCCCCATTATCAATTACCGAAATGCCTCTACATACAAATTCGCAAAACATCTAGACAAAATTATCAGACAACAACATTGGAGTAAAAAACAACACAGACCTAGTAACAAAAATAAAAGACATACACATCCCCCATAATGCCACATTAGCCTCCTTTGACATTAAAAACCTGTACACAAACATCCCCGAACAGTTACTAACGTACATAAACAAAATACACAAAAACATAACCTTTACTGCCGAATATGAACACAACAATAGCATAAACTTCTTAGACCTCTCCATCACAAAATTTGAACACAGGCACAAATTCAGTATATACAGAAAACCGACTACAACTGACACACTAATATAGAACTTCTCCACTCACCCAATACAACACAAACTAGCTGCCTTCAGAACTATGATACATAGACTTAACAACATCCCAGTAGATGAAAAAGACTACAAAGACGAACTAAACACGATAAAATATCTAGCAGAATCCAACGGATAGAACAGAACAATAATCAATAAACTCCTACACAAAACACAAAACAAACAAGAGACAAAGACAGAAAACAACAAATTCATAACACTAACATACATCAACAACCAAACTGAAAAAATAGCTGACAAATTCAAAAAAGCAGCATACAGAATCGCATACAAAACTACTAACAAAACACAAAACAAATTCGATCTACTTGGTGTTTACAAGCAAAATTGCTCAGATTGCAACAAATTCTACATAGGCCAGACAGGACATAGCTTAAAACAAAGATACATTGAACACACAAAGGCACTACGCTCCACTACAGAATCCACCTTTGCAAACCACCTCATTGAAACACACCACACATACAAAAACATCGACATTCTACATGTACACACAAAAGCCCGAAAACTAGACACTCTAGAACAATTGGAAATATACTACAAACACACGAAAACACATAAAAACGACATCCTAAACGAACAGACACAATTCAAATCACACGCATTATTCGAACATATCACACCCCACACACACAACATCGATCTTTCAAAAGTCGATACCGTCACCAAGAACAAGATGGACAGTGCTCCCAATGGCAGCCTCTGAAGAAGCTTTTTAAAAGCGAAAACTGGTTCAGGCTATAAGGTGAAACTTTTACGTTTTTACAAGGCCTCACTATACTACTGGCCGGAGTCACCCCCTCCACTCCACGCGCACGTCACAGTAGGCGCCGGACCGGTTTCGCGCCACCAGCCCAATGTCAGTTTTTTTGTCAGTATACACTTTACACACGTTTCTATTTGTATATGGAAGTTTTGTTTGCAACTTTTCATTCCGTACATTTGTGATAATAATATTAAAAACATGCCAACTTCATGCTGCGTACCAGGATGCAAAAGCAATTATAACACAGATAGTTCAGTGACTGTTTTTAGATTCCCGAAGGATCCTATCCAGTGTCAAAAATGGCTAAATGCCATTCACAGAGCAAACTTCACGCCCAGCAAACGATCTGTTGTTTGCACTCGTCACTTCGATGAACGTTATATTGTGCGAGAGGACTCGGTGACAAGACCCGACGGCACCGTCTTGACTGTAAAACGATAACATGTGAAATTAGCTGCAGACGCATGTCCAACAGTTTTTGAAAACCTTGTTTATATCGGTGGTTACTTGGTATACAGTATTTTAAAAAATAACTCTTGCACTGGGTGTACAGATTTCTTTACTACAACAAATACCGAGTCTACTGTAGTACCACAAAAGGACAATTACTATTTTAATGTTATTAATAGAGGATCTTTAAAATACTCTTCAGATTTTGTGATGGAAGTACTAAATTTAGCTTTCAAAGTGTTTACATAAATTGTATCTGACAGATACGAAACACAGTTTTTATTGTCCACTAATCAGAGAGTAGCGCTAAAATCCACTGTTTTAGGTTTTATTGACATCCATCACCCAGAGAGAAATTGTAATATATGTAAAATTAATTTTAACAAACTTATCGATAAATGTTTATTTTCCTTTTGTAACATCTTATTAAAAAATTATTCAAAATCCCGTAATGACAAATTCAATAAAAAAAGGAAAGATGCTCAGAATGAATTCAAATCGGACAAAAAGAGAAAAATACACATATTTCAGCCAAGTTCAGCGTTAACTTAGATAAATGTTAGACACAGAATTGTTAAGTTAGTGTAAATAACTTTATTGTAAGTAGATTTTAAATTACATATAAATACCATCATCTGAGGTTACTTTGCTCCACTTTTAAGAGTCTAATTGAAAAAATTCAATTTAGTATATGTTAAACTGATGTAAAAATGTTGATTTTTTTTCCTACATTAAGAAATGTTCAAGGAATGTAGTATTAACTTTTTTTAAATTATGTTTATCATAAAATATTATATATATATATATATATCATATAAACTGGAGCAATGTCTACCAATAAGAGCGGTATACTTTGTTCCATCTTAAATCTTATGCTTAAATCAACGTGTTATTTGATGAATGGTGCAATGTAGGAATAGTGGAGGGTTTAAAATGAACCAAATAATCAATATACACTGAAAAAACCATTATTTAATTAATTAAACATTCAAAAATATGTAAGAAACATTAAAAATTATCTTTTACTCACTATTTTTACTACTCTAATTTACAAAATGTTTTTTAAACTACCTAATTATCAAATATAGTAATAGAATATTTATAAAACCCAAAATATTAATCTTTTAAATAATTAATTAATTAAGTGCAGGTTACAAGCTCGTGTAAAACAAAACAAACAAAATTCTTCTGACAAATGAAATAAAACATACGGTATAATAATGCCATAAACAAACCAATAATCACTGTGTAAACCAAACCAAAACAAAATTCTTTACATTTTTCCAAAACAAAACTTGTTTTAAACTAAGACCAAACATTGTTCAGTTCTGGAACTTCATAAAATCCTCTCTGGGGGATCTTCTTTGGTGGATTAATCCGTCCAAGAACATCCTCCCAAGGGTAATTGTGCAGATCTTGAGGCTGAGGCCATTTCCATGAACGAAGAGATCTTTGCATAGCACTTATATTAACTTCTTTGATATTGAAATGTGTTATCTTCCCTGGGAAAAGTTCTTCTTCATATTTAAATACTACATATTCACCAACTTTCCTGACAACTTGTTGTAAGTTAAAAATATCGTGTAGTCTGTGTTTCCTTCAGCGACTGATATGAGTTTTTCGTCACGCTGCTTCTCAGCTTCAAACTCCTCCACTTCTTTGTTTAAATCAAAGTCATGCAGCAGTTCTTCATCAGAACTTCCATTACCAGTATCGGTACTACCAAAATTTTTATTTTTTTTAATGCCAGTGAACATGAAAACAGTGTTCCCTTTTCTCCCTTTCTTCTTTGCAGATTCGGCAGAAGTACTTGGGCTGTTTTGCTCGTTCTCAGGATCTAAATCACTTGGTCCAATACTTTTACCAGCAGGCACTGTTAACGCTTTCCTTCCCCTTTTCTTTCCTTTATTTTCAGTCCACTGCTTCCTTTTTTCTTCTAACGATTTTAGAAATGAATCTTCAATCTCTTTTTCATCAGGTACTATGTTAACAGTTGATTTTGGCAGTCTTTTCAACAGTTCATCCAAGCTAACAGGATGTACACCACACTTCCTAAAACCAGAAACTAAGTTCTCTTTGGATGTGGGTGCTATTGCTTCCAGTAGTTTTTTCAAAAGAATTGGAAATTCTTGCTTTGGGAGACCATAGCTTGAAAACCCAGAAGATTCTTTCCATTCCATTAAGAGACTCCTCCATGCTTTCTTCATCGGGGCAAAAAATGCCACATCTAGTGGCTGAGTCAAATGCATACTGTTCGGTGGCAAGCACACAAAGTCAATGTTTTTCTGCTGACACATTGCTAAAACTTGTGGCGTTAGGTGTGATGACAGATTGTCACCAATGACGACTTTTTTTTCCTTCTAACTTCTTCAATCTAGGAAGGAGCAGGCTTTGAAACCAATCTGTAAATACTTGTGAGTCAAACCAACCAGAAGATGTGTTGCTGTAACAGGCCCCTGACGGTCCATTTTCAGTCCAGGTATCCCATAATTTACTAGATCAATAAACCACGTATGGGGGAAGGAGTTCCCCATCAGCACTTCCACACATCATTATGGAAATACTGGTTTTACTATGGTTACATATCCTCTCAGGATATTTCATCCCTCGTTTTACAATTACTTTTTTTTTACCAGGGTCGTCTGTAAGGTTAGACTCATCGTAATTAAATATGTGGGATGCTGGAACATCTTTTACAACTTCAGATAAATTGTCAATGTACTCTTTAAGAACTGGCGCATCAATTCCAGCACGGCTTCGTTTAATATTTGCAGCAAATCTAGATCCATTAAGATCTGGATGACGTTTTAAAAATGACAAGACCCATTCTTTACCTGGAACATTGTTCTTGAATCGTTTTACTGTTCTGCCCATTTTTTCCAAATATGATTTTACAATCATTCTTAAATCAAATGTGCTCAATGGAAAACCAAAATCACAGCAACCAATCAAGCATTTTTTAAACATATCTTCCTCTTCTTTAGAAAAGATTTGCTGATATCCTGGCTTTCTTGGATTTTTATGATTTTTTAGTTTGTTAATGAGTGTTCTTCTTGGTATGTCATAAAACACAGCTGCTTGTCGCTGAGACATTTCATTACTTTTTATGGCTTCCAGACATTTATTAAGTTTTTCTTCACTGTAGTCACAATACCTTCTACAGCCAGGCTGCCTTTTATATGTTTCTGGCATCCTGGAACAAAAGAAGTTACAGACCGCCTAATTAATACGGTACAGTACGGTAAGGATAAGAGTGAACTGGGTATACTTTGCACCAAATAAACTGCCCTAGATCCCTCAGAACACAGTTCATTGTGTTACATATATAACAATGATGCAAATTATACAAGAATTAACTCAGATTATATTGTTAAAAAAGGTAAATGGGGAGACTTTGCTCCACAAACAAAATGGTGCAAAGTCTCCCCAAAAGTGGAGCAAACTAACCATACTTTTTCAAAAGTTGATGTCTAGCTTAAATAAACACAAAAATACAAATCTGAGTATTTATTTATTGAAGGAAATAATCTAGAATAACAAATTAATAACACTCACCTTGATATCTAATGCAAATATGGCTCTAGATATGAAATTTTGGCACTGTAAAAACTAAGCAAAATTTAGCAATACTTTCACAACCAGAACAAACACAGTAGAAATGGCGGGAACTGTTCTTTCTTCATCAAACTGACACACAGTGATGCCAACTTCACAGCAAAAAATTATCCCGTCACATTTTCATGTTTTTTTTTTTTTTTAATTTCGAACATTTTCCGTAATTGGAGCAAAGTCTCCCTGCAAGGAGCAAAGTAACCCCAAACGACGGTACATTAGATGTAAGGCAATACGAGACTGTAATGCACCATCTTCAAATGATCAAATATTGTTGTAAATAAATACTGAGCAGTTAGTAATCGGTTGGTACTATTTATCATACATGATATAAAATCTTGTACAATACGAAAGTTCGGCTGTTTATCTACATAAAAAACTTGAAAAGTTATTTCCCCGATAAGCTGTCAATTACCTCGATTCACAGCTTTTTACATCCTTCGTGTAAATTACACTTTCTCAAATGCTAAATATAACTGTTGTTGTTCACAAAACTCTATATTTTTTCATACCAAGGTATTTGTTAGTTCATACAGATTACAACCATATAGGACATGTTCAGGTAAACCATTACAGGTGTGTGTAGGAAAGGTTATTTGAGAACGCGACACAGTAAACAGCATTAGCTGCCATGTTCCATTTCGGCGCCTAGTGTGACGTCATGTTTCCAGCACTCCGGCCAGTAGTATAGTGAGGCCTTGGTTTTTACTCATAAAAAACTTTGTGTTCAGAGTCGGTAATGAATTAATTATATTTAGTTAAGTAACGGACACATCATGAACAATGAAATCCAAGAATTTTTTTAAATTAAAACATTTGTAAAAACTATGGACTTCTGCTGTTTTGTAAATTACTGGTTATTATAATATTATGGCGGACATTCTATTAGAACTGTTAAGTTCAGTTTATTATAATATTCTTACATCAGGACTTTTTTATTATAATACTCTTCAATGAAAAAGAAAAAATAACAATCACTATGGTAATTGAAAACGTGTTTTAAACGTCCTTATTCACCTGAGCATCACTTTTTGAAATCATATGAATCTTCTTTAGTACACTAATATGTTTGTATCAAGTTTCCAGAGTGTAAATGATAATACTTTATTATATCTTGAGACTTTACTGGTTTTAGTGGCATTTCATTATTACAAGTATTGTTTCGTAATGGTAAGTTGATCTGAATACTATGTGCCTGCTATTACAATATTTGTGTACACTGATTTTAATAGAAAGCATTTCCCATATTCCTTGGATAGTAGTGGTTGTTGTTTTATTATGAAAAATAATTTAGTGTAGCCACAATCTTGGGGTTCCCTTCAAACAATTTGTGTTGTGTTTTTCATTATATCAATCCCTTGTTGAGGATTGTTTATTTGTGCTGCTCTGTACTTTTTAATTCTATTCAAGAAAAATTCTTATCATATAGTAAAAAGAGAGGTCACTTAACATATAAAATGTCACTATCCTGCTGTATAATCACCTCCCCCCCATTTTGAGATCACCTGTATGGAACATTGGTTAAAACAATCCTTGCAACATCTAAGGTACAAACTTCACTCCTAAACATCAGTGAACAACAAGGTACTAGTATAGTAATTGTATTGTTAGCAATCGTGCTACATGTCATCAGTACAGAAATACTGATAGCAGTTTTCAGTGTTTTAAAACACATTTTAAAAATAATGTCTGTACACAAATGAAATGATACTTTTTATGGTTTGTGGTGGTACTTCATAATTTCTGCTTTTAGGTAGAATATAACAAATACTTCTTAGCAAACAAAAGTTGTATGAAATAAGAATTTAGGAATACAAAAACTTGTCACTACAAACTTCTTAAAGTACATGCAAACTGAGAAGTTGTAATACTCCAAATCAAGTCTGAATAGTTTGTTATGCAGATAACTGATATCTATTCAGAATTCAGAAGATGAATTGCAACAGTTACTTCTTTTCTATATAACAGCTAGAGAAATATAACATGATCAGAAATACAATAAGCTATGAAGAGGCTCCTCATTGCAAGCTAATAGTTCAGAACAGACCGACAGAGTGGGTTTTAAAATAAATTTCAATCACAGTATATGCAAGTGGAATTGTCAAGTCACTGAAACATACATTAAAAATCAAAATAATAAACTAAAGCAAACGTTTTGGGGTACAATACTTAAGAGAATATAATTTCAGAGGAAAAATTACTTCTGCATAAACAGTATACAAGACAATAATAGTCAAGCCAACCTGTAACTTGGACTGATATCACAGAAACAAAACAACTAATAAGAACAACCAAAATAAAGATTCTTAGAAGAGTTATTAGTAAAACACAACCAGCCAGAATAAAAAAGCCAGGGGGTTTGCCTAGAAACAAATACTACAAAGATTATTATACAGAAGAACAACAAGAGATTATAATATAATAGTGCCTCGGAGGCATAAGACACCATCTCCATTTTTTATAAAACAGAGCATTTATATAATATAATGTATGTAATGGGACAAAATTGCCAGAACCATTTTTTTTTAATAATTTGCAATAATTCTCAAAGTATGTAATAATTTTATAAGATATGTGGGAAGACATAACAAAGCATAGGTGAGTCAAATGTAATGGGGCAGAATAGGAGGTTTTATTTTTTATCAATTTTATTTAATTTTCAATTGTAATGCCCATGTAAAATACGGCAGCCGTCAAACACTGAACAGTGAGATAGCTTTGCAAGTGGGTGTGGTAAGAATGCAATACGATTCCGGGAAGTCCAGTGTGGTGTTACGCGCTCATACGTGCAACCTGACCATGCGCGCAGAAACGAAGCCAACAAGATGGCTAAATTATAAGATTTTGTTCGCCACGTGTTTGGGTGATGCGGGAAATCTGTGATGACTCCGCCCACCTGAGTCTACTGCCTCGTGGCAATGGAATATCGTTAACACCTGAGACCCATGGACAAAGCTATATATGGTGAGCATTGACGAGTAATTTATCACAAGAAGGCTGTGCGTTCCCGCTAGTAACCAGGTTTAGAGGGGAGCCTCTATTAACGTTCTCTCCCCAGTCGACGAATTTTTTCTTAACCGGCCGGTTAAACTTATCGACTCGCTAGCAAAATTTTAATAAAATGTGGCTGAAACTATAACAAGATGGATCTAAAGACAGTGTAATCTCAAACAAAAAGGGCAGTGAACAGTTTAGCAGTGAAATTTAATTGGACGAACTGAATACAATGAGTGCAACATGTGGTCGGCCAGGACGCCCAACCAAGTAACAATATAAATTAAATATCATTATGAAAAGTTAAAAGTAAAAAGCGCTATATTAAAAGGGGTAAATTATGAGAGTGTGAATGAGCAAATGCTGGGTCGCCTTACTTAGAAATATAAGTAGAATAAATATATCTGATTGAGATAAATGTTTTGTGTTAAGTATATACGAAAGAAACAAAAATATTTTACTTTTGAGATCAGAGATGAATAATTAATAAATGTGAAGAATTAGAATGATAAAATAAAGCTTGAATTGTGTCATGCAAATGAGAGTCGAGTATGTTACTGATACAACCCTAAATCACTTATTTACAATGAGTTCACGTGACAACCCTGGACCCTGTACAAGGTAAGGTCTTTGTATATTTATTCCATATTAATTTTGTGATTAACTTGTAGTTTCTCACACAGAAAACACACGTGGCTTACAGCGTAAAAAGGAACACCATGTGTTTTCGATGTTACAATGAACTTCCGGCTACGAGAAACTTCTAGAAGCTTCGATGCTTGAAGGCAGGAGACGGGTGGACATCCGTTTGAACCTCGTTTCAAATGCACAAAAAACAAGGATAGCGTGCCCACGCCATCTAAGATCGCGGCAGTCTGCAGCCCACCTTGAGATCGTAAGGACGTAATACCGTAGTAGCCTCGGGCGTTTTTTTGGTAGGCTGAAGTAAGTATAGTAGGCCTACCAAAGAGTAGAGAGATATAATACAGTAGTTGAAAAGCATCAATTAAAAACAGTGAACATAAGTGAACCGTTCGAAAACGTTTATGATGGTGTGTGAGTGATAAAAGATTGATCAACATAATATGCAACAGTTGGGATATCGTCGGCAGATAAGTACAGTGTAAAAATAAATTCAATTGGCCAAAAGTGAAATAAAGATTATATAATAAAACCTTAATATTCGAAATAATGAGCTCAAATAGATGGGGGTAAAGATAAAGAGTGTGTGTGTGTGTGTGTGAGAGAGAGAGAGAGAGAGAGAGAGAGAGAGAGAGAGAGAGAGAGAGAGAGAGAGAGAGAGAGAGAGAGAGAGAGAGAGAGCATGAAAGAGTGCAAAGTACTGGTTTGCACCATTATAATTAGTCCTTTATAGTTTTGTCTGAATAATTTGTATGTGTTCTCAATGTTGAGTAACTTGTTAAAAAATGAATTTGATTAGTAATTTTTGATTTGCATACAAATAAAATAAAATAGATTTCTGTGATACAATAACCATGTGTTAGAGTAATTATTACGCCAGAACCATATCCTATTTTCTGTGCCGAAAACTCGCCTAAACAAACCTGTGAGAATTTTTGAACTAAGGGAAATTAATTAATATTTAAATTATTTAAGGGGAAGAATGTTATGGTTTTGATATTGAACCTCAAAATATCGTGGCGACCTTGTACAATTTGGGATCTTCTGGTTTTTATAATAAGGTTAGTCGTAAGTAAGTTTGTCAGAATCGGGGGTAAGTAAAGTATGTCCTAGTTTATATAAAAATTGTATAGTTACAATTGGCGACCTTGCCAGGATGCTTATATGTATTTTTTTACATAGGTTAGGCCTGCTTTTTGACGCACGGAAATAGGATTGGTTATGGCGTTGTTTTTGAATAATTCGTATAAGTTATAAGGTGTTTATGGTAGCACATGTTGTTTAAAATTGTTTTTCTTATATAAAAATTTCATTTATATAAATATTTAATTATATTAATTATTTAATTACAAATAATTAAAATGGAAGATAATGAGAATGAAGTTAGTCTGACTGACTCAGCTATAATGAGTGATTCTGGAATACATTCAACTCCAGTGTCCACAAAAGAAAGTAATAAATCTAATGATGATATGAGTTTTTTGTGTAAACAGTTTAATGAATTAAGGGGTGATATTAATAATCGTTTTGATGTTAATGAAAGTTGATAAGCGTTTGAATGCTATTGACGAACATACAGACAGCTGTCTTAGTGCCTGGGAGAAACAAATACAAGATAATGTAAATAACATTAAAAAAAGAAAGGAGGGGTGGAAACGAGATACAGGTAATTGCAATGAGAATAAAAATAAAAATAATGAGGTAGTAGAGGACAAGGTAAGTGATGGTGTTAATACAAGTGATAATTATAATGGTGAGATGATGACGAATAATAATAATGGTGATGTAATTGCAAATGTGGTATCAGAGAGTGATACATTGAATAATGGTAGTGATAAGGAGAGTATAGGAGTAGAGGTTAATGATGGGGTATTAGTTGTTGATGCGATTGAGAGAGAGTGTGAGGAGGGTTTAAATGAGAATGGTGGGCAGAGGGCAAATTTTCCCTGTGGTGTAAGTGGAGTAAAGACTCCACAAGTGTTGTTGGAGGACAAAGGTTCCTCTAGAGTTTATGTGGGAGACATGTGGTCTCCAAAGGGTCCCCTAGTTTTTTGAGTTGATGTACCTGGTAAAGCCAGGAGGTATTTAAATAATGTTGTATTGCCCTTTGCATGGCGAGAGATAGATCAGGGGGGTTGACAGAGGTATTATGATGAGAGAGAGAGAGAGAGAAAGAGAGAGGTAGAGATTTTTAAGGTGAATAGAGGTTATAAAGAGTTAGTAGAGACGTTAGATATTGAGAGAGTTAATGATATTAAGTACTTACCTTGTGACGTAATTAGTGCAGCAGTAAATGATGATAATGTTGTTGACAAGGAGCACTCACCTTGTGATGAAACTGGTGTAGTAGCAGATGACAATAATGATGAGGTTATAACTTACCTAATAGTGACAAATAATATGAAGGGCGACTTGATCATACTCAATGTTGACAAGTTATATGATATAATAATGTGGAATAATCCTGTGGATGATTATTATTATGGTATTATGGTAACAGACGAGAATTTAAATAGTCATTATATTAAAAAAGGCAATATGATGAATTTAATTAAAAACGAAATGTACTTGTATAACATAAGATTAATTTTTGATGATGGAGGTTAACGTGTTAATGGACATTTAATTATTTTAGTTGATGGTTTTAATACTTGGGTGAATAGTGTAATGATTTTTGGTGAACAATGACATTTGATATGAAAAATATTGTATATAAATTTGTACTGGTGTTACATGTGTGATGTATTAGGTTAGGTTATTGTTATGGTAAGGTATCAGAAGATACATTGTATTGTGTGTGTGTGTAGCAATGTTTATAATTTTATTTGCTTAAATAATTGACATTACTGAAATTTTATAATGTAATTAAAATTTATTTGAAATGTTTTAAAGGATGGAAATTTTGATAATAAATTTGAAAAATTTATTTCTTATATTTAACTTGTATAATGCAAGATAAACAATAAAAATTTGATAATCAAAATGTTTAATAGAAGTTTAGAGCTGAAGTTATAATGTGACAATTGGAATATTTAATAGAAAATTAAAAGTAAAGTTATGTAAGGTGTACCATAACAGAATTTTCACCTTGAATATAACTTAATACAACCTTGAAAAGAAAAAGAAGAAACAATCTGTAGTGAGTGATAACAAAATGGTTAAAAATAAATTAAATAAATTGATCATTATAGTAAATCAAATGCTGACAATAGACTCTATAACAAAAAAAAACTCTAGGTCCAAATAAAAGGAACAATCAATATAAAACAATATGCGTTCAACCACATGATGATTAAAACCCCAGTACATCATCAGTATACCCAGTAAGATAAGGAGCAGTAATGAAAAATAATCATGGGTAACTTATTAAAATAACTACATCAAAGAATCCAAACATAAAATAATAACATACTCATTGAAGGAGAAATAAAGAACCGACTAATTCAAGCTTAGTACAAGGAGTGTAGTATTAGGGAAGGTTACTTCCCAAATCTCATGACAAATATGTACAATTTAATTGAATTCAAAATAATGACAAAACCCTAAATCCCAGTCAACCAAGTTACAGGATACACTACAAATAAGTTAAAGATTGTAAATTAAATATAGAGACAACTCCAGGGTAAAGAGTAGAATATTAAGTAAAAAGGATTAAAGGCTACCATTAGTGTAGGTGATAAAGAATGCCTCAGTGAGAAGGAAAGTGATATCCAATATAAACTATAATAGTGAAAGACAGAAAATGACTGAAATGTTATTAATTGTAATAGAGTATTTAAATATAATATGCAAGGATTGTTTTATATTAATATAAATGTGGAAACATGAACTTTCATTATATGTAATTGATGTTAGATTATAAAATGTTTTGTTATAGTTAAATAATGTTAATTATTGCTAAAGTTTTGTTAAGGTAGGAAAGGCAAGGAAATAATCATAATATCTTTTAAATTGTAAACCGTAGAAATAATAAGGAAGCAAACTAGTTATAATGTCAATATCAAGGCAAAACCGATTTTGAGGTCAAATTCAACTTTTATTATGTAATCAAGTCCAAAGGGATAAATTAAATAAAACTGCATAAAATTAACAGAGATTAGTCAGTTTAGAATAAAGATACTTAATTATAATTATCACAGAAATATATAATAGTAAATGTAATGATCAGAGAATAAAATTGACTTAAATTCTTGGATTTCGTTGTCCATGACGTGTCCGTTACTCAACTAAATATCACTATTGTTTGACGACTCGGAACACTAAGTTTTTTACTTATAAAAAACTTAGTGTTCCGAGTCGTCAAACAATAGTGATATTTAAAATTGACTTTATTGGGAATGTGTAATATAATGCCTAACAGTGGACACAGTACAAATAAAATGTAAATTAATCAGTATCGGTGTGTTGTAACAACAAATTGTTAAAGACAAAGAATAATGATGAAATGAGTAATCTTATTTAAGGGCAATGTTAACATAAAACGACTTGTAAGCCATTTAATTTATAATTATGTGAATAATAATAAGGCCTATAAGAAATGTCAGGCCTATCAGAAATTAAGTTTTAAGCTTAATTGAAACTAAAATAGGTCATGTTGGATATTGATTTATGTAAAATTAGAACAGGAATATTGCTAGGTACTTAAATTTTCATGAAATTAAAAAATAATTAAATTATAGCCACAAAATAGAAAAAAAGGTCATATATTTCTAGAGATCAGATATGGACAAAGACGAACAGCTGATTTCAGACAATGGGATAGGATACCAAAATATTTCTGGAATTACTATATTAAATAACGATTTCTTTTAGCAGTTGATTGTTAAACGCGAACCAGAACGGGTGGGAACGTGCAGAAGGGAGATCCAAAAATATAAAATAATTTGAACTAAATTGAAAGTACAATATAAAGAGTTACTGCACAGGTTATAAACCTAAAATTAATAAAAAAATAACTTAACAAATTAACGAAGTGAAGAACGAGTTTTAGTTACAATATAATCAAACACCAATACACCAAGAATCATCCGCCATGTTGGAATAATTGAATTAATACTATTCCATTGAATAACGAACTTAACCAGATTTCGAACATTTAATACGACACTAGTAATACTACATCAAACTACCTCTCTGAGCGAAAAGGGACATTACAACAGAAGCATCCAGAGGAACTACACTATCGCAGAAGAAGATATCCACAATTACATTTGGGTGAGAGGAAAAAACCACAAGCCGGCGTAGTTCGTAGTTAGGCGAAATCTGAAGTTGATGGCGGCCATGTTTCGAAGTTTTCTCGAAACTGCCACTGCCACGATGAATCAACAACTACGCGACGTCATACACACCTGACTGGTTCGATTATTTCTTTTTAAATGACATTATTTTCAAATATATTTTACTTTTACGTAATAGTAATTAAGTATTAATTAATTGTAAGTATAGTACCTTGTAACTTGCCTTTCCCTGACCATTTCGACAGTTCAAAGAACTCTGTTAATCAATTTTGTAATTTTATATATTTTGTTAGTTAACACAATCGACCTGTGAATTGAGTTTCAGCCGCAGCAATAGTCGATGCACATAAGATTATCACATCACTTCTTACATAAATGTCATTATTGTTTCTAAACACGAGTTTTCCTAATTATTTGAGTAATTAAAATTAATTTATTTCATTTCTAATTTAACTTAGAAGGTACTAACTAAAGAAATCGAGAAGAAGAAGAAAAGGAGCTGAGTTAGAAGCAAATACAATTCGACCCAGCTTTGACATAATCGGATTAAAACAATAGAACAAATATTTCTTTACCGAGTCTAGCAAATTAACACATGGAAATAAATTAGTATTAATACTTCTAATTAAATAATAAAACTAATTAAACAATTAAAATATATAAATAATAAAAAAAGAATTAAAAATTTTTTTTAAATAAATTTATAACTTGTAAATTTTCTCAAACATAAATTTTATTTGTAACCCAAGGTCTTATTACAAATTGGCGCTCACAACAGTGGGCAGTGGCGGCTTCAGGGGGGGCCCCGGGCCATGCCCCCCCCCCCGAGAACCTGAGACACTTTTCCTAACTCATTATTTAGACGATCCAAATGGGTAAAAATATTAGTGGATATGACAAAAGTTATTACGGTTAAAACTATATGTCCGTAGTGGGCGTGGTATTGGTATGCGTAATATTTCTAATACGTAGGGTAGAGACCACAGTGAAGGCCACCTCTATAGTGAATGCCACCTGTGAGTATTTCGTTAATTAAAAAAATATCGAATAACGCTAGAGACTTGAAAATTTTAGAAGCTTATTCTGCTACCTATTTGCTCGCATTACGCGAAATTTTTTTTTTAGATATTCTTATTTTAAAAGAAATAAAATTTTTTTTAGTAACAAACAGCTCTTAAACCTGCATTTTCTTATTTTGGATAGTAAGGAAACCGGGTAAGTAATTTGTGAAATTTATTGAAATAAGCAGTGCTATGATAGTAAAAAGATTTTCAGCGTGTTCAACATAAAATAAACTTTAAGTTAATAATAATTCTGCATGTACTATTCCTTTACATTTTGTAAAAATTGGTGGCCATAACTGTGTCATCGAATAGACTAATGTATCAGTCCTCGCCATATGTACGACAATAGGAAAAACTTAACCTTACTTTTTAGGTGGTTTTTTAATTAAAGTTTGTTGTATAAGAATTGAACTTGTTAATGTCGTTATTTAACATTTTTGTATAAAATAATACTAATTACATATTACATATGTATTTCTTAACACATGAAATTAGTATACATATTACATATGTATTTCTTAACACATGAAACATATGGCGAGAACCGTGTTCTTTGATGGCGATGACTGGGGGTAATGGTGTCAATAACCGTGGAAAATCGACTTTTTAACTTTAACATCTATTTTAAAATTGTTTTTTAGTTTTTGCTCTAAAAAAAAAAATTTTCAGCATTAAAATATTCCAAATAATATATGAAAGCAATTTGATTGATAATTTTCCTTACAGAATTAAAGAAATAAAGATAAAAGTAGCTAAAAATCTTAAAGGTGGCCTTCACTGTGGTCTCTACCCTATTTCATAATTTATAAAGCACATTTTTGTTCTATGAAGCCAGAAGAGTGAGCGTGAGGAGTATTGTACTTAGTTTTGCCTGATCTGGTGCCGTAAACGAGCCGGTTTGCGACGCCGTAAATACCGTTCTAGACACCTACAAAACCTCGCCACTCGAACAGCCTTAGAGGTTATTTACTTGGGGACATGCTTATTATCCATAAGGATAGATTGTATGTATAAAGGCGGAAATAACAAAAAATTACTGGGGGAAGTTGTCAGCACTGATTTCCCACCAGGGTTGACTCCACCTCCTCCACAAACACTATTGTGTTGACGCCATTTGTAACAAGTGTGCTAGGTTTTCTGATCATAAATAGCTTAACGTTTAAGAACACAGATATTTATTTACAGTTAGGTACAGTTTAGTTTTGTTGTGCTCAACAAAGGCCGATAAACTAAAAAATGGTGAGTACAGCCAGTGTACAGTACTAAATTTTGATCAGTCATCTAGCGAACAGGGTTATGTCTTACTTTCCTATTTTTTATTATACGTAGGCCTACTAGAATTAATGTTTTGTAACTGTGAAAATGTTCTGCCTGTGTCTGTCCGAAGTAGTGTAAACTAAACTACTGGACTGATTTTTAGTAAAATTGGACATGCAGTTGTTATTTGTGAATATCTTATAGAGGCTTTTAGCGAATTTCCTTTAAAAATTCAGTTATTACCTTATGTGGCGGTGTCATGGCAATACAGTACACTTTCGCTAATCCGAACTAATAAAAACCGGGAGGGTTCGGATTAGCAAAACGTTTGCATTACCGAATGATCAAATATAATACCGTATTAATATTGTTGGAGTTCATCGAAGGCTAATAAATATTCTTAGCCAAGAAATTACACATTTTTTAATTTTGTCATCGCCATCAAAGAACACGGTTCTCACCATATGTTTCATGTGTTAAGAAATACTGTAGTTAAGCCGCCTACACTGTGCGTTCACAGTTCCACACACTGTCAGTCTTATTTCCATTAATCAAGCTGTCTTATTTTTTATTGCTATCATTTCATTTTTAAATTTTTTATTTTTTTTTTTAATTAGGAAGGATACAAATAGGTATAAATAAGGATTATGCTAGGTGGTATTTTTATATTTTCAGAATATATCTACGAGTTAAGAAACGGAGATGCACAAGACCAATTGACTCCTTCTTTGGAAAGTTGTCAAAGCAATCAACTCAGACTGGTGTGGTTGGTGCTCCACCGCTGCCTAGTACGTCTTCAGCAATAGTGAAAACTATTTGACTACCAAAAGTGTCTCGCCAGTTGGAACTGAAGCTGGTAGTAGCCATCCTGTTCTGAAAGGAGTAGCTCATACCAAAATCAAAGATATTACTTCTAAGCTAGCAGGCGAATTAGTAACTCATGATTACGACATAGGACTCTACGTTGGAAAATCTGTGGATAAGTTTACGAAATTTGGTCTTTTACAACACCATTGGGAGCCCCCCAAAGACTACAGTTTTCCTTTTTCAGTTCACAATAAAAATAGGAAATTTGTCAAGCGTTTTTTAGGGAGAAATCATTTAGAAAGCAAACATTGGCTTGTGTTTTCTGATATACAGAAGGGTCTCTACTGTAAATACTGCGTACTTTTTGCGCATGAGTATTGTGGCCATAATAAAGGAGTGCACTTGCAATCTCTTGTGACTAAGTCTGTGACCTCATTTGCGAAATTACTTGGTAAAGATGGCTGCCTGGAGACACACGAGAAAAATGCATACCACAGAGAGAGTGTGGAAGCTGGGTAAAACTTATACATCTCCAGAAGAAGCTGTTGTTAATAAAGTGATTACTCAGCGCTTACAGCAAGTTCAAGAAAACCGTGAGCGGTTGCGTCCCATAATTGAAAGTATTATCTTTTTGGGACGACAAAATATCCCCCTTCGTGGACATCGAGACGATGGTAACCTCCACCTCCAAGAAGATCCAAGTCCCGTAAATGAGGGAAACTTCAGGGAGCTCTTAAGATTTCGTATTTCATCAGGTGACCACATACTAAAAAAAACACCTTGATAACTCATCTGCACGGGCAACATACATTGGGAAAAACACCCAAAATAGCCTGACTGAATGTTGTGGAAAGGAAATCACACGTGTCATATTAAATAGAGTGCGACAGTCTGGCTGTTTTAGCATACTATTTGATGAAACCACAGACATATCCCACACTAAACAACTGTCTC
Source organism: Magicicada septendecula (assembly GCA_034769895.1). Lineage (NCBI taxonomy): Eukaryota > Metazoa > Arthropoda > Insecta > Hemiptera > Cicadidae > Magicicada > Magicicada septendecula. The sequence continues at coordinate 193,540,678 of CM068373.1, read as the reverse complement.
TTACTTTGAGGTATGTTTATAATGGTTGTATTCGTGAAGACTTCATCACATTTATTGATGCATATGATGCCATCCAAGATAAGGAGGGAAATGAAAATGGCGTACAACTTGAACGCAAACTAACAGGAGAGGTACTTGGAAAAATTGTTGTAAATATCGTCAAAGAGTTGCTCCTTGACGTCAACAACTGTGTAGGCATTGGGACAGATAGTTGCAGTGTAATGTCATCTGAGCTTGTTGGCGCTGTCTGTGAAATACGTCGTGAAGCAACGCATGCATGCTGGTGTCCTTGCTTAAATCACGCATTGAATAACTCGCTGTCTAAATCAAACAACGTAGCAAGTGTCCGAAACTCGATCGGCATAATGAAATCAGTAACATAATTTTTCAATATGTCTGCAAAGAGAAATGGCGTTTTACGTAAGCTTTTGGAAAAGAGAAACGATGATTTAGGTATGTTTTGGGGGAAACAGCTACCGGGGCTTTGTGAAACACGTTGGGTGGAGAGGCATGATACTGTGCTCAAGTTTCGTGAAGCTCCTCCTTATCTGATTGAAGCTCTGGAATCAATTTCTGGCTGGACGGATTGACTACTTCCTCCAACGCAACTGCACTGATCACCTCCCTGTGTGATGTACAGTTCATTTCGGCAATGATTTCTTTGATCGATGTATTGAAACATACACTTCCACTGAGCAGAAGGCTCCAGACTCCGTCCCTTGATTTAAGAAAAGCTTCTGATGCTATTCAGGATACACTTTCTGTACTGAAAAGAAAAGGCAAAAGTGTGACGAGACATTTTCTGAAGTGTTTTGTGAAGTCAAGGAATTGTGCTCTCAACTCGGAGTTGAAATAAAACTTCCTCTCGTAACAGCACGGCAACAACATAGACCAAATTACAGAAGAATATTACAAGAAATCTACATACATTCCCCTACTTGACAATGTGATTGCAGATCTCATTTCAAGATTTCCCAAAGACTCATTGGATTGTTTTGGACTTCGTGTATTGATTCCAACTGTTGTTGTTAAGGACAATCCCAAGGACGGTGCCAGTGATGTACACAAAGACCTGGACGAAGAAAATATGCAGCTCCAAAACTTGATCGACAAATTCGCACCCATACTTTGGCTAAGGAAAAGCGATGGGTATCTGGTAAATAGTGAATTCGAACTTTGGCTGGAAAAATGGGAAAGGGAAAACAGATGTAAGGGTAAACTTCCTGCAACCGCTATTGAAGCGATGGACGCTTGTGATAAGGACATGTTTCCATCGATTTACTCCTTGTTAAAAATCCTGGCAACTCTTCCCGTTAGCGTGGCGTCTGCTGAGAGAACTTTCTCCACCTTGCGTCGTTTGAAGACGTGGCAGAGGGCAAGGATGGGTGAAGAAAGATTGTCCGGACTATGCTTGTTACATACTCACAGAGACATTGAAATTGACGTAGACTCAGTGATTGAACGATTTGCAAAAAGTGGAAATAGGAGGAGAATAGATTTTGTTGTTTAGGTTTAAGCTTTTAACAAACTTTTATTAAGGTGTTACTATGTATTGTTATTCTCGTGTTTGAAATAAATAAATAGTATTATAAACATGTATTTCAAGTTTAATTCCTATATCCAAGCTTTGGGTTTGACCGTTTGTTAGCTTATTTAATTTTGAGGGTTTTAGGGGTAAACTGCCCTTAAGATTAAAATATGTTATAAATGAAAAAAACGCCTGGACGAATTACAAAACTGATCCAGACTTTTTTACTGATTATAGCACATCCTATGTATTTATAGGAGAAAGAATTAGGCAAAGTTGTATATAAAAAGTACCAAATTTGCTTATACATATGTTTCATTACTAACGAAATGACGATATATTTCACTGAATTAATAATTTAAAAACACCATCGAATCAGGAAATATTTTCAAAAAGTAACTCATTTAAATCATATTTGCAGGAGTTAAATGACCTTAAAATGCCACTTCTAAAGTCTAAATTTGCAAAAATTTTGAGGGAGGGCCCCCGCCCCTCCTCTGCTGGGGGTATTCCATACCCCCAGGCTTCCCCGTATGGCCCCTCCCCGAAAAGATGGTCTGAAGCCGCCACTGACAGTGGGGCATAATATAAACTCGAACGAGCAAGTCGTGTATTATTACAAATGTTTGTAATGCTTATTCAAATTCAGAATTGAAATGTTTATTTTAATGTGATGTTGGTAATGTTTATTTGAGTATGATGTAATTGTGAGTAGATATAAAACATATATTATAGGTTTTAACTGTTTTTAAGAGATTCCCCAACTTTTGGGCAGTCACAGCCTCACCAAACCTGACCGTGGATTTGGCTTATCTGTAACAAGCTATGGGCAGACTTATTGTACCCTGACCATAGTTTGTTATTATTGAAATTGGTGGACCTAGAAATTTAACTGGAGAGGAATTAGGGGAATCTAAATAATTTTGGAACCGCTACTATACACCTAAGGGGGTGATAGACCGCTTAAGGGCGTATAGATAATTAATTTACTGTGGTTGCTGGTATCCTATATACCAGTAATACCGAACTTTATGTAAGGCCGAAGCAAGGACGGAGTAAAATAAAAGAAAAAAATGTTTACTCCCAGCAGCTACAGTTCTTGTGGAAGCAACTGGGCGAGACAGTCCAGTCATAGTGGGGGGAAGAGAGTAGTGGATATGGACTAGCAACGTTACAAGCTACAAAATCAATAAGTTTCGTAATTTCAAAATTTATGTAATTTCGATCTAGGATGAGGCCACTGGTCAACACACCTAGAGCGTATTACACAAAATTGTAACAATTTAGGTTAAGGGGTTTGAGGTGGGGTGTTAAGAAATAATGTAAGGTGAGAATTTTAAAATAAATTATAAATAAATATCATATTACTTTAACGACTCGGAACACTAGGTTTTTTATAAGTAAAAGCAAAAAGTTTTACCTTACAGTCTTAACCGGTTTTCTCCTTTAAAAGGTTTCTTCAGAGGCTTATGTTTATTTTAATGTGATGTTGGTAATGTTTATTTGAGTATGATGTAATTGTGAGTAGGTATAAAACATATATTATAGATTTTAACTGTTTTTAAGAGGAGATTCCCCAACTTTTGGGCAGTCACAGCCTCACCAACCCTGACCGTGGTGAAACCCTTTCTCCTTTAAAAGCCTCTGAAGAAGCCTTTTAAAGGAGAAAACCGGTTAAGACTGTAAGGTAAAACTTTTTGCTTTTACTTATAAAAAACCTAGTGTTCCGAGTCGTTAAAGTAATAGTGATATTTAGTTAAGTAACGGACACGTCATGGACAACGAAATCCAAGAATTATAAATAAGTGAAAGTTGATGATTAAAACGTTATAATACTGTTAGTAATGGAGTATTTGAGTACATATTTTGTTGTCTATGTATTTGTTGTATTGGATAATTTTCTATTTTGTATAATCATATTTTGTATTGTGTAAAGATAACAATGGTAATCTGAATTGGTAATTGAAGTTGAATATATTTGAATGAGATAATTGGAATCTTTAAAATGAAATCAATAGAGAATTGTATTGGTAATGAGATTGAAGAATCAATTTTTGGAATTTGAATTAAATTGAGAAAATTTTGTTTCAGGTAAGACTTTCAAGTGTATGTTAATGTTATGTATTAAATAAAATGTATCATGCTAGCGATAAGGCTATATATTGTAGAAGAATAAGGTTATATGTGTACTCAGATGTGTAAGATAACAAATCAATACTTTGACGAAGGCAAACCAGTACGTCTAGGAGGAACCCAAATCAGTTAAGGATATGGAATGATGAAAGACCATTTGTTAATGTTTTTACTTGATTGTTACAGAATCCTGGTGGTATCCAGGATGATACGCGTCAGGGCAGGGTCGCCCAGTGCCTGTCTGGCTTTATGGTGTTGGGATCCTGTGGAAGGAAGTCCAGTAAAGTCATGCAGGTGCGGCCACAGACGTGGATTAGAGGGGTAAGTACTCCAAATTTTAATAAGGAAGTAAGGGGGGTCGTGGCGCCATATCCTAACTTATCCTTTTAGGTTTAGGCAATGAGAATTGTTAGATGTAGTGTTCAGTTAATTTTTCAGTTGTAATTTATTTTCATTATGTAAGTATCCTGTGTTTGTCTTTCCTCGTAACTTTAATTTCACGTACGATTTGGTAAGTTCAAATAGTGCGCGAGTGCGTGTCGTTTTATTCAGGACCAACCACAAATCGATCTCTCGCGCATGCGCTGAACTCTGTTCTGTTGTTCGCTTCTCATGTTAGTAGTACACGTGTTCGCTTCGCCCTCGCAGGCCTGCCCGTCTTTTTCGTATGTAACTTTTTGCGCAAATACGGCAAACGGTTCAAACCTCACGCCTAAGTTCGGAAAATCGCTAATGTGCGAACTGTTCGTCAAAATCGCAGTTTCTCTACATCAACTACCAAAGCAGCTTCAGCTACATGCGGTCTTACAGCCTACAAGAGTATTTTCCATCAACCACAGGTACTGTACGTAATTTGTCTTTCATCAGCGTAAGTGGCAATTGCTGGAGAGAATTTACAACTCCCACAACAATTCCAGCAATTGACCACGTTCAGTTGGGGTTAACAACCTGAATTCTACCTTTCTAAAGAGCCAGCTTTTATCAGAGCCTATAATTAATCCCGACACATGGTCCTCAGGGCCGGATTGTTCAAATAGTGGATGGTTCAAATTCGCAGTGTCGTTTTTGTGAAATCATAAAAACTTGTGAAACGTGGTCGGGCGAACTGTTACTACCGCTCATTTCGTCAGTTACCGGTAACGGTTATGTTTTGTAACTACTCTCGTATGTCTCCATGTAAACAGTACAGTAATTGTTATTAGTGTCAAGTAACTGTTATTTCATAAGGTACATTTCATAACTGTTCTTTTCTGTTTTGTTGGCGGAAAACTACTGCGACATTCCCATTACATCACCAGACACTGTGACTCCGTATCTCCCTCCTGTATCCCCCCCTGTGTTTACGCATAACTCACGTATCCATCGCTGTGTTTACGTATCACTCACGTTCACCCGCCTTTTCACCCGGCAGCCAGTCCACACGCAAAAATACATTCAGCCGTCTGTACTACTGCATACTCACATTATACATCGCATACTTCAAATGCATCGTGCACATTATACGAAATAAATTCATTTCGTCTAATATTCGTCTTCTCCGCAATAAATTCAGCAATCATTCAACATGACCGGTAAAAAGGACGCATTACTACGCGCAAATGCAATTTATTTTGCCAAATGCAAACGTACTCTAAATACGCTACAGACCTTTGCAACTTCAAAGGGGCATAATTTAGATGGGAAAACGTACGAAATCGCACTTAAATTATACAACGACTTTTCAGATACAATCGAAAAAATTGAAATAAATAATATTTCCTTACAAGAAAAGGATTCAACTGATGTACTTGACATTTCAAAAGAATGTGATGAACTGTTCAGTCTCCTCACACTGGACAATTCAACTGAACAAAAGCCTGTCATACAGGCACATGCTTCCTTTAAAGTGCCCAAAATTTCACTGCCTGTTTTCTCTGGTGAACCTAATCAATGGATTAATTTTAAAAATTTGTTTGATTCATCTGTCTTCACACCATGTCAAAAACTTCAATGTTTGCGTATGGTACGCACTTGTCAGGTCATGCATTGTCCTTTGTTGAAACATTACCACTGATGTAAATTAGCAAACAACGTATGACATTTTATGTAATAGATACAGTAATAAGAGGTCTGCTGCAAATCATTATTATGCTTTGATGAAAAATTATCAAATAAAGGAAAATAGCCATGACAACTTAAAACATTATCTGTCAACCTTTCAGTCATCCGTCAATGCCTTGCTCAGCCTTGACATAAACATGCAAGATTTTTTCCTGTTGCAGCTTGCTTTACACAAATTGCCTTCTGACGTCCGTATGCTGTACGAACAAAAACAAACGGAGGATGATAATCCAATTCCTACCTTTCAGGATTTGATAAAATTTATTACCAACTTAGAAAGGTCATACGCAATCATCCAGGCTGAATCTCCTCCTAGTTCGTCTCCCAGTACACCACCTGTCAATAGGCGATCGTTTCCCGGCACAAGTGGTTTCAAAGGCACACCTAACCAGGCAAAATTTGTAAATAAATCTGCAAAGACTCTGTTAGTTCAAACCTCTCAGGAAGCTCGACCCAACACTACCTGTTTCCATTGCAATGGCAATCACAAAATATTCAATTGTGAAAAGTTTCAACAACTGCCTGTTGACTCTCGTTACAATGTACGTCGTCAGCACAAACGATGCTTTGCTTGTTTTTCCACTCATCCTCGTGCAAATTGTACTTCAAACAAAAGTTGTCGAACATGTCATAGTAAAAGTCACAACACTATGCTTTGTCAGGCAAATGTTCAAAGCTCGTCTGTCAATTCAACGCCGAGTAGTGTGCAAACGGGCGCACCCGGACCTGTTTTGTCACCATCAAGCTCTGTCAACAGTCAGAATGCAACTTTCTCTTGTCACGCCTCAACCGTCGATACTGTTTCGAAAACTGTGTTACTCGGCACAGCAAAAGTATTAGTAAAGGATGCATATGGTCAGTGCCAGGAAATTCGAGCTGTTCTCGATTCTGGCAGTCAACGCAGCATAATCACCGCAGATTGCGCTGCACGTCTTGCTTTTAAACAATGCCCTGTTGACTTCACACTCACTGGTATAAATTCTCAAGTGAACAAGGCTACTTTCACTGTAGATCTCAGTCTTCGGTCTCGAGACGCTCGTCAACGTCCAATTCATGTACAGTCTGTAGTCATGGATCGCTATCCATATTGCCTGTCAGACGGCCCACGCTCCGTAATCAAAGGCAATCCTTCTGCTATATCTACCATGTTCGGATATGTCCTAGTCGGCACTGTAGTCAATCGCCAATCATTCTCATCACTTCAAGCGTCGTCCACCACCTTGTTCTCAACTCTGAACGATAGGGTTGATCTCCAACTTAAACGGTTTTGGGAAATAGAGGAAGTCGAAACACCCAAATCTATATCTCCTCAAGACCAATACTGTGAAGACTTGTTTGTTCAAACCACGACGAGAGTACAGGGTGGGCGGTACATGGTTTCACTGCCAGTTGCCCCTGAAGCTACTGAAATTGGATCGAATCGTCCAGCCGCTGTTGGTTCCTTTCTTAACTTGGAACATCGCTTTTCAAAAAACCCCCGAAGTGCAGGACAAGTACAACAATTTCATGCAGGAATACTTGGACCTGGGCCACACGTCTGTTGCGCACACTCTGTCTTCGTACATAATTCCAAACCATTGTGTATTCAAAAGGCACGATCCTCACGCAAAAATCCGAGTCGTGTTTAATGCCAGTTCTCCAGATCATACTGGTGTGTCACTCAACGAACGTCTTCTTGCAGGTCCCAAGCTTCAAAGTGACCTTCAACACATATTGATATCCTTCAGTACTCACAAATTTGTCATCACCGCAGACTGTCGTCAGATGTATCGTCAAATTATACTTCGTCCGGAAGATCAACATCTCCAACATATCTTTTGGCGCAGCGATTCATCTCAACCTCTCCAAGAATATGAGTTAGCCACTGTAACATATGGACTAAAACTGTCAGCGTACTTAGCTCAACGTTCTTTAAAACAACTGGTTTCAGATGAAGGCTCATCTTTCCCACGCGCAGCGTATGCACTCGAACATCATACCTTTGTAGACGACCTAGTCACTGGTACTGACACCTTTGAGGAAGCTGTTCATCTCATAAAGGAGCTAAATTCAATGTTGTCACTCTCGGGATTTGAGCTAAGAAAGTGGATGTCAAACAACCCAGCACTGATAGCCCAATTTCCTTCAGAACACCTGGAAAATCCTTTAATTTTTTTCTGATGAAAACCAAACAGTAAAAATTCTTGGTATTCGTTGGTGTCCATCTTCTGATAACGTTTCGTATAACTATATTCCGTTCAAAGGGAAAATCACCAAACGCAGTATCTTGTCCTACATCTCCCAATTTTTCGATCCTCTTGGTTGGCTTTCGCCTGTCATTTTTGGGCCAAATGTTTCATGCAACGTCTTTGGACTGCTTCATTGGATTGGGATGACCCGTTATGCTCTGAATCCGAAGAGGATTGGAAAAAATTCGTTGTTGGATTATCAGCTGTAAGTGAAATATCATTTCCACGTCGCGCCACTATTAATAACGCTCGTTATCGTCTTATCGGTTTTTGCGATGCGTCACAGCATGGCTTTGCCGCCGCCGTTTATCTGCATTCAGAAAGTAATGACAACCGAGTCAACATGCAACTGCTTGTAGCCAAAAGTCGTGTCGCCCCGCTAAAAACTGTCTCCATCCCTCGACTAGAGCTCAATGCCGCAATGCTATTGTCACGATTGATAGCATCAACTCAACAGGTCTTATCCACTCTTCCCATACAGGAAATTCGACTGTACACCGAAGCTAGTACTGTATTGGATTGGCTTAATACGCCATCCTACAAACTCAAAACGTATGTTGCTAATCGAGTGGTGACCATCCTGGAACTCACCGCACTTAAATGTTGGGCTCACATTCCTACGCACAGTAATCCAGCTGATGTGGGTTCCCGTGGATGCACTGCTGCCACGCTTCAAAACTCAGGACTGTGGTGGAAGGGACCACCGCAATTTCACGTGTCATCTAAGTCTTGGCCTCTGCTTGTCTACAGTAGAAAGGTCTACTTGGAGATTCCTGAATTGAAACCTGTTCAGGCCACAACTCTTGTGGTCACTTATTCAATTCTAATGTGTATTTTTTGGTGGGATCATTATTTAGCTTTGTTATGTTATTATTAATGAATTTGTATACCTTTTGTTTATATTCGTCCAAGTCTAACAATGCTATAGTATTGCCTTTATCAACCTTCGTTAAGTAAACGTTATTTTGTAAGAGTTTTTTATTTAGCTGTATAGCTGTTAGTTGTTCATGTTTTGTTTTTGTATAATTTAATTTCTTTTGTTTATGATAATTATTATTAATCGCTTTACTGAATCTATTATTTATTAATATTCGTAGTTCATTTCGTTCATTTAAGTCTGGAACACACTAAATTACAGATTCGACTTCAACTATTTCTTGTTGAATAAAACAATAAATAAATGTACAGATCTATTTGAGAAACGTATATGCTACTCACTAAAACCAATAAAAGCTAGTGCACCATGCTTAAAAGGTCTACCCAAAGTACACAAAAAAGACACACCAATTAGACCTTTAGTGAATTTTACAACCGCTCCAAGCTATAAAGTAGCAAAAACCTTGGTAAAAATAATCAAACAACATATATGCTTAGATAATAACCAGAGTATAAAAAGTTATAAAGATTTTATTGAAAAATTATGTCATATTAATATTAAGCCTAGTTACAAGCTAGTGTCTTTTGACATAGTGGATCTGTATACCAATGTCCCAATTGATGAAACTTTAAAATTACTCAAACAAAATTTAATAAATAATAATACCTTGGAAATAAGAAAAATTAATCAGCTAATGTTAATATTAGAAATAGTACTTAATCAAAACTATTTTTCGTTTGATGGTTCATACTACGAACAAAATGAGGGCCTAGCAATGGGTTCTCCACTCTCAGGTATCCTCACTGATATTTATTTGAATCATTTAGAAAATACTAAAATTTTAGAAAACAATTATTTTGACAATAAAATAGTATATTATTCAAGATATGTGGACGACACCTTTGTTATTTTCAATGGTAATAATAGACAGATCGAGTCATTTAATAACTATTTAAATAAAATACATAAGAAAATAAAATTTCCTATGGAAATTGAAGAAACAAAAATATTAATTTCCTGGATCTAACCATAACAAATAACGGTAATGGCCTGAAATACAAAATATACAGAAAGCACACATGCACAGATACGATTATACATGCTAAGTCATTTCATCCTCCAGCCCAAAAAATGGCTGCATTTAACAGCTTTATTGACAGATTACTTTGTGTTCCCCTTAATAACGAAGACTATGATCAAGAAGTAAATATTATAAAACAAAGAGCTCTAAATAATGGTTACAGGCCAGTAATAATTGATAGAATGAAAATGAAACATAAAAAACGTTTAGAAAATAAAAATACCAACATTATTAACCAACATAATAAAAAACATAAAAAATTCATTTCAGCTAATTATACTGGTTTGATGCCAAATATATTAAAATCTGTTTTTAAAAGTAAAGGATATAATATTTCATTCAAAACATGTAATAAGTTAAAAAATTTTTTCAAAATTAAAATAAATATTCCTTTAAAAATAAATCAGGAGTCTATAAAATAATAATGCCGGCTAATCCGGCAGAGATTTTTATACAAGATTTTTAGAGCATATTCCTAAAACAAATAATAATAATTCCAGTTTTGCACAACATTTAATAACAAAAGGTCATAATTATACTAGTTTCAAAAACAATTTCATAGCGTTACATACTTGCAAGAAGGGTAAATTAATGGATAGCCTAGAGGAGTTTGAAATATATAAATCTACAAAAAACGGAACAACCAAAAATAATATATTTAATGATCAAATGAACTTCGGATCTAATAACCTGTTTGACACTGCTATACGGTTGAATGATAATTATAGCCAGTCGTAAGGAAATCGCGGTACAGCGTGCATGCATGCGAGTGCTCTGAGCGATTCAATTGTTACGTTTTGTATATTTTATTTAAAAGATTTTAAACATTTTAAATTATGACATAACCACAAAATGTGGTATACATTTACGTTTTGAATTGATATTGTGTATCTGACGATGGGATTTCATCCCGAAACGTGTCATTGAACAAAAGAAGCTAGTGTCACTAAGGTGGGTCGAATAAGGTAATTTAATTATATTAACCATAAAGTGACTCGGTACGTAAAACATGAATAGATCTAAAAGGATCAGTTAGGATATGGCGCCACGACCCCCCTTACTTCCTTATTAAAATTTGGGGTACTTACCCCCCTAATCCAGTGGCTGTGGCCGCACCTGCATGACTTTACTGGACTTCCTTCCACAGGATCCCAACACCATAAAGCCAGACAGGCACTGGGCGACCCTGCCCTGACGCGTATCATCCTGGGTACCACCAGGATTCTGTAACAATCAAGTAAAAACATTAACAAATGGTCTTTCATCATTCCATATCCTTAACTGATTTGGGTTCCTCCTAGACGTACTGGTTTGCCTTCATCAAAGTACTGATTTGTTATCTTACACATCTGAGTACACATATAACCTTATTCCTCTCAATATATAGCCTTATCGCTAGCATGATACATTTTATTTAATACATAACATTAACATACACTTGAAAGTCTTACCAGAAACAAAATTTTCTCAATTTAATTCAAATTCCAAAAATTGATTCTTCAATCTCATTACCAATACAATTCTCTATTGATTTCATTTTAAAGATTCCAATTATCTCATTCAAATATATTCAACTTCAATTACCAATTCAGATTACCATTGTTATCTTAACACAATACAAAATATGATTATACAAAATAGAAAATTATTCAATACAACAAATACATAGACAACAAAATATGTACTCCAATACTCCATTACTAACACTATTATAACGTTTTAATCATCAACTTTCACTTATTTATAATTCATTTTAAAATTCTCACCTTACATTATTTCTTAACACCCCACCTCAAACTCCTTAACCTAAATTGTTACAATTTTGTGTAATACGCTCCAGGCGTGTTGACCAGTTTCCTCTCAAACATAGCTGTGAATGGGGTGGTGTCTATCGCTTGGTGATGTGCCAAGTTGATAAAATCTTCTGTAGATGGTAAGTATTCTTCCCATTTTCTCTGTTGTTTGTGACAGTAGGTTCTCAAAATTCTCCCTACTTCTTGGAGAACTCGTTCAGCTGGGTTGCTACTAGGGTGGTATACCGAGGTCTTAAATGTTTTCACTCCATGGTTCAATAGTGTTTCCTTCAATCTCCTCCCCTTAAACTGAGTCCCATGATCCGTTATTATTGATCTTGGTGTTCCCACTTCTGTTATGTATTTTTGGATAATTATTTCTAAAAGTTTCCTGGTTGTGGCTCTGTTGATTGGATAGAGCTTAGTAAATTTTGTATAGTGGTCAAAAATTATGACAATGAATTTGTATTGTCGTCTTCCCCCACTTCTTGGCAATGGACCGCAGATGTCCACGAATACTTTCTCTAATTTTTTCGAGGATGTTATTGGTATCATTAACTCCTCCTTTCTTTCATTGTTGCATTTCACTAACTGGCATAGGTGGCAATGTTTAATGTATTTGCGTACTCTCCGGTTAATGTCTTTGAAGTGCACATGTTCCTCTAACGCTCTTATTATCTTCACTGCCCCCATGTGTCCATATCTGACGTGGTAATCCATGGTTATCTCCTTCTCAACAGTCCTTGGTATTACTATCTTCCATTGGTTACATCTGTGTCTGTCCTTAATAAATAAGATGTCATTGTGTATGTAGTAGTATGGGGTGATCCTGTCGTCTTGTTCATTTAATCTTTGGCATATGTTACTGAGTTTATTGTCACCTTCTTGTTGATGTTTTATTTTATTGACGATTTCGGCTAGTTCCGTTTTGTCTTTGATGATGTGGTATATTTTGGCTATTGTCTCCTTTTGCCTTAAAATGTTTGATCTTGTATTATAATTCTAGATAACACATCTGCTGCTATGTTGCTCTTTCCTGGTACGTACTCCCAATTGATGTTGTATTCCTGCAACGCTAGTGTCCATCTTGTTAGTCTCCCATGACTCAGTCTGCAGTTCTTTAGAAAGGATATTGATTTGTGGTCTGTCCTGACCGTTAGTGTGTAACCCAAAATGTAAGTTCTAAATTTGTTACACGCAAATACAATGCTGAGTAGCTCATTTTCTGTTACGTGATAGTTGCATTCACTTTTATTCAATACCCGACTTGCGAAGCTAATCACAAGGTGATTCCCTTGGTCGTCTTCTTGGTACAAAACTGATCCTAGACTTACATCGCTGGCATCGCAATTCATGTAAAAAGCTTTCGGGTGGTGTAACATCACCGATTCTAAAAATTTATCTTTGATTAGTTGGAAAGTGGTGTCCTGTTCTGGTCCCCACTTCCACTTGACTTTGGATGATAGCTGGTGTGAAAATTCTTATGTTAATTTTGAGTAATTGCTCTGATATTTCCTATAATAATTGCAGATGCCTAAAAATGATTGTAACTGCTATGGGGTGATTCCATTTTCTGATAGGTTGAAGCCTAGAAATTGTACTTCATCTGCGATGAACTTAGATTTTTCTAGTTTTAGTGTTATATTATTTTCTGCCAATTTTAATAATACTTGTTCAACCCTTCTGCAATGATCTTCCCAGTTGTCTGAAGTAATTAGCAGATCATCCACATATACGGTTGTAAATTGTAATGCTTCTTGTCCTAGAATTTTATCCATACATTTTACAAATACTGCTACTGAATTCACAAGTCCAAATGGTAGCCTTTTAAATTGGAAATTGTGCCCTTCAAATATGAATGCCATATATTTTCGGCTATTGGGTGCAATTCCACTTGCCAATACCCACAAACGGTGTCCCAGGTACTAATGAAACGTGTGCCGTAAAACATCTTGAGGATTTCTTCGATCTCTCCTGGTGATGTTCGATAGTTTATTATTATCTTGTTTATTTCTCTGGCGTCCAAACAGATTCCCACCTTTCCATTTTTCTTCAGTACTGCTACAATAGGATTGGTATATGGGGAATAACTGTATTCGATTATATCTTCTTCAATTAGTCTGTTGATCTCCGTTCTGACTGCTTCTTTTTGAGAGTGGGCAATAGGGTATGATTTCTTCTTAAAATCAACTGGTTCCTTAAACTTAATTTCGCACTGAAAATTCTTTATTTTTCCGGGTGTGTCGGAAAATACGTGCCGATATCGCTTATAAATTGTGATCAATTCCTCTACCTGATCGTTGGTTATTTGTCTATCACTTTTAGCTGTTTGGAATTTTCGGATCTCTTCTAACTTTTCTTCCCATAGGTCGTCCCTATCATCTTCATAATTAATCTCTTCTCTTGGTATCTGATTCCTATAATTATTATTTTCCCTAACATAACAAATGATCCGGTTGTGAGGGGCTTCTTTGCTTCCAATTAACTCCGCCGTCCATTCTACATAATTTAAGCTCAGAGACACTTTCGCTCTGCTCATATCAATTACAGCTGCGTATTTTCTCAATACATCACAGCCTATTAATAAATTAAATGGTAACCCACTGGCTACTAAAAAGATTATAGGAATGGTTTTACCTTGACTTGTTACTTCTAATTGGACCTGTTTCCTAATGGTTTTATTTTGACGTCCTGTTGCTCCAATTAAAGTGATATTATTTATTGGTAAGGTTGGTATTATCTCCTTATTCCCATTTTGTATTCTGTTTAGTTTGAGGTTGTCAATCAGGGATACATTTGCTCCTGTGTCGATAATTATTCTGGTAGGTATTCCGTTCACATCGGCGGCTATATATGCGATCTGGCTGTTATTGTTGTTAGTTTTATTGTTTTCTTCCTCCATTAAATCTCCCCTAATATCCTTTAAATAATGATTACGAATGATAGTAAATGTCTCGTTGTTTATTGGTTGGTGTCGTATTTTGTCGTACCCAATAGATCGGTTCAGTGAGGGTTTCGTCGAGTTTTTCACTGCCTCTGTCCGTTTAAAGAGATAGCACTCTCTTCGCCGCTCCTGTCTGTCGTGCTTGGCGTGTGGTTTTCTCTCCCTTTGGGTCTATCAGTATTGTTGTAAGTATGTTCGCTGTTGTGATTTCGGCGGACGTCTTTGCTGCTGCGACTCCTTCACGAGTCGTATCCAGATTCTCTACCTCTTACGTCTTGGCTGTACTGATTGTAGCGTTCGCTAAAACTGCGACGTCCTTGGTAAAATCGCCTCCCTATATTTTCATCTTCGGCTCGAACGTAGTTCGTCCTTCGGTAATTTCCATGGTTCCGGTAGTTGTTATTGTTCGGCCTATATTGATTATTATTGTTGTTTGGCCTATACTGGTTTCCGCTGTTGTTCGGTCGATAATTATTATTGAAATTATTATTATTATTCGGCTGGTAGTTTGGGTTATCTCTGTTGTTTTGATAATTATTTCCGTTATTAGTTGGTCGTGGATTTTGGTCGGTATTGTTCCAGTTTGGATTACTGTAGTTGCCTCGATAATTGTTCCTGTTGCTGGTCTGGCCGTTCCGTTCAAAGTAAGTGTCTGGTCTTTGGCGACTCCTCCGGTAATACCGCTCGTGCTCATAGTTTTCAAGTAATGTTGACATGGCTTGTATGGTACGAATTTGTCTGTTGAGTCTTGCTCTGGCCACTCCCTCTTCGAAGTGGTACGCCAACTTTGTTACAAGGCACTCCTCCGGTATCTTGGGTTCAAGGTTCCTTGCCATGCACACTTTGCCCAGGAAGTATGCCATGAGTGTTGTTCCTTTATTGTTGTCATATTTGCCGTTGCAAATGTCGTCGCGCACGATATTTTGCGTCGACTCGGACCAATATTTTGCCTTGAATAGTGTTTTAAAATCGGCATAGTTTTGGATTTCGTGTCTTGTAGCCGTCCACCAGTTGTCGTGCACGTCCTTGAAGTATTCATCTAGCATGCTTCTTATCGCTGTCCACCTGGTTTCCAGGTTCCGTGCTATACTCTCCTCGACTCTCTCAATAAATTCCATCGGATTTTTCTTGTAGGTTCGGAAATTTATAGTCTCCCGGTTGTCCATGTTCGGCATTCCCGTCATCTGGATTGGTTGACTCCGGAACAGGTTAATTTCCTCTCGGAAGTTGTTGAATTCCCGCTGCTGTACCTCAGTCATTTTTTCTTTGTCGCTGTGAACCTGGTCTCGAACATCGTTCACAGTTGCAGTTATTTCTTCACACCTCGTCCCTAAATTCGTCTGTGCCTGCCTCAGGTCTTCTTGTTTTTTCATCATTGAATCGAATTTATTTGAGTTATTTTCTTCGATGTTGTTGATTCTGGTATGAATGTTTTCTTTCGCTTGCTGCAGTTCTTGACGGTTTAGTTCGCACCTCTGTGAACTTCGGAAATCTCTCGTCTCACTCCGGTTATTTCCTCCTCTATCTTCGTATTTATCTTCTCGCTATTCTCCTCGATTCTCTGACTGATAAGTTCCATCTTCTTATTATTATCTTCGATGCTGCCATCTATCTTCTTACTCAATTCTTCCTTATTTTTCTGAAAATCCTCTTTTAACGATTCTATATTTTTCTGGTTTTCTTCCTTCAACTCTTCCTTCAACGATTCGATATTTTTTCTATTTTCTTCCATCATTTTCTTCATCATTTCCATGAGATTAGTGTCCCCTGTTTGTGTAGGTTTCTCGGGTTGTTCCTCTTGTTGTACAGGTCGATTAGGTTCCGCAGGATGTAATATTTCTTCTATATCTTCGCCCGGTGTTACCTCCTTGCCATCCATGTTTATTTCCTTCTCCACTTCCGCCGCGCATTTCTTAGGAGTTGCTCTCCGGTGCATTTTCAATATGAGTGTATTGCAGCTGCCGCGAAAATTAGGTTAATTATTTATTTACTTATTGATTAGGTTAAAATTTTTTATCTAATTCACGCCTCAAACATTGGTCGCCAATTATTTTGTAATAAGACGGATCTATCTCCATATTAAAAGCCACACGTTGTTGGCGTCATTTTGTAAGTGGACGGGATGCTTTCTCGTTGAAATTAAATAAGTATTATTATTATTATTATTGAATGTTTAATTGTGTATTGTTGTTAACTGTTGTGAGCTCGTTGTCGAATGGTTTCGGTTGACTCATCTGCTTGTTACTGAGGTGATCCGAAAGGTGTGTCCCTTCACTGAAAATTACATAAGTATTACATTTATACAATATTACTAGTGATGGTTGTATGCTAGTAATGTGTGAGAATATTACTAGCGAGAATCATTAGATTCAAATTCTCGCCGCAGTCTCTGGTACCAACCGTTGCTGTCGCTCACCTAAGCTGCAAGTCTTATTCATTTACAATAACAGTCAACACTTTTGTCATTTGTGAAATAATGCTTTATTATTGAACTCATCTTTAATAATTGTTAGTATACAGTTATTTTATTCGTTTACTTTTAAAACAATTAATTTCGAGTATGGACTCTTTAAAAACAATTAAAATCTCAGGGTGGCCAGACTGCGTCTAAGAATCGACTAGTCTGGATGTAAACAATTTCATTACTTTACCTTATAAAAATAGCAGGTTCTTTTAGTCTGCAAGATACACTTTAACTAAAGAAATGCACTACTGTAATAATGAGTAAGCGGAGAATAAAAAATATTATTTGTTTCTTTAACATAACATAAACTTTGAACGATTGTTCATTACTCAAAATTGAAGGTTAAATAGGGTTCATCGTAACCTCACTTATTTGATATTAATTGACTAATGAGTCATTGAATGTGTTACTTATTTCCTACAACACTGTTATAAATTAAATTCAGTGATATTTTCATTAATTCTCTTCTAAGAGTGGATATAAACAAAGAACAGGTAATTAAAATTCATCCACTACTAGGGTTAACTAGTATGTT
The DNA here is from genome assembly GCA_034769895.1 of Magicicada septendecula. Lineage (NCBI taxonomy): Eukaryota > Metazoa > Arthropoda > Insecta > Hemiptera > Cicadidae > Magicicada > Magicicada septendecula. The sequence continues at coordinate 193,522,995 of CM068373.1, read as the reverse complement.
ACATTTAGTTATGGTTTTACAATTAAACACAATATTATTCTTAAAATATTATATGTTAGGGTTCATTGATTCCCTCATTGATGATTCAATGTCTCTTTACAAAATATTACAATTGATTTTATAAGCTAGAAAGTCAAAATTGTTAATAGTCAACTCTTTCGTTGCTGATTGTTTATTCAATTGTTAAAATCCCTTTTCTCATCAAAATAGGGTTAGATTTTATTTAACTTGGATTTAATCAAACTCGCTGGTAGCATTCTTTGTTTGTTTAATTATTTTTATATAACATAATAATCATTGGCACTGATACTTGCGTGTACCGTCGATCTCGAAGTGTCACTATCACAAAACTTTTTATTTCTCAGAAATTATTTAAAACTTGAATTAATTTTTATTAATTCCTCTCACTCACTGCCTATACGCATGTACTCCGATTAATAACACTGGTTAAAATAAACTTCACTTTCCCTCTTATCCGACCTAACCTCAACTAGGAGTTTCGAGGTTATTATGCTTTATCAGCTGTCGGCTATCAATTCAATGTTTTCGTGGTCACTCTAACCCACGTGGAGTCTGCATCAATGCAGGAGATGAACTGTTATTGTTACCTCTGTCGGGATTCCGCACTTTATATTTTTTAATGAGCTCTGATTGGCTCAGTCATTGGTACTGTCTTTATTTCGTGAACTCATGGTGACATTCGGCAAAATAGACGCTCAAGTAAGCGTCAGTATGCTGGTTTTGAGATTATGATTCTCTGGTTACAAGGGCACGCCCACGGGCTTGCAATTAATTATTTTTTCTTATAAATTAAATAATTTACTTATAATCACACTAATAACATTTTTATAACTACCGGTACCATTTTTTCTATCTTTTGATTACGAGTATTTTGCATACCCTTATCATATAGTTCTGCTAAGGGGTTGATAAAAACACATTTCGTACAAACTAATAATATCTCTTATGTTACATAATACATTAAATACATTGTTTTTCTTCACTGTGTTTATGGTGATAACTTATTAGTACTGTATAATGAACTTTTCACACATTGTTATTTAATTACAGTTATGAATTATTCATTTTCCTAGGATTAGACTCTAGGCCTATTGTCACCTTAATTGTTTCTCAATTAATTCATAATATTAGTGGTTGATAATACAACTTTGTTGTGGCCTATGCATAACTCACTTGTCATTACCACTTCTGATAGTGTCAGCCTTATTTATTATTGGTTTTTATTACTTTAATTACAGTCCCTTTAATGAGTTTTTAGTACACTTGAGTATTACATTTTTCATTAGTTGTAATTCTTTCACATTTATCTCTTTATTCTATTTTTATTTCATATCAGTGTTCTGATAACACTGTTAGTACTGGTCAGTGGTTAATTCTGCCTTTATATTGATAATTACATTGGTTTGAAGTTACTCAAACTTCTTGCATCTAGTTATTGCTAGTGTTCACTTATTATTTGTCGTATTATTATTAATTAGGTGGACACAATCCTTGAATTGTCTCATCTGAACGTTATTCTGCATTATTCAGTATCATAGGTCGAGTCCCTATTCTTTTATTACAATTTTGAGTGAAATTTTTGCTCTCCCAGGTACCTATTCTATGTGATACACTTGGTTATATTAAATTACATTTATTCAGCATTTATGTTTCTTTATAATATTATCTTTTGCACATTGAATGTTCCATATAGTACCTAGTTATGTTATACTACAAAACATTTTGATTTACCGTCATCTTAGTCATAGTTTTTTACTGTTTTATTTAAAACTAGTTGGCCAGATTAGGTTATGTTCTAATTTGGTTTCTCAACAATGGTTGAATGTCAGTTTCTGTTTTATACATAATGCATGATTTATTTACTCTTATCTAACACTGATATTTTATTGTTTATAGCTAGATTTCTATTTGGTTATTATCACAATCTTTATTATTGATTATTAGTGGTCTTTGTCAATTTTAATTCCACTTTACAACTTTTTATTAGTTCTTTGGACATTGTCTATTTGTTGTGTTTATACATCATTTGACTATACAATGACCATATTGGTACTCACTCTCCCTCTTAAATTCTGCTTTCAATAGTTAATTTTATTGAGTTCTGTTTGTACTGTACCGTTATTGAATGTATTTTATTAATAAGTTTATGTCAGTGTCAAGTCACAGCTTAGGGATTTAAATCATGTTGGTTGACTCACTTTTATTTTCTTTTTCATTAATAATACTTTTATTTTCTTGTGTTAATTTATTCTCATTTATATCACCTCCCTTTGGCATTTGACTTGATTAGGTTTTCTCCTTATTTGCACTGATTCCTTCCTCACTCTTAATAAGGTTCTTCTTGGTGTTGTTGTCATTGGTTTATTTCTCACTATTTGATCTATTGGGTAATTAGGTACGTTGTCTTGTCGTTAGTCTTGTCTTCTTTTCTTCAATTGTACATTTACTTGTAAATCATAGTTTATTTTATTCCCCTATTTTGGTTATAATACCTTCCCTGTTCATGATTGTAAGTTCAACTTTTGTATATAAATTTATTTAGAGTGGCTTTTAATCCATTTGTGATACGTTGGTGTTGGGTGTGTTATATGTACCATTACAATATTGTAATTCATAATAGAATATGGCTTTCATATGTCATACCTGTAACAAAACGTTAGTCTCTTGAGTGGGACCATTTTTGGCCATCTTCCGGTCCAAAAACTTTTGAGCGGAGACTTTCCACACACATGATAAAGGTCACAGAGTTTTGGGACCATGGACGCATCTTGTGTGATTTCATGGCTTGAGGGGAACAACTGTGAAACTCTCAAGAAACTATGGTGTGCAATTCAGTACTGCTGCCACAGACTTCTGTCCAGCGGGTTGTTTTGCTGCATGACAGCACCCATCCATGAATTGCAAGATGCACATGAAAGCCTCTGGCTGGGTTCAAATGGGAAGTTTTCAAGCAACCTTTCTACAGTCCCAACTTGGCCCAAGTGACTTCACATTTTTCCAAAGTTGAAGAAATTTTTTGGTGGCATCTGACTGGAAAGTGATGAAAAGTCAAGAAATAAGCCTAGAGTGGCTAACGGTTCAGTGACAGAGTTCTATTAGTGGGGTGTGCAAAAACCTATGTCACTTTGAAAAATCAATCTATTATATGATAATATAGAAAATAGCTTATGAAATGTATATTGTTGTGTATGAATTATATTTGAATAAATGTATTTCTATTTGAATAAATGATTCTTAATTTTTGGATGGCCCTTGTAATTTCATAGGTACAGATTTTTAGGTTTAGAAAACAACAGACAATTTATTAGTAATAATTACTAATAAATAATATTGCAAGATATATATATATATATATATATATATACAGTAGAACTTGGCTAATTCGAAGCTGAAGGGACCAGTAAAAAATTCGAATTATCCAAAAATTCGAATTAGGAAAGTTTTAATAAGGGTAGAAAAATCAAATCAAAAACCGAAATTCAGTAAAGCAATATGTTATTTTATTAAACAATTTCCTTATACATATATATTACAAACGTATAAAGACGTTTCAGTACAAAATATAGCATTTACAGTTTTTTAAAAAAGCTAGAAACTTTTGATTGCATTTTGCAATTAATACACTGAGTTGTAGTAAACTCTTCAAGTTTATTAAGTGCTTGGAAAATAGCGTCACTTACGTTCTGCTGTCCTTCAACAAACCGTCTCAAGTCTTGAATGTAATTTGATGCCTGTGAAGCCGTTGGAATCGGTATCTCTGGAAGTTATAGCTGGTCCCCTTCTTCATCTGAAGATGCACCATAATTTATTTTGTTCATAACATCAGCCACGATCTCCGCATCTGTCTGTTCACCGCACACTGCCAAGTCTTCATCCATGTTTCTAAAGTCTAAATTTGCAAAAATTTTGAGGGAGGGCCCCCGCCCCTCCTCTGCTGGGGGTATTCCATACCCCCAGGCTTCCCCGTATGGCCCCTCCCCGAAAAGATGGTCTGAAGCCGCCACTGACAGTGGGGCATAATATAAACTCGAACGAGCAAGTCGTGTATTATTACAAATGTTTGTAATGCTTATTCAAATTCAGAATTGAAATGTTTATTTTAATGTGATGTTGGTAATGTTTATTTGAGTATGATGTAATTGTGAGTAGATATAAAACATATATTATAGGTTTTAACTGTTTTTAAGAGATTCCCCAACTTTTGGGCAGTCACAGCCTCACCAAACCTGACCGTGGATTTGGCTTATCTGTAACAAGCTATGGGCAGACTTATTGTACCCTGACCATAGTTTGTTATTATTGAAATTGGTGGACCTAGAAATTTAACTGGAGAGGAATTAGGGGAATCTAAATAATTTTGGAACCGCTACTATACACCTAAGGGGGTGATAGACCACTTAAGGGCGTATAGATAATTAATTTACTGTGGTTGCTGGTATCCTATATACCAGTAATACCGAACTTTATGTAAGGCCGAAGCAAGGACGGAGTAAAATAAAAGAAAAAAATGTTTACTCCCAGCAGCTACAGTTCTTGTGGAAGCAACTGGGCGAGACAGTCCAGTCATAGTGGGGGGAAGAGAGTAGTGGATATGGACTAGCAACGTTACAAGCTACAAAATCAATAAGTTTTGTAATTTCAAAATTTATGTAATTTCGATCTAGGATGAGGCCACTGGTCAACACACCTAGAGCGTATTACACAAAATTGTAACAATTTAGGTTAAGGGGTTTGAGGTGGGGTGTTAAGAAATAATGTAAGGTGAGAATTTTAAAATAAATTATAAATAAATATCATATTACTTTAACGACTCGGAACACTAGGTTTTTTATAAGTAAAAGCAAAAAGTTTTACCTTACAGTCTTAACCGGTTTTCTCCTTTAAAAGGTTTCTTCAGAGGCTTATGTTTATTTTAATGTGATGTTGGTAATGTTTATTTGAGTATGATGTAATTGTGAGTAGGTATAAAACATATATTATAGATTTTAACTGTTTTTAAGAGGAGATTCCCCAACTTTTGGGCAGTCACAGCCTCACCAACCCTGACCGTGGTGAAACCCTTTCTCCTTTAAAAGCCTCTGAAGAAGCCTTTTAAAGGAGAAAACCGGTTAAGACTGTAAGGTAAAACTTTTTGCTTTTACTTATAAAAAACCTAGTGTTCCGAGTCGTTAAAGTAATAGTGATATTTAGTTAAGTAACGGACACGTCATGGACAACGAAATCCAAGAATTATAAATAAGTGAAAGTTGATGATTAAAACGTTATAATACTGTTAGTAATGGAGTATTTGAGTACATATTTTGTTGTCTATGTATTTGTTGTATTGGATAATTTTCTATTTTGTATAATCATATTTTGTATTGTGTAAAGATAACAATGGTAATCTGAATTGGTAATTGAAGTTGAATATATTTGAATGAGATAATTGGAATCTTTAAAATGAAATCAATAGAGAATTGTATTGGTAATGAGATTGAAGAATCAATTTTTGGAATTTGAATTAAATTGAGAAAATTTTGTTTCAGGTAAGACTTTCAAGTGTATGTTAATGTTATGTATTAAATAAAATGTATCATGCTAGCGATAAGGCTATATATTGTAGAAGAATAAGGTTATATGTGTACTCAGATGTGTAAGATAACAAATCAATACTTTGACGAAGGCAAACCAGTACGTCTAGGAGGAACCCAAATCAGTTAAGGATATGGAATGATGAAAGACCATTTGTTAATGTTTTTACTTGATTGTTACAGAATCCTGGTGGTATCCAGGATGATACGCGTCAGGGCAGGGTCGCCCAGTGCCTGTCTGGCTTTATGGTGTTGGGATCCTGTGGAAGGAAGTCCAGTAAAGTCATGCAGGTGCGGCCACAGACGTGGATTAGAGGGGTAAGTACTCCAAATTTTAATAAGGAAGTAAGGGGGGTCGTGGCGCCATATCCTAACTTATCCTTTTAGGTTTAGGCAATGAGAATTGTTAGATGTAGTGTTCAGTTAATTTTTCAGTTGTAATTTATTTTCATTATGTAAGTATCCTGTGTTTGTCTTTCCTCGTAACTTTAATTTCACGTACGATTTGGTAAGTTCAAATAGTGCGCGAGTGCGTGTCGTTTTATTCAGGACCAACCACAAATCGATCTCTCGCGCATGCGCTGAACTCTGTTCTGTTGTTCGCTTCTCATGTTAGTAGTACACGTGTTCGCTTCGCCCTCGCAGGCCTGCCCGTCTTTTTCGTATGTAACTTTTTGCGCAAATACGGCAAACGGTTCAAACCTCACGCCTAAGTTCGGAAAATCGCTAATGTGCGAACTGTTCGTCAAAATCGCAGTTTCTCTACATCAACTACCAAAGCAGCTTCAGCTACATGCGGTCTTACAGCCTACAAGAGTATTTTCCATCAACCACAGGTACTGTACGTAATTTGTCTTTCATCAGCGTAAGTGGCAATTGCTGGAGAGAATTTACAACTCCCACAACAATTCCAGCAATTGACCACGTTCAGTTGGGGTTAACAACCTGAATTCTACCTTTCTAAAGAGCCAGCTTTTATCAGAGCCTATAATTAATCCCGACACATGGTCCTCAGGGCCGGATTGTTCAAATAGTGGATGGTTCAAATTCGCAGTGTCGTTTTTGTGAAATCATAAAAACTTGTGAAACGTGGTCGGGCGAACTGTTACTACCGCTCATTTCGTCAGTTACCGGTAACGGTTATGTTTTGTAACTACTCTCGTATGTCTCCATGTAAACAGTACAGTAATTGTTATTAGTGTCAAGTAACTGTTATTTCATAAGGTACATTTCATAACTGTTCTTTTCTGTTTTGTTGGCGGAAAACTACTGCGACATTCCCATTACATCACCAGACACTGTGACTCCGTATCTCCCTCCTGTATCCCCCCCTGTGTTTACGCATAACTCACGTATCCATCGCTGTGTTTACGTATCACTCACGTTCACCCGCCTTTTCACCCGGCAGCCAGTCCACACGCAAAAATACATTCAGCCGTCTGTACTACTGCATACTCACATTATACATCGCATACTTCAAATGCATCGTGCACATTATACGAAATAAATTCATTTCGTCTAATATTCGTCTTCTCCGCAATAAATTCAGCAATCATTCAACATGACCGGTAAAAAGGACGCATTACTACGCGCAAATGCAATTTATTTTGCCAAATGCAAACGTACTCTAAATACGCTACAGACCTTTGCAACTTCAAAGGGGCATAATTTAGATGGGAAAACGTACGAAATCGCACTTAAATTATACAACGACTTTTCAGATACAATCGAAAAAATTGAAATAAATAATATTTCCTTACAAGAAAAGGATTCAACTGATGTACTTGACATTTCAAAAGAATGTGATGAACTGTTCAGTCTCCTCACACTGGACAATTCAACTGAACAAAAGCCTGTCATACAGGCACATGCTTCCTTTAAAGTGCCCAAAATTTCACTGCCTGTTTTCTCTGGTGAACCTAATCAATGGATTAATTTTAAAAATTTGTTTGATTCATCTGTCTTCACACCATGTCAAAAACTTCAATGTTTGCGTATGGTACGCACTTGTCAGGTCATGCATTGTCCTTTGTTGAAACATTACCACTGATGTAAATTAGCAAACAACGTATGACATTTTATGTAATAGATACAGTAATAAGAGGTCTGCTGCAAATCATTATTATGCTTTGATGAAAAATTATCAAATAAAGGAAAATAGCCATGACAACTTAAAACATTATCTGTCAACCTTTCAGTCATCCGTCAATGCCTTGCTCAGCCTTGACATAAACATGCAAGATTTTTTCCTGTTGCAGCTTGCTTTACACAAATTGCCTTCTGACGTCCGTATGCTGTACGAACAAAAACAAACGGAGGATGATAATCCAATTCCTACCTTTCAGGATTTGATAAAATTTATTACCAACTTAGAAAGGTCATACGCAATCATCCAGGCTGAATCTCCTCCTAGTTCGTCTCCCAGTACACCACCTGTCAATAGGCGATCGTTTCCCGGCACAAGTGGTTTCAAAGGCACACCTAACCAGGCAAAATTTGTAAATAAATCTGCAAAGACTCTGTTAGTTCAAACCTCTCAGGAAGCTCGACCCAACACTACCTGTTTCCATTGCAATGGCAATCACAAAATATTCAATTGTGAAAAGTTTCAACAACTGCCTGTTGACTCTCGTTACAATGTACGTCGTCAGCACAAACGATGCTTTGCTTGTTTTTCCACTCATCCTCGTGCAAATTGTACTTCAAACAAAAGTTGTCGAACATGTCATAGTAAAAGTCACAACACTATGCTTTGTCAGGCAAATGTTCAAAGCTCGTCTGTCAATTCAACGCCGAGTAGTGTGCAAACGGGCGCACCCGGACCTGTTTTGTCACCATCAAGCTCTGTCAACAGTCAGAATGCAACTTTCTCTTGTCACGCCTCAACCGTCGATACTGTTTCGAAAACTGTGTTACTCGGCACAGCAAAAGTATTAGTAAAGGATGCATATGGTCAGTGCCAGGAAATTCGAGCTGTTCTCGATTCTGGCAGTCAACGCAGCATAATCACCGCAGATTGCGCTGCACGTCTTGCTTTTAAACAATGCCCTGTTGACTTCACACTCACTGGTATAAATTCTCAAGTGAACAAGGCTACTTTCACTGTAGATCTCAGTCTTCGGTCTCGAGACGCTCGTCAACGTCCAATTCATGTACAGTCTGTAGTCATGGATCGCTATCCATATTGCCTGTCAGACGGCCCACGCTCCGTAATCAAAGGCAATCCTTCTGCTATATCTACCATGTTCGGATATGTCCTAGTCGGCACTGTAGTCAATCGCCAATCATTCTCATCACTTCAAGCGTCGTCCACCACCTTGTTCTCAACTCTGAACGATAGGGTTGATCTCCAACTTAAACGGTTTTGGGAAATAGAGGAAGTCGAAACACCCAAATCTATATCTCCTCAAGACCAATACTGTGAAGACTTGTTTGTTCAAACCACGACGAGAGTACAGGGTGGGCGGTACATGGTTTCACTGCCAGTTGCCCCTGAAGCTACTGAAATTGGATCGAATCGTCCAGCCGCTGTTGGTTCCTTTCTTAACTTGGAACATCGCTTTTCAAAAAACCCCCGAAGTGCAGGACAAGTACAACAATTTCATGCAGGAATACTTGGACCTGGGCCACACGTCTGTTGCGCACACTCTGTCTTCGTACATAATTCCAAACCATTGTGTATTCAAAAGGCACGATCCTCACGCAAAAATCCGAGTCGTGTTTAATGCCAGTTCTCCAGATCATACTGGTGTGTCACTCAACGAACGTCTTCTTGCAGGTCCCAAGCTTCAAAGTGACCTTCAACACATATTGATATCCTTCAGTACTCACAAATTTGTCATCACCGCAGACTGTCGTCAGATGTATCGTCAAATTATACTTCGTCCGGAAGATCAACATCTCCAACATATCTTTTGGCGCAGCGATTCATCTCAACCTCTCCAAGAATATGAGTTAGCCACTGTAACATATGGACTAAAACTGTCAGCGTACTTAGCTCAACGTTCTTTAAAACAACTGGTTTCAGATGAAGGCTCATCTTTCCCACGCGCAGCGTATGCACTCGAACATCATACCTTTGTAGACGACCTAGTCACTGGTACTGACACCTTTGAGGAAGCTGTTCATCTCATAAAGGAGCTAAATTCAATGTTGTCACTCTCGGGATTTGAGCTAAGAAAGTGGATGTCAAACAACCCAGCACTGATAGCCCAATTTCCTTCAGAACACCTGGAAAATCCTTTAATTTTTTTCTGATGAAAACCAAACAGTAAAAATTCTTGGTATTCGTTGGTGTCCATCTTCTGATAACGTTTCGTATAACTATATTCCGTTCAAAGGGAAAATCACCAAACGCAGTATCTTGTCCTACATCTCCCAATTTTTCGATCCTCTTGGTTGGCTTTCGCCTGTCATTTTTGGGCCAAATGTTTCATGCAACGTCTTTGGACTGCTTCATTGGATTGGGATGACCCGTTATGCTCTGAATCCGAAGAGGATTGGAAAAAATTCGTTGTTGGATTATCAGCTGTAAGTGAAATATCATTTCCACGTCGCGCCACTATTAATAACGCTCGTTATCGTCTTATCGGTTTTTGCGATGCGTCACAGCATGGCTTTGCCGCCGCCGTTTATCTGCATTCAGAAAGTAATGACAACCGAGTCAACATGCAACTGCTTGTAGCCAAAAGTCGTGTCGCCCCGCTAAAAACTGTCTCCATCCCTCGACTAGAGCTCAATGCCGCAATGCTATTGTCACGATTGATAGCATCAACTCAACAGGTCTTATCCACTCTTCCCATACAGGAAATTCGACTGTACACCGAAGCTAGTACTGTATTGGATTGGCTTAATACGCCATCCTACAAACTCAAAACGTATGTTGCTAATCGAGTGGTGACCATCCTGGAACTCACCGCACTTAAATGTTGGGCTCACATTCCTACGCACAGTAATCCAGCTGATGTGGGTTCCCGTGGATGCACTGCTGCCACGCTTCAAAACTCAGGACTGTGGTGGAAGGGACCACCGCAATTTCACGTGTCATCTAAGTCTTGGCCTCTGCTTGTCTACAGTAGAAAGGTCTACTTGGAGATTCCTGAATTGAAACCTGTTCAGGCCACAACTCTTGTGGTCACTTATTCAATTCTAATGTGTATTTTTTGGTGGGATCATTATTTAGCTTTGTTATGTTATTATTAATGAATTTGTATACCTTTTGTTTATATTCGTCCAAGTCTAACAATGCTATAGTATTGCCTTTATCAACCTTCGTTAAGTAAACGTTATTTTGTAAGAGTTTTTTATTTAGCTGTATAGCTGTTAGTTGTTCATGTTTTGTTTTTGTATAATTTAATTTCTTTTGTTTATGATAATTATTATTAATCGCTTTACTGAATCTATTATTTATTAATATTCGTAGTTCATTTCGTTCATTTAAGTCTGGAACACACTAAATTACAGATTCGACTTCAACTATTTCTTGTTGAATAAAACAATAAATAAATGTACAGATCTATTTGAGAAACGTATATGCTACTCACTAAAACCAATAAAAGCTAGTGCACCATGCTTAAAAGGTCTACCCAAAGTACACAAAAAAGACACACCAATTAGACCTTTAGTGAATTTTACAACCGCTCCAAGCTATAAAGTAGCAAAAACCTTGGTAAAAATAATCAAACAACATATATGCTTAGATAATAACCAGAGTATAAAAAGTTATAAAGATTTTATTGAAAAATTATGTCATATTAATATTAAGCCTAGTTACAAGCTAGTGTCTTTTGACATAGTGGATCTGTATACCAATGTCCCAATTGATGAAACTTTAAAATTACTCAAACAAAATTTAATAAATAATAATACCTTGGAAATAAGAAAAATTAATCAGCTAATGTTAATATTAGAAATAGTACTTAATCAAAACTATTTTTCGTTTGATGGTTCATACTACGAACAAAATGAGGGCCTAGCAATGGGTTCTCCACTCTCAGGTATCCTCACTGATATTTATTTGAATCATTTAGAAAATACTAAAATTTTAGAAAACAATTATTTTGACAATAAAATAGTATATTATTCAAGATATGTGGACGACACCTTTGTTATTTTCAATGGTAATAATAGACAGATCGAGTCATTTAATAACTATTTAAATAAAATACATAAGAAAATAAAATTTCCTATGGAAATTGAAGAAACAAAAATATTAATTTCCTGGATCTAACCATAACAAATAACGGTAATGGCCTGAAATACAAAATATACAGAAAGCACACATGCACAGATACGATTATACATGCTAAGTCATTTCATCCTCCAGCCCAAAAAATGGCTGCATTTAACAGCTTTATTGACAGATTACTTTGTGTTCCCCTTAATAACGAAGACTATGATCAAGAAGTAAATATTATAAAACAAAGAGCTCTAAATAATGGTTACAGGCCAGTAATAATTGATAGAATGAAAATGAAACATAAAAAACGTTTAGAAAATAAAAATACCAACATTATTAACCAACATAATAAAAAACATAAAAAATTCATTTCAGCTAATTATACTGGTTTGATGCCAAATATATTAAAATCTGTTTTTAAAAGTAAAGGATATAATATTTCATTCAAAACATGTAATAAGTTAAAAAATTTTTTCAAAATTAAAATAAATATTCCTTTAAAAATAAATCAGGAGTCTATAAAATAATAATGCCGGCTAATCCGGCAGAGATTTTTATACAAGATTTTTAGAGCATATTCCTAAAACAAATAATAATAATTCCAGTTTTGCACAACATTTAATAACAAAAGGTCATAATTATACTAGTTTCAAAAACAATTTCATAGCGTTACATACTTGCAAGAAGGGTAAATTAATGGATAGCCTAGAGGAGTTTGAAATATATAAATCTACAAAAAACGGAACAACCAAAAATAATATATTTAATGATCAAATGAACTTCGGATCTAATAACCTGTTTGACACTGCTATACGGTTGAATGATAATTATAGCCAGTCGTAAGGAAATCGCGGTACAGCGTGCATGCATGCGAGTGCTCTGAGCGATTCAATTGTTACGTTTTGTATATTTTATTTAAAAGATTTTAAACATTTTAAATTATGACATAACCACAAAATGTGGTATACATTTACGTTTTGAATTGATATTGTGTATCTGAAGATGGGATTTCATCCCGAAACGTGTCATTGAACAAAAGAAGCTAGTGTCACTAAGGTGGGTCGAATAAGGTAATTTAATTATATTAACCATAAAGTGACTCGGTACGTAAAACATGAATAGATCTAAAAGGATCAGTTAGGATATGGCGCCACGACCCCCCTTACTTCCTTATTAAAATTTGGGGTACTTACCCCCCTAATCCAGTGGCTGTGGCCGCACCTGCATGACTTTACTGGACTTCCTTCCACAGGATCCCAACACCATAAAGCCAGACAGGCACTGGGCGACCCTGCCCTGACGCGTATCATCCTGGGTACCACCAGGATTCTGTAACAATCAAGTAAAAACATTAACAAATGGTCTTTCATCATTCCATATCCTTAACTGATTTGGGTTCCTCCTAGACGTACTGGTTTGCCTTCATCAAAGTACTGATTTGTTATCTTACACATCTGAGTACACATATAACCTTATTCCTCTCAATATATAGCCTTATCGCTAGCATGATACATTTTATTTAATACATAACATTAACATACACTTGAAAGTCTTACCAGAAACAAAATTTTCTCAATTTAATTCAAATTCCAAAAATTGATTCTTCAATCTCATTACCAATACAATTCTCTATTGATTTCATTTTAAAGATTCCAATTATCTCATTCAAATATATTCAACTTCAATTACCAATTCAGATTACCATTGTTATCTTAACACAATACAAAATATGATTATACAAAATAGAAAATTATTCAATACAACAAATATATAGACAACAAAATATGTACTCCAATACTCCATTACTAACACTATTATAACGTTTTAATCATCAACTTTCACTTATTTATAATTCATTTTAAAATTCTCACCTTACATTATTTCTTAACACCCCACCTCAAACTCCTTAACCTAAATTGTTACAATTTTGTGTAATACGCTCCAGGCGTGTTGACCAGTTTCCTCTCAAACATAGCTGTGAATGGGGTGGTGTCTATCGCTTGGTGATGTGCCAAGTTGATAAAATCTTCTGTAGATGGTAAGTATTCTTCCCATTTTCTCTGTTGTTTGTGACAGTAGGTTCTCAAAATTCTCCCTACTTCTTGGAGAACTCGTTCAGCTGGGTTGCTACTAGGGTGGTATACCGAGGTCTTAAATGTTTTCACTCCATGGTTCAATAGTGTTTCCTTCAATCTCCTCCCCTTAAACTGAGTCCCATGATCCGTTATTATTGATCTTGGTGTTCCCACTTCTGTTATGTATTTTTGGATAATTATTTCTAAAAGTTTCCTGGTTGTGGCTCTGTTGATTGGATAGAGCTTAGTAAATTTTGTATAGTGGTCAAAAATTATGACAATGAATTTGTATTGTCGTCTTCCCCCACTTCTTGGCAATGGACCGCAGATGTCCACGAATACTTTCTCTAATTTTTTCGAGGATGTTATTGGTATCATTAACTCCTCCTTTCTTTCATTGTTGCATTTCACTAACTGGCATAGGTGGCAATGTTTAATGTATTTGCGTACTCTCCGGTTAATGTCTTTGAAGTGCACATGTTCCTCTAACGCTCTTATTATCTTCACTGCCCCCATGTGTCCATATCTGACGTGGTAATCCATGGTTATCTCCTTCTCAACAGTCCTTGGTATTACTATCTTCCATTGGTTACATCTGTGTCTGTCCTTAATAAATAAGATGTCATTGTGTATGTAGTAGTATGGGGTGATCCTGTCGTCTTGTTCATTTAATCTTTGGCATATGTTACTGAGTTTATTGTCACCTTCTTGTTGATGTTTTATTTTATTGACGATTTCGGCTAGTTCCGTTTTGTCTTTGATGATGTGGTATATTTTGGCTATTGTCTCCTTTTGCCTTAAAATGTTTGATCTTGTATTATAATTCTAGATAACACATCTGCTGCTATGTTGCTCTTTCCTGGTACGTACTCCCAATTGATGTTGTATTCCTGCAACGCTAGTGTCCATCTTGTTAGTCTCCCATGACTCAGTCTGCAGTTCTTTAGAAAGGATATTGATTTGTGGTCTGTCCTGACCGTTAGTGTGTAACCCAAAATGTAAGTTCTAAATTTGTTACACGCAAATACAATGCTGAGTAGCTCATTTTCTGTTACGTGATAGTTGCATTCACTTTTATTCAATACCCGACTTGCGAAGCTAATCACAAGGTGATTCCCTTGGTCGTCTTCTTGGTACAAAACTGATCCTAGACTTACATCGCTGGCATCGCAATTCATGTAAAAAGCTTTCGGGTGGTGTAACATCACCGATTCTAAAAATTTATCTTTGATTAGTTGGAAAGTGGTGTCCTGTTCTGGTCCCCACTTCCACTTGACTTTGGATGATAGCTGGTGTGAAAATTCTTATGTTAATTTTGAGTAATTGCTCTGATATTTCCTATAATAATTGCAGATGCCTAAAAATGATTGTAACTGCTATGGGGTGATTCCATTTTCTGATAGGTTGAAGCCTAGAAATTGTACTTCATCTGCGATGAACTTAGATTTTTCTAGTTTTAGTGTTATATTATTTTCTGCCAATTTTAATAATACTTGTTCAACCCTTCTGCAATGATCTTCCCAGTTGTCTGAAGTAATTAGCAGATCATCCACATATACGGTTGTAAATTGTAATGCTTCTTGTCCTAGAATTTTATCCATACATTTTACAAATACTGCTACTGAATTCACAAGTCCAAATGGTAGCCTTTTAAATTGGAAATTGTGCCCTTCAAATATGAATGCCATATATTTTCGGCTATTGGGTGCAATTCCACTTGCCAATACCCACAAACGGTGTCCCAGGTACTAATGAAACGTGTGCCGTAAAACGTCTTGAGGATTTCTTCGATCTCTCCTGGTGATGTTCGATAGTTTATTATTATCTTGTTTATTTCTCTGGCGTCCAAACAGATTCCCACCTTTCCATTTTTCTTCAGTACTGCTACAATAGGATTGGTATATGGGGAATAACTGTATTCGATTATATCTTCTTCAATTAGTCTGTTGATCTCCGTTCTGACTGCTTCTTTTTGAGAGTGGGCAATAGGGTATGATTTCTTCTTAAAATCAACTGGTTCCTTAAACTTAATTTCGCACTGAAAATTCTTTATTTTTCCGGGTGTGTCGGAAAATACGTGCCGATATCGCTTATAAATTGTGATCAATTCCTCTACCTGATCGTTGGTTATTTGTCTATCACTTTTAGCTGTTTGGAATTTTCGGATCTCTTCTAACTTTTCTTCCCATAGGTCGTCCCTATCATCTTCATAATTAATCTCTTCTCTTGGTATCTGATTCCTATAATTATTATTTTCCCTAACATAACAAATGATCCGGTTGTGAGGGGCTTCTTTGCTTCCAATTAACTCCGCCGTCCATTCTACATAATTTAAGCTCAGAGACACTTTCGCTCTGCTCATATCAATTACAGCTGCGTATTTTCTCAATACATCACAGCCTATTAATAAATTAAATGGTAACCCACTGGCTACTAAAAAGATTATAGGAATGGTTTTACCTTGACTTGTTACTTCTAATTGGACCTGTTTCCTAATGGTTTTATTTTGACGTCCTGTTGCTCCAATTAAAGTGATATTATTTATTGGTAAGGTTGGTATTATCTCCTTATTCCCATTTTGTATTCTGTTTAGTTTGAGGTTGTCAATCAGGGATACATTTGCTCCTGTGTCGATAATTATTCTGGTAGGTATTCCGTTCACATCGGCGGCTATATATGCGATCTGGCTGTTATTGTTGTTAGTTTTATTGTTTTCTTCCTCCATTAAATCTCCCCTAATATCCTTTAAATAATGATTACGAATGATAGTAAATGTCTCGTTGTGTATTGGTTGGTGTCGTATTTTGTCGTACCCAATAGATCGGTTCAGTGAGGGTTTCGTCGAGTTTTTCACTGCCTCTGTCCGTTTAAAGAGATAGCACTCTCTTCACCGCTCCTGTCTGTCGTGCTTGGCGTGTGGTTTTCTCTCCCTTTGGGTCTATCAGTATTGTTGTAAGTATGTTCGCTGTTGTGATTTCGGCGGACGTCTTTGCTGCTGCGACTCCTTCACGAGTCGTATCCAGATTCTCTACCTCTTACGTCTTGGCTGTACTGATTGTAGCGTTCGCTAAAACTGCGACGTCCTTGGTAAAATCGCCTCCCTATATTTTCATCTTCGGCTCGAACGTAGTTCGTCCTTCGGTAATTTCCATGGTTCCGGTAGTTGTTATTGTTCGGCCTATATTGATTATTATTGTTGTTTGGCCTATACTGGTTTCCGCTGTTGTTCGGTCGATAATTATTATTGAAATTATTATTATTATTCGGCTGGTAGTTTGGGTTATCTCTGTTGTTTTGATAATTATTTCCGTTATTAGTTGGTCGTGGATTTTGGTTGGTATTGTTCCAGTTTGGATTACTGTAGTTGCCTCGATAATTGTTCCTGTTGCTGGTCTGGCCGTTCCGTTCAAAGTAAGTGTCTGGTCTTTGGCGACTCCTCCGGTAATACCGCTCGTGCTCATAGTTTTCAAGTAATGTTGACATGGCTTGTATGGTACGAATTTGTCTGTTGAGTCGTGCTCTGGCCACTCCCTCTTCGAAGTGGTACACCAACTTTGTTACAAGGCACTCCTCCGGTATCTTGGGTTCAAGGTTCCTTGCCATGCACACTTTGCCCAGGAAGTATGCCATGAGTGTTGTTCCTTTATTGTTGTCATATTTGCCGTTGCAAATGTCGTCGCGCACGATATTTTGCGTCGACTCGGACCAATATTTTGCCTTGAATAGTGTTTTAAAATCGGCATAGTTTTGGATTTCGTGTCTTGTAGCCGTCCACCAGTTGTCGTGCACGTCCTTGAAGTATTCATCTAGCATGCTTCTTATCGCTGTCCACCTGGTTTCCAGGTTCCGTGCTATACTCTCCTCGACTCTCTCAATAAATTCCATCGGATTTTTCTTGTAGGTTCGGAAATTTATAGTCTCCCGGTTGTCCATGTTCGGCATTCCCGTCATCTGGATTGGTTGACTCCGGAACAGGTTAATTTCCTCTCGGAAGTTGTTGAATTCCCGCTGCTGTACCTCAGTCATTTTTTCTTTGTCGCTGTGAACCTGGTCTCGAACATCGTTCACAGTTGCAGTTATTTCTTCACACCTCGTCCCTAAATTCGTCTGTGCCTGCCTCAGGTCTTCTTGTTTTTTCATCATTGAATCGAATTTATTTGAGTTATTTTCTTCGATGTTGTTGATTCTGGTATGAATGTTTTCTTTCGCTTGCTGCAGTTCTTGACGGTTTAGTTCGCACCTCTGTGAACTTCGGAAATCTCTCGTCTCACTCCGGTTATTTCCTCCTCTATCTTCGTATTTATCTTCTCGCTATTCTCCTCGATTCTCTGACTGATAAGTTCCATCTTCTTATTATTATCTTCGATGCTGCCATCTATCTTCTTACTCAATTCTTCCTTATTTTTCTGAAAATCCTCTTTTAACGATTCTATATTTTTCTGGTTTTCTTCCTTCAACTCTTCCTTCAACGATTCGATATTTTTTCTATTTTCTTCCATCATTTTCTTCATCATTTCCATGAGATTAGTGTCCCCTGTTTGTGTAGGTTTCTCGGGTTGTTCCTCTTGTTGTACAGGTCGATTAGGTTCCGCAGGATGTAATATTTCTTCTATATCTTCGCCCGGTGTTACCTCCTTGCCATCCATGTTTATTTCCTTCTCCACTTCCGCCGCGCATTTCTTAGGAGTTGCTCTCCGGTGCATTTTCAATATGAGTGTATTGCAGCTGCCGCGAAAATTAGGTTAATTATTTATTTACTTATTGATTAGGTTAAAATTTTTTATCTAATTCACGCCTCAAACATTGGTCGCCAATTATTTTGTAATAAGACGGATCTATCTCCATATTAAAAGCCACACGTTGTTGGCGTCATTTTGTAAGTGGACGGGATGCTTTCTCGTTGAAATTAAATAAGTATTATTATTATTATTATTGAATGTTTAATTGTGTATTGTTGTGAGCTCGTTGTCGAATGGTTTCGGTTGACTCATCTGCTTGTTACTGAGGTGATCCGAAAGGTGTGTCCCTTCACTGAAAATTACATAAGTATTACATTTATACAATATTACTAGTGATGGTTGTATGCTAGTAATGTGTGAGAATATTACTAGCGAGAATCATTAGATTCAAATTCTCGCCGCAGTCTCTGGTACCAACCGTTGCTGTCGCTCACCTAAGCTGCAAGTCTTATTCATTTACAATAACAGTCAACACTTTTGTCATTTGTGAAATAATGCTTTATTATTGAACTCATCTTTAATAATTGTTAGTATACAGTTATTTTATTCGTTTACTTTTAAAACAATTAATTTCGAGTATGGACTCTTTAAAAACAATTAAAATCTCAGGGTGGCCAGACTGCGTCTAAGAATCGACTAGTCTGGATGTAAACAATTTCATTACTTTACCTTATAAAAATAGCAGGTTCTTTTAGTCTGCAAGATACACTTTAACTAAAGAAATGCACTACTGTAATAATGAGTAAGCGGAGAATAAAAAATATTATTTGTTTCTTTAACATAACATAAACTTTGAACGATTGTTCATTACTCAAAATTGAAGGTTAAATAGGGTTCATCGTAACCTCACTTATTTGATATTAATTGACTAATGAGTCATTGAATGTGTTACTTATTTCCTACAACACTGTTATAAATTAAATTCAGTGATATTTTCATTAATTCTCTTCTAAGAGTGGATATAAACAAAGAACAGGTAATTAAAATTCATCCACTACTAGGGTTAACTAGTATGTTACATTTAGTTATGGTTTTACAATTAAACACAATATTATTCTTAAAATATTATATGTTAGGGTTCATTGATTCCCTCATTGATGATTCAATGTCTCTTTACAAAATATTACAATTGATTTTATAAGCTAGAAAGTCAAAATTGTTAATAGTCAACTCTTTCGTTGCTGATTGTTTATTCAATTGTTAAAATCCCTTTTCTCATCAAAATAGGGTTAGATTTTATTTAACTTGGATTTAATCAAACTCGCTGGTAGCATTCTTTGTTTGTTTAATTATTTTTATATAACATAATAATCATTGGCACTGATACTTGCGTGTACCGTCGATCTCGAAGTGTCACTATCACAAAACTTTTTATTTCTCAGAAATTATTTAAAACTTGAATTAATTTTTATTAATTCCTCTCACTCACTGCCTATACGCATGTACTCCGATTAATAACACTGGTTAAAATAAACTTCACTTTCCCTCTTATCCGACCTAACCTCAACTAGGAGTTTCGAGGTTATTATGCTTTATCAGCTGTCGGCTATCAATTCAATGTTTTCGTGGTCACTCTAACCCACGTGGAGTCTGCATCAATGCAGGAGATGAACTGTTATTGTTACCTCTGTCGGGATTCCGCACTTTATATTTTTTAATGAGCTCTGATTGGCTCAGTCATTGGTACTGTCTTTATTTCGTGAACTCATGGTGACATTCGGCAAAATAGACGCTCAAGTAAGCGTCAGTATGCTGGTTTTGAGATTATGATTCTCTGGTTACAAGGGCACGCCCACGGGCTTGCAATTAATTATTTTTTCTTATAAATTAAATAATTTACTTATAATCACACTAATAACATTTTTATAACTACCGGTACCATTTTTTCTATCTTTTGATTACGAGTATTTTGCATACCCTTATCATATAGTTCTGCTAAGGGGTTGATAAAAACACATTTCGTACAAACTAATAATATCTCTTATGTTACATAATACATTAAATACATTGTTTTTCTTCACTGTGTTTATGGTGATAACTTATTAGTACTGTATAATGAACTTTTCACACATTGTTATTTAATTACAGTTATGAATTATTCATTTTCCTAGGATTAGACTCTAGGCCTATTGTCACCTTAATTGTTTCTCAATTAATTCATAATATTAGTGGTTGATAATACAACTTTGTTGTGGCCTATGCATAACTCACTTGTCATTACCACTTCTGATAGTGTCAGCCTTATTTATTATTGGTTTTTATTACTTTAATTACAGTCCCTTTAATGAGTTTTTAGTACACTTGAGTATTACATTTTTCATTAGTTGTAATTCTTTCACATTTATCTCTTTATTCTATTTTTATTTCATATCAGTGTTCTGATAACACTGTTAGTACTGGTCAGTGGTTAATTCTGCCTTTATATTGATAATTACATTGGTTTGAAGTTACTCAAACTTCTTGCATCTAGTTATTGCTAGTGTTCACTTATTATTTGTCGTATTATTATTAATTAGGTGGACACAATCCTTGAATTGTCTCATCTGAACGTTATTCTGCATTATTCAGTATCATAGGTCGAGTCCCTATTCTTTTATTACAATTTTGAGTGAAATTTTTGCTCTCCCAGGTACCCATTCTATGTGATACACTTGGTTATATTAAATTACATTTATTCAGCATTTATGTTTCTTTATAATATTATCTTTTGCACATTGAATGTTCCATATAGTACCTAGTTATGTTATACTACAAAACATTTTGATTTACCGTCATCTTAGTCATAGTTTTTTACTGTTTTATTTAAAACTAGTTGGCCAGATTAGGTTATGTTCTAATTTGGTTTCTCAACAATGGTTGAATGTCAGTTTCTGTTTTATACATAATGCATGATTTATTTACTCTTATCTAACACTGATATTTTATTGTTTATAGCTAGATTTCTATTTGGTTATTATCACAATCTTTATTATTGATTATTAGTGGTCTTTGTCAATTTTAATTCCACTTTACAACTTTTTATTAGTTCTTTGGACATTGTCTATTTGTTGTGTTTATACATCATTTGACTATACAATGACCATATTGGTACTCACTCTCCCTCTTAAATTCTGCTTTCAATAGTTAATTTTATTGAGTTCTGTTTGTACTGTACCGTTATTGAATGTATTTTATTAATAAGTTTATGTCAGTGTCAAGTCACAGCTTAGGGATTTAAATCATGTTGGTTGACTCACTTTTATTTTCTTTTTCATTAATAATACTTTTATTTTCTTGTGTTAATTTATTCTCATTTATATCACCTCCCTTTGGCATTTGACTTGATTAGGTTTTCTCCTTATTTGCACTGATTCCTTCCTCACTCTTAATAAGGTTCTTCTTGGTGTTGTTGTCATTGGTTTATTTCTCACTATTTGATCTATTGGGTAATTAGGTACGTTGTCTTGTCGTTAGTCTTGTCTTCTTTTCTTCAATTGTACATTTACTTGTAAATCATAGTTTATTTTATTCCCCTATTTTGGTTATAATACCTTCCCTGTTCATGATTGTAAGTTCAACTTTTGTATATAAATTTATTTAGAGTGGCTTTTAATCCATTTGTGATACGTTGGTGTTGGGTGTGTTATATGTACCATTACAATATTGTAATTCATAATAGAATATGGCTTTCATATGTCATACCTGTAACAAAACGTTAGTCTCTTGAGTGGGACCATTTTTGGCCATCTTCCGGTCCAAAAACTTTTGAGCGGAGACTTTCCACACACATGATAAAGGTCACAGAGTTTTGGGACCATGGACGCATCTTGTGTGATTTCATGGCTTGAGGGGAACAACTGTGAAACTCTCAAGAAACTATGGTGTGCAATTCAGTACTGCTGCCACAGACTTCTGTCCAGCGGGTTGTTTTGCTGCATGACAGCAAATCTATTATATGATAATATAGAAAATAGCTTATGAAATGTATATTGTTGTGTATGAATTATATTTGAATAAATGTATTTCTATTTGAATAAATGATTCTTAATTTTTGGATGGCCCTTGTAATTTCATAGGTACAGATTTTAGGTTTAGAAAACAACAGACAATTTATTAGTAATAATTACTAATAAATAATATTGCAAGATATATATATATATATATATATATATATATACAGTAGAACTTGGCTAATTCGAAGCTGAAGGGACCAGTAAAAAATTCGAATTATCCAAAAATTCGAATTAGGAAAGTTTTAATAAGGGTAGAAAAATCAAATCAAAAACCGAAATTCAGTAAAGCAATATGTTATTTTATTAAACAATTTCCTTATACATATATATTACAAACGTATAAAGACGTTTCAGTACAAAATATAGCATTTACAGTTTTTTAAAAAAGCTAGAAACTTTTGATTGCATTTTGCAATTAATACACTGAGTTGTAGTAAACTCTTCAAGTTTATTAAGTGCTTGGAAAATAGCGTCACTTACGTTCTGCTGTCCTTCAACAAACCGTCTCAAGTCTTGAATGTAATTTGATGCCTGTGAAGCCGTTGGAATCGGTATCTCTGGAAGTTATAGCTGGTCCCCTTCTTCATCTGAAGATGCACCATAATTTATTTTGTTCATAACATCAGCCATGATCTCCGCATCTGTCTGTTCACCGCACACTGCCAAGTCTTCATCCATGTTTACAAACTCTTCGTAACGAATGCCTGCATCATCTCCAACATCTTCCAAGTTATCCGCAGTGGTACGACTTCTCTAGCAGCTTTATTCTCCTCTTCACCTTCAATGTGGCAGAAACCACCTTTACGAAAGCAATTAGCAATTATTTTTTTGCGTAACTTGGTCCCAAGCACTGTTGCACATGCCGGCAGCTTGAAGGATGTTAATCTTGATAGTATTTTCGTGCTCATCTAAATAAGCACCTGACAGAATGTTTTGGACCACAAGCCGTCTGAAAAATGCTTAAAATTTTTTACCTTGGTCCATAGGTTGAACTACTGAAGTCATGTTTGTGGGGAAAAACATAACCTTTACATTTTCCATCACAGGAATAGTGATGTGCGCTCTACAGTTGTCAATAAACAAGACGATTCTTCTGTTTTGATTCCGAAATTGCCTGTTGATTTTCAGAAGCCATCTTTCGAAAATTTCATCTGTCATCCAAGCTTTATTGTTTGATTCATATCCAACTGGTTTTGTTTTTACATTTTCGAAACAACGTGGGTTGGCTGACTTCCCTATCATTAGCAAAGGCAGTTTTTCGGAGCCATCCATGTTTGCTCTGACTAAAAGTGTTATGCACTCCTTGCTGTGTTTGCCGCCACTACAACTTTCTCCTTTAAAAGCAAGTGTTTTGTCGGGGGTGCATTTGAAGAATAAGCCCGTCTCATCTACGTTAAAAATGTCTTTAGCATCTCTATCAGAAATCATTTGTAACAAATCATCTTTCCATGAATTTGGAGCTTCAACGTCAACAGATCCACTTTCCCCACAAACAGTTTTGAAAGACATGCCATTCCTTTCTTTAAAACCATCAAGCCAACCAGTGCTGGCCTTAAAATCATTTTTCCCTAAGCTAGATGCGAATTCCTCAGCTTTGGCTCTGACGAGGGCCTCACTGACTGGAATTTTTTTGCCCCTTGCTTGCTTAAACCACTTCACTACACATTCATCTACGTCAAGATTTTCTGGTCCTCGCGCTCTTTTCCTATCTTTGTCGCTGGCTTTACACACACTATTCAAAATCTTCTCTTTATTTTTTAGATACGTTGACAGTGTATTTGGCGGTATCCTGAATTCCTTAGCAATTTCAGATTTCTTTGTTTGTCCTTTTTCCACTTCCCGAATAACGGTAACTTTTTCGGCAAATGTAAATGATTTGTATTGGATCCATGTTGGTTTTGAAAGGGCCATGATGAACACACAACACAATAAAACTGCACAATAAGCGTCACTAAAACACACCAGCCTGTATATACAGTACTGTATAAAGAAAGGAACGGTCTCTCACTACAGGACACAGCTCGCACAGTAGAAACTCAAAAAGACTTAACCCTTCCACGAATGCAGGCAGACTGAACCTAAACTGAAAGCAACAGTGAGGGTGGCTGACTGACAAGGCGTGGAACAAGGGACAATGGCGGACGGTACCGTTACACGAGTCAGTCACATGTCATCGCGAGATACTGGCACCATTTCTACGAATTTGACACAATGGACAAGCGTCTGTTCACAAAGGGCAATGCCTGCTTGTCTGTTTCCAGTCGTGTCTCTATTGTTACGTGGTCTAGCCCATACTGCAGGCGATTTTTGTAGTTTGAGCAACATTTTTATTTCGAATTAACCAAAAAAAGTTCGAATTACAGACGACGTTTTTGCACGGTTTTACATAGGATATTCAAGGGACCACGGTAAAAGTTCGAATTATCCACGAATTCGAATTATGCACGTTCGAATTAGCCAAGTTCTACTGTATTGTAACAATACTGTTTTAAGAAGTCTAACTGTTATTATTTAGTTTGTTGTTTAGTTATTGTTTTATAAGTTCGAGTAAAAAATTATTTAACTTTGTGTTTCGTTTAATCACTTTTAATCTAAGTCGACGAAAAATCCTCACTTCACTGATGAGGTACACCGGTGGACTATCTTGCAGGCGTTGATAATCACTGGGGTCGGTTAACAGCGGACCTGTAGCTGTAAAAATTACCAAGTTAGGTGATATACTTACTGCTGCATTCAGTTTCTTCAACTAACTGGAATGTCAATCGGTTCTTTAATAACTCAGGTTATTAGTTTAGAGTTAGTCGGTGCCACCTGTAGAATGCTTAATAAGTACCTGAAATATTTGACTAGTCTACTAATAGATGCTCGTCAACTCAATTATGGTTTGTAACAAACAATGGTTTATTCACAATTTAGTTTAGTTGAAATATTCACAACTTAATTTGATTATTTGGCTGATGGCCTTTCTTTAACAAATTTTCATTTCAAATTAATGAGTTGTCTTAATCTCAGGGTATTTCAGACAGTTTAGTTTCATAAAACAATTTAACATAACATAATTAGTCATTTAACAATTCATATATTCAGGGTCCTTGTAGACTGCAAGATACAAAACAATTACATATGACAGGGCTACAAATTATCCACAACACATTGTGATTCCTTAATAAGATAATAAACACTTAATGAATCATTAGAAAATACTCGGGTTAAACAATATTAACCTTCAGTTAACCTGAAATATTTAATTCACATTGAATAAAAATGGTTTAATGTTTGGTTAAAGAAGTGCATTTATTCTAGCACTGGGAATTTACATCCCTTATAAATCAAAAATAATTACTCTATTCATTAATTCGGACAATGTCCACAAACAAAAGATTTCTCATTTAACAAAATTAAAATATATCATTGGTCCTACTAAATTGATCGGACAGTTAACTAAGTTTTATAAACTTTGAGATCATAAAATAAATTGATTACGATTCCTTAAAAAAATATTTGAGGTATTGTAATTTCGGTTAATGCTGAAATAAACTATCTCCTTTTTAATCATTGAGAAAAAAACTTTTATTGAATTAAATTCGCTTGATCAGTTAAAATTATTGAAGTCAAGGTACTATGTTCCTTGCTATTCTTGTTCTGTGTTGTTAATCAACATTGATAAGCATATTCGCCTTATTACACAAGTAGTTACACATTTGAATAAAAATCTTAATAATATTTACAAAAGTAATATTCAGTAATAGTTGCGAGGTTCGTTGCCTCTATTGTTTTTTGTTCATTTTGTGTTATGGCCACACATGGAAATATTATGTATCATTGTCTCATGCTTTACGATAATAACAAACACCATACTTCACTTTGTTCATTTTCAATTAATTCAAAAAAATAACTTCCCGAGATTATATGGGATTGTACCACTATATAACCTGGTTCGCACTGGTGTATCACTGTTTGTCCTTTGGATATAATGAACAATTCGCACTTAGAAAAATTTGAGGGTTACTTAACCTTAACTTATTGTTATCGCGAACAGCTGATGTCGCGAGTTCGATGTACTCCGCACACGCCTCATCCGTAGTTATATCTCTCGTGGTCCAGACAATAATAATGAATTCCGCTCTGGCTTGACTGTTCCTTTTTTTCTCGAGCGATCTGCCTCCCCAATGGGTTGTGCAAATCTGATTGGATAAACATTATGTCAGCCGATCTATGTCGTGTGGTTACTCCCTTCCATAAACAATTATTTTCTTAAAATCCGATCAAATATGGGTTCGAGAGTAGCGTTATGACGTGCTGGCTTTGTGCACAAAATGAACAGAATTCCTTAAATATAGTTTTACAAACTTATGCTACTATTTACACTAAATATAAATACACTATGGGCTTGCATTTGCTTTGCTTGTAATTTTAAGTCCTTGCAAGGCATGTCTAGCTATTATATTAACAAAGTTAGAAATTTCGTTAACATTTTTACATAATTCTGTCATAATAAGTATTTAAATATTGTTCTTTGACAATTACGAGTTGTATATCAACTGTATGTGACACTTTAAATACTTTTATCTCAGTTACAATCGTTATTATTTATCTAAAACAACAAATTACCAAGTTTAGGCCTAGGCTAGCTATGGCCTGGAATAGGGATTGTTTAATTTACATAAGTTTTATACAATTCTCCGTCTCTGGGTATTTCTTTTGTTAGATAGTTCATTTGAGATGTTCATTACAAGTTTTGTATACCTCAGATTTCGTGTACACTCAATTTATTTCCTGTTTTAAGCATTTTTAGCTCAGTAGGTCATTGACCTAATATGGGTCAAATCAAATAATTAACTTAATATCGACTTTTATTGAATTGTACTTGATAGGTATCACTAATGATTGAGACTGAATGTTGTATCAAGCTTAGAGTTTTCCTAATTACAGGTTTTACCTTGATTTATGTGTCTACACTTCTTACATCTAGTGTAGTTAGACACTTGCATTCATTTATGTTTATTTTGCCTGAATTGTTTGCTTATACTTCTAGTGTTATACAGTAATAGTAGTAACAGGAGTTGTATTACCCCTTTATGCAATAGTTTTATCATGGTTTACAAAATTAAAGGGTTTTTGTAGTGTGTGAAGTATGTACACTTTTGCTGTCTCTGACAGTCCCATGTATTTACACTTAATACTCACTTATATCACTTTTAATCTGCTCACAGTCAGTGTTAGTTTTACCTCTATAATGTCCTTTATCATTATGGTAATTTATATACTAATTTACATGCGTTTACTAATAATTAAATGTATTTATTTATTGTTTGTACCATTTGTCAGGTTAGATGATGCCCATGTTGTTTGACAAAAATGCTTTCACGTAAAATTGCTTTTTATGTCAATTTTGCCTCTAACCTTCAAGTTTTACTAACAATTATCTGCACATCAGTCTTACTTTAGTATTGTTTACCATATTATTCACTCTTTATCTGTTTATACATGTAATTATCAGGTATTAATCCTGGTTTATTCAGCATGTCTATGATATTAATAAATGGGTTTATTTTGATTTCATCAGTTTGCTATTAATTATTGCGACAATACAAGCATATGCTATAATGTGCATGTATTAAATAAATAAGTATTTAAATTAATTTTAGAGCAGGTATGAAATTCAAAGCTGAATTATGAACAGGAATCAACAGGAAAGATCACGCGATTGCCGCTCAGAGCGTGTACACGAGTAAATAGTGTGTGTGCGTGAGGCCTGTTCAAGCCTGAACGTTTGCAATCTCACCCCAAATAGATACTAAATTAAAGTTTTATTTAATTATAAGCAAACCGTAAATATTAGAAAGATTGTAAAGACTTCTAAAAATGCATAATAATCAGACACATGTGCAGTGCGAATTCTATGTAATTATGACGTGCAGTGCGAATTCGGTGCGATTTTTAGACCATAGTAATTACACTAATGCGATCATTATGATAAATACGTATAATATGTGTAATTGAAACAGACAATGTTAGATCACTTTGAAATCTGCAGTAGACATTGCAATTGGCAAAAATGTGCGAATATGTGGAATTGGACGATGGTGGGGGAACTGACGCCACTGACAGCTTATAACCTGCAGAATTCTGTGACGACAGGTGTGGTTTTTTTGGTGAATATAAATACGAGCCCAGGAGAGCCAAATTTACCCTTCAATCAGTTTTCAATTGCAGCGGTAAGCTCTGTCTGTCAGGGACGCGAATTTTAATTACTTCAGACATAGCTGGATGCTATGTCCAATATCGACAAGATATTTTATTTATAAACGGTAAAGTCTAACGGACAATACGTTAGTTCAAGTAATAAAAAAACAAAAAACAGTAACTACAATTATCGGACGTCTGCAAACAGTCTACAACTACAAACATCAACACTCTAGACAAATGGCGAGAGAACATCAAACAGAGGAACAATAGAGGCGGTTAATAGAACAACAGCAGCTGATTCAGAGCAACACATCATTCCATTCTACAGTCACCAGATGGGACCATGAAGGACGAGTGACTGGAGGACGACCAGTGGAACCGGAAAACGCAAGAGGACATTCAGTAGGAGAGGACCGACAGATCACCTGAGGACATGGGTACAATCTGCAGAATTGAGGTGACAAAAAATCAATTTATAATTATAAAAGAATAGAGACATTGAAAAGACATTAATTAAAAAATTTTAGATTAAAGAAAAATTATGTAGATAGAGATAAGAGAATGTAATTTAACTATAGTAAGAATTTTCTTTAGTGATGACCAATTAATTTAAAGATAATTTAAATCCTTGCTTGGAGGATTAACAATTGACTTAATAATTTTAATTTTACATTGAAAGCGTATAAAGTAAAGTAGTTGGAAATATAGAAGAAGACTAACGAATCGATTAGTTTATTTAAAATGTTATAAAGCCTTAAGATGTATGCCAAGCATAGAATAATAATGTAAATAAGAACAAATTTATAAAGCACACATTCAGATTGAGTAGTCGAGAATTTATAGTGTAACGAAGAAATGTTTAACATAGAGTTTTGCTAATATAAGATACAAGATTTATTTTATGGTGAATGTATGACAAAAAAGAAACATTGAAACATTGATAATGAATATTTTATGGCGAAGGATATATTATTATATTTTTTTTATTATTCTTTTGAATAAAGAAATGAAAACATGTTACGATTCATAAAAGGACTGATTAGACCTGTGTGAAGGAGTTATTACATGTGTGAAGGAGTTATTACACCTGAACTCCAATTATACATACACGTTATGAGTAATGTTGTATGAGCTATACCACTACACAATTTAGATTACATTTAATTAATACATTGTGTCGTATAATTTTGTCGGCCGTTAACATGGGGCTCCTCAAACACAAAAAAAATTTGTATTTACAACCTGCATACACAAAATGTATTGTTGTATAATTTGTCGCCCGTTAATGTATAGCATGACACGCCTACATTTAATAAATAAATGTATGTTCTATTGTTAAATGTGTGCATAGGATTTTAAGTATAATAATTGATGTTTATTTATGAATATTTTTGTATGTTGTTTATTTTGTTGTGTGTAATGATACAACTGGTGCCCACCAATACATTGATGTATATGATAACCAAGAGTATAATAATAGTTACTAATAAAAAAAAAAAAAAAAAAAAAAAAAATAGCAAACGGTTGTATAATAATAATTTTAAAAATAAATTTAAATACATAGTGTATTCATGATGGCTGCACCAGAAAGCCTGAACATGGAAGCACTTCAAACCATGATGCGTGCTTGGGTAGATGAAATAAGCACCAAACAGACAGAAAATCTAAATGCTAAACTTGAGGAACAAACTGAAAAGTTAAATAATTAATTACAACAACAGACTTAAATTTTTAAACAGGACACCATAAAAATAACGAAGAAAGTAAAAGAGTTAACAGAAAAGGTTGTTGATACCAACTCACATATGGACACGATTGGAGAAAATATATGTGCAATAATTGATAAACAAATGGAACAAAAATGAAAAAACGATGATATGGGAAGAAACCATAATAATTGAAGATACGAAAGAAAATACATTCGTAATTAATAATGATAATTCTAGAGAAATAATTAACATTAAAGAATAGAGCAAAATAAAAATTCAGCGATCATAACTTATTGATAGAAATTACCAAGTCGCAGGTTACACACACAGTAGTAAATCACATAAGAGAAAAACACATGTGAAACACTTAAGGCACCACATTTACGACGAGGAAAACCCCGGTAAGTACCGAACAAGTGGTAATTATAATAACAATAATTTTTAATCATAATTATAAAAGATACAAAGAGAGAGCGAAGATGCGTACAGCTGATTAGGTAGGTTCACTAAACCAAACTAATGAGAGAGAGCGAAGCGTTTGTAAAGCGAAACGAAGGGGAGAATCTGTGTGGCCAAGAGGCAGGATGAAATTTGTACCCTATAAACAGGTGAGTTACACGGTGAAAACAAACGTTCACTTGGTAAATACGCACAATAAAGGAATGCAAGATGGAAATTTTACATGGCGGGTTATGCTACAAAGAAACAATGAATTTCCTGTAGACTACGGACAATGTGTTGTTAACTTAGAGTGGGGTGGAAATCAAACGACACCGCACTCAATGCTTAATGCTCTATTGTAATGAATAATTATTTTTAAATGAAAAACTGTTGATTATTAATAAGAATAGCAGTTAAATAATAAGGAATAATATGTGTAAAAAAAGGTTAGAAATTATATGTAAGAAAATGTTATAATTGAAAAGAAAATGTTAAGGAGTTAAATAAAAAGGAATGTTAGGTCTATAAGAACTGTAAGGAATGTTAGTATTCAAAGAAGAATTGTAAGGAATGTTATTATCGATGTTGTTATTAATATGAAGGAAGGGTTAGAAATGAGAAATTAATGTATAATTGTCAGAACGGCTGATCAAGCGAAAACTTCATACCTTAGTGGAAATGCAAGGACACATAAGAAAGCGATAGTAAAAGTCAAGGGCAGAGATTACTTAGAGCTCAAATGCCACAATTAACACATCGAGTGAGTTAAGCACATAAAAGTCTGGATATACACACGTGTTTCTAAGGCAGTCATCTGTAGCCGATAATGCGACACAATAGGAAGCTAAAAAGAGTATTCTGTTACTGAAGTGTATTTCAACACAGGGTAAGAATGAAGAAAATTATTAGTGATCAGAAAGGAAATGTAAGAATGAAGATTAGAATAATAGTCTAAGAAAAGGGTTAAGGAACGAAGGTAGGAATGTATGATTAAGTTAATGTAAAATTCCAGATTGAAGAATGGCATAATATGTTAAGATGCCGAATGTTTACCAGTGCAAGAAAGCAACTCAAGTTCTACACGTAAAAATAAATAGGTCAATGGGACCAGATTAAAGGAGATGAATGGATTGAGTAGCTACGTTTACGCATTGTTAGCAACACCTGTGTGGGGAGAAGGGAACATTACTTGCTCTACCCTCCAACTAAGGGAAATTGAACAATTAATATTCATTATTATTGGTTGTAGTGTAAAATACAAATAAAAATAGGCAATATGAAAAATAAAAATATAATGTGTCTAATGAAAAAAATTTAATAAATAAATATATTAAAATTTTTTTTTACCAAGTAGAGTAATAATGCGACAATACAAGCATATGCTGTAATGTGCATGTATTAAATAAAATAAATATTTAAATTAATTTTAGTAATATGTAATAGACAAGCAGGTGTGAAATTGAAAGCTGAATTATGAACAGGAATCTACAGGAAAGATCACGCGATTGCCGCTGAGAGCGTGTATACGAGTAAATAGTGTGTGTGTGTGTGTGTGAGGCCTGTTCAAGCCTGAAAGTTTGCAATCTCACCCCAAGTAGATACTAAATTAAAGTTTTATTTAATTATAAGCAAACCGTAAATACTAGAAAGATTGTAAAGACTTCTAAAAATGCATAATAATCAGACACATGTGCAGTGCGAATTCTATGTAATTATGACGTGCAGTGCGAATTCGGTGCGATTTTTAGACCATAGTAATTACACTAATGCGATCATTATGATAAATACGTATAATATGTGTAATTGAAACAGACAATGTTAGATCACTTTGAAATCTGCAGTAGACATTGCAATTGGCAAAAACGTGCGAATATGTGGAATTGGACGATGGTGGGGGAACTGACGCCACTGACAGCTTATGACCTGCAGAATCCTGTGATGACAGGTGTGGTTTTTTTGGTGAATATAAATACGAGCCCAGGAGAGCCAAATTTACTCTTCAATCAGTTTTCAATTGCAGCTGTAAGCTCTGTCCGTCAGGGACGCGAATTTTAATTACTTCAGACATAGCTGGACGCTATGTCCAATATCGACAAGATCTTTTGTTTATAAACTGTAAAATCTAACGGACAATACGTTAGTTCAAGTAATTAAAAAAAAAAACAGTAACTACAATTATCGGACGTCTGCAAACAGTCTACAACTACAAACATCAACACTCTAGACAAATGGCGAGAGAACATCAAACAGAGGAACGATATGCAGAGCAATAGAGGCGGTTAATAGAACAACAGCAGCTGATTCAGAGCAACACATCATTCCATTCTACAGTCACCAGATGGGACCATGAAGGACGAGTGACTGGAGGACGACCAGTGGAACCGGAAAACGCAAGAGGATATCCAGTAGGAGAGGACCGACAGATCACCGGAGGACATGGGTACAATCTGCAGAATTGAGGTGACGAAAAACCAATTTATAATTATAAAAGAATAGACACATTGAAAAGACATTAATTAAAAAATTTTAACAATTGATTTAATAATTTTAATTTTCATTGAAAGCGTATAAAGTAAAGTAGTTGGAAATATAGAAGAAGACTACCGAATCAATTAGTTTATTTAAAATGTTATAAAGCCTTAAGATGTATGCCAAGCATAGAATAATAATGTAAATAAGAACAAATTTATAAAGCACACATTCAGACTGAGTAGTTGAGATTTTATAGTGTAACGAAGAAATGTTAGAGTTGCTAATATAAGATATAATATATAAGATTTATTTTATGATGAATGTACAGCAACAAAGAAACATTGAAAAAAATGATAATGAATATTTTATGGCGAAGTAAATATTATTATTTTTTTTTTATTTTTCGTTTGAATAAAGAAATGAAAACATGTTACGATTCATAAAAGGTTTACTCTTATTATGATTACACCTGAACTCCAATTATACATACACATTACCAGTAATATTGTATGAGCTATACCACTACACAATTTAGATTACATTTAATTAATACATTGTGTCGTTGTATAATTTTGTCGCCCGTTAACGTGTGGCACGACACGCCTACATTTAATAAATAAATGTATGCTCTATTGTTAAATGTGTGCATAGGATTTTAAGTATAATAATTGATGTTTATTTATGAATATTTTTGTATGTTGTTTATTTTGTTGTGTGTAATGATACAACTGGCGCCCACCAATACATTGATGTATATGATAACCAAGAGTATAATAATAGTTACTAATAAAAAAAAAAAAAAAAAAAAAATAGCAAACGGTTGTATAATAATAATTTTAAAAATAAATTTAAATACATAGTGTATTCATGATGGCTGCACCAGAAAGCCTGAACATGGAAGCACTTCAAACCATGATGCGTGCTTAGGTAGATGAAATAAGCACCAAACAGACAGAAAATCTAAATGCTAAACTTGAGGAACAAACTGAAAAGTTAAATAATAAATTAGAACAACAGACTGAAAATTTTAAACAGGACACCATAAAAATACGAAGAAAGTAAAAGAGTTAACAGATAAGGTTGTTGATACCAACTCACATATGGACACGATTGGAGAAAATATATGTGCAATAATTGATAAACAAACGGAACAAAAATTAAAAAACGATGATATGGGAAGAAACCATAATAATTGAAGATACGAAAGAAAATACGTTCGTAATTAATAATGATAATTCTAGAGAAATAATTAACATTAAAGAAGAGAGCAAAATAAAAATTCAGTGATCATACCTTATTGATAGGAATATCCAAGTCGCAGGTTACACAAACAGTAGTAAATCACATAAGAGAAAAATACATGTGAAACACTTGAGGCACCACATTTACGGTAAGAAAGAACACGGTAAAAGTAACGAACGAGTGGTAATTATAATAACAATAATTGTAATCATAATTATAAAAGATACAAAGAGAGAGCGAAGGTGCGCACAGCTGTTCAGGTAGGTTCACTAAACCAAACTAATGAGGGAGAGCGAAACGTTTGTAAAGCGAAACGAAGGGGAGGGTCTGTGTGGCCGAGAGGCAGGATGAAATTTGTACCCTATAAACAGGTGAGTTACACAGTCAAAACAAACGTTCACGTGGTAAATACGCACAATAAAGGAATGCAAGATGGAAATTTTACATGGCGGGTTATGCTACAAAGAAACAATGAATTTCCTGTAGACGACGGACAATGTACTGTTAACTTAGAGTGGGGTGGAAATCAAATGACACCGCACTCAATGCTCTATTGTAATGAATAATTATTTTTAAATGAAAAATAGTACTGTTGATTATTAATAAGAATAGCAGTCAAATAATAAGGAATAATATGTGTAAAAAAAGGTTAGAAATTATATGTAAGAAAATGTTATAATTGAAAAGAAAATGTTAAGGAGTTAAATAATAAGGAATGTTAGGTCTATAAGAACTGTAAGGAATGTTGGTATTCAAAGAAGAATTGTAAGGAATGTTATTATCGATGTTGTTATTAATATGAAGGAAGGGTTAGAAATGAGAAATTAATGTATAATTGTCAGAACGGCTGATCAAGCGAAAACTTCATACCTTAGTGGAAATGCAAGGACACATAAGAAAGCGATAGTAAAAGTCAAGGGCAGAGATTACTTAGAGCTCAAATGCCACAATTAACACATCGAGTGAGTTAAGCACATAAAAGTCTGGATATACACACGTGTTTCTAAGGCAGTCATCTGTAGCCGATAATGCGACACAATAGGAAGCTAAAAAGAGTATTCTGTTACTGAAGTGTATTTCAACACAGGGTAAGAATGAAGAAAATTATTAGTGATCAGAAAGGAAATGTAAGAATGAAGATTAGAATAATAGTCTAAGAAAAGGGTTAAGGAACGAAGGTAGGAATGTATGATTAAGTTAATGTAAAATTCCAGATTGAAGAATGGCATAATATGTTAAGATGCCGAATGTTTACCAGTGCAAGAAAGCAACTCAAGTTCTACACGTAAAAATAAATAGGTCAATGGGACCAGATTAAAGGATATCAATGGATAGAGTAGCTACGCTTATGCATTGTTAGCAACACCTGTGTGGGGAGAAGGGAACATTACTTGCTCTACCCTCCAACTAAGGGAAATTGAACAATTAATATTCATTATTATTGGTTGTAGTGTAAAATACAAATAAAAATAGGCAATATGAAAAATAAAAATATAATGTGTCTAATAAAAAAAAAATTTAATAAATAAATATATTAAAATTTTATTTTACCAAGTAGAGTAATAATACGACAATACAAGCAGATGCTGTAATGTGCATGTATTAAATAAAATAAATATTTAAATTAATTTTAGTAATATGTAATAAGACAAGCAGGTGTCAAATTGAAAGCAGAATTATGAACAGGAATCAACAGGAAAAATCACGCGATTGCTGCTGAGAGCGTGTATATGAGTAAATAGTGTGTGTGCGTGAGGCCTGTTCAAGCCTGAACGTTTGCAATCTCACCCCAAGTAGATACTAAATTAAAGTTTTATTTAATTATAAGCAAACCGTAAATACTAGAAAGATTGTAAAGACTTCTAAAAATGCATAATAATCAGACACATGTGCAGTGCGAATTCTATGTAATTATGACGTGCAGTGCGAATTCTGTGCGATTTTTAGAGCATAGTAATTACACTAATGATGCGATCATTATGATAATTACGTATAATATGTGTAATTGAAACAGACAATATTAGATCACTTTGAAATCTGCAGTAGACATTGCAATTGGTAAAAATGTGCGAATATGTGGAATTGGACGATGGTGGGGGAACTGACGCCACTGAAATCTTATGACCTGCAGAATCCTGTGATGACAGGTGTGGTTTTTTTGGTGAATATAAATACGAGCCCAGGAGAGCCAAATTTACCCTTCAATCAGTTTTCAATTGCAGCGGTAAGCTCTGTAGGTCAGGGACGCGAATTTTAATTATTTCAGACATAGCTGGACGCTATGTCCAATATTGACAAGATCTTTTGTTTATAAACTGTAAAGATGGACAATACGTTAGTTCAAGTAATTAAAAAAAAAAAAACAGTAACTATAATTATCGGACGTCTGCAAACAGTCTACAACTCCAAACATAAACACTCTAGACAAATGGCGAGAGAACATCAAACAGAGGAACGATATGCAGAGCAATAGAGGCGGTTAATAGAACAACAGCAGCTGATTCAGAGCAACACATCATTCCATTCTACAGTCACCAGATGGGACCATGAAGGACGAGTGACTGGAGGACGACCAGTGGAACCGGAAAACACAAGAGGACATCCAGTAGGAGAGGACCGACAGATCACCGGAGGACATGGGTACAATCTGCAGAATTGAGGTGACGAAAAACCAATTTATAATTATAAAAGAATAGAGACATTGAAAAGACATTAATTAAAAAATTTTAAATTAAAGAAAAATTATGTAGATAGAGATAAGAGAATGTAATTTAACTATAGTAAGAATTTTCTTTAGTGATGACCAATTAATTTAAAGATAATTTAAATCCTTGCTTGGAGGATTAACAATTGATTTAATAATTTTAATGTTACATTGAAAGCGTATAAAGTAAAGTAGTTGGAAATATAGAAGAAGACTAACGATTCAATTAGTTTATTTAAAATGTTATATAGCCTTAAGATGTATGCCAAGCATAGAATAATAATCTAAATAAGAACAAATTTATAAAGCACACATTCAGACTGTGTAGTCGAGAATTTATAACGATTCTAATAAAATTCTGTTCGTTTACAAAAAAAAATATAATTGTGTTATTTATAATTTTGAAAAAGAATTAAGTTTTGATGTTTTAATGTTTAATAATTTAGTAAATAATTCTTGTAATTGTGTAGTGTTAAAATTTTAAGTTCCTTTGAGTCAAATTTGTTAATAATATCGCTTATTGTTCACTGGATGAAATCCAGCGTTAACAGGATTGTCTAATTCACTGATCGATTAGCGGTATTTCTTCTTCCTCGTATTTATTACTACCACTGGAGTAATGGCCGCCTTTCTTGTAGTCCTGTTGTTCACTAATAATCTATTTATTAAATTTATAAATAAATTTAAAACCAAATTGTAGAATTTCTAAATTTTATTGACAAATGTTTAAAAGGATCGATTTAAAATCGATTATCATATAATGCTCGACTCGTTCACTGGGCGATCGATTGTTGGTACATATGTTATTTAATATTAATTTTTCTTAGGTTCTTTTAATGGTTATAGTTAATAGTCAGAGAAGGGGTAATGTCAGAAAGTATAACATTTACAATTAAAAATCTTAATAGTAAAAAATTACAACGTTAATTGATAATATATAATGTTTATAAAATGAAAACTTTATACCAATGAAGAGTTGACGGATACTAGTCATCGCGTGCGCTTTGCATGCTGGGAGTCAAAATGGCCGCTTCGTAGCTACTGATGTAAAACTGAACTCATCGTGTTGAAATTTTCTTCCAATAAAGCTGCCTTTTCACTGCTTCCTCGTCTCCGCAGTAGTGATTAATATTTCTGGTGTTATTGTAGTATCTCTCGTTCAATGTTCTGTTGTTCACTCGAGTAAAATGTGTGTGATTTTGTTAAGTTACTGGTGTCGTAAAGTTCATTTCAGTTATTCGGAATTATTAGTGTTAGAAGTTCATATGGTTAATTAACTAGTTTCGGTGGTTTATTCACTTGATTCAATGTTTGTAGTGGTTAATTTTCACTGAATTTAAGGTTTAAAATTGTTTTGTTGAAATTCTCAAAATTTTACTGTAGGCTAGGTTCAATTTTTACACGCCATTAATGGTACCGATATAGGTTGTTATGTAGCTACTCACTCAACCGTACACTACGAACGTTAATAAAGAACTGTCTTACTTCCTTCGTTTTCTTAAATATCTTAGCCAATTTAATATTAGAAATGTATTGTTTCAATTTTTAATCCCTTCCGATACATGTAGAAAAAGTACATTATATCACAGAATATATTTTGGTTGTTAATTAATTTCATGAAATAATAAATATATAATCGGTTTCTTTAATTCCTTCTGCTTAATTTGATACCCAATAATCTAGTTTTACAAAGTTTTTTATCAAAAATGCTATATTTCTTTCATTTTGGAAAGTAGGCTCAACCTTTTATTTCCTGTTCTTCTCCAAATATTAGCCATTTTATATGTTATAATTATGATTATAATAAATCTCAGATTGACATAAATGTTTATCTTTCCTTAATTTCTTGCATTTTTATAAATTGATTATCTTTTTAAATATAATTCATGAATCTATGACTCCCCACTCTAAACTTTTAATTATTACATTTGCATTTTTTCAATAATTTTATATATCTTTTTACACTATCCTTTTAAAGTATAGCTTTAGTCATAGTATTTGGTGGCTGATTCACCTTATATAAATTCCATCAGTTTAACTGTTTTATTTAACTTATTTAACAATTATAAGGTTGTTAGAGTTTCCTATTTGGCCTAGATTTTTCTGGTTTTACATATAATGTTTTTTAATAATACTGTGTTTATACCCCTTCTGACTTTCTTATTTTAATACAATATTAATTACAATCTCTTTAATTAACTAACAGAATATGTAGTATCATATTCATACTCATAATACCTAAACAATATATGAAATTAACAATATGGTCTTCAAATTCAGACATTTTAGTTTTAACTACTACTAGTAACATATAATAAAAATTTTATAAAAAGAGTATGGTATCCATACTTAGACATTTTAGTCTGGATTAATACTGTTAGACATATTAAACATTTTTATAATAACAAAATCTTATATTTTACTCCCAACATTGAATTATGGAGTTCATGGGCTTTAACATAAACATAACAAGCCCTTTATTTTTTTTATTTATTTCTTAAACTTATTTTGCTTGCAGTCTTATCTGTTTTTATTGTGGTATTTACAGATTTATCCTCTGTCACTTTATTTATTCACCACCTGCTCTCACTTTATCCTTTACACTTGAATGAAGGTTTCTAGATAAAAAGTGGCACCTTCTTAGAAACATTAGTAACTTAATTGTTTTCATAAGAATATTTTATAAAATTTTATTTCTGTAGTAATTGAAAACATCAAAGTTGTTTAATGGTACACATGTACTTAGTTGAATTATTAGTCACACTTCTACTTGAAGTTTATATAATACACTGAAATAACTTGCACCTGTTCACTTATTTTTTGGATCTTATCTCTAATTGAGTTTTACAATATTCCAAGACCAAAATCTTAGTTATAAGGGATTATGAAAATTTGTTTATTCTGTTATACAATAACTTTAGGGGGTGCACTTCTATTTACAACACTAAACACTTTTGTTTACAACTATTTTACATTAATATCAGGTTTTGGGTGTTATACTTTCTTTTGTGACATTTAATCTCTTTCGGGGTTTGTTATATTCTTCTTAATAGGTTTCCCTTGGGTATATCTTGTAGTCCTCCCATCCTACAATTTTGTTTCTTCAAAATTCTTCTTTCTTGGTTTCTTCAAGGTAACATTGTCTTCTCATGTCCGTTGGTTTGTTCGGGGTATCTTCCTTATCTACTCCTATCCTACCTGGGTATTATCCTTATTTTATTTTAGTTTTTTGGGGTTTATTTTTCTTTATACATTTTTGTTGCATTGTGGTTCTTTATTTTTACTTTTTCCATTTATGGTGGTATTTTATTTTGATATTTATTTGTTTTCATTTGGATTTTTCTTGGTATTTAATGTAATTGATATTTAATTATAATCATATTGTAATCTTTATTAAGTGGATTATCTGTCATGCTACAGATTGCTCTCCTCCAGAAGTGATTAGTTCAGACCATACTTTGTTTGCCTGAAATAATTGCTTATGATACTTATTATATATTATTATTCTTGACTTCCTTCCCATTTTACTTCCATATTCCTTAAGGAATGGAAGTATGGTGATGGCCAAAAAAATCGTGTTCGAGATTATTGCAGATTCTGATTGTACTACACTCAAAACATGAAAAAAAGTCGTTTTCCAAAAAGTGTCTGTGTGTGTGTCTGTCTGTCTGTGTGTAGATTTTTTTCTATGGCAAACGATAACTGCCGCAATTTCAAACAGAATCAAATAATTTTTTGCATACAGCCCTGATTTGTAGAGTACTCATGACCTATTGTTTTTTGTGAGGATCGGTTGAGGGAAAGGGGTAGTTTACCTGCAACGTTTTTTTTTATTAAGGGAAATTTTTTTTTATTTTGCAAACGATAACAGCCGCAAATTCAAACAGAATTAAATAATGTTTTGTATACAGCCCTGAATTGTAGAGTTCTCAAGACCTATTGTTTTTGGTGAAGATCGGTTAAGGGAAAGGGGTAGTTTACCTGTAATGTTTTATGTTTTAACAAGGGTATTTCCTATGGCAAACGATAACAGCCGCAAATTCAAACAGAATCAAAAGATTATTTGCATACGGCCCTAAATTGTAGAGTTCTCAAGACTTATTGTTTTTGATGAAGATCGGTTAAGGGAAAGGGGTAGTTTACCTGCAACGTTTTTTTAACAAGGGTATTTTCTATGGCAAACGATAACAGCCGCAAATTCAAACAGAATCAAATAATTTTTTGCATACAGCCCTGATTTGTAGAGTACTCAAGACTATTGTTTTTGGTGAAGCTCGGTTAAGGGGAAGGGGTAGTTTACCTGCAACGTTTTTTTATCAAGCGTATTTTTTATGGCAAACGATAACAGCCGCAAATTCAAACAGAATCAAATAATTTTTTGCATACGTCCCTGAATTGTAGAGGTCTCAAGGACTTTCAATTTTGGTGAAGATCGGTTAAGGAGAAGGGGTAGTTTACCAGCAACCTTTTATGTTTTAACAAGAGTAAAGTACTTGAAAATTCATTTAAACTTTTTGAAACAATGGTAATTGTTAAAAATAAAATATTTTTGTTGCCAGGCAATAAAATTATAATTTTTTCATTTGAATGTAAATTATGTATGAGTTAATATCTTTATATATATAATTCTTCTGTACGTGTGTATGTCACTGAACTCCTCCATGTATAAAATAATATATCGTTCGTGGCAGGTAAGCATATCTCAGTTATGTAATGTTTACGTTTCCATTTTATTATTATGCCTACAGCAATAAAAAGGCAGGTAAGACACACACACACACACACACACACACACACACACACACACACACACACACACACACACACACACACACACACACACACACACACACACACACACCCACACCCACACCCACACACACACACACACACAATTCACGTTATTTCTGGCCTCACTCATGTTTATTTTCTTACATTTGCACGCTTTTTAAATGGAAAGTGCCGAAACCCACACCAACATAACGCGTGCAAGCCGAAAAAATGGACATCAATTTGCTTACTGGCGAAGCTAGTAGTTAATGAATGGGTAGGCAAAAATCTTATCTTAAATTTTTTTTAAGGAATCACTAAAAGGACGGTGGTTCAAATCGGACGCTGAGGTAGAGTTTGCTGTAACCGAATGGTTCCACAAACAGCCGTAAGAATTTTACTAGCAGGGAATCTACAGGTTAGCGCAACAGTGGAACTCATGTCTTAATGTTATTGGAGACTTCTTTTAAAATTGTTGAATAAAAAATGCTTTACAGCTCTATACGTGTTTCTATTGAACAATCCTTGTATTAGTCATACACAATAATACAACTGATTGAACTTCAAATTTTTAAACTTGATTAGTTTCTATATATATGTTTAATGTTACAAATAATTCAAATAACAATCTTGATCATCTGTTAGTTCAGCGGAATAACAGTGACACTTTTAATAACCGCATAAAATAAACGCTTAGAAACAACACAGGCGCTTTAACTTAACTGTTTGGACCACAGAAGTGAGGCATGCCTCAACGCTCTATGTGTACAGCGCGGGACAATCCCCCCTCCCTTCACTTCCCTATCACACCACTACATTGCTTACTTACGATGTATACAAAAAACGCTGAGGCAAGTTCAGGTTGCCTCATTCGCTTTAAACGAACTATGCCGAATCTCACCTGTCACCATCTAGCGGTCGCTCAATAAAGCACGTTTTGGTTTAATAAATTTGACAGTCGCAGTAACAATGTATAATCTTTATGTTATGTAGTTCATACGTATTTATAATTTTTATTCTACAGAATTTTTTAGGGTAGGCATTGCTTCAATTGCCTCCATATAACTTCGCCACTGATACATATGTGTACAACATTATCGGCAACAAAGAAGTAGTTTTTGTTAAAATTCCTTCCCGGGATATTTGGCCGTAGTCCAATGTTTTCTACAAAACCAGACATTTCGGCAATGCCATCGACTTCCATCATCAGTGAAAATCGAGTGCGATAACGTGAGGTGGTATACATTAGTGACCACAGTACTGTGGTTAAGGCTGAAGCAGTAAGTAGAAAGAAGTAGTTTCTATGGTAATATTTCATTTCGAAAATGATTTTAAATATAAATCTTAGAATATGGAAGTCAAGTATGGTTCTCCATACCGATTTTTTAATTTTGCTTCTTCATATTTGAGCTTACACATATTTTATTCTTAAATTGATCTTCCTTGATAGTAATAGTCATCTGAGGTTTATTATTTTATTTTCATTTTTTCTTAACTTGGTGTTTTATCCCTGGGATATTTATTCCCTAACATTCCCTAACACGTGAGCAGGGGCAGTTTAGAGGGGCACTGTAGGCTACATACTCTCCTGGCCATGCTACACTTTTCATTGAGTTCAGAGGCAAATCATCTCTGCTCAAAAACATAATAATATTGCTGGACTTATCTACAGACAGTTATTAATAAAATTTATATAAGAATAGTCTATTTTACGACTATTAAAAAATATCTTTGGATACATCACTTCGTATTTGCTCAGATCTGTTAATATTTCTATCTCAGTTATTTTTCTTCTCATTTATTCTCTGACTTGTTAGCTCTACTGTTATCTTATTTCTTATTATGGTTGGAAGCTTTTTTGTTAATATAATTATCATTAGTTATTACGTATAAAGTTTTTTGTGTTAATTCTCTATTCTTCTTTTGTTGTTATCACAATCTGCTTCTGGTCATTGGTAGCATATATTTTATGATATTTTTGTTTGTTTCTTAGTTCTCATTAATTGTTCCACTAGTTCCATGTTCTAGCACTTTCTTCTAATTGTCTTTATTATAATCGACATTTATTTTATGATCATACTTATATTATTGATTTATTTACATATATTTTTTTTCTTTTTCAAAAATTACTTCGCTCTTGTTTTTTATCCAAACGAATTCTTTAATTATAATATTTATGTGGTCATTGTTTCTCTTTATATTGCATAAAGTTTTTATTATTTTTATTTCAACACAAATTATTCATTTAATTGTATCAGTGGTTCTTACTTCCTTTTCTTTCTCTTTAAAATTATTTCATAAATTGTTTGTGGTAAGTTGCTCTTG
Organism: Magicicada septendecula; assembly: GCA_034769895.1. Lineage (NCBI taxonomy): Eukaryota > Metazoa > Arthropoda > Insecta > Hemiptera > Cicadidae > Magicicada > Magicicada septendecula. The sequence continues at coordinate 193,478,568 of CM068373.1, read as the reverse complement.
TTATATTTTACAATTTGTTTGTTTTATTTAACTTCCAAATTCTTTTCTTTAAATTCATAATTAGTTCATAAATTATTGTTGGTAAGATGATCTTCCTACGTTTTAAAATTTTGGTGACTTTTATTCTAAATTCCAAATTCTGTTTCTTTTATTTTCCTTAAATAGTTTTCATAAATAATTGTTTGTAAGGTGATCTTACGATATATTTGAATTTTGTTGATTTATATTTCAAAATTCTTTTTCTTTAACTCCAAAATTGTCTTCATAAATACTTGGTTGTAAGATGTGCTTACTATATTTTTGAATTTATTGGTTTTTATAAATTCAAAATTCTTTTCTTTGTTTTCCATAAAGTTTTTCATAAATATTTGTTGTAAGGTGATCTTACGACATTTTAGAATTTAGTGGTTTATTTAGTTAAACTCAAAATTCTCTTTCTTGTATTTAAATTTCTACTCCTCATAATATTTTTTCATGGAAGCCTGGTTATATACGCCTTTGATTATCTCAGAACCCATCTCCTTTATTTCATACGTATTATTGTTTTTTATTATGGAGACTATATATGGTCCAGTGTACAGTAACAATAACTTCTTTGTTATTCCTTCCAGTGTGCTGGGTAGTTCACGATTTTTTAATAATATTTTTTCTCCAATTTTATAAGTTATTACTTTACCACTATTCCTTTGATACTTGTTTTGCCATTTTTCCTGGTCTTCGGCCACCTTGTTGTAGAATTTTACCTTGTCGAACGTATAAATATTATCTCTACGGAACTCTAGGATTTCTTCGATCTCTCGTGGGGGTGGTTTCTCGTACATGGCGGAGTATGGGGTAACTCCGATGGCTGGGTGGTATGCCAAGTTGAGGAATTCTTCTGTGGCTTCTAGATAGTCTTGCCACCTTCTCTGTTGATGGTGACAATAAGTTCTTAATATCCTCCCCACTTCTCGTAACACCCTCTCTGCCGGATTACTTCATCGTAATGGTACGATAATTTATTGATGAGGCAGTCTTCTGGTATGGCTGGTTCTAAATGCTTCACCAGACATACCTTTCCGAGGAAGTATGCAGTCATCGAGTTACCCATCTGTGGTTTGTATCGGCCGTGACAGATGTTGTCACGTATTAAGTTCTGGGTAGTCTCTGTCTAGTACTTTGCCTTAAACAAGTTTTTGAAATGCTGGTAATCATCGATCTCGCTCCGGTTTGCCATCCACCAATTGTCCATCATCTCACGGAATGATTCGTCCAATAGCTCCCGGTTGTTGATCCATCTGTTGCCTCTATGTTTGGCAATGTACTCCTCTATTCGGGCCAAGAACTCCATCGGCTTCCTTTTATATTGGCGAAAGTTTAGCCATTCCCAACTCTCATTTATGGGGATATTCGTGAAGTTAGTTGGTCTTTTTCTTAACACTTCCATCTCTTCCTGGCTCTGCCGCACTTGACCGGTGATATTCGTCATCGCTACTTCCATTCCATCACATCTTTCCGTAACTTGGTTACGTACCTTACTTAATTCCTTCTGTGCTTCCTTTCGGTTTTCTTCCAATTTTGTCTTATGGTGTTCTTCGATCTTGGTAATTTTGGTATTTACTACTTCCTTGACTTCCTGTACTTCCCACTCTGTCTGGCGACATCTTACGTCAACTTCCCTGATTTGTTGGTTTATTATTATGGTTTCTTCTTCCAATTTTTTATTTATAGATTTCTTATTGTCGTTGATTTTCCTGCTCAACTCTTCCTTTGCCAACACTATTCTCTCATCTACCTTGTTCATGTTTTCCTGGTTGACTTCCCTTAATTCTTCTCTTAGTAGTTGGTTATCCTCTCTCAATTCTTCCAACCTCTCCCCCATCTTCTCTTCCATTTTCTTGTTATTTTCCCTTAATTCTTCCTTCAATTGTTGGTTGTCACTTTCCATCTTCTTGCTGGTTTCCTCTATCTTCTCTTCCATATTCTTACTGTTTTCTTCCATCCCATCTTCTTACTGTTTTCTTCCATCTTCTTACTATTTTCTTCCATTTTCTTATTTGTATTTTCAATTTTATTACCCAAATCTTCCTTTATGGATCGGCTGTCTTCCTTTGATTCCTTTCTGTTCTCCTTTATTTCCTCCATCATTTGCCTGAACATCTCTTGTATTGCTCCGTTCTCTGTTCGCATGGGTTTTTCTAACCGTTCCTCCCGGACATTGATTTCCCCTGTTTGCGTGGGCATCTCAAGTTGTTCCTTTGGTGGTGCGGGTTGTTTAGGTTCCGTTGGGGGTAATAACGTTTCCACATCTTCCACCGGTGTTGCCTCCTTGTCCTCCATATTAACTTCCTTTTCGGCCTCTGCCGCCCTTTTCTTTGAAGTTGCTCGACGTTGCATTTTGTTTCTTTCTCCGACTGTGTAACCGCTGCCAAGCTTGAAATAGTAATTGGGCAAGTTACAGTAGCCTTTCAATCACTAATTGAAGCCCCACGTTGGGCGCCAATTTTTAACGATTCTAATAAAATTCTGTTCGTTTACAAAAAAAATATAATTGTGTTATTTATAATTTTTAAAAAGAATTAAGTTTTGATGTTTTAATGTTTAATAATTTAGTAAATAATTCTTGTAATTGTGTAGTGTTAAAATTTTAAGTTCCTTTGAGTCAAATTTGTTAATAATATCGCTTATTGTTTACTGGAATAAAATCCAGCGTTAACAGGATTGTCTAATTCACTGATAGATTAGCGGTATTTCTTCTTCCTCGTATTTATTACTACCACTGGATTAATGACCGCCTTTCTTGTAGTCCTGTTGTTCACTAATAATCTATTTATTAAATTTATAAATAAATTTAAAACCAAATTGTAGAATTTCTAAATTTTATTGACAAATGTTTAAAAGGTTCGATTTAAAATCGATTATCATATAATGCTCGACTCGTTCACAGGGCGATCGATTGTTGGTACATATGTTATTTAATATTAATTTTTCTTAGGTTCTTTTAACGGTTATAGTTAATAGTCAGAGAAGGGGTAATGTCAGAAAGTATAACATTTACAATTAAAAAGCTTAATAGTAAAAAATTACAACGTTAATTGATAATATATAATGTTTATAAAATGAAAACTTTATACCAATGAAGAGTTGATGGATACTAGTCGTCGTGTGCGCTTTGCATGCTGGGAGTCAAAATGGCCGCTTCGTAGCTACTGATGTAAAACTGAACTTGTCGTGTTGAAATTTTCTTCCAATAAAGCTGCCTTTTCACTGCTTCCTCATCTCCGCAGTAGTGATTAATATTTCTGGTGTTATTGTAGTATCTCTCGTTCAATGTTCTGTTGTTCACTCGAGAAAAATGTGTGTGATTTTGTTAAGTTACTGGTGTCGTAAAGTTCATTTCAGTTATTCGGAATTATTAGTGATAGATGTTCATATGGTTAATTAACTAGTTTCGGTGGTGTATTCACTTGATTCAATGTTTGTAGTGATTAATTTTCACTGAATTTAAGGTTTAAAATTGTTTTGTTGAAATTCTCAAAATTTTACTGTAGGCTAGGTTCAATTTTTACAAGCCATTAATGGTTCCGATATAGGTTGTTATGTAGCTACTCACTCAACCGTACACTACGAACGTTAATAAAGAACTGTCTTACTTCCTTCGTTTTCTTAAATATCTTAGCCAATTTAATATTAGAAATGTATTGTTTCAATTTTTAATCCCTTCCGATACATGTAGAAAAAGTACATTATAGCACAGAATATATTTTGGTTGTTAATTAATTTCATGAAATAATAAATATATAATCGGTTTCTTTAATTCCTTCTGCTTAATTTGATACCCAATAATCTAGTTTTACAAAGTTTTTTATCAAAAATGCTATATTTCTTTCATTTTGGAAAAGTAGGCTCAACCTTTTATTTCCTGTTCTTCTCCAAATATTAGCCATTTTATATGTTATAATTATGATTATAATAAATCTCAGATTGACATAAATGTTTATCTTTCATTAATTTCTTGCATTTTTATAAATTGATTATCTTTTTAAATATAATTCATGAATCTATGACTCCCCACTCTAAACTTTTAATTATTACATTTGCATTTTTTCAATAATTTTATATATCTTTTTACACTATCCTTTTAAAGTATAGCTTTAGTCATAGTATTTGGTGACTGATTCACCTTATATAAATTCCATCAGTTTAACTGTTTTATTTAACTTATTTAACAATTATAAGGTTGTTAGAGTTTCCTATTTGGCCTAGATTTTTCTGGTTTTACATATAATGTTTTTTAATAATACTGTGTTTATACCCCTTCTGACTTTCTTATTTTAATACAATATTAATTACAATCTCCTTAATTAACTAACAGAATATGTAGTATCATATTCATACTCATAATACCTAAACAATATATGAAATTAACAATATGGTCTTCAAATTCAGACATTTTAGTTTTAACTACTACTAGTAACATATAATAAAAATTTTATAAAAAGAGTATGGTATCCATACTTAGACATTTTAGTCTGGATTAGTACTGTTAGACATATTAAACATTTTTATAATAACAAAATCTTATATTTTACTCCCAACATTGAATTATGGAGTTCATGGGCTTTAACATAAACATAACAAGCCCTTTATTTTTTTTATTTATTTCTTAAACTTATTTTGGTTGCAGTCTTATCTGTTTTTATTGTGGTATTTACAGATTTATCCTCTGTCACTTTATTTATTCACCACCTGCTCTCACTTTATCCTTTACACTTGAATGAAGGTTTCTAGATAAAAAGTGGCACCTTCTTAGAAACATTAGTAACTTAATTGTTTTCATAAGAATATTTAATAAAATTTTATTTCTGTAGTAATTGAAAACATCAAAGTTGTTTAATGGTACACATGTACTTAGTTGAATTATTAGTCACACTTCTACTTGAAGTTTATATAATACACTGAAATAACTTGCACCTGTTCACTTATTTTTTGGATCTTATCTCTAATTGAGTTTTACAATATTCCAAGACCAAAATCTTAGTTATAAGGGATTATGAAAATTTGTTTATTCTGTTATACAATAACTTTAGGGGGTGCACTTCTATTTACAACACTAAACACTTTTGTTTACAACTATTTTACATTAATATCAGGTTTTGGGTGTTATACTTTCTTTTGTGACATTTAATCTCTTTCGGGGTTTGTTATATTCTTCTTAATAGGTTTCCCTTGGGTATATCTTGTAGTCCTCCCATCCTACAATTTTGTTTCTTCAAAATTCTTCTTTCTTGGTTTCTTCAAGGTAACATTGTCTTCTCATGTCCGTTGGTTTGTTGGGGGTATCTTCCTTATCTACTCCTATCCTACCTGGGTATTATCCTTATTTTATTTTAGTTTTTTGGGGTTTATTTTTCTTTATACATTTTTGTTGCATTGTGGTTCTTTATTTTTACTTTTTCCATTTATGGTGGTATTTTATTTTGATATTTATTTGTTTTCATTTGGATTTTTCTTGATATTTAATGTAATTGATATTTAATTATGATCATATTGTAATCTTTATTAAGTGGATTATCTGTCATGCTACAGATTGCTCTCCTCCAGAAGTGATTAGTTCAGACCATACTTTGTTTGCCTGAAATAATTGCTTATGATACTTATTATATATTATTATTCTTGACTTCCTTCCCATTTTACTTCCATATTCCTTAAGGAATGGAAGTATGGTGATGGCCAAAAAAATCGTGTTCGAGATTATTGCAGATTCTGATTGTACTACACTCAAAACATGAAAAAAAGTCGTTTTCCAAAAAGTGTCTGTGTGTGTGTCTGTCTGTCTGTCTTGTGTAGATTTTTTTCTATTGCAAACGATAACTGCCGCAAATTCAAACAGAATCAAATAATTTTTTGCATACAGCCCTGATTTGCAGAGTACTCACGACATATTGTTTTTTCTGAAGATCGGTTGATGGAAAGGGGTAGTTTACCTGCAACATTTTTTTTATCAAGGGAATTTTTTTTTTTTTTTGCAAACGATAACAGCCGCAAATTCAAACAGAATTAACTAATGTTTCGTATACAGCCCTGAATTGTAGAGTTCTCAAGACCTATTGTTTTTGGTGAAGATCGGTTAAGGGAAAGGGGTAGTTTACCTGTAATGTTTTATGTTTTAACAAGGGTATTTCCTATGGCAAATGATAACAGCCGCAAATTCAAACAGAATCAAAAGATTATTTGCATACAGCCCTAAATTGTAGAGTTCTCAAGACTTTTTGTTTTTGGTGAAGATCGGTTAAGGGGAAGGGGTAGTTTACCTGCAACGTTTTTTTATCAAGCGTATTTTTTATGGCAAACGATAACAGCCGCAAATTCAAACAGAATCAAATAATTTTTTGCATACGTCCCTGAATTGTAGAGGTCTCAAGGACTTTCGATTTTGGTGAAGATCGGTTAAGGAGAAGGGGTAGTTTACCAGCAACCTTTTATGTTTTAACAAGAGTAAAGTACTTGAAAATTCATTTAAACTTTTTGAAACAATGGTAATTGTTAAAAATAAAATAATTTTGTTGCCAGGCAATAAAATTATAATTTTTTCATTTTAATGTAAATTATGTATGAGTTAATATCTTTATATATATAATTCTTCTGTACGTGTGTATGTCACTGAACTCCTCCATGTATAAAATAATATATCGTTCGTGGCAGGTAAGCATATCTCAGTTATGTAATGTTTACGTTTCCATTTTATTATTATGCCTACAGCAATAAAAAGGCAGGTAAGACACACACACACACAATTCACATTATTTCTGGCCTCACTCATGTTTATTTTCTTACATTTGCACGCTTTTTAAATGGAAAGTGCTGAAACCCACACCAACATAACGCGTGCAAGCCGAAAAAATGGACATCAATATGCTTACTGGCGAAGCTAGTAGTTAATGAATGGGTAGGCAAAAATCTTATCTTAAATTTTTTTTAAGGAATCACTAAAAGGACGGTGGTTCAAATCGGATGCTGAGGTAGAGTTTGCTGTAACCGAATGGTTCCACAAACAGCTGTAAGAATTTTACTAGCAGGGAATCTACAGGTTAGCGCAACAGTGGAACTCATGTCTTAATGTTATTGGAGACTTCTTTTAAAATTGTTGAATAAAAAATGCTTTACTTTGTGTTTCTATTGAACAATCCTTGTATTAGTCATACACAATAATACAACTAATTGAACTTCAAATTTTTAAACTTGATTAGTTTCTATATATATGTTTAATGTTACAAATAATTCAAATAACAATCTTGATCATCTGTTAGTTCAGCGGAATAACAGTGACACTTTTAATAACCACATAAAATAAACACTTAGAAACAACACAGGCGCTTTAACTTAACTGTTTGGACCACAGAAGTGAGGCATGCCTCAACGCTCTATGTGTACAACGCGGGACAATCCCCCCTCCCTTCACTTCCCTATCACACCACTACATTGCTTACATACGATGTATACAAAAAATGCTGAGGCAAGTTCAGATTGCCTCATTCGCTTTAAACGAACTATGCTGAATCTCACCTGTCACCATCTAGCGGTCGCTCAATAAAGCATGTTTTGGTTTAATAAATTTGACAGTCGCAGTAACAATGTATAATCTTTACGTTATGTAGTTCATACGTATTTATAATTTTTATTCTACAGAATTTTTTAGGGTAGGCATTGCTTCAATTGCCTCCATATAACTTCGCCACTGATATATATGTGTACAACATTATCGGCAACAAAGAAGTAGTTTTTGTTAAAATTCCTTCCCGGGATATTTGGCCGTAGTCCAATGTTTTCTACAAAACCAGACATTTCGGCAATGCCATCGACTTCCATCATCAGTGAAAATCGAGTGCGATAACGTGAGGTGGTATACATTAGTGACCACAGTACTGTGGTTAAGGCTGAAGCAGTAAGTAGAAAGAAGTAGTTTCTATGGTAATATTTCATTTCGAAAATGATTTTAAATATAAATCTTAGAATATGGAAGTCAAGTATGGTTCTCCATACCGATTTTTTAATTTTGCTTCTTCATATTTGAGCTTACACATATTTTATTCTTAAATTGATCTTCCTTGATAGTAATAGTCATCTGAGGTTTATTATTTTATTTTCATTTTTTCTTAACTTGGTGTTTTATCCCTGGGATATTTATTCCCTAACATTCCCTAACACGTGAGCAGGGGCAGTTTAGAGGGGCACTGTAGGCTACATACTCTCCTGGCCATGCTACACTTTTCATTGAGTTCAGAGGCAAATCATCTCTGCTCAAAAACAATAATAATACTGGTGGACTTATCTACAGACAGTTATTAATAAAATTTATATAAGAATAGTCTATTTTACGACTATTAAAAAATATCTTTGGATACATCACTTCGTATTTGCTCAGATCTGTTAATATGTCTATCTCAGTTATTTTTCTTCTCATTTATTCTTCTGACTTGTTAGCTCTACTGTTATCTTATTTCTTATTATGGTTGGAAGCTTTTTTGTTAATATAATTATCATTAGTTATTACGTATAAAGTTTTTTGTGTTAATTCTCTATTCTTCTTTTGTTGTTATCACAATCTGCTTCTGGTCATTGGTAGCATATATTTTATGATATTTTTGTTTGTTTCTTAGTTCTCATTAATTGTTCCACTAGTTCCATGTTCTAGCACTTTCTTCTAATTGTCTTTATTATAATCAACATTTATTTTATGATCATACTTATATTATTGATTTATTTACATATATTTTTTTTCTTTTTCAAAAATTACTTCGCTCTTGTTTTTTATCCAAACGAATTCTTTAATTATAATATTTATGTGGTCATTGTTTCTCTTTGTATTGCATAAAGTTTTTATTATTTTTATTTCAACACAAATTTATTCATGTAATTGTATCAGTGGTTCTTACTTCCTTTTCTTTCTCTTTAAAATTATTTCATAAATTGTTTGTGGTAAGTTGCTCTTGTTATATTTTACAATTTGTTTGTTTTATTTAACTTCCAAATTCTTTTCTTCAAATTCATAATTAGTTCATAAATTATTGTTGGTAAGATGATCTTCCTACGTTTTAAAATTTTGGTGACTTTTATTCTAAATTCCAAATTCTGTTTCTTTTATTTTCCTTAAATAGTTTTCATAAATAATTGTTTGTAAGGTGATCTTACGATATATTTGAATTTTGTTGATTTATATTTCAAAATTCTTTTTCTTTAACTCCAAAATTGTCTTCATAAATACTTGGTTGTAAGATGTGCTTACTATATTTTTGAATTTATTGGTTTTTATAAATTCAAAATCCTTTTCTTTGTTTTCCATAAAGTTTTTCATAAATATTTGTTGTAAGGTGATCTTATGACATTTTAGAATTTAGTGGTTTATTTAGTTAAACTCAAAATTCTCTTTCTTGTATTTAAATTTCTGCTCCTCATAATATTTTTTCATGGAAGCCTGGTTATATACGCCTTTGATTATCTCAGAACCCATCTCCTTTATTTCATACGTATTATTGTCTTTATTATGGAGACTATATATGGTCCAGTGTACAGTAACAATAACTTCTTTGTTATTCCTTCCAGTGTGCTGGGTAGTTCACGATTTTTTAATAATATTTTTTCTCCAATTTTATAAGTTATTACTTTACCACTATTCCTTTGATACTTGTTTTGCCATTTTTCCTGGTCTTCGGCCACCTTGTTGTAGAATTTTACCTTGTCGAACGTATAAATATTATCTCTACGGAACTCTAGGATTTCTTCGATCTCTCGTGGGGGTGGTTTCTCGTACATGGCGGAGTATGGGGTAACTCCGATGGCTGGGTGGTATGCCAAGTTGAGGAATTCTTCTGTGGCTTCTAGATAGTCTTGCCACCTTCTCTGTTGATGGTGACAATAAGTTCTTAATATCCTCCCCACTTCTCGTAACACCCTCTCTGCCGGATTACTTCATCGTAATGGTACGATAATTTATTGATGAGGCAGTCTTCTGGTATGGCTGGTTCTAAATGCTTCACCAGAGACATACCTTTCCGAGGAAGTATGCAGTCATCGAGTTACCCATCTGTGGTTTGTATCGGCCGTGACAGATGTTGTCACGTATTAAGTTCTGGGTAGTCTCTGTCTAGTACTTTGCCTTAAACAAGTTTTTGAAATGCTGGTAATCATCGATCTCGCTCCGGTTTGCCATCCACCAATTGTCCATCATCTCACGGAATGATTCGTCCAATAGCTCCCGGTTGTTGATCCATCTGTTGCCCCTATGTTTGGCAATGTACTCCTCTATTCGGGCCAAGAACTCCATCGGCTTCCTTTTATATTGGCGAAAGTTTAGCCATTCCCAACTCTCATTTATGGGGATATTCGTGAAGTTAGTTGGTCTGTTTCTTAACACTTCCATCTCTTCCTGGCTCTGCCGCACTTGACCGGTGATATTCGTCATCGCTACTTCCATTCCATCGCATCTTTCCGTAACTTGGTTACGTACCTTACTTAATTCCTTCTGTGCTTCCTTTCGGTTTTCTTCCAATTTTTTCTTATGGTGTTCTTCGATCTTGGTAATTTTGGTATTTACTACTTCCTTGACTTCCTGTACTTCCCACTCTGTCTGGCGACATCTTTCGTCAACTTCCCTGATTTGTTGGTTTATTATTATGGTTTCTTCTTCCATTTTTTATTTATAGATTTCTTATTGTCGTTGATTTTCCTGCTCAACTCTTCCTTTGCCAACTCTACTCTCTTCGTCTACCTTGTTCATGTTTTCCTGGTTGACTTCCCCTAATTCTTCTCTTAGTACACTACGAACGTTAATAAATAACTGTCTTACTTCCTTCGTTTTCTTAAATATCTTAGCCAATTTAATATTATAAATGTATTGTTTCAATTTTTAATCCCTTCCGATACATGTAGAAAAAGTACATTATATCACAGAATATATTTTGGTTGTTAATTAATTTCATGAAATAATAAATACATAATCGGTTTCTTTAATTCATTCTGCTTAATTTGATACCCAATAATCTAGTTTTACAAAGTTTTTTATCAAAAATGCTATATTTCTTTCATTTTGGAAAAGTAGGCTCAACCTTTTATTTCCTGTTCTTCTCCAAATATTAGCCATTTTATATGTTATAATTATGATTATAATAAATCTCAGATTGACATAAATGTTTATCTTTCATTAATTTCTTGCAATTTTATCAATTGATTATCTTTTTAAATATAATTCATGAATCTATGACTCCCCACTCTAAAATTTTAGTTATTACATTTGCATTTTTTCAATAATTTTATATTGCTTTTTACACTATCCTTTTAAAGTATAGTTGCAGTCATAGTATTTGGTGACTGATTCACCTTATATAAATTCCATCAGTTTAACTGTTTTATTTACTTAATTATAAGGTTGTTGGAGTTTCCTATTTGGCCTAGATTTTTCTGGTTTTACATATTATGTTTTTTAATAATACTGTGTTTATACCCCTTCTGACTTTCTTATTTTAATACAATATTAATTACAATCTCCTTAATTAACTAACAGAATATGTAGTATCATATTCATACTCATAATACCTAAACAATATTTGAAATTAACAATATGGTCTTCAAATTCAGACATTTTAGTTTTAACTACTACTAGTAACATATAATAAACATTTTATAAAAAGAGTATGGTATCCATACTTAGACATTTTAGTCTGGATTAATACTGTTAGACATATTAAACATTTTTATAATAACAAAATCTTATATTTTACTCCCAACATTGAATTATGGAGTTCATGGGCTTAACATAAACATAACAAGCCCTTTATTTTTTTTTATTTTTTTCTTAAACTTATTTTGGTTGCAGTCTCATCTGTTTTTATTGTGGTATTTACAGATTTATCCTCTGTCACTTTATTTATTCACCACCTGCTCTCACTTTTCCTTTACACTTGAATGAAGGTTTTTAGATAAAAAGTGGCACCTTCTTAGAAACATTAGTAACTTAATTGTTTTCATAAGAATATTTTATAAAATTTTATTTCTGTAGTAATTGAAAACATCAAAGTTGTTTAATGGTACACATGTACTTAGTTGAAGTATTAGTCACACTTCTACTTGATGTTTATATAATACACTGAAATAACTTGCACCTGTTCACTTATTTCTTGGATCTTATCTCTAATTGAGTTTTACAATATTCCAAGACCAAAATTTTAGTTATAAGGGATTATGAAGATTTGTTTATTCTGTTATACAATAACTTTAGGGGGTCCACTTCTATTTACAACACTAAACACTTTTGTTTACAACTATTTTACATTAATATCAGGTTTTGGGTGTTATACTTTCTTTTGTGACATTTAATCTCTTTCGGGGTTTGTTATGTTCTTCTTAATAGGTTTCCCTTGGGTATATCTTGTAGTCCTCCCATCCTACAATTTTGTTTCTTCAAAATTCTTCTTTCTTGGTTTCTTCAAGGTAACATTGTCTTCTCATGTCCGTTGGTTTGTTCGGGGTATCTTCCTTATCTACTCCTATCCTACCTGGGTATTATCCTTATTTTATTTTAGTTTTTTGGGGTTTATTTTTCTTTATACATTTTTGTTGCATTGTGGTTCTTTATTTTTACTTTTTCCATTTATGGTGGTATTTTATTTTGATATTTATTTGTTTTCATTTGGATTTTTCTTGATATTTAATGTAATTGATATTTAATTATGATCATACTGTAATCTTTATTAAGTGGATTATCTGTCATGCTACAATAGTGTAACAAAGAATTGTTTAACATAGAGTTGCTAATATAAGATATAAGTTTTATTTTATGATGAATGTACGGCAACAATGAAACATTGAAACAAATGATAATGAATATTTTATGGCGAAGTAAATATTATTATTTTTTTTAATTTTTCGTTTGAATAAAGAAATGAACAAATGTTAGGATTCATAAAAGGTTTACTCTTATTATGATTACACCTGAACTCCAATTATACATAGACGTTATCAGTAATATTGTATGAGCTATACCACTACACAATTTAGATTACATTTAATTAATACATTGTGTCGTTGTATAATTTTGTCACCCGTTAATGTGTGGCACGACATGCCTACATTTAATAAATAAATGTATGCTCTATTGTTAAATGTGTGCATAGGATTTTAAGTATAATAATTGATGTTTATTTATGAATATTTTTGTATGTTGTTTATTTTGTTGTGTGTAATGATACAACTGGCGCCCACCAATACATTGATGTATATGATAACAGGTGTAGTTTTAACAAGAGTATAATAATAGTTACTAATGAAAAATAAAAAAAAACAGCAAACGGTTGTATAATAATAATTTTAAAAATAAATTTAAATACATCGTATTCATGACGGCAGCACCAGAAAGCCTGAACATGGAAGCACTTCAAACCATGATGCGTGCTTAGGTAGATGAAATAAGCACCAAACAGACAGAGTATCTAAATGCTAAACTTGAGGAACAAACTGAAAACTTAAATAATAAATTAGAACAACAGACTGAAAATTTTAAAAAGGACAGCATAAAAATAACGAAGAAAGTAAAAGAGTTAACAGGAAAGGTTGTTGATACCAACTCACATATGGACACGATTGGAGAAAATATATGTGCAATAATTGATAAACAAACGGAACAAAAATGAAAAAACGATGATAAGGGAAGAAACCATAATAATTGAAGATACGAAAGAAAATATGTTCGTAATTAATAATGATAATTCTAGAGAAATAATTAACATTAAAGAAGAGAGCAAAATAAAAATTCAGCGATCATACCTTATTGATAGGAATATCCAAGTCGCAGGTTACACACACAGTAGTAAATCACATAAGAGAAAAATACATGAGAAACACTTGAGGCACCACATTTAATGCGAGAAAAAACATGGTAAATGTAACGAACGACTGGTAATTATAATAACAATAATTGTAATCATAATTATAAAAGATACAAAGAGAGAGCGAAGATAGGTTCAGGTAGGTTCACAAAACCAAACTAATGAGAGAGAGCGAAGCGTTTGTAAAGCGAAACTAAGGGGAGAATCTGTGTGGCCGAGAGGCAGGATGAAATTTGTACCCTATAAACAGGTGAGTTACACGGTCAAAACAAACGTTCATGTGGTAAATACGCACAATAAAGGAATGCAAGACGGAAATGTTACATGGCGGGTTATGCTACAAAGAAACAATGAATTTCCTGTAGACAACGGACTGTATTCCTTTCCTGTATTAACTTAGAGTGGGGTGGAAATCAAACGACACCGCACTCAATGCTTCATGCTCTATTGTAATGAATAATTATTTTTAAATGAAAAATAGTATTGTTGATTATTAATAAGAATAGCAGTTAAATAATAAGGAATAATATGTGTAAAATATCGGTATGGAGAACCATACATGACTTCCATATTCTAAGATTTATATTTAAAATCATTTTCAGCCAAACAGCCAGGCTGTGTCTTACCTGCCTTTTTATTGCTGTATTAAATGAAAAATATTATATTACATTAAAATGAAAAAATTATAATTTTATTGCCTGGCAACAAAATTATTTTATTTTTAACAATTACCATTGTTTCAAAAAGTTTAAATAAATTTTCAAGTACTTTACTCTTGTTAAAACGTAAAAGGTTGCAGGTAAACTACCCCTTCCCCTTAACCGATCTTCACCAAAATCGAAAGTCATTTAGACCTCTACAATTCAGGGACGTATGCAAAACATTATTTGATTCTGTTTGAATTTACGGCTGTTATCGTTTGCCATAGAAAATACGCTTGATAAAAAAACGTTGCAGGTAAACTACCCCTTCCCCTTAACCAATCTTCACCAAAAACAATAGGTCTTGAGTACTCTACAAATCAGGGCTGTATGCAAAACATTATTTGATTCTGTTTGAATTTGCGGCTGTTATCGTTTGCCATAGAAAATACCCTTGTTAAAAAAACGTTGCAGGTAAACTACCCCTTTCCCTCAACCGATCTTCACCAAAAACAATAGGTCTTGAGAACTCTACAATTTAGGGCTGTATGCAAATAATCTTTTGATTCTGTTTGAATTTGCGGCTGTTATCGTTTGCCATAGGAAATACCCTTGTTAAAACATAAAACGTTACAGGTAAACTACCCCTTTCCCTTAACCGATCTTCACCAAAAACAATAGGTCTTGAGTACTCTACAAATCAGGGCTGTATGCAAAACATTATTTGATTCTGTTTGAATTTGCGGCTGTTATCGTTTGCCATAGAAAATACCCTTGTTAAAAAAACGTTGCAGGTAAACTACCCCTTTCCCCCAACCGAACTTCACCAAAAACAATAGGTCTTGAGAACTCAACAATTTAGGGCTGTATGCAAATAATCTTTTGATTCTGTTTGAATTTGCGGCTGTTATCGTTTGCCATAGGAAATACCCTTGTTAAAACATAAAACGTTACAGGTAAACTACCCCTTTCCCTTAACCGATCTTCACCAAAATCAAAAGATCTTGAGAACTCTACAATTCAGGGCTGTATGCGAAACATTATTTGATTCTGTTTGAATTTGCGGCTGTTATCGTTTGCCAAACAAACAAAATTACCCTTGCTAAAAAAAAACTGTTGCCGGTAAACTACCCCTTTCCCTCAACCGATCTTCACCAAAAACAATAGGTCGTGAGTAGTCTGCAAATCAGGACTGCATGCAAAAAATTATTTGATTCTGTTTGAATTTGCGGCAGTTATCGTTTGCCATAGAAACAAAATCTACAGACACACAGATAGACAGACAGACAGACAGACAGACACACACACACAGACACTTTTCGGAAAACGACTTTTTTTTCATGTTTTGAGTGTAGTAGAATCAGAATCTGCAATAATCTCGAACACGATTTTTTTTGCCATCACCATACTTCCATTCCTTAAGGAATATGGAAGTAAAAAAGGTTAGAAATTATATGTAAGAAAATGTTATAATTGAAAACAAAATGTTAAGGAGTTAAATAATAAGGAATGTTAGGTCTATAAGAACTGTAAGGAATGTTAGTATTCAAAGAAAAATTGTAAGGAATGTTATTATCGATGTTGTTATTAATATGAAGAAAGGGTTAGAAATGAGAAATAAATGTATAATTGTCAGAATGGCTGATCAAGCGAAAACTTCATACCTTAGTGGAAATGCAAGGACACAGAAGAAAGCGATAGTGAAAGTCAAGGGCAGAGATTACTTAGGGCTCAAATGCTATGATAACACATCGAGTGAGTTAAGCACATAAAAGTCTGGATATAGACGTATTTCTAACGCAGTCATCTGTAACTGATCATGCGACACACTACGAAGCTAAAAAAGTATTCTGTTAAGGAAGTGTATTTCAGCACAAGGTAAGAATGAAGATAATTATTAGTGATCAGAAAAGAAATGTAAGAATGAAGATTGGAATAATAGGTTAAGAAAAGGGTTAAGGAACGAAGGTAGGAATGTATGATTAAGGTAGTGTAAAAATTCCAGATTGAAAAATGGCATAATATGTTAAGATCCAGAATGTTTACCAGTGGAAGAAAGCAACTCATGTAGGAAGTTCTACACGTAAAAATATATAGGTCAATGGGACCAGATTAAAGGAGATCAATGGATAGAGTAGCTATGCGTATGCATTGTTAGCAACACCTGTGTGGGGAGAAGGGAACATTACTTGCTCTACCCTCCAACTAAGGGAAATTGAACAACTAATATTCATTATTATTGGTTGTAGTGTATAAATACAAATAAAAATAGGCAATATGAAAAATAAAAATATGTGTCTAATAAAAAAAAAATAATTTAATAAATAAATATATTAAAATTTTTTTTTACCAAGTAGAGTAATAATGCGACAATACAAGCATATGCTGTAATGTGCATGTATTAAATAAAATAAATATTTAAATTAATTTTAGTAATATGTAATAGACAAGCAGGTGTGAAATTGAAAGCTGAATTATGAACAGGAATCAACAGGAAAGATCACGCGATTGCCGCTGAGAGCGTGTATACGAGTAAATAGTTTGTGTGCGTGAGGCCTGTTCAAGCCTGAAAGTTTGCAATCTCACCCCAAGTAGATACTAAATTAAAGTTTTATTTAATTATAAGCAAACCGTAAATACTAGAAATATTGTAAAGACTTCTAAAAATGCATAATAATCAGACACATGTGCATTGCAAATTCTATGTAATTATGAAGTTCAGTGCGATTTTTAGAGCATAGTAATTACACTAATGATGCGATCATTATGATAATTACGTATAATATGTGTAATTGAAACAGACAATGTTAGATCACTTTGAAATCTGCAGTAGACATTGCAATTTGCAAAAATGTGCGAATATGTGGAATTGGATGATGGTGGGGGAACTGACGCCACTGACAGCTTATGACCTGCAGAATCCTGTGATGACAGGTGTGGTTTTTTTGGTGAATATAAATACGAGCCCAGGAGAGCCAAATTTACTCTTCAGTCAGTTTTCAATTACAGCGGTAAGCTCTGTCCGTCAGGGACGCGAATTTTAATTACTTCAGACATAGTTCGATGCTATGTCCAATATCGACAAGATCTTTTGTTTATAAACTGTAAAGTCTAATGGACAAAACGTTAGTTCAAGTAATAAAAAAACAAAAAACAGTAACTACAATTATCGGACGTCTACAAACAGTCTACAACTACAAACATCAACACACTAGACAAATGGCGAGAGAACATCAAACAGAGGAACGATATGCAGAGCAATAGAGGCGGTTAATAGAACAACAGCAGCTGATTCAGAACAACACATCATTCCATTCTACAGTCACCAGATGGGACCATGAAGGACGAGTGACTGGAGGACGGCCAGTGGAACCGGAAAACGCAAGAGGACATCCAGTAGGAGAGGACTGACAGATCACCGGAGGACATGGGTACAATCTGCAGAATTGAGGTGACGAAAAACCAATTTATAATTATAAAAGAATAGAGACATTGAAAAGACATTAATTAAAAAATTTTAAATTAAAGAAAAATTATGTAGATAGAGATAAGAGAATGTAATTTAACTATAGTAAGAATTTTCTTTAGTGATGACCAATTAATTTAAAGATAATTTAAATCCTTGCTTGGAGGATTAACAATTGATTTAACAATTTTAATTTTACATTGAAAGCGTATAAAGTAAAGTAGTTGGAAATATAGAAGAAGACTAATGATTCAATTAGTTTATTTAAAATGTTATAAAGCCTTAAGATGTATGCCAAGCATAGAATAATAATGTAAATAAGAACAAATTTATAAAGCACACATTCAGACTGAGTAGTCGAGAATTTATAGTGTAACGAAGAAATGTTTAACATAGAGTTTTGCTAATATAAGATATAAAAAATTCAGCGATCATACCTTATTGATAGAAATTACCAAGTCGCAGGTTACACACACACTAGTAAATCACATAAGAGAAAAACACATGTGAAACACTTAAGGCACCACATTTACGGCGAGGAAAAACCCGGTAAGTACCGAACAAGTGGTAATTATAATAACAATAATTTGTAATCATAATTATAAAAGATACAAAGAGAGAGAGAAGACGTGCACATCTGTTCAGGTAGGTTCACTAAACCAAACTAATGAGAGAGAGCGAAGCGTTTGTAAAGCGAAACGAAGGGGAGATTCTGTGTGGCCAAGAGGCAGGATGAATTTTGTACCCTATAAACAGGTGAGTTACACGGTCAAAACAAACGTTCATGCGGTAAATACGCACAATAAAGGAATGCAAGACGGAAATGTTACATGGCGGGTTATGCTACAAAGAAACAATGAATTTCCTGTAGACGACGGACAATGTATTGTTAACTTAGAGTGGGGTGGAAATCAAACGACACCGCACTCAATGCTTAATGCTCTATTGTAATGAATAATTATTTTTAAATGAAAAATAGTATTGTTGATTATTAATAAGAATAGGAGTTAAATAATAAGGAATAATATGTGTAAAAAGGTTAGAAATTATATTTAAGAAAATGTTATAATTGAAAAGAAAATGTTAAGGAATTAAATAATAAAGAATGTTATGTTTGTACGAAAAATGGCAAGGAATGTTAATGTGTTAAAAATATGTTGAGAAATGTAAGGATTGTTATTATCGATGTTGTTATTAATATGAAGAAAGGGTTAAAAATGAGAAATAAATGTATAATTGTCGGAACGGCTGATCAAGCGAAAACTTCATACCTTAGTGGAAATGCAAGGACACAGAAGAAAGCGATAGTGAAAGTCAAGGGCAGAGATTACTTAGAGCTCAAATGCTACGATTAACACATCGAGTGAGTTAAGCACATAAAAGTCTGGATATAGACATGTTTCTACGGCAGTCATCTGTAGCCGATAATGCGACACAATATGAAGCTAAAAAGAGTATTCTGTTACGGAAGTGTATTTCAACACAGGGTAAGAATGAAGAAAATTATTAGTGATCAGAAAGGAAATGTAATAATGAAGATTAGAATAATAGTCTAAGAAAAGGGTTAAGGAACGAAGGTAGGAATGTATGATTAAGGTAATGTAAAATTCCAGATTGAAGAATGGCATTATATGTTAAGATGCAGAATGTTTACCAGTGCAAGAAAGCAATTCATGTAGGAAGTTCTACACGTAAAAATAAATAGGTCAATGGGACCAGATTAAAGGAGAACAATGGAAAGAGTAGCTACGCTTACGCATTGTTAGCAACACTTGTGTGGGTAGAAGGGAACATTACTTGCTCTACCCTCCAACTAAGGGAAATTGAACAATTAATATTCATTATTATTGGTTGTAGTGTATAAATACAAATAAAAATAAGTAATATGAAATATAAAAGTATAATGTGTCTAATGATAGAAAAAAAATTTTAATAAATAAATTTATTAAACATTTTTTTTTTACCAAGTAGAGGAATAATGCGACAATACGAGCATATGCTGTAATGTGCATGTATTAAATTAAATAAATATTTAAATTAGTTTTAGTAATATGTAATAGACAAGCAGGTGTGAAATTGAAAGCTGAATTATGAACAGGAATCAACAGGAAAGATCACGTGATTGCCGCTGAGAGCGTGTACACGAGTAAATAGTGTGTGTGCGTGAGGCCTGTTCAAGCCTGAAAGTTTGCAATCTCACCCCAAATAGATACTAAATTAAAGTTTTATTTAATTATAAGCAAACCGTAAATATTAGAAAGATTGTAAAGATTTCTAAAAATGCATGAAAATCAGACACATGTGCAGTGCAAATTCTATGTAATTATGAAGTTCAGTGCGATTTTTAGAGAATAGTAATTACACTAATGATGCGATCATTATGATAATTACGTATAATATGTGTAATTGAATCAGACAATGTTAGATCACTTTGAAATCCGCATTAGACATTGCAATTGGCAAAGTGTGTGAATATGTGGAATTGGACAATGGTGGGGGAACTGACGCCACTGACAGCTTCTGACCTGCAGAATCCTGTGACGACAGGTGTGGTTGTTTTTGGTGAATATAAATACGAGCCCAGGAGAGCAAAATTTTACTCTTCAATCAGTTTTCAGTCGTGGCGGTACGCTATGTCCGTCAGTGACGAGAATTTTTAATACTCTTCAATCAGTTTTCAATTGCAGTGGTAAGCTCTGTCTGTCAGAGACGCGAATTTTAATTACTTCAGACATAGCTGGACGCTATGTCCAATATCAACAAGATCTTTTGTTTATAAACTGTAAAGTACAACAGACAATACGTTAGTTCAAGTAATAAAAAAAAACAGTAACTACACTTATCGGACATCTACAACTACAAACATCAACACTCTAGACAAATGGCGAGAGAACATCAAGCAATGTTCTATACACTATCAAGCAATGTTATAACACTAGTTATTCTATGTAATAACTAGTTGCTTCAATAGTTTTATTATCAATTAACATTTTTATCTGTCGAGTGGTCAATGTGAAGTCTTTTGTCATACTCTGGTTTATGTATGCCATTACTTTAGGTACTCATTTACTGGCACATTTCCTAACTTGTATTCTCTTCTTATTCTGGTACTATTGATTCCTTTTCTTCATATTCTTCCGTCTTCTTCTTCCTTGTTGTGGTTATAATTATTGGTGGGTTTGTGTCCTCTCACTTACCGTCTATTGGGTTATTTGTGTTAAATCGTATCGTACTGTTGTTTTCCAAGTTTTGCTCTCTTGATTGCGACTTTTCTTCTTTCATATGTCACTTTTATTATTACATTTAGTTGTTTGACCAGATAATCATATTAAATACACATTTCTTTATACATTATTCATCCCTTCTAATTTACAGTGTTAATTATTTAGTATCCTATATTTCATATGTTGCTTCTTAAATGCATGGTGAAGATATGTACCCTTACAATATATATAATTATATAATTTACATAAAATGACATTCTTTATAACTTAACAGCTCAACACTGTCTGCTTATTATGAAAATGAGTCCATTGAATGAATCATATATACTTTTCATAGATTTAACTTGCAAGTTTTTTTGCAGCAAAGGTTTTGATGATGTCATCATTCCAAACAGACGATGCTCTCTTGTGTTTAATTGAAATAATACTAAAACTTGAAAATCAGTGTTACCTGAAGTGCTTCTTAAGTAATTTTAAATTTCCTAGAACTTCTTTTACTTGAAGTAATAATAGTTACATGAAAAGTTAGAAATATCCTATATAAGTCTATGTTTGAATATCCTTCTCAAGTCTATGTTTGCAAATTAGGCTCAAGGCTGTTTACAGGTGCCACTTTCATAGTGTCATCAACTGCTAATGCATGGTGTTTCAAACTTTACCTCCGTCAAGAAATTCATTGCCATTTATGTCATCATCTCTGCTTACTTATGGGCTTTAGTCTCTAAATCTTTCTCGTGCATCGTTTTGTTTATTTTATCTCCATTCAACAATTTCTTCTAGTGGCTTGAACTGAGCTCATTCAAGGTACTGGGAATTATAAGCATCAGGAAACATTCAGTATAGAAATAACATTTTCACAAACAGAAAACAAAACTGTTCCACATCGGTGTATACTCAACTCCTGATTAGTGCTTTTTAGCTTACCCTCAGATCAGACGCACACAATAACAACCAATACAATACCAGCACCAACGACATACACAACACAGTACCACATAATAATGCGAGGGTCATTCAATAAGTAAACAGACAAACAGCTGTAGAAAAGAAATTAATTGTAGCAGCTGATTGAAACTTTCAGGAGTGTTACCTGGCAATGTCGTTGTGAGTTTTGATCAGCTGTTCAATAATATATTGCATAAACGTAACCAATACAGTTTTATTTACGATGGCGTGTCCTCTTGAGGACAGTACTTTCAAAGAACAGCGTTCTGTTATAAGATTTTTGAAAAGAATTTTAACGTGTGATGAAACTTGGATTCATTATTTTGAACCTGAGTCAAAGCGACAAAGCATGGAGTGGAAGTATCCCAGTTCACCCGCCAAAAAGAAATTCAAAACCCAGCCATCGGGTGGTAAGGTGATGTTAAACCATCTTTTGGAGCTCCCAAGGCCCAATTTTCTGTGATTACCTACAAGACCAGCGTACCATCAATAGTCAGTATTTTGACATGATTGTGAACAAAGTTAACCTGAATTGAAGAAGAAATGTCCGGGATGGCAGAGGAAAGGTGTGATTCTTCTTCACGATAATGCCCGCCCACACACGGCAAAACTGACGCTCGAAACAATAAAAAAAGTAGGTTTGGAGATCCTGCCTCATCCCCATTATAGCCCTGACCTTGCTCCATCTGACTTTTTCTTGTTTGGCCCACTCAAGGAGACTTTGCGTGGTGTCGAGCTCAACAGCAATGAAGAAGTGAAGGAAAATGTCCAAAACTGGCTTCGACATAAAGGTAAAGAATTCTTTGCTGAGGGAATATAAAAGTTTGTAAAGAGATGGGACAAGTGCATAGACGTTGCTGGAGATTATGTTGAAAAGTAAAAAAAAATTGTACTGATTGAATAAAAAGTTTTTGCTCCACAGCTGTTTGTCTGTTTACTTATTGAATGACCCTCGTACAAATACACAAATAATAATATTGTTTTCAAATCAGGAATTGTGTATATAGTGGTGTGCAACAGTTTTATTTTCTGTTGGTGAATCTTATATCCTTTAACAAAAGTGTATTATTTAAATATTGTTTTATAATTCTGGCACCCCTCAGCATGGCAACCAGGGCTCATACTCACTTTGCCTCCCTCTCCCCCTTAGGAGAGATTGTGCATGCTGTCTTGGTTGCAGCCTGATGAACACCAATTTCTTCCAGTATTGATTAGTCAATTGTTTTTTAGTACAAGGAAGTTTGGGCGTGGGTCTTCTACTTGTAAACTAGTGTACAAGTAGGGGAACGCTGAGCTGTAATTTTGAGACTGTACTGCTTCTTACCCCCTCACTGAAGCACAGCTCCATGGCTACCTCCATGAGTTGATCCATGGGAGCATGCAGCCATGCTGATACGGACAATAGGTTGTAACTACCATAGAACGTCAAATGATGTGGTTAGGAGCAAAGCCAAGCCTGACAACTTTTGCAAAGAGGCTAGTGTTCAAGACCAAGACAGTTTTCACAGATAAAGATACATGTTTCTAGGTGTACCACTGCCTGATTTCCATCCGAGGAAAGGTTCTGTGGCTTGCTTAGAAGTTGTTGTTAGCCATGGCTAAGCCCAACTGCTTTTTTCGAAGAGGTGCTTGGCTCCATGGGAACTAGGCATTTATTTATAAAACAACATTGTTACTTTAATTGGACATTATTCTTACCCTCAAATAGTAAACATCATTTGCTTATATACAAATAAACAATGATTACAAGAAAGAACAGGACAGAAAATCTAATAGTTCCACTGTTATTTAATTAAAATGTTACTTAAACAAGACCTAAGAAACATTCTTCTTGTAAAAATAAAAAAATATCTTTGTTTTTAAAATCAGTTTTAATGATCATTAAATTATTCAAACTTTTCTCTCTTTCCTTCAATATTTCCAACTCATCCACATATCTTCTTTCAACTGCATTATTAACTACATTTAAAATTTCATCATTCTTCAAGCGGATTAACAAATTAACAAATATAAGAAAGAATCACACATTTGTGATGAGCTGAAAGTCTTGAAACTGCTAACTGGGAGTTGTGTATATGAAACAGTTTTAGTTTCTATTAAATGAGTAAGAATTCATACGTTCATGATAAGAATTAAACCCAGTAATCAGGGAAGAATATTACGATAGTTTTTGTGGGACATCTAATTTAATGAGATTCAATATAAAAACTAATCAACTAACCAAGTGAAAGTGGAAGGAAGAAGAAGACAATGTAGGTCGGCTGACAAATTTTATAGTGAAATGCAGAACTCTTGAGCACTGCTGAAGTCATGAAGACTCCGGATAATGAAGACAACTGATGTTTGCTAACTCAGCTAAGTCTTCAGTCATTCAGTCCAAAACAAACCAAGGTTTGGTTATAAAATTAAAGGTAAATGAACAAACCAAGATAAAAAAGAAGTTACCACTATTATACTACTTATTTTTACATTTCAGCATCTGAAAGGTTAAACTTGTGAGAAATGGGACTTAGGTGTAAATATGACAGAGACAAAATAGTTGTTTTTTGAGCAGAAGCCACAGCTTGACACTGAAAAATTGTATATGAATTAATTGTACAAGAACTCATGAATGTGTATGATTTTCTAGAAACAGAAGCCAATAACAGCTTAAAGTTTGAAAGAAGATCGAAAACAGAATATTATGGGAAAAAGTAATAGGAAGCAGCATCAGTTTTATCCTTTGCACAAAAAACAGGGATAGCGTACCCACGCCATCTGAGATTGCGCAGTCTGCAACCCACCTTCAGATCGTACGGTCGTTTAATAACAGTGCCCGCAGGCCGATCGTGTAAGCTTCCCGAAATCATGTTTTAAATTATGAGAGAACAATGACGAGAGTATAAACATGATAAATCAACAATAGTGAACATTATATAACAGTTTGGAACCGTTTTTTGGAGTGTTTTAGTAAAAAGTGTGATACATCAGGTGGCGTAACAACTTGGATATCGTCTGCAGATAAGTAATAGTAAAGACAAAATTCGTTGGCCAAAATTTATTAAAATTACACATCAATTTATATTATTCTGAAATTAAAATATATCAAAAATGAGATCACACAAAAATATGTACAGAGAGAGAGAGAGAGAGCGAAAGAGAGTGCGAGTACATAGAAACTAAAAAGAGGGGAGGGAGTATAAAGAGAAAAACAAAGTACTGGTTTGCGAATTAGATTTTTATTTGTGTTTGATCATCTTTAATTGTTTTATTATATTACATATGGTTTTCGTTTAATATAGTTGATTATGAATTAATTTTGTGTCAAAGAAAAGAAAGTTTCTACTAATGCATATAAAGAAAATAAAATCAGATTTCTGTGCTACAATAACCATGTGTTAACTGTAATATTATGCCTAATTACCATAACGTATTCTGTGCCGAAGGCTCGCCTAAACTGCCTAACCTGTGAGAGCTTTTTAATTAAGGGAATTAAATTATCTAATGGGAAGAGTGTTACGGTTTCGATATTGAACCTCAAAATATCATGGCGACCTTGATGAGGGCTTTGGGATCTTCTGGGTGTGTTTGAGGTAAGTTCGTAAAAAGATCGTAGTCAATGGGGAAGTAAAGGAGTATAGTCTATTCTTGTGTATTTGTAACTGTTTTAACCGTTACAGACTGAATGGATGTAATGAATTTAGGCAGATATCAGCAGAAATAAAAGGGCTACAAGGAACATAAATTATCAATATTATGCCTAAAACTCCAACAAAAACTGAATTTGTTATTTGTATGTACAGAGACTGTTAGAATAACAAATTCCCAAACAGTTCTAGAGTGGATACACAAAGAATACAGACAACAGTCTACAAGTTGAAAGCATATTAAAATAACATAATTCAGAGAGCCATTTTGGTTGCATTTAGGAAAGGTTTCTGACATTTTTATTTGTTGTAATTGTTTTGCCTCCAGTGATTAATATCAACTGCACACAGTATTGCATCTCTACACAGATAAACTCTACAGTTGACATATTAACCAGTACTAGATGATTATACTATATCTTGTAGGTCATACATTTACAACACCTGTAGTTAATAAGTATGGATACTATGACTGCATGGATACTTATTATTTATTGATATTTCTATAAAGAGGTTTCATGGTAACAGTTTATGGACAACATTAATCTGACTAGGGTATAGTGAAAACAGAATACCTGACTCCAATGAAATCACACACTACAAACTTTAATAAAACACCAACAGCAGTTATAAATCAACAAAGCAGTCTCACATAAGTTAAATTTGCCCAACAACTATAATAAATAAATGTAACCTTATTACTTTAATATCAAATATCACTGGTCTATCACTGACTGATAAGCTGCCCGGTGAGACATATATACCTCGTAGAGGTTCCAGATATATCTAAGGATTTATTTTTCATGTACTATTGAAAAGCAGTTCGATTCCCATCGGGGCAATCTGATTTAGATATGACCATTCCCCCTCGCAAGCCAATGGCAAACCAGCGAGAAGTATCCTGCCTAGTATAAACCCTCCCCAACTATGCCGTTCGGATCTGGCATTAAACTGTAGATCCCATATACCTGTGAGAGACTCCGTTAACACACGCACCACGGTATGTGCGGTGAGGGTACAAACCAGTCGAAAATTGGTGTATTATACATACATTGGTGCCAAAGTTGGAATTTGTCGTTCTCGTATAGTACTTTTCTCTTTCATTGGTAGTACGGGTGTGATGGTAATTTACTAGTTGACTTGGCTCTTGGAAATTGGTGTATTATACATACATTGGTGCCAAAGTTCTTGGATGTCGTTCTCGTATAGTACTTTTCTCTTTCATTGGTAGTACGGGTGTGATGGTAATATTACTTGTTGACGTAGGACTGTAGGACCCAATAATAATAATTGAAAAGCCAGCAAAAAATTATTGTTAACAAAACTTTCGTGTTCGCCATTTTCATGTCAAACGTTTTCCACTCTATTTTAGTTTCACAAACACTTATTTAATTTTGTAGACTGTACTTGTCAGTTACTTTTATTATTTATAAAAAAAATTGTTTCTGCTGTAGTCTTCATGAGACTACACTACAAAGACTTCATGGGTTTCAGTTATTAGATCACAGAACAACAGCCAATGCTAATACTGTTTTACATACGAATACAGTGTCTGTTTTGGCCTGATGTGCAATAGCACGTTAACAATAAAGTAGTAACTGAAATCTGTAGCCAAAAATGAATAACACATTGTGGTATAGCGAAAACATTTTGTGTCTAAGTATTAAAACCTTCATTTAAGTTTTAACAAATGAGTTGATATACAACTAATTAAACAAAATTTGTCATTTCATTATCAGAAAATAGTGTTGCACTCTCTATACTAAAAAAAAACTATGTAACAAAGAAGAAGTCATTAGAAAAAGAACAAGGATTTATAAAATCAAACAAGAATTTATAGAAACGAGAACATTGTTTTGTTCTATAAATATTATACAGTAAAATCTATTGCTACTCTACTTTTGTAGTCGATGTTTCATTAATAAACAATTTCAGGGTTATTAAGAGTTTCTATGTTATTTTTAACAACCTACTGGTACTTAGTTACCATCCAGGCTCCGCAACCGCTACTATCCTACTAACTGCCGTACTTCCCTAACACACTGTTGTCTGTCCTTTAATTACTGAGTGACCATACAACCAAATACATAAAGGAAGGTGTGTTGGATAAATGAATGAGAAAGGATGAGAGGTCTTCGCAAGCTGTTGCAACATTTGATAGTGATGGCTGTGTCATACTGACGGAGCATGTACATGGAACGACTTGTTCATACAAGCCTGAGCCTGGGGATGCTTCACCAAACCTGGATCTTGATGCTACTTAAGGTCTTGATTACCATGCAGGACTGGGCCCATGTTAGTTAATGCATTACCAGAAATCAGATGCACCTGTTTGGTATGCCATTATACCAATCCAACTTGACAAGTGATTTTGAACACTGAGCTTAAGATGTGCATTATACAAACATCTTATTGCGATGCTAAGAAAATATTCAAACATTTCACACATGCACAGAAATTTTTCAGTGTATCATAATTACATACATTGGTTGTAATAAATAAGTTCCAGTACACCTATAACCTAAAGCATATTTTTATGACAGAAATAGTTATTAGTTACATAATATATAAATACATCAACATTCCATTAATTACATTTTATTACACAATGTATTACCATTGTTTATATAAGTGGTAATACTATTTTACCAAATCTGCATATGGTTTAAATGACTGTGTTTAATTAACACGTTC
Organism: Magicicada septendecula; assembly: GCA_034769895.1. Lineage (NCBI taxonomy): Eukaryota > Metazoa > Arthropoda > Insecta > Hemiptera > Cicadidae > Magicicada > Magicicada septendecula. The sequence goes on along the minus strand of CM068373.1, from coordinate 193,450,113 downwards.
CTCCTAAGAATGGCATACTGCTGAAAAGAATATAACATAAATCACTACCAACTCGGAACACAAAAGTTTTTATGGGTAAAGACGTAAAGTTTTACCTTATAGCCTGAACCAGTTTTCGCTTTAAAAAAATTTTTATTTTTATTTTTACCCATAAAAAACGTTTGTGTTCTGAGTCAGTAGTGATTTAATTACATTTAGTTAATTAACGGACACATCATGGACAACGAAATCCAAGAATATAACATATCATTTCAACAACATAAATAAAAACTTAACACAGACAGCAAAAAAAAAAAAACATCAAAAAGTGTAAATAAGTACATGTAGTAAATACAATCTACATGTTAAAATATTAACTGATTCTAGCAAGTTTTGTTGTAAAGCTACAGTATGCGATTGAGAGAGTTAGTACTGAGCGAGACAACAAACAGTCAGAGCACACTTCCTCCAGAGGATAATTCTTTCATTAGCTTTGTGCACTGGTGTTTAAAAATAATTCTTAGGTTTCTATATAATATCTCTTGCAAGTTTTATGCTGACACAGTCATTAACATAATTTATTTGTGTTTCTAGCCTCAAGTTAAATTTAAATTGTATTTCAATTTGGTACAGAGTTTATAGTACAGAAAATGGTATAGCAACAGCATGTGCATTTTTATTTCTATAATGGACATGCACTATTTTTATTCCTATAATATTCACTCACATTATTCTTGTTATACACACTGATAATAAATAATTATACTTTATATTTTTAAAACAAGAATATATTTTGTATTGTTTTTTAGTGTTTCGACAGGTTTAATTTCATATTATCATCAGAAATATCATACATAATACCTGTGCAAGGATGAAAGGTTATTTGCAAACGTTTTTGATATATTTGTGACCACTGATCACTAATCTGATACCAGTGTGTGTAGGCTATACAGACTGTGCAGCATCCTTCCTGGAAAATGTATACATTTCACCCTGGGCTTCCATTTCAGATCAATAGTCTATTTTTCATGTTGAAATTCTTTTTGTTAACCTACACCTTTTTGTGTATTTTTTTTACAATTATTAGTACTGAATGTATGATACTTAATATTGTATAATTTGAATAATAAATCTTATCACCGGAGTAACACGTGTTTTGCTCATTTACTTGCATTAGGCTTTTGGTCCAGAATTGCGTTAAGCAAGACAAGACAGAGGTATTCGGGTACTGAAATAACCATTCACACAACATGAGGATAACAAATTAGATTTTATTTAGTTATTACTGTTTACGATTACAAACAATTAGGGTCAATTAATACTTGATAAAATGAAAAATGGCGGCTTCATGACTTCCGTTTTCTAGCCATGCTTTCATGGTTACCTAGCCGTTTTCTTTGAAATTAAGGCTTTTATCAAATTCATTTACTGCAGTTAAAACTTCAAGAGAAATGTTTTTAAATTTTCTTTCTGTTAATAGTTACTCTAAACTTGATCACGAACCAACGCCTCAGATATATTTACTTAAGGTTGGCCAACTCTCACGTTCACACTATCACACACAACATTCATTTTTCTGATACTGAATACATTTTATTTTATAGATTTAGAGCTCATGTTTGAAATTTAGAAAGTAATTTTGAAAGGGCTTTCCTGAAATTGATGCGGCGTAGCCTCCTCAGAAGACTCCCATGTTGGCTGGCAGATGTTCGGTCGAATCTCTCTTTGTCCTTTTTTGTGCACTGAATTTACTAAACTTTTACATTGGTTGTCCACTGATGCTACATTATTGTTGATCATTACATTTTTTAAACAATTCTTTCATTTTTATGGCAAAAACTGCCCACTACACTGTTTGAGCATGTGCTCTCTTTGAGTTGTTACTGACGACTGGGCGCGATTCAGACGCAATTGTTATGTAAGTGGTCGTGCATCTGACGTCATTGTCTATTGTTCTCTAACCACTGTTTTGGTTAATACGTAATTGTTTTTTAACTCGTCATTGATTTGGTGACGATTTATTATCGTAGACCAATGGAAAGCCAGTATTGTCCGTGTTTTAGCGCCAACACTGCCATTTTCGTGGGTTCAATTTGCTCGTACGCCTCTGACCTTGGATCGTCTCTCCACCGGCGAATTTACATATTTATTGGGACTTGGGCCAAAACTAACCTTGTCTAACTTAACTTGATGATTACCATAAAATTCATAATAAAAATACCCTTACATCCCATTATTCCGATACAGACAATTTTGTACTGTTACAAAACCCCCTCAATGAAAGGTTTTGTGTCGAGACACAAAAACTTTCATTGACTCATTCATACTCCTCTAAAAGGATCAGTTCAGATATGTGCCACAACCCCCTGTAATGTTAATAAAATAAAAAAATCTCAATCACTTACCCTTGGTTCCATAGTGTCGATCGTACCCGTCTGACCTTACTGGACTTCTCCTGAGAGATCCCTACACCATAAGGCCATGAGGCACTGCATGCTCCTGTTCTGACGCTCCGGCCAGCTCAGGATCGCGGTCACAACACCATAAAAACTCTGAAACATTCAATACAAAATTTTAAAATAGTGGTCTCATTCATTTACATATCCGCAACTGATATGTTTCCTCTTAGATGCATTGGTTTGTGATTTGAGGCGTTGGTTTTAGTTATTTACAAAGTACCAAACAACACAATAAAACATAACAAGATTTAGGATAGATAAGCCTTCTACTTAACAACACTCCTACATATTTGTATCAATTGCTTTGACTCCCGTCAATATTAACTTGCCTCTTTCATCATAAAATTATACTCTTATAATAAACACAACATAAATTTTTTGATTCTCAAACAACAACTACTATTTTTATTCACTTACTTCAATTAATCATTACATTTATTTAGCATGGCAGTACTTCAATACTATCTAAATTTCTTTGTTAATTTCTTTACTTTAATTTCAAACCCTTTTCTTCAGAATCACTTTTTTCTAGAGACTGGTTACTATAACACAATTTTTTAATGTTATCATGGTCACTACCCTTACAGTAGCCTCCTAACCACACACTCTATCATCAACATAATAAAACATGGTACATCATAAGCATTAAACACTAACATTGAACAATTCACATTACTTAATTCATATTTACATAACTTGCAGCAAAACTTTAATAAGACATTACTATCAACAATTCTCTATTAACTTTTATTCATTTAGATTCTATACAACAACAAAATTTCAAATATACCATTACCTTACCATTTACATTACCTTCCTACCTTGAATTTTCCCTTCTAACCTTTTCATCCTCACTAGTTTGGGTGACTCTCAATTACTCATTATTCTCTATCTCTTATTTTGGCATTCGTCAATCTAACCTTACTCACCTCCTTTTTTCTACTAACAACCGCTTCTAACCATTAATACATTATGACACCAATATCTCAATAATAACCCCCTTTCACAAATCCCATTTAAAACCTCTGGCACCGCTCATTTTTGTACTAGTATGTGTGTATTCCCTCTAACCAACTCATTCCCTTATCGGTTTCTGACCCTTTCAGATAACCCTTTCCGGCACACAACGATCCACTCCCGTCTCAACATCTCTCGTTGGACTCCTACACCAATACCCTTATTACAAAATATCACCAACAACAACTATAAAATTACCATCCACATTACTCAACTCTACATATAATCCCTACCTACTGTGTCCCTAAAATATCTAACACCTCTTTATATTTTATCAGCATCTCAACACTTTATTTTTCCTAACTCCCAATAACTCTATTTACCTAACTCCAATGCCCTTATTTATCACTATTCCCAAACTCTTTATAACATTTCAACATTAATATACCATTAGAAATTCATCACTTATCTGCTAACAACTATACCTCTCACCATCCAAATCTATTACCTGCTTAATCATTTATTAACCCTTTAGAATCTAAATCTCATAATATCATTTAAACTTTCTTCAGTTATTTAAAATCGTACAATACATGCTTACATAAAAAAAAATACATAAAGTACACAACAGCAAAAATACACAAATACATAGACATCAATACACAAAAATATACAACTCACATAATCATGAAATCATTTACCATAATCAGTCCTGATCAGTCCATGTAAAAAAAAAAAAACACTGGTCACACAATTAAATGTTCATAACACAATAAACAATACACAACTACCCCATATCGTCAAATAATAATCGCACCTTAAAACTATATACATGGTTTATTATTGAATCTCTTATATTAACATCATAAATGCATCTACCATTCAAATTTTCATTATTTTCCACAAACTCATTTAATCTGTCATGATTGGTCATTGTCCTGTCACCTCCAGTATAATTCGTCACCACTAGGTATGTTATAAAGTCATTATTTTCATTATCATCTCCAACTGCTATATCCGCTTCATTACAAGGTAAGTACTTATTATTTTTATTATATATCATCTCTACTCCTAACCTTCCCATAAACTCTTCATAATCTCTGCTTATCTTAAAAATTTCTACCTCCCTCTTTCTCTCACAATATCTCTCACTATCATACCATCTCTCTCTCTTAAAACATCTCTCATAATAACTCTCCCAACAACATTTCTCTCTCTCAATATATTTCTCTTTATCATACCATCTCTATCTCTTTAACCCTTCAACACACACTATCATTCCATTATTATTATATTCAATTCCCCATAAAATTTCAATTATACTACCAACCTCCACACTATTATCACCTATTACTACATTTTCATCTATTTTATCGTAATTTTCTACCCCACTTACCTTGTCCTCTTCGTTCACTCCAACTTTGTTTAATTCTAATTTCTTCTTTTCTAATTCTATTTTTTCTAACTTTGTACATATTTCATTTAATCTTTTGTCAAAATTGCAACCGTTTTTTAATTTCTTTTTTAATATCACTCAATTGTACATCGAATTTGATGCTCTGCTCATTGAAAAGCAGTTTCATCGTTTTTATTATGTCATTTTCTTCCATTCTGGTATTTACTATAGGCGTTGAGTTCGCCTGTGGCGTGCTCAACATCAATGATTCTGTGTTTGTATTTTCTACGTTAATGCTTTCGTTATCTGCCATTTTATCGTACTGATGGTACTAAACTTTGTTTTTATTTGTTGTGTACGTCTTTTATACTATAGGTAATCTCTGTAGATAACCTCTCTTTTCTGTTTATTTCTTTACCCATCTAACCTCCGCTTGTCTGCTTATTTATATATTTTTTATTAATATATAAAGTCCAAGTTCGGGCTGCCATCTGTTAACTTTCACCTTTTTGTATTTTATTTATACAATTATTAGTACTGAATGTATGATACTTAATATTGTATAATTTGAATAATAAATCTTATCACCGGAGTAACACGTGTTTTGCTCATTTACTTGCATTAGGCTTTTGGTCCAGAATTGCGTTAAGCAAGACAAGACAGAGGTATTCGGGTACTGAAATAACCATTCACACAACATGAGGATAACAAATTAGATTTTATTTAGTTATTACTGTTTACGATTACAAACAATTAGGGTCAATTAATACTTGATAAAATGCAAAATGGCGGCTTCATGACTTCCGTTTTCTAGCCATGCTTTCATGGTTACCTAGCCGTTTTCTTTGAAATTAGGGCTTTTATCAAATTCATTTACTGCAGTTAAAACTTCAAGAGAAATGTTTTTAAATTTTCTTTCTGTTAATAGTTACTCTAAACTTGATCACGAACCAACGCCTCAGATATATTTACTTAAGGTTGGCCAACTCTCACGTTCACACTATCACACACAACATTCATTTTTCTGATACTGAATACACTTTATTTTATAGATTTAGAGCTCATGTTTGAAATTTAGAAAGTAATTTTGAAAGGGCTTTCCTGAAATTGATGCGGCGTAGCCTCCTCAGAAGACTCCCATGTTGGCTGGCAGATGTTCGGTCGAATCTCTCTTTGTCCTTTTTTGTGCACTGAATTTACTAAACTTTTACATTGGTTGTCCACTGATGCTACATTATTGTTGATCATTACATTTTTTAAACAATTCTTTCATTTTTATGGCAAAAACTGCCCACTACACTGTTTGAGCATGTGCTCTCTTTGAGTTGTTACTGACGACTGGGCGCGATTCAGACGCAATTGTTATGTAAGTGGTCGTGCATCTGACGTCATTGTCTATTGTTCTCTAACCACTGTTTTGGTTAATACGTAATTGTTTTTTAACTCGTCATTGATTTGGTGACGATTTATTATCGTAGACCAATGGAAAGTCAGTATTGTCCGTGTTTTAGCGCCAACACTGCCATTTTCGTGGGTTCAATTTGCTCGTACGCCTCTGACCTTGGATCGTCTCTCCACCGGCGAATTTACATATTTATTGGGACTTGGGCCAAAACTAACCTTGTCTAACTTAACTTGATTACCATAAAATTCATAATAAAAATACCCTTACATCCCATTATTCCGATACAGACAATTTTGTACTGTTACATTTTAAGTTATTAAAATCTGTTAAAAACAGTTGTGCGGATTTATCAAACGAACACAATATGAAAAGATTTTTAATAATTTCTCTAATCAGCTTAATTTAATCTTACACACATACTTCTCATTGTTATAGGTTAATAAAAAAATTATTTTTTTGCTGTACTACTATATAATGTTAAACTTTTGACATGTTTTGATCATTATACTATCATTCATTCACCTCTGAAAAACAGTCTGACACCAACAGTCTTATATAGATTAGGTCGACTAATCTACATAAGACAATGTTGGGTATTGGGGCTGCTATTCAATAGATTATCAAAAATAAAAATGTGGTAGTACAATAAAATATTTTTCAGTATTAAAAACTTAAAAAGATGCTTTACTAAATGAGTACACAACTTTCTCATCAATTACAAACAGTACCCATTTATTCGTTTAATTCCAGAAAATAGTGTTTTTACATTCCATATTAGAATCCATGGCATTCAAAATACAAGGATATATAAAAGTTATATGAGAGAAAATATTTTTGTGTACAATTTTCATTGTTTGTAGTTGGTATTCCATTTTATTCTCCAGAGCAATGGTAGATAATACTGGGTGGGGGGGGGGGGTAGTGTCAATGCTAATGAAGTGTAGCAATAGTGTCGCTTTTTGGCGCCCCTCAAAAGCAAGCACATGCATGGTGTTAGTATAACAGGAACTGTCGTATATAATTTAGTTACTGTGTACCTGGTTGAAGACAGATTTAATTTTTTACCATATTCATTTATGTACTTACCATACTTATTTGTGCATGATATTCATTCATGCCTTCACACACATCACAGTCTATAAATTTAATTATTACAAAAATCCACGTAAATGAATCCGATAGACAACATCGTTGATTCTTTTTTTCACAGTGTAAGGTCCTTCCCAGTTAGTCTGGAGTTTAGGTGAACGACCACGACGGTATCGAGTTAAATGTGAATTTAACATGTCTTGAGATAAACATTGTGAAATGGTAATCTGAGCAGAGGACTTTGTAACTGTTTTTACTTTGTAATTATCCCAAAATTATAAGAAGTCAAGTGCCTAGATAAAACAGTTTTTGAAACAAAGACGGTCTTACTGTTTTTGTTTTTTATCTGCAACTTTGTGGCTGACAAATTACACAGAGCCAAAAACTGTTTACTACTTTTGAAATTATACATTCAATTTATCCTTTCACATTCCCTATGAAGAAAATAACTTGTAATTTACAAACAACTGTATTAATTAGTTAAGCTTTGTACTGTGTTGATATATACACTGCTGTATTCATTACATATTTCTTTTTAAATCCATAACATGATACATATTCCTAACTTTTCTGATGTAAAAGAGAATAAAAATGAAAAAAACATCACAATGCTCAAGTGTTTTACATTATATTCTGAACTTATGTGTACTGCTACTGAAATACACACTGGCCAGTTTGGACATTTCGTATTTACAATTTCCCATGTTGCACATATGACCCTTAGTTGTTTGCCCAGGCTTGAGCACTGTATGAATATAGATGTTAAATAACATAATGCTTCGTGAGACTATGTTAGTTGTAATCACAGCTAAAATCCTTGTACATTTTGTACCTACTCTTTCACCAACATATTTGTTATGTGCTTTAGAATTACAGCTGTGTTGAAACAATTACGCTTACAAAGCATTTTGTTTTTTGAAACAGAATAATACCATAACACCTCTGGTACGAATGAGATTTCTTGAAAATTTTTCTTTGCATGTTTGTGTCTACTGATAGCTAATCTGATAGTAAAGCATGACTGTGGTTTGAGAATTCTCTCAATGCCACGAGGTGAATCGTACTCAATACTGGAGTATGAAGTTTATATCACACACTAATAGCCAATACAGAGAGAAGGTATAAACCACCAAACATTCTAGATTTTGATGAAAATGGAAGGTTCATTTGAAAAGTCTGATACACTGTTAAAGAATCACTCATATGTGTTTACTTATTTTAATAATCTGTATATTTCTTTGGACCTTAATCCATTTTTAAAAATCACCACCATTGTGAAGGAAAATTTTTGTTGCATGGAAGCTAAAAAAAAAACTTGTTTTTTGTTAACTGTTCCAACACACCTCTGACCTCATCACGACTTGTGAAACAAATATGATTTACAGGGTTTTCAAAAGGTGAATACTATTACACGCTAAGTCTGGGCTGTTAGGACATAAAAAAAATCATTTCAATTTCTCAGGCATTTCATCAGTACACGATTATTGTCATGAAACAGGACAAAACTAGAATACAATTTTTATTGTACTCATCAATTCACCAATGTGCAAAAATCCACATTAGTAATTATTGATAAATAATATTCCAAGATTCTAGAAACGTCACTTATGGTGAGCTCTGCGCGAAAAATTTTTGAATTTTTTTTATTGCACTAATGTAAAGTTTAGACCTTCCCCTTTCCAACGGTATATTTGAAAAGTGTCTGCGATGTCGGTAATTATTTTTAATTATTTTTCAAAACAATCATGTTCACACGCCTTTGCCTAGCGACGATGGTTTTCACGCACAGCGCAAGGCAAATAAAGTTTTAGATGGTGACAGTAATGCCTATATGAAAGTTTGTAATTCAAAACCTTATGGTGAGGATGTACAAATAGTAAAGGTGAATGTATAGGCCATGTTCAAAAAAGAATGGGAAGTACGCTAAATGCTTTGAAAGCAAAAACAAAAAAATTACTGGATGGTACTCCTCTTGGTAGACAAAAAAAGACTTGCAAACGCAGCTATACTCCAAATACAAAAATATTACGGCTTCGCAATAAGATGGAATGTAAAATCAGTTGAAGACATGATGAAAGTATACTCTGTGCGGAGTATTTTCATATTCTCTCGTCAAATGAAAGACCTCAACATGGGTTGTGCCCTGACAGCGACGACACCGGGTGTAAATATTGTAAAGCCATGAGAAAATAAAAAATATGACCACAACAACCACTTCCACTTACCAGACAATGTTATGACATTTATCAAACCAATATTTAAGGACTTATGCAAAAACAAACTCCTAGAGAAATGTCTCCTGGGCAAAACTCAAATGAGTCGCTCAATAACTTCATTTGAGTTATATTCCAAAAACAATTTTTGTTGAACTGAACACTTTATAATTTGGAGTTACTTAGCTGTGACAACCTTCAATGATGAGAACATAGGGAAATGCAATTTGTTGAAGGAAGCTGGATAATTGCCACGGAAAAACTTCATAGCAGCTATGAAGAGAGTAGACCAACGGCGGATAAGGAATGCTGACAAAGCTTTAGAGGAGCCTGAAAAGAAGATCAGCAGAAGAGGCATGTGATGAAGAGAAGACTAGAATACCAATATGAGGAGGAGGAAGAAAACAACCTATCTTAATAACCCTGGAATGTATTAAAGCTAAAAAATCGCGATTCTTTAGTTTATTCGTAGGGTTTTCCGCGTTTTCCAAAACATGTTTTTTCATGTTTAGGTACACTTTTCTCAGGAACTATTTGAGGTAAAGAGCTGAATTTTTGTGTGCGTTTTAGACACTACAATAAGCATTTAGAACCTTTAAAAAAACAAATATTTGTCCAGTTTTGTTGGAAAAAAATTTAAAATTATTTTGAACAAATTTTTTTCAAGTTTAATTCAAAAACTTTTTTGGTAAACCTAATATTGTTCGTTCAGTATAGCCACCAAAAGACAGTTTCAGATTTAAAAAAAATTATGATGGCTGTTATGGTTACTGAGAAAAGTGTACCTACATTAACATGGCGGAATTATAGGGCGCAGTGCTCCCCTTAAAAAAAAGCAGCAACAGGTTCAGCTACTGTTTACTTAGAGATCCAGTCTGAATTCCTATCTCCAGTGATGATAAATGCTTCAAGGGTGCCAGTGTGCCACTTTCTGGTTTTAGGAACCCACTTAACACAGATTTTGTGGTGAACTGTCAATTAACTTCCAAATTGTGACACAACTTATTTCATACTCTTACAGTCATATGTTGTACAAGTTCATCAGTGACACGCGAGGTTTAGCCACTATAATTTTTGCTATGAACATTTGTGTACAGGTATTTGCTGTCACTATCACACTTTTGGCACATAATAGTATGGCAATAAGTTTCAAATGCACTTGCATTTAGTACATATAAAAAAAAGTATCACAAAGCAAACTTCAGATTTGGCAAGTTTTTTCTAGTCACATTCTAATATGAAATATCACTGAAACTCATTTCATTAAATAATTGAACTAATTTATCATATGACTATTTGAAACAATAATCTTTTACTTACCAGATTCCTGATTAACTAAAATAACATACTGTGCTTGTGTAAACTAAGTCAGACCACAAAACTTTGCATTATTCAAGTTGCCAAGTTGGAACTGCCAGTACTTTTGGGACTAAACGACTATCTAAGCATCACTTTAACCTCATTTTTAAAAAATTCGGGGGGGGGGATAATTCCACATTATTACCCTGTCCTTTCCATCCTTCGCCATGTCCATATCTAGGACTATAACCTCCCCTTCTCTTCTTTCCTCGATGTCCAAATTTCTATCCTGTATAGGGGCACACTCCAAACAAAACACTTCACCATTATCTTTCTCAGCTTTATGTCCAGTGGCCTGCACAAAAATCTTTTCTTTCTATTAAGGGCATCCTTATCTAAGGCATTTCTGCACTTCACCTCTTGATTATAACGTATGTCCTCTCTAACCAAGCATCCCGAAACATGTCACCTAGACACCTAAAAGAATCTGAGATTAAAAAAACACACACAAAAAAGATTTATTTGTTTGCTCTTGTAACACACATTTGAAGGAAAAGAGTGGGGGGCTGACTATCAAGAAAAATAAATAAATAACACCAATTACAAGATGTTCTTTTATTTAATAATGATTTTTAATTTGTTGATGGAAGATCCCTAAAACAACACTCATTCAAAATTTTGGATTTCATGTTTGTATTTAAATGGTTTTTGTTTCTCTGTTGTTGTTGACAACTATACTTTTGTTGTTGCTATAGCTAAACTTACAAACCTAAGATTTCTCAATAAAACTCAAGCTACATACTAACAAAAACTTACCATCTGATTAAAGATAATAATTAAAGAATTACAAAAAAAGAACAAGAAAAAATAGAATTAGTTCCACAATATTTTTCCTATTCCAAGCGGTTCATTCTTTTTCCTTCTTTACTGTCTAAATATTACATAGTAGCTGTACCTAGTACTAGAAGTTCACAAATCACACCATACTCGTACTTGTATATCTTCGTTCTTAAAATTCGGATCTTTGTTTGTTTGTTTTAAATATGGGGAATTAAGTCTTCATTAGTTATTTATACATATATAAATCACCATAACAATGTCTTTGTAGACTTTATTTTCCTATCTTTTGTATATCACTTAAAGAGTCGCATGAGACACACTGAACAAATTCACTTTTTTTAAAACGATGTCAAAGATTAAAAAAAAAAAATGCCACTAACAATACACTAGATGTTGTACACATGCAAGATAAATTCTGTAAATATTTACATTACAGAATGTTGTCATACAGAGTCAAAAATTGCAAGTTTCCTTCTGTATTATTATTTTTATTCTTTATCAATTAAATCTTCCAACCAATTGTACGAACCGGATGGAATGTTTGTTATGTATATTTTTCTTTTCTTTTCCTTGAACAGAATTCAACTGTCAAACAGTACTGAAAACAAAACTTGCAACTTATATACAACAAAACACTAAAAATTACTACAGGAATAAAAAATAATGAAACAAATATTGTTAATTAATGTGATGTTTACAATTATTTATACAGTGTAGTATCTTCTGTTTTTTTTTTTTTACTGTCATCAATTTATAATAATCAGTACATGCACTTCATAAAAAATCTGAATTGCTACAACAAAAATCTCAATAATAATAATCCTGAATGATACAACAAGGCATGTTAATATGAAATGCTTTCACCAGAATTCATTTAATAGATATCGAAGTCTTGAGCCTGCAATAACTACTGAAGACATTACAAACTCTTCCTCAAACTTTGGTACCTATTGTCATTCTGGTAGAAACATTTCCATTTGCTCTGTTCTTGTCAATGAATAAATGCTGTCATCAATACACATCTTTTACTTGTTGGTTATCAAAAGTTAAATATCACAGTTAAAACAGTTTCTTGAAACTGTGTATTTCCTTCATGTATTCTAGTTTATTTAAATGTTACAACTTGCTGGTAATGTGAAAATTGGATTTATTATTTTTTTTAATGCAAAATTTATTGAAAGTTGTAATATTTACTAAAACAGAACGCGTCTTTAGTAAATACACGAGTAGTAATTTTAGTTCTTTCTTGTAATTTTTCTGTGTAATCTTTAAACATGCTAGGATATGTACTTTCAAAAATTCTGTAAAGACCTAAAACCACTTACTTATGTACACCTACTTCATAGTTGAGAAATATTGTTTCACGTTACCCTATCTGATTTGCAACTAATCATCTTCAGAATCTTCAAAATTCAATTTCAATTAGTTCAACCTCTTGGTGTATCCTACCAAGTCATTTAAGGCATCTTCATGTGTCAGAAAAATTAACACGAACCAAAATAAAAATTAAGTTTCCAAGATAGTTCTCACACGGGTACAGTATGCTCACAATTTGAAGTATGTAAAACGTGTAATATAAATTAAGAGAAAAACTGTTTCAACTGTGACACAAGTTGTTAAAAAAATAATAGTGATTTAAAATATTAAATACTATCTGTCACTACACGACAAAAAAGCCAATCACAGCTACAAACTAGCGTCTACCGATACTGGCTCTCGCACAGGCCCGGCTGGCCGATCAGCGGGTACGGTGTGGTGTGGTGGAGAGCAGTTCATGAACACAACACAACGCCTTGTCTGAGGAAGTCGCGTCCTAACCTCAATTGATAACACGTCTTGTTTTTTTAGTGAAATAAATTTTGCTTAATTTTTTAAAGTGGTATTTTTCACACCTTAATATGCCGCCACATTCTAACTGCACATCGTCCTTTTCTCCTGTCATGCATGGCTATGATTGAGCATACGTTTTTTCAATATGGGCCTACATCGATGCATATTACAAGAAATTATTACCATAGGCTTTAAATTTCATTATTTTATAGAATTTTTTGTAACTGGTCTTTATTTTAAGTATTACCGAAGTCATGTTCATGCCGGTTTTCCAGTGTGTGTAGAAAGTTAAATGAAATACCGAAGATGTGTTCCACATCACTAATATATTCTCTTCTTCAGCCAAACGCTTTGGTTTTTTCCACTTTATATACGAATTTGTTGACTAACATATTTCAGAAACTTTTTTTTTAAACATCTGTTAGTGATCCAAATATGAACAATGATGGCATGCGGTAACAGACTGAATCTTATTAATTCTCGAATATTTTCTAATGATTTATAAATAAATTGTTTAATCTTATGTTTATGTAGTTTTAAACTGTACTGTAAAATCATATTTCAATTGTGATGTGGTAAATCAAACTCTTACTTACTCTTACTATGAATCTCGCACACCAACTTTTTTTTATAATTTCTATAAACTATAAAATATCATTTTAAAGAAGAAGACGATGTAAGGTCTTCTATATTAATTGTATTAATACGAGTATATATAGTTTGTGAGGGAGTTATAGGTTTCTCTAGATTAATTAAATTTATTTGATCTCTTGGAAATGATCATTTACTGTCTCTAACAATAACTCGTTCCCCACCACACCACACCACACTGTACCCGCTGATCGGCTGGCTGGGCCTGCGCAAGAGCCAGTATCGGTAGATGTTAGTCAGCTACAAGAATTCCACTTATAGGACTATGAAAACTGATAATATCTGGTTGTCTGTATATTTCAATTACCTTAGGTAAATTTAAGGTGATCAGTAAATATGTAGTACTCGGAATAGAGAAAACACTCTCAAGACAAAATAACACAAATTTTCAATCGATAATTTACAGTGCTAACAACGATGATATAACACTGACATTAATTCACATTGATGAAAACAAAACCATGTGTAACAAACACATTGCGTTGCTCAGTAAAAACATTTTATACCAATATTGAAAACAACGCCTGAACACAACATGCACGACTCTCTACATCGGAAACGAAATACAGGGCACATTTATTGGTCACCATGTTTGCTAAGATTACTGAAATATTTATAACGTTTAACAAATATTTTGTTAAATTTCAATAAACTGGACACATCATATTTATCGTGTACACAATAAAATAAATAAAACACAGAGATAAGCTATACAGAACTTCATAATTTTTGTTACATAAGCTTTTCAATTTCTTTCAAATTTTCAACTAACAACAGCTAACGCTTTTGCATAATTACAACTAAAAAATGTAGAAAACTAAAAAAAAAAAAATGCTGTATACACAGTTTTGTTTTACATACACACATATTCATATGTATAATACAGTATATAAATTAAAAAAAAAAAAGATGTTATGCTGTGTTCATATACTTACTTATATAAATACATACAATGTGTATTATACATTATTTATACATATATATTATATATATCTTTCTGAAATATAATGATGTGTTTATATATCAAATAAGATTCCAAAGTTGACATAACGTGTATTAATGCTCCTTCCCCCCTTTATTTGGTCAACAGAACAACCAAAGTTTATTACAAAATAACACATACCCACACATACTTATCAACTTTGGCACACTCATTTTCAACTAAAATTTAACCATATATTCATATGTAAAAATCATCTCTATAGAAATATTACATTTTCCCAAAAAAATACTTTATACAAAAATGTAAACAAAAAAATTTCAAAATTATAAGAAAAAATATATTTTTTAAAAATTCAAAACAAACGAAAAATTTATTAAATGATCAATTTTTGATCTTATAATGCCTAACGCATCATGCACAATTGGAAATAATAAAAAGCTTACAGGTTAATACAAATATGCTGTCGTTCTGAGTACACTGAAGCTATCTCTCTGTTAAAATCATATATACTTTTTATTTAATTTCATCATAACAGTTTTTCTATACACAATTTATAGGCTACACACATGAAGAAAATCAACAGAAATGAGACTAGCACTCTGATAAATTGTGTTCACATTTAAAGTGCAACATATACTCAAATAATTACCTCTTGTATTTAATAATTTACAGGGCTCCCCTAATTAATGTTAACTCTGTTTCACAGTGTAATCTGCTGTCAAATTTCTCTGAAGTTCTAACAGTACTGTTTACTACTTATTAACTAGAAAGTATATATAAAAAAGAGAAAAACCACATATTTCCTGTGCAGAAAACATGGACTACACCAGAGCTTACATGTAAAACACAAAATACCATTTTTAAAATTTAAACATTATTAATTAATAATACATTTTTATAGATAAAACATATTATTAAGTTAGTTGTATATAAAACATAGAACCCTGTAAAAGTATCATAATCTATATAATAATAATTATAATTATAATGATAATAAGGTAAATCTATGAAGAGAAAATGTACTTAATTATTTACAAACAATTTTTTTCTACTATTATACACTTAAATTAGGAAAAAGTTTTTTGCAACAATAGCAGAATGTATTTATAAAAATTTAAAAAAAAATCAATTTTTACAACACACTATTTTCATGGATAAATTAACTATCACTTATTTCTTTGAAAAATTATTAAACTCTGTATAACCTTTCATATTATGATGAGTTTACTCATCTCATCTTCGGGGGAAAAATCACTAAAAATATTTATATATGCTTATTACTATAAATCACCACATATGATCTATTTAATTATGAATAACACTCTTTTTTTTACATATATAAAAAGCCTTTTGTACAGACTTTCTTCCCGATGAAAATATGCAGGACGAAAACCATTTAATCTGAAACAGTATATCACTTTCAATGGTATCTCACTGTCCCAAAAGAAGTGACATTTTGTCAAGTTTCATGTTTATTTATAATAATATATATTTTTTCTAACAGTTTAAAGTCAAGGACTGTTAAAAAAGACTGTTCGTTTACAGATTACTTGAAACCCACTGTTCAGTTTTAAAACACTACTATTTTGCTTTTGTACAAAACACAAACGTTCGTAAAAAAAGAAACAATCTGTTTTCACGAATTATCTCACAGGTTTTCTGAATTACTTTTCTTTTCACTCATACAGTTTTTACCCCTATCGCAGACTATGTGGGTTAAACAACCAGCCAACTGCCCCGAATTTCAGGCAAGAAAACACATGCACACAACATCTATAATTATGTTTCTTGTTGTTTTTCTATCAGTGTCCACTGTTTGACTTCTTACATAGTATTTCTGGACATAAATTAAGAAATTTGCAAAACATAGATTTGCACTAATTACAAACATATGGAATAATTAGAAAACTTGTGACTTTCTTCATTAACATCAATATAAGAAGAAACATACTAGAGTTTGCATTCCCTAACTGTAAAAGGATAATTGTCGTTTTTTAGTAAACTAAAAATGTTGGCTGAAAATATATGTTAAAAAATTCTGACCTTTACCCATATGGCCTGTCTGAACTTTACTCAGAATGTCTTAATAAATGTCCAAAATACGACTACGATGGTTGTTATCACTTATAATCAAGACGATTTAATTTAAATACAATTTTGTACTGTTCTCAATTTGTTACTGATAAAAACAAAAATGCATTATATGTATATATTCATTATAATTATTATACTAACAACATGATGATACCCGAAACAGAACTTCCTAAAAAATTTTTTCGAACATAATATGGTTGGTGCCAAGCTGTTTAGTATATACCAAATCAAACAGGTATTATACAAATTAATTCTACCGCACTTCTTATGTGTTGTACCCCCTAGTCGATAATAAACATCTGATATAACTTTGTTTCTGTTACTCATAATAATGTGTCAGGAGAGGTGGAGGAATACGGGTGATGTTATTTATAATAAACACTGATACAGTATAGATAATAATAACAAAAAAGAAACCTCCTGGCTCTTTAGCGATGATGATGATACTGATGAAACAAAAATGATCAAAGCTAAACAGTTTCTTTTTGTCTGTTGTTGTTGTTGTTGAAAAGTCTTTTTTCTTAGTTTTGTACAACATGCAATGGATTTTGCTGGAGATTACAAAATGGCGCGGGGCAGGAGGCAGTGTTAATGTACTTCTGAAGGTTCAGGTTTCACCGAGTGGTGATTTGACGGATCTGCTGTGCTCAACGGCTGTAACATAACAAAAGACATATTTAGCACACTAGTTAACACAATTTATACAGATCTCTCTCTCTCTCTCACACACACACACACACAGGTTTAACACTTGAACAACTGTTATTTACAAATCAATACAAAGGTTTCTGAAGATTTATTTACCAAGAAATAAAAATAAATCCATCAAGGCATGTGAATATACATAAGGTCTGTCTGAAAATTATCCAACTATTTTAAGTATCTTTATAACCCGCCAGGTGAGCTTCACAAAACTGTCTAAAGACGTCATTAAGTAAATTTGTGTTTTGTGTAACCACTGCATTCTCAATGACTGAGTGAGTAGATCTGGGAATTAGCGTCGTGTTGCTTCAAACTTAAGACATCACCCATAGGGGAATTCAAATGAATAACAGGGCGTTTGGGGAGAATTCCATGAGAGATGGTCAAATTAAAGTGTTGTATCATCACTGTTAAGATGGCTGCGAATCTGTAGAAAGCAATTCAGCTTCTGAAAGCAACAGCAGGGCCACTTCAACTGATTTTTTGACTCACGAAGTCCATCTTGAGTACACTCCTCCAGGTCAGACAATAACTATGGAGTACTATACAGAAATTCTTTGCAGGCTGAGAGAACAGAGTGAGGAGGAAATGGCGGCAGCTGTGGGCAAATGGTGACAGACACCTTCAACATCACAATGTGCCTGGTACAGGATTTCTTTTGTGAAACATTGCACCTTAAGGTTGCTCAGCCAGACTAGTCATAATTTTGCCGTCCTAGATAAAAAATGTTTCTCAAAATATTGCATGGCTGGATACTTTCCAGACAGATCTTGTATATAAAAGGAAGGGGATTTAGGAAAAAAATCATTAAAATACTTAATCTACATATTTTCAATTCATTAATTAAGGGTATTTACTGACACAGATATAGGAACGTTTGTATACATTATTTCTGTTATTTAACCATACTCTAACACGCAATACAATGATAAACAAAGGACTAATGCATGGACATGAGCTATCGACAACAGCATTTAACATTTGGTTACAACAAATACAAAACTATAGAATGGAATACTCAGGAATGGGAACACAAACTCTGCACATATGCTCTTATTCACAGATGATCAGATTGTAATTGTTAAATGCCCACAAGACACGGAAGATACTAAGCAAACTCCTAACGAACACATAGTTACAATGATATTACAATCTGTCTACATGTCAAACATCTTTGACCAATTATTATTGACTGGTGAATTCAAGATATAAATATTTAAATTCAAGTAGCAACAAGAAAACTACAGCTCAACATTAGTGCGCTATGGATAAAAACATTAGTGAATTTTTTTAATGCATGGATATGTGCCATACATCCGAGGCAAAGAAAATTTTAGAGTAACAAACGTCAAAGGCAAACAGAAGAGAGGTGGGGAGCAGGGAAACTGTTCTGATCCCTTAATAAGCTCTATTTAAGTTCTCGGTGAGTGCCTACTTCCCTTGGGTGCATATGGAGTCCGTGCAGATCCATAAGCATGGCTCCATCACAATGAATCGATGGCTTCTTCTCAAATAGGATGTGTTGTGGGACCAATCATAGTGGGCTTGATTCTGGTTGGCTAATGATGATTTTAGCTTGCAATGTGCGAGCTCAACAAATTTATTTAAACGGTCCTACTCAGGGCTACAATCTTTTGCCACAGTATTGTGGAAAACTGGCAAAGAATGTACCAGTTACTCGAGTCGTTACATAGAAGACAGCCTCCAACGGTGGGGCCGAAACATCTGTTTTATGTGGCAGTAGTGGATCATGACCTAATAGCCCGGTGAGTTGTCAAACGAATTTTAACAAAGTTGACACTTGCTGTGAAAGCCTAAGATACCAATTAACATTGGCTCCTATCAGATACAATGCACTTATGTCGTTCTTTCTAGTTCATAAAACATTTGTAAAAGTCTCATTTTGGTATATCCTTCAGTTCACTCAGCAATCGATCGTACCTTTATCTCCTCTAATGGCCCCAATACGTTATCCTTTCACTGTGCTCTTCATTTTTAGGAACAAGAAAAAGTTGCATGGAGTCGTATTTGGTGAATATGATGGTTGTGTCATTACAACAGTATTATTTTTTTGTTAAAAACATGTGAATTAATAGTGAAGTGTGGAAAATCCAAGAATTGTTTGCCCACAATGTTTTTTTTTTTCAGATTGCCTCACACAAAACATTAGCAAATTGGTTCACATGACCTGTGCAATGGCTATAGCTGAGCACAATTCCTTAACTTTTCCATGTTTTCTTTTTTTTGTGGTTGATGTGGTAGGACATTTTGTTATTTTGAATGTCTTTACAGCTCTCTTCGAAATTAAACGGTTAGCTGTACTGAGGACAATGAAATTTACAGCTGCCAAAGTAATTTACAATGAGACAGGACATCTACTGAGTTAAGTCGTATATATTTGGATGTTATTCTATACGGACCTCCAGTAAAACATACAACTGTTTTATTACAACAGAAATCCATTTAAAATGTCTGTTTCTAAATTACACAATATTTTTACTTCAGTAATTGGTTCAATAAAACTGACTAATATTTTTAAGTAAATTACAATGATTTGTAGAATCACCTAAAGAAATCCTCACATACCACTTTAATAAAAGTTTTCACAATAACTGATAAATATGCATGAATGAATCCCATAAATTTAACAAATAGAGCAATAAAAAACTACTGAAGCTATTTTTAAGGTACAGGTAAAAGTTTCAGTTTAACCAAATACCTTACCACGCATGTGGCAATATCAATTTCATAATTTTAAGACCTAAATAATATTAGATTCTTTATATGTTTTGTTCGAATTAGTTGTCTATGTAAGTTGTCTACATGAATTTCTGAGACAAACAAAGAACTCTTTCTTACCTAAATTTCATACTGGGTAAGTAGTCTTCAGACAAATGTAACTATCACTCTCTCATTCACATCCCATGAAGGATGTGAAAGGAGGAAAGATAAAACTCTTAAAAACCGCCAGAACATGAGAAGAGTAATAACAAATTCTGTGCAACAAAGCTGATGTCCTGTGTAGATGTGTCAACCTTAAGGCAGCCAAACTTATTGAAATACTGAGATAGTAACTTTGATGATAATAATAATATGTAATAGAATAGGTACCAGTCATAATTCCAGTGGCGTGCGGCGGGTAAAAATTTTGGTGAAGCTCAGTTATATCCGTAGGCCTAATTAAGTTTCAAAAAGATAGCAGAAGCCCAATTTATAATTACAATTAACTTATAGTGGCTTACCTACTAATCTGTCTTCCTGTTAGTAGGTGGCACATATGATTATGATCGAATTTTAGGTATAAGATCCATTATTAAGTCTAATATCTTAATCTTTTACAGCATGATAAAATATTATGTTCAACACAGAATGCATAGAACACGTATACCATGCGGTTCAAAATTTCTAACACTGAGTTACTAAGGTTTTAAAAAACACTGGCACAATACAGACTTTAAATTGAGGTGCAAATTCTTCTTAAAACACACGTGTCTGAAAATATAAATACTGTAATAGCATACTACTATTAATACTGTAGTAGCATACTACTACTAACTCTCCTGGACGTAAACACATTTTCCTTAAATATACAAACATTTAATGTATTAGAGTTTAATAGCTTTAAAAGATCGGATATACTTTTCCCTTCAAACTCTTCACTACTGTACAACACAATAAATTCATTTTATAAACGCACACTGTCAAAGAATTTGCCAAATGTTTCCAAAAGGTTTTAAAAAGGATAATCTTCAAACCGTGTATAGAAGTGATTGTCAATGTTATCAAACGGTCACAATAACATTGTAGTTCACATTCCTTCTCTGTGATGGCTCCCCTCCTACAGATAAGAGTTTGCTGAAAAACGCCTTCAAAGTCATCACGGAGAGATACTATACTTTGTCTAGTTTCTGTAATTTTCTTTCGGCAGTACAAAATGTCACTGGCTCGACTCTGTCATCTGTATATGAAAATATTTTATCGAAAGTATGTTGTCTCTAACACTGACAAAAATTCACTAATGGGAGCTAAAATATCAGACTCGATCTCTTCAAGGTGATCTAATGTGGCATTGAATATGTCACACAATTGACGGCTTTCCTGTACATGGCAGTCTAGAGGAATAATTCCACCTCACTGGGCACAGATCGGGTCATAGCTGCACAAACTCATACAAAAATTAAGTCCGTTTCGGAGATCTCGAAAAATGGCTGCAATACCACTATGTTACAAAATATTTTGCACTCGGGTATTTGCCTAACACTTTGAGACACAACAAGGTTTAAAACATGAGCATATCAATAGACAAAGAGAGCTTGCAGATTAGTTCTTTTAATTATGGTCTCTACTCCAATTAAAATTTCCCCATTGTTGCCGCCCCATTGTTGCCGCCCCATTGTAGACTTGAACAACTAGTTTTTCACTGCATTCAAATTCAGTCAGGAAACTGATGAATGAGCGTTGCAATAGCCTGGGCATGTCGATCACAACTTACGTCATTGGATCCTAAAAATCTCTTTTACTTCTCCATTATACGAATAATGGAAAACTATAGATGGTTTATTTGAAATATCTCTGGTTTCATCAACTAGATTTAACCAGAGCGGATATCTCCGATTTAAGTTGGGTCATCTAACGCAGTTTCTATTCTACTCTGACCGGAAGCAGCAATACACAATGATGAAGGAAGATGATTCACAGTAATTTTATGGCCGGAAATAAATTCAACTAGGTTTCTAAATGTTTGAATCCAGTTTTGGTCCAGCTAGTGTTCCTGTCCTTTCCAAACAACAAACAATACCAGCAAAATAGTGCATTTAGTTCACCACTACCAAGCCAACCACTCACATTTGCTGTACATACTAGACTGGAAATGCTTAGTAAACTTTCCAGATAGCTGTAAAAGAATTGGGGCCGGCTTACCAATTTTTATCATTTCAGTTTTTTTGTTGAATGACCGGGAAGAAAAAGGTTTTGCTAAAACGTTTTTTATTATACAAACCGACACTGTAGAAAATATATTAAACCAACATTGAAACTATTCTAAAATATATAACTATAATTTCAAATATAATGCCTATCTTTAAATACAACGTAAATAAAATGTAAGGCGCACTATTTAATAAGGTATAATTATAACTTCAAATGTTAAAAACGGAAACGCATATGGTTTAAATGCGGTAGGTACTAAATAATGTACACGTACAGCGATACCAACAAACTTAACACCATGCAGTCCAACTCAACCCAAGCTAGCTTCAGTTATACCGACCACTGCAGAGGCGTTTTTCTATCTCGCTCATGTGCGCGCGCATCTCTTTACACCAGGCTAACCCAAGCTGTGACGAACCTGCTTCACCTACCACTGCAGAGCCAGCGTGTGAAATCAGTCTACTTAAACAATTTTCGAAACAGTCATGTAGAAAATTCCAGTGAATTTTTATTTTAGTTACTTAAAATTAGATTCAATTAAATTATAACATGTACTTTAAATAACTGCAGTTAGTGTGTCGCCAATCATTACTGAAGCAGTGCTACACTTGCTTCCCTTCACCGCACGCCACTGCATTCACATCCCATGATAGGAAGGATGTGAAAGGAGGAAAGATAAACTCTTCAAAACTGCCAGAACATGAGAAGAGTAATAACAAATTCTGTGCAACAAAGCTGATGTCCTGTGTGGATGTGTCTACCTTAAGGCAACCAAACTTATTGAAATACTGAGATAGTAACTTTGATGATAATAATAATATGTAATAGAATATGTACCAGTCATAATTCTAATCCTTTCATACTGCATACGCAGAGACTACTCCTATATGACAGTAGGGGATGGGAGGTAGAGAACTTAGCAGTTTTTTTTTTAAGTTCTCAAATCTGTAACACTCTTCTCTTCTTGGTCATGTTTGGAAACATTCAATTGAAAATCTCTATTTTGATATTTTTGCTTCGTTGACATGTGTTCTTACTTTTTCACATACTTTTTATATATAAAAATGTTCGAAATCCTCCTTTAAACATGGCCATTCCTCTATCATTCACATTAGGTCACTCAGACACCCATGCCCACACCCACACACACAAAATAAAATGTTTAAAAATTTAACAAAAATGAAAGTAATAAGCTGTACTACATATGTGTAATGTCTTTTATTAACAAACATATACAAAGGGAAAATAAAAGCTACATTAGGAACATTAACACATAATGTGCACATGTTATGGCTAGAAAAAAAAAGAATTAATTTTAGTATTGATTTCATTTACTCTTAATAAAACGCTAAACTTGATTAAACAAACAATCTGCAAGCTGTCATAAGCACTGTGATACAAAGAACCATTTACTAAAGGTAGGATAGCAGATATTTTAAATTATGATGGTCTTATTAAGTGGGCACACCATTTAAAAAAAACCCTGTTATATAATAAAACTCAGCTTAGCTTAAATAAACAATGACACTGGGATAAAAGCGAACGAAACTACTGATTATTCTGTACAAAAGATAAAGTACTTATCGAACACAACAAAAGTAGTTAAGAAAATATCTTCTGCATATTCAGTATAAGATTAAAAGGATGGTGTTATCCATCACTTAGACCTAGTGCCATTTCATAAAACATTATATACTGGCTCATTCTTCGATGCAAACACTAGAACTAACATATTTTAATAACATAAAAACTGTAAAATGCGTTTTATATATTCATATAATATCCAGTTTTTCATAACCAATGAATTTTGAAAGCAAATCCTAATAATCAGTATTTTGGGGGTTCGTCTAGTGATTTATAACACTGTCCAAATTATTTTTACTGCCGGTAAAGGTTCTCCACTTTTTAATAGCCAAAGAAATTCTGACCCCCTTAATCCAATTAAATGGAATTCTACTGTACACACGTTTTGTTGAAATTACAAGCTGAGTATTATTGGAGCAATATCTCTAAGATCATATGGGTAGTCTAGGTTCCTGATTTTGGGGTGGCTCGATATGGAGACTGCTTCTACATGGAATACTCCTTCCCCCCATTACAATTAATATAAGGCTTATAAATATACTGGGTTAATTATAAATAATAGAGGAGTTCCAGTATTAAAACTCAATAATTACAGATTCTAAGTTATTTATTAACAAGTGATTAAAATCTAGGGTATTTAGTGCCCCCAGATCCACCTATAGTGGACACAGTGTGTTAAGAATAATCTGTTTGGGAATGTAGAAGGAATGGAGATTTTTGCATTATTTGAATTAACCATTTGAATTCATTCAGTGGCTGATATTGACAACAAAAGATGCTGATCTCTATTACAACAAAAGATAAATATTGCTGATTTGTTATAGATAGAAAAAAAACTACTTTGTTTTCTGTACACAACATATTCCAGTTGTTCTCTAGTGCAGCATGGAACACAATACTTCCATCACTATTTAAGATATCAATATGGAAGTTACTAGAAACGAATAATATTACATTTGGTTGATGATACTACCACTGACAGGTGGGGTGGCAGTAGTATTATCACGTCTGTTTCAAAAACATTTACCCGTGTTCAATACATCTGACACAATGATGATTGTGGCAAAGACCAACATCAATAAACTGGAGCCTTTAACATTATACTTCACAAAAGCTGTTAAAAAAATACAATAAGCAAAGAAACAATGTTAAAATTACGTAAGAAATTGGCAGGAATACTGCCTCACCCGTAAGCATGATAGTCGAGAACCTCCGATAAGAACACATTCTTAAAACTTTAGCACTGCCCCCAAACACTCTAAGCACCAATCTGATTGTCCTATTAGTAAAAACAACATTATCATGTTTAGGCCATGTGGACTAGACATTTCACAACTGGTATTCATCAATCACAGCTTAACGCCTTCAATGAAGCCAACTCATTGTGTTGTCTACGTTGGTGATATAATACAATAGCTATAATTTAAAAAGCCATCGTTTAAACGATGTGCAGAAACATGTCAACAACAAAACTACACTAGTAGGAAAAAAATTAATTATGATTCATAATAGCTGCTTCGAGTGCTGATATAACAGTTATATGATGGAGCTATACCACACTCATATGCGACAATGAAACTTGAGTCACAACAAAAGTAATAGAAAGAGGGAGTCAAGCAATATGAGAATTGCTTCAAATATTAATTGAGAATAGTAAGGTTGAATCTGACATGAACAACTAAAAGGACGCATGACACTAGGTTGCCATGAAAAATAAAAAGATGCAAAGTATACGGGAGAAGTATGGTAGAGCAAGGTAAATGGATGAATTATAATAGGTAAGGTACTTAACACATGAAGGATGATGATGAGACTATTATCACTATCGACAATAAAAGAAAAAACAATTCATTGCTTATTCATACAGTGATATTACAACTTGCAGACAAACACACATAAGGTACGAAACAATACAAAACTTATAAAAATTTGTTGTGAGAGTTTGTACTGATTTGTTGTGTTAGTGAGTTTTATGAATACTGATGTTTTAAATAATTAAAATAAAAAATAATTAAAAAAAAACAGTAAACATGTGCACATCAATAAATCAGACTCACTAGAGAATGCGGTAAACCTGGAGGTTGTGGGGCTGGTGGCTGCGGAGGTGGAGGAGCAACAGCACCGGTCACCGAGTGCGGTACCTCATGCGGGGTTGTCGAATGAGCCTGTTGAACAGGTAATGCTCCTGCACCGGGCGTAGCTCCAACACCAGCTCCACCACCTGCAGCGTAGTATCCACCATTCATCCCATCAGCTGCTCCGACAGGATATCCTGCTCCTACTCCAACGCCTACACCACCCGATGGGAAGTACTCCTTGTTCACACAGTTACGTAAACAATCTGGGATTCGCCCGACGATTGCACGACGTATCTCTGAGGCGGCCATTTCTCTCAATTCAGTGCATGATGCGTCAGAGTAAAATGCTGCATGTGGTGTGCATAGTAGGTTTGGTGCATCCTTCAGTGGGCCTGAAATATGATTTTATCAAGTCAATGAACTGTAATATTCTTAAAATTACATAAAATATGTAAAGCATATAAATAAGTATGCTTTGAAGGCCACATCAAATATTTCTCCTGAGCTGTAACTATTATTTTAGAATCGTCAATGGTTAATTAACAATTCTATTAAACATTCGTATGATACTCTACTTTTTACGTCTACCATTAAATAATTATAACGCTAAAAAATTATCTCAAATTTAAAGCGTATGCAACCCTGTCTTACATGGAAACCCACCGTTTTGTAACCAACATAAAACATTTAAATAGTATCAAAATAAAATTTAAATTTTTAAATAGTACAACATTTAGAGTAATTTAATACGATTGATGTGTATATAACAGCTGTGTATATTTATTCAAAATATTAATATTATTTTAAAGCCCTTTTCTACAAACATTGTTATACTGGTCCAACATTCTCAATAGTTGTTTGTTTTACACAAAATCTTCTTAGGCAACATATTTTTTTTTTACAATTAATTAAAAGGATAGTTGTGACAATAAAGAAACAACTTATAACATACAAACAAAATCTGAACAAAACATTTTATAGCATTACAAACTGGTGATATGTGGCAATTTGATCACAATGGTAAGAGACACGAAGGAACAGATAAACCAACAAGAAGGAAATTATTTATAATTTCTCCAGTAGAATTGCAAACATCTGAAGAATATTTAAAGAACAAAATGGTACAAAGTGTTCAGTACCTTAGCAATTCAGTAAAGCTAAAAAAAGTGAATATATAGAAATCAACTGCTAAAAATATTAAAAAGACAATGGTGTAAGACAAAGACGATGGCATAAGCTCCATAAGTTATGCTAAAGACAATTCTGCAGCTGAAAATCTCTAGGAGCAAGAAGGATAAAAGTACTAGGAACTCACTGAAGGAAATACAAAGAAAACAACAGAAGAGACCAGCACAACTACTCCAAGAGAAGTGACAATGGATTTTTAAATTGATTTGAAAACAGTACTTAAACACCTTTAAAATTAAAAATTTTCTAATAGCATTAACTTGCATGGAACAGTGTTAAAATTAGAGAGAACAAGAGATTTACCAAGTAAGATAGAGAAGATTACAATAGTACCTGGACATAATATCGTTAAGTCATAAATGTCAGAATCACAGTGAGCCTGCTGATGTTACCCACATGTTGGCTGCTCTTGTTACCTCCACTATGCCCTTCTTGATCAGGCTAATATCTCTCATTGTTTGCTTCACAAATTGCTTCTATATAATTTATGTAGTATTCAGTACTAATAAAAATGGATGGTATGATGTAGTATTACACTGAAGCGAGTAACATGATATAACATCAATGTGTGATAGTATAAATGGTAGTAAAGGTAAATTTATGTGGACGTTAACTTGTGTCAAGCACTGTACATATTCCTTTATAGTCACAGTGGATTAGCAGTTAAGCCTTACACCAAAGCTAGATTATTTCCTGCACATAAAAGACAAGTGTGTATAATACCATGCACATTTCTTATGTATATGTGCATGCATTCACCTGACTGAGCTTTTGCTGGGATGCATAGTTGCTTACACGTGCTCTATAATACTAAAAACAAGCTCCTAATAACTATTACAGTGTTTTTTTTGTGATGCGTATTTCTATATGAACACAGGAGTTCATTATGCTTCAGGCATAAAGTATTAGGAAAAAGATTTCTCCAGTGAAACATTTCATTTTTTTTTCCGTAAGTATTTTGAAAACAGTGATTGTCAAACTACGCATAATATAGGTGCAATGCATTCTAACCCATCAACATGGTGTATAATGTAAATCTGAACAATTATTCACTTTGCACATGATAAGTGTACAGTGCATTAATTCCATGCTGTCGAACTACCAAAATTACTATTCCATGCACATAAGTCTGCACACTTAATGTTGAGGTTACGTTCTGAAAATTAATGACTCAATTGCAACGACATAAAGCCGGATTATTTTTCATATAAAAAACAACAGCAAATGAGAGGTTAGGTTATAAAACGACTTTTTAATAAAAGATACAAAAACTGTGTATATAAAATATTTAATATATTAAAATTAAGGAACCATACAGTTCAGTAATAATTGAAAGAGAATTCTTATATATGCAGACAGTACTTATTATACACATACAATTTTTAATGATCTTTATACAGACTCATGACAGATCACATGAGGAAACAGAAGCTGAATCACTCTCCACATCACACTCACCCACTCTGTTTAGATGCTTCACCCACTGCTTCAAAAAATGCATGGGAAACTGACAGTTTTGTTGTGTTCTTTTTATGTTTGTACAGTGTGTACAATCCATGCAAAAACAATCACCATATCCCGAATATTTAGTGTGAAGTACTGCAGTGTCAACAGTGGGTTTGATGCATGCTGATACAACGAAATGATGTTAACTGGGGCAATGCATGGACTATAGTACGGGACTTACCATAATCAGCGTATGTCTCACATAATAGTACTAGTTACGATGTTTCTATATATGATTTTGCTCATAGCACTAGCAGAATAACTTCCTAGCATTAAAATACTGCTAACAAGGGTGGTTACCAGTAAATTACAAGTTTTGATCTTCTACACTATTAAATATACATGTGGGTTAGAAAGGAAACACTTATTTGCATGACTTCAAGTCACATTTTGTTCACATCAGACCATAACAGAATTCATTTACTTTTTTATTCACAATAAATCAGCCATCCTACAGCTGACTAAGTCTATTGTCATATTAAGGTCATACTCATGGATAATCCACAAATCTATACAAACCTGCACAACACAAAACTGAACAGAACTAAAAACAACAACATGTATACTGGTAAACTAAGGGTACAGTAAACAGTGGCAACTTGGTGACATCAGGTGCAAATAAGAAAAAAAAAGAACATGCAATATTGACCTAAGCATGCATAGTAAATGCATGAGGTCAATACTTACGTTGCTCACCTTGGAATACGTTGTAGGGTTCATTTTCATGCACGTCGAGAGCCGCAGCTCGGATTCTGCCCTGTTTTAAAGCTGCAGCAAGGGCATCATCATCAACAAGTCCTCCTCGTGCTGTGTTTACTAGAAATGCTCCTGAATCATTGAAAAAAATACAATCTACAATTCTTGTTACAAAACAACACTATTAGTTACTACAAATTATCAAATATTAGCCATAAACGTTAATAAATTATTACGAGGGGTATCCAAAAAAAATTTCCCAAATTTTTATATCCAAGTGTGAGCGACTCAGGCAGTTCCCACGCACAGGGAAGTTTAGTTTCGGTGTAGTGGCAGCGCTCGCAGCTGGACTGGTGCCCATGAACTGCTCAAGAGTCAGTAGCGAACAGAGCGCCATGGAGACTCCACTTCATTTTGTCACCAGTTGTGAAATACGTGGTGTTATTCATTTTGTTTTTTGACTGGAAAAAATGAATCGGCCGTGGAAATTCATCGTTAGTTATGCAGTGTTTATGGTGAAGATGTCAAGTCTGTACAAATGGTTCGTCGTTGGCGAACAACGTTTACTGAAGGCAGAGAAAATGTTCACGATGATGAGCGCAGCGGTCGACCAGCAACTTCGCGCCAAGCTGACGCCATTGCTGCTGTGCGTGACGTCATCAACTCCGACAAACGGCTCACGCTCAACGAAATCATGACTCTACTGCCACCAAATATTGAAATTAGCCGATCCCCTCTTCACAACATATTAGTTGCAGATCTTCAACTTTCAAAAGTGTGTGCAACATGGGTGCCGCGCTTATTGTCTGACGCCCATAAGCAACGTCGCTTAACAGCTGCACAATCTTTCTTGCAGTTGTTTAAAGATGAGGGTGAAGCCCTGTTTACAAGAATAGTCACTGGTGACGAAACATGGATTCACCATTCAACTCCTGAAAGCAAGCGCCAGAGTATGGTGTGAAAGCTCCCCAAAAAGCCAAAGTGATTGAGTCGGCAGGAAAGGTGATGGCCACAGTTTTTTTTGAACTGCCGTGGAGTATTGCTAATTGATTATCTGCCACGTGGAACGACAATAAATGCAGCGCGGTACTGTGACGTGCTGACCAGACTCCGTCGCGCTATTCAGAACAAACGGCGGGAGCTTTTGTCACGCAAAGTTTTGCTCCTTCACGACAACTTCTGATAGGAGATTTTCGCGCATCCTCCGTACTCTCTAGACCTTGCTCCAAGTGACTTCCATCTGTTTCCGGAGCTCAAACATCATCTAGGCGGTCGGCGCTTCGCCACTGACGACGAAGTGATAAAGGAGGTGGATAACTGGTTTCAGAATTTGGCGGCAGATTCGTATGAAGCTGGAATAAAAAAACTGTTACCTAGGTACCAGAAATGCTTGGAAAGGGATGGAAATTATATAGAAAAATAAGTACTTGTCTACAAAGGTAAGTAAATATTTTTTGCACTTTTTAAATTTTTTTAATATTTTTCCTTGATAAGGGAAACTTACTTTTTGGATACCCCTCGTACTACATATAAAATGCGTACTATTGATATTCTAATTTTTGTCAGTTTCTTCTAAAATTTAAGGCACAAAATCCATTCCAGGAATACCATTATTTACATTAAATTCACAATGAGGGAATCTGTATAAGCTTTACAAAGGTACAGTAAAAGAACATACTCGGTGTAATGAACCCCATACATTAAGTGCTGTGTTAAAAACAGGTGCCCTACACAATCATAAAGTAACAAGATTTCTTACCACCCCCCTCAAATTATATCGACAATAATTAGCTTTCCTCTACGTATTAATTTTATTGTCTTATACATGTCTCTCAGAATTATATAGTGAAAAACTGAACAATAACTTGTATTTTGATTGTTGTAAAATTTCCATTATTATAAGATCTCCAGGTCAGAGTTTAAGCTTTTAATTTTGTTCTGGTTTTCAGTGAAATACAGCCATGTCATTTGTTGTTTGATATTTCTGCTACAATTGGTGTAGTCCATTTACAATGACCCTGGCATAAGACGATGGTAAATTAACTGACTTTTGTTGGTTTCTTATACTGAATTGGCAAGCTGATGGCGTTTCTGATTAGTAGAGAGTATAAGTAGCCTGCAAATGTGAGTGAATTGATGGGGTCAAGACAGATACTGTAAATGGATTACCACAGTTGTACCCAAAATATAAAAAGACAATGCAATACAGCTGTATCATTCTGGTTGAACAAACTCGCTTCAGTTGTCTTAACATCTGGAAAACCATACAGAAACAAGAACAATGTTGTAATGTTTGTTTACATAGTCAGCTGTTTTTAAGGATATCTTAAATAAGTTATGGTTTAAGTTATGGCCACACGGGAGACGTTCCTGTACAGGTTCGTAATGGCCGCATGTTTTGTATGTTATTACATTTTGTTTTATATTTATATTTATTGTGTGTTATTTTATTTAATGTTTTATACCGTGTACGTGTTGTTTTTATTATCTGACGTGATGTACAAACATCGAAAAATTGAGTTTTAACCATATTTGTATATAAGATCTGATGATGACACAGTTGTGATCGAACTCGAGTAATCCCGCAATTGGATTCAAACAAACGTGACAGAAGGTAATTAACCTGTTTTATAGTAGTGTGTCTCTTAAAACCCACTTTCTCCTTTCTCATTTGGATATCTTTCCCCAAAACCTGGGGACTGTGAGCGATGAGGGATGAACACATTGAACGATTTCATCAGGATATTGCAAGCATAGAAAAAAAAAGGCACTGGTGGAAGTGGAGTTACTGTTGGCATTTGGGGAAAGTATGTAGAACTCTCAAAAACGACATTACAGAGGCAAAATATTCCAGAACATACCTAAATACACCTTTTAGGTATAAGAAATATTGTTTAGTAGCATAAGTGAAAATATTATAAATGTAAAAGTTTAACCTATGTGTCACAAAAACCCTTACGCGATAGAAAAAATGATTTTCATTTGTTAATTTAGAAGAAGAAATACTGTAGAGATCAGCTAATAAAACCTTTAGGACAAAAAGTATTTTTTTTGTAGACCAGTGTAACTTACACTTTTACAAACTTCTGATTAATTTGCAAAGAGTACAGCACCCACTGCGATTACAAACTAATTACACATAATATAAAATACACGAATAACAAAACTGTGAACGTTATTTAATGAAACTTACCGGGCCTCATCTGTTTGATGGTGAATTCATTGATAAGGTGATGATTATGTTCATTAAGCGTGCAATGTAATGACACACAGTCTGACTGGAACAGCAAGTCCTGAAACAATCACAAAATGTATTGTATAAAATAATCAAAACATACAAATATTCACCAACTGCAATTGATGAGCCTGTGTTAGTAAGTTACAGGCCTTTTACAATTTCTGTTTTGTTATAATCAATTTGTTACTTTCATTTCTAGAAGTTGTAGTGGACTGTGCACTCACTATAAAAGAGGTGGTATCCTGTTTGGTCCACTTATATAGTTTTCCTTTCATTTTACATTTTTTTGCCATTTTTTCTAAACCCAAAAGCATAAAACCCAACAATACGTACATAAAAAAGATACAACAATAGGGATATGGAACGATAAAAGACCATTTACCATTTACTGATGTTTTTATTGATTATTACAGAGTCAGGGGGGGTACTGTGGAGGCGGACCTGTGCTGGCCCGCGCGTCAGGGCAGGGTTGTCTAGTGCCTGTCTGGCTTTATGGTGTTGGGATCCTGAGGAAGGAAGTCCAGTAAAGTCATGCAGGTGCAGCCACAGCCACCGTATTAGGGGGGTGAGTAACCCATGATTTTGATAAGGAAGTATGGGGGGTGGTGCCATATCCTAGCAGATCCTCTTAGGTTTAGTCAATGAGAGTTTTTATGTTTGTACATAAAACCTCCCATGGGGGGGGGGTACTGTAACGGGACAAAAAGGGCAGACCCATTTTTTGATATTATTCAATAATTCCCAATGTATGTAACCATTTGTAAAATACTTATTTAGAAGTCTGGGTAGTGTGACTAATCGTGTATGACGCATGCATTGGCGTTCCAAGCCGAATAGACCTAACCATATAAGGTGAGGAATTTTAGTAATTAGTCTGACGTCATGCTGGTATCAGGAGAGAGCCACGTGCTTTCAATGTTATAACGCATTTCCGACGTCCAGAATCTTATATAGGTGATGGCCGGGGGAGAAGTGGGCATCCGGTGTAACCATGTGGCCGATACGTAGAAGGTTTGGATAGTATACAACTTCGGGCCCCAATTTGAGGCAGTCGACAGAACACCTTGATACTGTACGGTTGTGTTAAAAGTGTCCGCGGACAAATTAAGGGTAGGCCTACCAATGCTGGTTGTATAAGTTTAATACAAGTAAAAAGCTTTAATTATGAAAAAAATGTAATAGTGAACAGTATATAACAGTTTTAAATCGTTTGGTGGAGTGTTTAATAAAAAAGTGAACTGCGAAGGATGGCGTAACATCTGGGATATCATCAGCAGTCTAAGTACTCGTAAAAACTAGATTGGCTGGCCAAAATTTAATAATTTCTTTTCTAAAATGCAAAATTCATAAATAGTAATGAGATCTCAAAGTTAAGGGGGGTTTATAGAGAGTGGGAAAGAGAGAGAGAGAGAGCGTGAGCGAGTGCGAAGTACTGGTTTGCAAAATTATAATTAATCATTTATAGTATTGTTTAACTAATTTTTATGAATACTCAATATGGAGTAATTAGTTAACAAAAAATGAGTATGGTTAGCAACTTTTGAATTGCTACAATGAAAATAAATTCAGATTTCTGTATGACCATAACCATGTGTTAAGTGTAGTTATTGCGTCAAAACCTAACCTATTTTCTGTGTCGACATCTCGCCTAATCGGGCCTGTGAACTTTCTGAATTAAGGTGAGTAAAATTAAAATCAACTAAAATATTTAAGGGAAGGAATGTTAAGGTTTCGATGTATAACATAAAAACATCGTGGCAACCTTGTGTAATTTGGGATCTTCTGTGTTAAAATTAAGGTAAGTTCGTAAGAATCGGGGTAAGTAAGCGTATGGTAAGTTGGTCAAATTTTATATAGTTACAATTGGCGGTCCCTGCCAGGATATTTGTATAATTTTTATA
Organism: Magicicada septendecula; assembly: GCA_034769895.1. Taxonomy (NCBI): domain Eukaryota; kingdom Metazoa; phylum Arthropoda; class Insecta; order Hemiptera; family Cicadidae; genus Magicicada; species Magicicada septendecula. The sequence continues at coordinate 193,415,136 of CM068373.1, read as the reverse complement.
TAAATTAGGCCTGAAGTTTGATGCAAGGAAATAGGGTTGGCGACGGTGGCAATTTTTGAATAATTTGTAGGTTGTAAGATGTTCAAAGTAGCATGTGGTGTTTAAAAAGTTTTTTTGTTTAGTATATAAACTCTCATTTATATAAATATTGAATTTTATTAGTTATTTAATTAAAAATAATTAAAAACATGGAAAATAATGGGAATGAGGTCTGACTGACTCAGCTATCATGAGTGATTCAAGAATTCAGTCAACTCCAAATGATGTATGTAAGATTTCTGTGTCAATATAAGAAAGTAGTTTAACTGAATCAGTTATAATGGGTGACGTTGGGGCACAATCAACCCCAGTCTCAACAAAAGAAAGTAATAAATCTGATGATCATAAATCTGTTTGCAATCTGATGAGCTTTTTGCAACAGCAGTTTGCAAAGTTCAAAAGACTTTTGACAATAATGATGATTGTTTGCATACAATGTCTGGTAATATTAATAATATTGAACAACAAAATGTTAAATTGGAAGATAACATTAATAAACGTCTGAATGCTATTGACGAACATTTTAGTGCCTGGGAGAAACAAATACAAGATAATGTAAATAACATTAGAAAAAGAAATGAGAAATGGAAACAAGATACAGGTAAGTGTAATGAGAATATAAATAATCAAATAATAGATGACAAGGTAAGGAATAATAGTGAAAATATAAGTGATATAATCATAATGGTGATATAAATGAAAATGGGGTATCAAAGAGTGATACATTGAATAATAGTAGTGATGATGAGAATATAAAGATAGTAGAGTTTAGTGGTGAGGTAATAAGTGTTAATGAGCTTGAGAGAGAGAGAGTGGAAGGAGAGTGAGTTTAAGTGAGTATGGGGGGCAGAGGGCAAATTTTCCCTATGGTGTAAGTGAAGTAAAGACTTCACAAAGGTTTTATGAGGACAAAGGTTCCTCCGGGGATATGTGGTCTCCAAATGGTCCTTTTATGTTTTATGGTGTACCTGGTAAAGCCAGGATGTGTATTAATAATGTTGTATTGCCCTCTGCATGGAGAGGAGAGAGAGAGAGAGAGAGAGAGAGAGAGAGAGAGAGAGAGAGAGAGAGAGAGAGAGAGAGAGAGAGAGAGAGAGAGAGAGAGAGAGAGAGAGAGAGGGGGGGGAGAATTGTTTAAGATTAATAGAGGTTATAAAGAGTTAGTAGAGAGGTTAGATATTGAGATAATTGTTAATAATGAGTACTTACCTGGTGACGTAATTAGTGCAGTAAATGATGATATTGAACACTTACCTGGGGAGAAAACTGGTGCAGTAGCACGTGCTGAGAATAATGATGAAATGATAACCTACTTAATTGTAACAAAAAATACTAAGGGAGACTGGACCATACACAAAGCAGACATGATGTATGATAGAATAATAATGGGGAATAATCCTGTGAATTATTATTATGATGTAGTAAATAAAACAGAGTTAGATGGGTATTATATTGAAAAAGATAATATAATGGACTTAATAAAAATTGAATTGTACCGGTATAATATAAGATTAATTTTTGATGATGGAGGTTAGATATATGGTGTTAATGGACGTTTAATTATTTTAGTTAATGGTTTAAATACTGGCGCCCCTACAAACCAAAGAGTATAGTTATTATCTCCAAACACAAAAATAAGAGCTCTTTCTATGCAGTCGCTTATCCGTGATTAAGCTATGTAACGGTACAGAATTGTATGATAGGAAGAGACAGTAAAGATTCAATTCAGATTTGAAAGCAGTCAGTATTCACCTGTGAGGTGCCCCAGTGTAACCAGCAACATACACTGTTATTATAAATTGTTGATGTCTGGAGACAGCCCAGCTCAGACGTGTTACGTAATAGCTTGCCAGCAGCAGTCTTTGTGAATCACAGTATGCAGATTGTCATCATAGTGTCAGCATCAGACAGAAGCAAGTTAAGTTAAACTGTGGCCTCGGGTGTAAGATAGGCCGTAAATAATAGTCGGCCTATCTAGTAAAGTGCGGAATGTAACAACAAATTATCAGTGCCAGTGAAACGAAAAGTTTTACTGTGAACTTTGGTGTCGGAGTAAAACGCAGACTTACTACGTAGTACGTGACCACGTATTGATAAATAACAGTGAAAATAATCAATTTAATATTAATCCATCATTTACTTGTGGAGAGGGTCAGCGTATTAGTAACAGCTGACGTCTATTGTGATAAAAATTTCAATGATGTGATTGTAATAACAAATACTGACGGAGACTTGACATATAATACTAATGTAGACATGATTTATGATAAGGTAATAATAGGGGGTAACCCTAGGTATTATTATTTTGGTACAAAAGAAAAAAGAAATTTTTATGGTTATTATAAAAAAGATAGCCATATGTTGTGTATCAATAAAATTGAACAGTGTTATGTGAAGAAAAGACTAATTTTCGATGATGGGGGTTGAGAAATACGGAATGAACATTTAATTATGTGAGTAATGGTAAAATTACCTGGCTGATTTAGGTATTGAAGTGTGGTAAATAATAAATTATGACAAAAATTTGTAAATAAATGTGTCAGTGTTAAATGTATTGTGTCAGGGTATATTGGTATATTGTATACAATTGTTTATGTAACTATGTTTGTAGTATGTTACAATCATAATAATATTTTATTTTGTTAATTAACAATAATAATTAACAGGAGGTATGAAGGAATTCTGTTTTGTATTGTGTGTTTAAATTACAAGCGTTTTAAATAATGTAATTAAAGAAACTGCTTTGATTGGAGTTAAAATGAAGCTAATTTAAAAATGTGAATTTTATTAATGAAGCAAAATTAATTTTGGTATGAATTGGTACAAAAATAGTAATTGGAAAAAAAAAGTATAGACTAACAAGATTTATAGAAATTAAAAATTGAAGGAAGTATTTAGTAGTGATGTAATCATGAATGTTGAGACTGAGTTAGTGTTTATAAAACAAGTCTGGTAGACCACTGTTAATGTAAACAGGTATGTTTACAGGTTGATGTTTATAGTCATGCTGTAATTGACAACAACAAGAATGTTGTGTTTTGATGAATCAATGCTATGAAACAAAAGAGATGAAGTCAATTTTTTGTAGATAAAATAATAATGAGGTAATTACTGTAACTTAGAGTTTTGAGAAATTAAAGTAAATGAAATTGGTAATTAAATTAATTGAAAAGGTGACTTTTAATAATGAATTTAAATTTATTTTGATCTGAATTTTAAATGTAATGGTAAATTAAATAATAATTGATGAAAACGTAATGATGGAAATATTCATTTACAATTGGCAACTGAAGGAAATTTTTTGGGTAAAAATAATTAAAAATGTTTGTATAATTAATGTGTTATTTTGGATGGGTAACATTGTACTGGGAATATTATTTAATTTGTCTGGAACTAAGGCTAGGATACTGTAAACTTATATTGTTCTGTTAACATTGTATCTTCTAGGGTTAAGCTATATTGTTGAGTGAAACCAAGGTAATTTGTTGAAGATGAGTCATTGTGATGGTGTATGCGTATGGGCTTGATGATTAAATTTGGATTAATCAATGTAACCGATGGACAATTTAGAAGTTATATCACAAAAGTAGCCAAATGCATATTATATTTTGTAATAAAAATGAACCAGTATTTTGCAAAGAATGAACCAGTACTACTAAGAGGGAACAAATCAGTCGTGGATATGGTATAATGGAAGGTCTGTTTGTTGATTTTTAATTGAATGTTACAGAGTCAGGCGTTACTGTGGTGGGTATCTGTCCGAGTTTATGGTGTTGGGATCTCGTGCAGAGAAGTCCAGTAAGATCGGATGGGTGCTGCCACAGTCGCCAGACTAGGGGGGTAAGTACCCATGATTTTAGTAGAGAGTTCAGGGGGTTGCGGCCCCATATCCTCACTGATCCTCTTAGGTTTTAGGCAATGAGAGTTTTTATGCTTCGGCATACAACCTCTCATTGGGGGGGGGGGTATTGTAATGGTACAGAATTGTATGATAGGAAGAGACAGTAAAGATTTGAAAGATTTGATTTTGCTTTAATTCAATTCAGATTTGAAAGCAGTCAGTATTCACCTGTGAGATGCCCCAGTGTAACCAGCAACATACACTGTTATTATAAATTGTTGATGTCTGGAGACAGCCCAGCTCAGACGTGTTACGTAATAGCTTGCCAGCAGCAGTCTTTGTGAATCACAGTATGCAGATTGTCATCATAGTGTCAGCATCAGACAGAAGCAAGTTAAGTTAAACTGTGGCCTCGGGTGCAAGATAGGCTGTAAATAATAGTCGGCCTATCTAGTAAAGTGTGGAATATAACAACAAATTATCAGTGCCAGTGAAACGAAAAGTTTTAATGTGAACTTTGGCGTCGGAGTAAAACGTAGACTTACTACGTAGTACGTGACTACGTGTTGATAAATAACAGTGAAAATAATCAATTTAATATTAATCCATCATTTACTTGTGTCAATAGAAGGTGTACACCCATAAAGAGTGAGATCTCAAACAGTGGGGTAATTAAAGAGCGTGAGAGAGTGAGTGTGTAAACAAAAAGGGGAAAATAATCAAAGACTGGTTGGCTATAACATAATTTGTGTCAGAATATTGTTGATGTTCATCAGGTCTGTATTATTACTATAACTATAATAACCAAATAATTTCTATGATTTAAAATAAAATAAGATTTGTTTTAATATAACATGTGGTAGAATAAGTTATTACGCCCGCTTAACATAACCTGTCCTGTATGGAAGATCTCACCTAAACGAACCTGGTAAGTAATTAAGAGTAAATAAGGGGAAAATGTATTAAGGTTTCCATATTTGTCCTTTGTTTAAAAATATTGGTGGCGACCTATAAGTTTGGGAATCTTTTGTTTTTGGTAAGTCAGGGCGAATACGTAAAAAGATCGTAAAAGGTAAGTAAAAGTTTAATATAAGGGGGGGGTAAGAAAATAGACCGAAACAGCTACACATACAGACAGAAGGGAACGACATTTTTTATATCTACGATGGATGAGAAATAATTAAAGAAAAAAAAAACAATATTTGTTCGATAAGTTTTATTTAACTATTTTGTTGTAGACAGTACGTGAATTAATTTAAAACTAAAACGATTAAAAGAACAATCCATTTAATAAAAAACCTAGATGGCCACCTTCCTTGCTTTTGCACTAGCAAATTTTTTTATTAAGTCAGAATAATTCAACTCTTGGGCAATACCATTTTCTATGGACAAAATTGCAAGATCTGACAATCTTTCCTGACACATAGTCGAACGTAAGTAAGTTTTAATTTACTGAAACTTCGTTCTCCTTTAGCGACAGTTACAGGTATGGTTAGCAAGATACGAAGCGCTGTCCACACATTCGGGAAAATATCCTGCCAATCATTTTGTTTAATAAGTCAAAAAACTTTCAATGGCTCTGCTGATTCAAGATCTTTTAATACTGGGTTCAGGCTCAAAAGTTCTCAATCAATTCACAACTGAATACGTCACATTTTTCCCCATCGGTTAAACTGATTTGCAAATCTGCACACGCTTTTTCCAATTTGGACTTTTCAGGAATTATTCTGACTAGTGGTCGCCCAGTGGTCGAAATTCGACCGTAATTCATTAAATTTTTAAGTTTGAACGTTATTGAGGTTCTTTTATCAAAGAGTATACCTCTATAATCATTGCATATAATTTTTTTGAATTTTGTTCTATTACGTCAGCTGCGAGCGTTTACAAATACGTCATTAGCGTGTGTTGTTTGCTTTAATTCCCTGCAATACTTATGAAATTTAAAATTTAATGTTAGTAACAGTTGAAAAAAAAAACACAATTACAGCTTGTATTCGTATTTATTTTTTGGTATAATTCATTGTCAGTTTTAATTTTTTCATGTTATTATTGAATCAAATAAACGCTAATAAAAATGAGACTTGACATTCATAGAAGTATAAGATACATTGTTTTCAATTCCAGTGGATTACATTTCATTTTTGGTAAGGTACAAAATTCGAAAACAGTTTGAAGATTATCTGCTACAAAGCTTATATAATTTTTTAATTTTTTTTCTATGCATTAATTTTCGAGTTATTTGAAAAATATGAAAGATAGGAAAAATGAGGTTTAGCTTGGCTAAGCCATATTTAAAAAGCAATAATGCGTTTTTTGACATTTCCTTGGAGTTTTTTTATTGCCATACTGACCAGGTTTCACCAAGGCTACACAGTTATTTTGCCTATCTTTATCGAATTATATAAAATTTAAATCAAAAATTAATACAAAATAAAAAATGAAATAAAAAATACGTGCCTCATATTTTTTTCATATATTTTTCATTAAATCAAAAAAACCGGGCGGTTAAAAAAATAAATGTTGTCCATTGAACTTAAAATAGTTTGAAAGTAAATTTAATGATTCAGAACTTCTGTGTAAATGATGTTTTTTGTAAAAACTCTTTCATCATTTGCTAAATGCCCTTGGCCATTATATTCGGAAATATAAAATCTCAAACCATCGAATGATCAAACTCTACTTGCTGCGACGTACAATTGACCATGTGTAAAAACTGGCTGCCTCAATAAAATTCCAATTTTTTCGAATGTTTGTCCTTGAGACTTATTTATTGTCATCGCAAATGCAGGTATAATTGGAAATTGAGTTCTTTGAAAGTTAAATGGTAAAACAGTACCGGAATATGTTAAATTTATATGTGGAATCAAAATTCTCTTATTGCGTGCGGTTCCAGTTAAAACTTCGCAATCAATAGCATTACGACGCATTCTTGTTCCATTGACTAATGCTTCATTTGTATTTAAGTTTCTGATCAGTAAAACGATGCAATTAACTTTCAATACTAACTTATGTGGTGGCAAACCACTAATAGTCAAAGAATTCAAAAACTCTACTGGATAGTTATTGATTTCATTGTCATCATCACAAATTATTTTATCGTAGCTATGATATGTTTTCTGTTCACCTGGTATTCGATTAAGTATATCAGTATTAATAAAAGTACAATCATCATTTTTAGGTGCTAAAATAACTGACTTCAATGTTATCTGAGAGTATGTTTTCGGAAATATTTCCATACACCTCATTAATAATACTATTTTCATCTCCTATTAATTGCTGAGGTATTTCAATAATATTTTCACCAAACTGAGGGAATTGTGGGGCTTCATCGTTACCAATTTTTTTCAAGAATTCGACAAATTATATTTCACTTGGTAAGGATGCATACACTTATGAAAATAAGCAAATTTATGCCAACTCGTGACACAATTTTCAATTAAAGTTGTACGTGATCCATGTGGGACAACTGGTAAGATTTGCCGAAAATCACCGCACAGAAGTATCGTTTTCACTCCAAATGGTTTATGTTTATCATTTTCATCGCATAGATCCTGCAATAATCTATCTATGATTTTCAACACTTGCAGTGGGCACATAGAAATTTCATCAATAATTATCAATGATGATGAATTTATGTAACGTCCATAGCTACTATTTGCGGTAATATTCGCTACAGAATTTTCCAAAATGGGTATAGGCAATTTAAACACATTGTGTAAAGTTCTACCTCCAAGTAATAGAGTTGAAGCTATGCCACTGAACGCTGTTGCAATGCAACTAAGATTAATCGAATTTAATTTGTGAATGATTGCTGTTTGTGTGAATGTTTTTCCACAACCTGCATGAGCGGTTAAACAAAAAACATTAGATCCAGTATCATGGTGCAAAACTTCACGAATCACACGATCAATTAGATTACGCTGTTCAATATTTGCAGTTTCATAATGCTCACAAAACAGAAACTCTTGTTCTACTGGATCAATAGCATTTGCTTCGTCTGTTCTCTGCGAATACGTGGGAACTGGTAAACCAAGTTCTTGACATGACAAATTATGAACATTCAAAATATCTTCAATTTCTAATAGAGCTGTGTTAAAGGATACTTCTTCGTTGTAATCTCTCAAAAAATCTTTACTAAGATATACTTTAAATTCATTCCATAACGCCAGTGCATTAGCTGGCACATTTAATGCACAAATGTAACCAAATAAATTTCGCATTTGTTTTGGTGAATGTAATTCTTTTGCTTCATTTAAACATTCGCGCCATTCATTATCATTTGAAGAAATGCCGCGAGCATGGCACGCTTCAACAAAAGAAGGTGTATAATTCCATTGTATGTTCTAACATCCTCAAATGATTTTGGACCACAGACATGTAATAAAAGCAATCGTAAATGGAAAAGTTCTATGTCTTTTGGTGATACTACATATATGCGTGTAATGATTTTATCACCTCCACGCCTTCTCTTCTTCCATTTTTTTGGGAATCTTCCCACACATAATGCAAAGGAATTTCAATATACTTATATTCATGCGCTGATGGATCTGATCGATTCAATTCAAAAAATGCTAATAATTTTGTTTGTCTTGCATTTTCAATTGCTTGACGTTCTTGCCCTTCTCGAAAGTAAACATTCTGTCTACGCGGTAAATGAATGTCAAGTCTAACGATGACATGTGATTGAAAATGCATTGGTAATTCATAGATGCGCCATACAGCTTCAGTTGTTCCGACATAACGCCCATTTAAAAAATTTTTAACTTCATCAATTTGTATTTCTTGACCTGGTTCATTTCTCTCTGAACCTAATTCAACAGATGCACTGTCATAGCCTTTATACACGTATTTATAAATGTATTTAACACTTTTAACTGTAGTACATACTTCAACATTTATATGGCAAGTAAATACGGATTGTATGGTACAACATAACGATTGTCGAGGCAACTACCGCGAACTTCAGCATTAATACCATTATCACGCCTTCTGTATAATGGATATCCTTTAATGATTCACATGTAAATTCATTAAATCGTTTTGGATAATCTTTTGTGAATTTTCCATCTCTCATACATACAGAATTTGGATTAAGTACACCGCATGGACCATGCACATGTTTTACAACATATTCATGTAATGTAGGATGTGTTTGAATGTTAGGAATCTCCGCAGATACAACTTTATCAATATCGGTAGCGTTAACAATTTTATCTTGCTCATTTAAAGAGAGTAAAATGTGAGCATGAGGCAATCCTCTCTTTTGAAACTCAATTGTATAAATGAGTGCTTCAACTTTACCGAAGATTGTTTTTAGTGTAAGGCCCTCAATTAATGCTTTCAGTTTGGACTTGAATACACGCACAACAATATCAGGTCGAAAATTAGCTGACTCACCTACACCAATATTGCTAACTATTTCAGGCCAACTTGGATTGCAAGTCATTGTAATAAACAAAAAAAGCTTTTCGAAATGTTGTACAATTGACATTGCATCTAAATAATTCTGATACATATTTCTTGGAGATCCATTGAATGAAGATGGTAAAATTACTCTACGGCCAACATTATTGGCATTGGGGTTCAATTCTAAATAATCTGTTAAATTGTTGTAAACTTCAGACCTAAGACTTGTTTGATTTTGTCGAATGAAATGTAACCTTGTGCCCTCTATTCTCACATACATATCAACTATCCACTGCAGAAATAATTTTTGTGAATGGTGCAACATGCTAAAATCTTCTCTAATTGCAAGTCAATAGGCTGCATACTGAAGCATGGTTAATTTATTTCTGGGCGCTCTTGAATTAGATGTAGTTGGTACATTATGAGAAATATTGATATGCCACCCAGTATCACCATTTGGAAAAAGTAATGGATACGCTAAAGGGTCCAATGATGAATCCAAAACAGAGATATTTTTAATGGTACCATTAACTTTTGAAAACAAAACCATATTTCGTTCAAAGGGTGGCTCACCATCAACTGCACTAAATATTACTGCTACATCAGTTTGAACTGCATCATTATAACGGCGTAGATCTAAATCACGATTTACTTTAATGAGCATACAAATTTCTTTATTTTGATTTTCAACTCTCTGACAATGATCTTTCATTGCAATGAATGACCGAACGAGAGGATTAATGCGTTCCAATTCAAGAGAGATTTCGCGCATTATATTGTTATTGCATGTTTGATTATAGTGTTCACGTAATCTATAATTGACAGCAGTGTCAACATCATAAAAATATAATTGCGCATAACATGGTGAGCGACCATATCCAGCAGTCATTGGACCTGATCTGTGATAAAAAACATCATGTATTTTAAAATGATACACTCCACGCGTAACTGTATCCGAAATTTTAGCTTCTGAGCTAACCATAGCAAATGATGAATTGTATTTACGAATGTTTTCAAAATAATTTTTTGACTTTCTTTTTATTGAAGGTTCATTTGAAGTAAGTCCATCATACAATGATTTAAAGTATTCATTTTGACTTAAGGCCGGTAATATTGCTTTACCCTTATGACAACATGAAGTGAATGCAGTCCTTCACCTAAAGTGATTTCAGATTCGAAATGTTTTGCATTGCAAAACCTGCATTGTAAATGCATTAATCCACAATCAAAAGTATTAAAATTTCTTGGAATGACATTCAGTGTGCATTTAAATGTATCCCTCAAAATAATTTCATCATTTTGTATACTATTTACACTATTTAAATTTGCATTTGGTCTATTATCATTTTGACTTTCACGCGAATATATATTCCTTCTTCTTTGTCTCTCACTCCGACCCGTCAATGTTATACTATTTACAGTATTTAAATTTGCATATGGTCTATTATCATTTTGACTTTCACGCGAATAAATATTCCTTCTTCTTTGTCTCTCACTCCGACCCGTCAATGTTCTATGTCGAGGCATAATGGAAGTAGGTGCGAGTATCTGAATGTAAAAAAAAAACATGTAATGAAATTACTGAAACTAAGATTAGACAGGGTTTAATTTAAAAATAATAAAATGTACTCACTTTTTTGAAACCACCAATAATAATTAGGCGGGGAGTAAGTCAATTCAAATTGCTGCTACAAAATTTTCCTTTTGCAACAGGTGTATATTAAGCAAGCTGTATTTCACTTTCAACTGCACATTAATATATAAAACACAGATATCTAATATACAAAATATAAAATAAATGCTTTTTTGCCTTGACATACACTCCACAGACTATTGAAAAAGGAACATTTGAAATCACACAAAATTCACAGCTCATTCAGTCAATCTGTCAGTAATTATTTGCTGGCAACATTTTAAAATTCTTTGGCGACAATCTCTACTTTGTGCGACTGTTTGACCACAGACTATTATGTGTTTGACATTGGCAGTATGAACGTAAACAAACGACAGACTATTATGTGTTTGATTGACATTGGCAGTATGAACGTACACTAAAATGAAAAAATTATAATTTTATTGCCTGGCAACAAAATTATTTTATTTTTAACAATTACCATTGTTTGAAAAAGTTTAAACGAATTTTCAAGTGCAAATGAATGTTTTATTTTATTTTATTTAATGCATTTGTAACGCATATTATATATAAATTTTAGCTTTCTGCACTCCTTCTCCATATAACCTTTAACTATGCCAAATCTCACACTCCTCCGTGCGCGCAATATGCTTAAAAAGGGGTACAAAGTTTTCTCTTCACGTATTAATATATAGATGTTGTATAAAAAAAACCATGTATCATTGAATTTTGATAATTGTCTAAATCTAGTGACCAATGCATTCTCTATTGTATTGATCATAGGGTAAAAGACGTTCATTTTAAACAATTCTTCAGGATCTGTTGGCGTCTCATCTATCGCTTCGTACTCAAATAACCTCTTCTTTCTTCGGGATCGGACTGGCTTAAAAATAGGATCTATCCCAGCCTGAGAAGCCATTTCCCTAGCTGTTATTAGAGCAGATGAATTAAGGGGACCATGTACCCGCCTATCTTCCCCATGTTAAATTAATCAACTTTATGTACCTTTTTCTCAAAACCTGTTCAAGGTACAAACTTGAGGTTTGGTCAGCATATTCTGGGAAGGTATTTTAACCATCTGAACCAAAAAAATTACGTTTTATTATCTCATATTTATTTAATTAATTTTTTGAAAAATTGTCTAAATATTTTAATTTTTTTAAAGAGTTAATAATTTTTTATAATTTTTCGGTTACTTTCTTCTTCTGTTTTTGAGGTTCAGTAGATACACTGTAATTAGCCCTACAACTTAAAAAAAGAATCGTGTTTCTATCTTTTACAGAAGCTGAGAAAAAGGTACATAAATATGGTAAAAAGTCATTTTTTGAGAAAACTTACTTTATTGTCAATGTTACCATAGTTACACAACAAAGCTACATTTAAAATAGTCCTGCGCCGTACTGTGGGTCTTCCTCATTTTCTTCTGATTTCTTCTCGTTTTCTTGCCTTTTTATTTTACCTTCTACCTTACTTTGCTCTGTCATTTTCTTATCAGCTTCTTTTACTCTCCTCTCATCGATTCGTCCAACCGTGCCCGACAAGACTCACTTACTTTCAGTCTCAGTTTCCCCGTCACAGTACATTTGCTGTAAGCTCCGCTGTTGAAAGCAAGCACTGCATCATACACTCCCACTTTAATTGTATTTATCCCAACATAAATTGTCTTTGGTAACCTTTTCAAATTAGGGCATTGAACGATTCATTCGGGTTTTGTGTTTTACCAAAAAGGCACTTGCTCAGTAAAGTTTCATTGCTTAGGTCCCTGAATATGTTTTATTTTATGAAGCTCAGGTAAAGGCAGTGAATGCTCATGTTTGTATTCCTCACCTGTAATAATGACAGAGTAGCCAACCTAACCTATAACACAAAAATTCCCTTTTGTATGTAAAAAAAAAAACAAATATATTAAAAGTTTCCAAGCCTGAAAATGCAAGCGCTCAACACAAAATTGTGTACTTTTTAATTATTTATTTTTGAAACTTTTATTTCTCATAGGTAAACAAATTTTATATCATTTTTTTCAGAATTAACTGTAGTTTCTGAAAATTTGAAAAACAGAAAAAGTGAAATTTTTAAAAAATTTCGGGTACATGGTCCCCTCAAGTCCGGGTCCGGTACTGTTTGACAAATTCCGAGCAGTTTTGCAGCAACTGCGATGCGTTTGGTAAATCCATAGCTTCAGACTGCATAGCCTTACTTACAATGTTTACTTGAAACAATATATCATACCAAGCCACCATTGTAACTATGAACTCAAATTGCTCCATGTTCTGAATCAGCGACAAGGCCTCTGATGCTGCAACTGGGTCATTCGTTTCTTCGTGAAGATTCAGAAGGGCATCACGAACTGAAGAGTAGTGATAGCGAACAGCAGCAAGGCTAGAAACTCTACTCTCCAAGTTTCGCAAACTTTTTTCAGCGATAGTCCTTCTACGTGCTTGGATATCACTTCCCATCGCTTTGTTGATCCAGAGAATAAAACAAACAGTCTTTGGAGAAATCCAAATAAAGAAACCGATTTAACAGATGTTTTGGCGGCATCTGCTACCACAAAAATTCAAGCTGTGACAGCCACATGGATTAAAAAATGCCCGTGGATATTGGTTCAGAATTCTGGTTTGGACACCTTTGTTTACTCCTACCATGTTGGCACCATTATCGTAGCCTTGACCTCGACAATGTCCAAATCAAACTCTTACACAATTTTATCAAGAAAGAGACCAGTGAGTCCTTATCCCGATGAGTCACTTACCGGCTGGTAAGCAACGAAACACTCTCGCACTTTGACTTAATCTTCATTAGTGTCAACAAAACGAAATGTTAATGATAATTGTTCAACGTGGCTAACATTAGGGGTGCAGTCCAGTATGATGGAGAAGTATTTAAATGACTTTACCATAGTCAAAATTTTATTTCGAACTTCACTTCCAAGTAAGCCGATTAACTCGTTTTGAATGCGTTTGCTAAAATAGTGGACATTAGTCTCCTTATTACCAATACGGCGAAGGTGCTCCATCATCACAGGGTCAAATTTTCCTAGCAGTTGCACTAAACCCAGGAAGTTGCCATTATTAGGAGTGTATACACTTTCAGATCCAGAGCTTCCTCTGAACGCCAAATTGTTGCCTGCTAAGAAGAATGCTATAGACATCATTCATTCGAGGATAGCGACCCACCGTGATTTCTCGTCTTCAATCTGTTTTTGTAAATGCTTGTCTATACCACTGAAGTTCTTCAATTTAATCGACGCTTCTATCCAATTGTTCACAGCACGCCAGTGATCGGAGGATGTTTCGTGGGTTTTGAGATGCGTTGATAAGTGTCTCCAGTCATCAAATCCTTCTTTTCCCAAATTAGAATGAGGGCTTCTGTTAAATAAACTGCAGCAAAAACAATAAACTTTATCTGCAGATTTAGAGTAAACAAGCCATCTTCTTTTAAAAGTTTCCCTATTTGGCATTACTCTTTGAAAATGCGTATTTGAAAAATGACGTCCATCATATTTTCTTGGGTAGTTTTCGTTGCTCATTTCATTACTTACAGGTCCTCGAATAATTATTTCATCTCTTGTTGCCGAGTCAATGAGCGGCCATTCTGAAATATCATCGCAATTTGAATGTTTTGAACTCCAGATGACGTTCCAGGAATAGCTAAATCTTCTTGTGTGTGCTGCTTTTCATCTTCGTGAGCTTCGTCTAAGGAACTTCTATTAAATAGGTCTTCTTCCGCTGCGTGTTGAACCAGTTCTGATGATGACGATGCAGCTGACTTTTCAACTCTCAAAAATTTCGAAAGTAATTTTGCAACCTTTTCAGTTTCGCCTTGCTTTTTTCGTTTTCTGTTTAAGTTTTGTGTGCCAGATAGTTTTTTTGGAGGTAGCGACATGATTTTTTCTGTAAGAGAAACATTTATACAATGTAAATATTTGCGATACCTTCGTAAACTGCATTTACACAGGGTCCATTCCACGGTAGCTGGCGTAAAACATTAACAACCGACAAGAAAATCTAAAACTACATACAATATCACACCACGAAGCTATTTGAAATAGCGTTTCCTAAACACAAACATCATTTTGTCACAAAAAAACAGAAATGTTCGGGAAAAATAAATTAAGCAAAAATCACGAGAAATCCTGACCTTGTTCAAGCAATATTTATTATTTTGCGCAAGCGTCCGTGGCATGGATTTACGTTATGTGTGAACATATATTTACTATGAGTTTATAGTTTTAAAAATGCCGGTCGTATCAACATAAGAAAGATTATAATATTGAATATTAGCGATCATATAAATCAATACAATATAACATAATCCAATAACAATTATAAAATTTCATTCAATTTTATAAAATTTTAATTAGGTTAGGTGTTATCTTTGCAAAAACAAAAACAACTAAGATCTAACATCTTTAACATATAAAACAACTTACAATATACTTACATGAACAGTACCTGCTACAACTGTACTTTTTTCGAATTTAATCGACAGAATTACAATAATGTAGGTAACGTTTTGATTTAACTCAGGAAGGGCGCCACAATGACCAAACTACTATGCATACACATGCACCGGCGCGCGAACGAATGACTTGACTACAGAAGCAGAACAGACAATGCCGGTCGGTGCGAGACTGACTTCACCCCGCTCCCCCGCACCGCCCACACCGTTCGACCACGAAACCGCCAGCGCGGGCGCCCCGCACGACGTGATTTGCGCGGACGATTGATCGTCGCGTTTTCGGTGCTCACCCAAGGCAGCGCCTGGTGCGGTCGCACCGCCCTAGGGCCGCCACTGATTGTTATGATAAGGTATCAAGAGGATACATTGTGTTGTATGTACATTGTATTTTGTGTAATCAATGTTTATAGTTGTGATTGAGTTTATAACAATAATAATATTTGTTTGATGGAATAATTGACATTTATGTAATTATGAATATTATAATGAAATGAAATTAATTTTAGATGGTTTAATGCATTTAAAAGATAGAAAGTTTGGTAATAAATTTGAGAAATTTATTTTGCTTTGAATTGTATAAGAAATGGTAAATGATTAAAATATGTAATAGAAATTCAGAGTTGAAATGATAGAGTGACAACTGATTAGGTTCAATAGAAAATGAATATTGAAGTTCAAATGTTGGTAATTTTTATTCAAATTTGAAAGATTTATTTTAATGTGACGTTAGTAATGTTTATTTGAGTATGATGTAATTGTGTATAAATATAAAACATGTATTATATGTTTTAACTGTTGATTCCGCATCACCGAACCCTGACCGTCGATTTGGCTTATCTGTAACAAGCTATGGGCAGACTTACTGTACCCTGACCATAGTTTGTTATTATTGAAATTGGTGGACCTAGAAATTTAACTGGGGAGGAAAGGGGAATCAAAATAAATTTGGAACTACGGCTATACACCTATGGAAAGGTGATAGAAAGCTTAAGGGCTTACAGATAATTATTTTACTGCAGTTACTGGTATCCAATATACCAGTAATACCGAACTTTATGTAAAGCCGAAGCAAGGACGGGGTAAAATAAAAGAAAAAAATGTTTACTCCCCGCAGCTACAGTCCTTGTGGAAGCAACTGGGCGAGACAGTCCAGCCATGGGGGGAAATAGAGTAGTGGATAGGTGGTAGCAACGTTACAAGATACGTAAATAAATTTCATTTATGGAATTTGTGTAATGTCAAAATAAGTGCAATGCCTTGAGATTGTTACACTAAATTGTAACGATACGTTAAGTGATCTTGAAGGGGGATTTTAAGAAATGATGTGAGTGGAGGAGTTTAAGATGAATTATAGAGATAAATGTAAGTTGATAATTACAGTGTTATTATACTGCTAGTAATGGAGTATATTTTTTTGGTTGTCTATGTATCTGTTGTATTGAATAATTTTCTGTTTTGTATAATCATATTTGTATTGTATAAAGATGACAATAGTAATCTGAATTGGTAATCGAAGTTGAATCTGTTTAAATGAGATAATTGGAATCTTTAAAATGAAGCCTTGAAAAAAGAGGAATGTATTTGCAATAAGATTTGAAAATTTGTTCTTTACATAAGACTTTCAAGTGTATAGTAAGGTTATGTGTTCTCAATAAAATGTATCATGTTAGCGATAAGGCTATATGTGTATTCAAAAAAAAAAACTGCTTTGATAAAGACAAACCAGTACATCTAAGAGGAAACCAAATATTAGTTAGGGATATGGAACGATAAAAGACCATTTACCATTTACTGATGTTTTTATTGATTGTTACAGAGTCCGGGGGGTACTGTGGAGGCGGACCTGTGCTGGCCCGCGCGCCAGGGCAGGGTCGTCTAGTGCCTGTCTTGCTTTGTGGTGTTGGGATCCTGAGGAAGGAAGTCCAGTAAAGTCACGCAGGTGCAGCCATAGCCACCGGATTAGGGGGGTGAGTAACCCATGATTTTGATAAGGAAGTAGGGGGGGTGGTGCCATATCCTAGCAGATCCTCTTAGGTTTAGTCAATGAGAGTTTTTATGTTTGTACATAAAACCTCCCATGGGGGGGGTACTGTAACGGGACAAAAAGGGCAGACCCATTTTTTGATATTATTCAATAATTCCCAATGTATGTAACCATTTGTAAAATACTTATTTAGAAGTCTGGGTAGTGTGACTAACCATGTATGACGCATGCATTGCCGTTCCAAGCTGAATAGACCTAACCATATAAGGCGAGGAATTTTAGTAATTAGTCTGACGTCATGCTGGTATCAGGAGAGAGCCACGTGCTTTCAATGTTATAACGCATTTCCGACGTCCAGAATCTTCGATAGGTGATGGCCGGGGGAGAAGTGGGCATCCGGTGGAACCACGTGGCCGATACGTAGAAGGTTTGGATAGTATACAACTGCGGGCCCCAATTCGAGGCAGTCGACAAACACCTTGATACTGTACGGTTGTGTTAAAAGTGTCCGTGGACAAATTAAGGGTAGGCCTACCAATGCTGGTTGTATAAGTGTAATACAAGTAAAAATCTTTAATTATGAAACAAATGTAATAGTGAACAGTATATAACAGTTTTAAATCGTTTGGTGGAGTGTTTAATAAAAAAGTGAACTGCGAAGGATGGCGTAACATCTGGGATATCATCAGCAGTCTAAGTACTCGTAAAAACTAGATTGGCTGGCCAAAATTTAATAATTTCTTTTCTAAAATGCAAAATTCATAAATAATAATGAGATCTCAAATTTAAGGGGGATTTAAAGAGAGTGGGAAAGAGAGAGAGCGTGAGCGAGTGCGAAGTACTGGTTTGCGAAATTATAATTAATCATTTTTATAGTATTGTTTAACTAATTTTTATGAATACTCAATATGGAGTAATTAGTTAACAAAAAATGAGTATGGTTAGTAACTTCTGAATTGCTACAATGAAAATAAATTCAGATTTCTGTATGACCATAACCATGTGTTAAGTGTAGTTATTGCGTCAAAACCTAACCTATTTTCTGTGTCGACATCTCGCCTAATCGGGCCTGTGAACTTTCTGAATTAAGGGGAGTAAAATTAAAATCAACTAAAATATTTAAGGGAAGGAATGTTAAGGTTTCGATGTATAACCTAAAAACATCGTGGCGACCTTGTGTAATTTGGGATCTTCTGTGTTAAAATTAAGGTAAGTTCGTAAGAATCGGGGTAAGTAAGCGTATGGTAAGTTGGTCAAATTTTATATAGTTACAACCATAATGTAATACTCGGTATATTAGCACAGTACGATTCTCCAACTCATGTTTTCATGTGAGGAACAATTTAATGTGCATTCTTATAAACTTTCCCGCCCTATCAAGGTGGTGTAACAGGCAAGTGAGACTAGCAGTATAAGAGTAAGTGTCCACGCTATTTGCAGCCATCAAATTCTGTCTGGCTGTGATATGCATAATGAGAGTACATACATTTAAGTAGAACTTTATCTGTTCTACCAATATGTCTATTAATGTCAACGATCTAATTAGCTGTTTTCTTTTAAAGGTTATATCACTTTTAATATATCATACAGAGATATTTATTATGGGTTTCAACCATTTTTTCCTCCTTCTTTAGTTTGTATGTTGACTGCACAGCACAGCAGTTTCAAAATATTGCCCAAACAACAGCAAACAGAATTTTCACAATGTCAATTATACACAGATGTTCCTCTACTTTTGAACATTGCACATTCATACATTTCGCTTTTCTCAGACATTTAAAAATTGATATCCTTTATTCAAGTTTCACATCTAGCTTTGGACATCGTATATTCCGCGCTGATGAAAGGGTGAGGATGTACGAGGGTCATTCAATAAGGAAAAAGACAAACAGTTGTAGAAAAGAAATTAATTGTAGCAGCTGATTGAAACTTTCAGGAGTGTTACCTGGCAACGTCGTTGTGAGTTTTGATCAGCTATTCAATAATATATTGCATAAACATAACCAATACAGTTTTATTTACGATGACGTGTCCTCTTGAGGACAGTACTTTCAAAGAACAGCATTCTGTTATACGATTTTTTGATTTGGAACCACTATAACCACTAACTTGGATTCACTATTTTGAATCTGAGTCAAAGCGACAAAGCATGGAGTGGAAGCATCCCAGTTCACCCGCCAAAAAGAAATTCAAAACCCAGCCATCGGCTGGTAAGGTGTGGTTAACCATCTTTTGGAGCTCCCAAGGCCCAATTTTCTGTGATTACCTACGAGACCAGCATACCATCAATAGTCAGTACTATTCTGACATGATTGTGAACAACGTTAAGCCTGCATTGAAGAAAACATGTCCAGGACGGCAGAGGAAAGGTGTGATTCTTCTTCACGATAATGCCCGCCCACACACGGCAAAACTGACGCTCAAAACAATAAAAAAAGTAGGTTTGGAGATCCTGCCTCATCCCCCTTATAGCCCTGACCTTGCCCCATCTGACTTTTTCTTGTTTGGCCCACTCAAGGAGACTTTGCGTGGTGTCAAGTTCAACAGCAATGAAGAAGTGAAGGAAAAAGTCCAAAATTGGCTTCGACATCAAGGTAAAGAATTCTTTGTTGAGGGAATAAAAAAAGCTTCTAAAGAGATGGGACAAGTGCACAGAAATTGCTGGAGATTACGTTGAAAAGTAAAAAAAAAAAATTGTATTGATTGAATAACAAGTTTTTGCTCCACAGCTGTTTGTTTACTTATTGAATGACCGTCGTAAGTGAATAAGAGTGTAGACAACTGCACATACTGGATGAAGGACTGAACAAAGCGTCTAATCATTTACAAAGTTTTGTAAGATTACGACAGGAATACAATCAAATAATTTCTGATAGTCTTCTGATAAGTTCTGATATCTGCCACGCAAAAAAAAATTGTTAAATTCTGTATGAATAGGGAAAAAGTTTTACTGTTTTTTGTATAAACAGGAGAAAATTAACAGCTTTTGTATGAATGGGGAAATTCTAGAAAACAATTTTCTCATTTTAATTTTTATAACTCCACCTGCATTATCATTATCACCACACCACTATTTAGATCTTCTTAGTGAAAAATTTGACATGCATCATATTTTCTCATACACATTTAAATAAATTCTAGATTTTTTTTTTGTTTAAGTATTAATGGTGTTTTACAATCAGCATTAGTCTATGAGCATAAAGAATGAAGCATTTTAATGTAGTAGGCAGTTGATAAGCTGCATTAATTTGCAGAAACTGTTTTAATTTAGCAAGTTATTATGTTGTGTATTTTCCTGCAGCAATAGTGTGGTCATACAATTGTAAATTCAAGATTTCACGTAAATGATAACATCAGATTTCAGCATAGTATACTGTACTACAGTTTATAGAACAAATCCGCTAAATTACATGTACAGTAGATAGTGGACAATAAAAAAAAATTTTGGGTACACTATACTACACAGCAGTTTGGCTTTATTTGAATTTTTGGATGTTTTAGGGGAACACATTCCCCTAAAACAAGTTGAGGACTTCATGTATGTAGATCACTCTTTAAAGTTTCAAATCTATTCTTTAGATCAGAATTTCTCTTTAAAATAATTATGAACACAGGTGACCATCTGAATACCGCACAATGTAACAGAACAAATTAAACCAACATACAGGTAGATCCCGTTATATGCGCTTTCGGTATCCGCGTTTTCGGATAACGCGGTTTATTTGTGAAGTTTCGAAGCATCAAAATATTGGCTGTAATGTAAGAATATTGAGCGCTCCTTTATCCAGAACTGCTGCAAACCCATATGCAGGTTGTACAGTGTGCGCACAGCTCCGTTGTGAGTGCGCAACTATCACGCGCATCTTTCTGTACTGTGACCTTGTCACTGTGTTTCCGATTGTAGGAGGACGTCAGTATTGCTTGTAAGCTTGTTGCAGTAAGGTTGGTTGTGTTATAACAAGTAAAATGTCAGATAAACGTAGAAGAAGTGTGAGTAACGAAGTGAAGAAACGTTCGACAAAATCCCACTCATTAGAAATGAAGTTGGAAGTTCTAGACCGATGTGATGAAGGGGAACGTAACATTGACATTCAGCGTGCAATGGGACTCGGTGAATCTACGATAAGAACTATTCGCAACAATGCACAATCAATTCGTAGAAGTGCTCAATCATCGACAAACCTGAGTGTTACTAGAGTGACTAAATCTCGATCAGAGGCAATGGAAAAAATGGAGAGTATGTTAAGCCATTGGATTGAACACCATAACCTGCTGCACATGCCTCTTGTCGGAACTGCAATTCAAACGAAAGCAAGAAGCCTGTATGCGGACCTGACGAAAGATACAGAAGATGCGCCGTCTTTCTCAGCCTGTTCTGGTTGGTTCAATCGCTTCAAGCAGCGTTTTGGTTTTCACAATATAAAATTAACGGGAGAGGCAGCAGCCGCCGATCATATTGTAGCGGAGGAATTTTCACGAACTCTATTTAATAAATTCATCACTGACGGAGGCTACACACCTAAACAAGTTTTTAATCTTGACGAAACTGGTCTATTTTGGAAGCGAATGCCGAGCCGCACATTCATTTCCATTGAAGAAAAAACTGCCTGGTTTCAAGGCGGCCAAGGACCGATGCACTTTTCTTTTTGGAGGAAACGCTTCTGGGGATTGCAAATTAAAACCTCTTATGATCTACCACTCACAAAATCCGAGAGCACTAAAAGGCTGTGATAAGTCGCGACTGCCAGTTCATTGGAAGTGTAATAAAAAGGGATGGATGACTTCTGCAATTTTCTCCGACTATTTTACAAGAGAACTAAATGAGTTGAAAGCCTACTGTGAGAAAGAACACATTCCTTTCAAGATTCTCATCCTTCTTGACAATGTTTCAAGTCACCCTCCTTTTATCGCTGAATTAAGCAAAAACATTCAAGTTGTATTTCTTCCTCCAAACACCACTTCCATCCTCCAACCTATGGACCAGGGCGTTATTGCCACATTTAAGCCCTACTATCTGCGTCGAACATTTTCAAAGCTTTTCGGGCAGCGTGACGCCGATGACAAAATCACCACCAAGGCTTTCTGGCATCAATTTAACATTCATATGGCGATTGGAATGATTCGAGACTCATGGAATGAAATCACACCACAATGTATGAATGGTGTCTGGAAGAAACTGTGGCCTGAAGCTGTTGAAGTTGTTTCAGAAGATGGAGTGGGAAATGACATCGGTGGTACGACGAGAGAGATAGCAGACATGGCACAACACATTGGTTTTACTGACGTCGACGAAGAAAATGTGCGCGAGGTATTGAACTCACATGTAGAAGATCTAACCAATGAAGACTTAATGATTATTGAAGAGGAGAGACTTGTAAAAGAACATGAAGACGAGGAAATAGACGAAGTTCAACCTGAGAAGAAGCTCACAACTAAAATCATGGCTCAGGCTTTCCAGATGATCGACTCAGCCATGTCTATTTTTGAAGAGCACGATCCCGACACAATGATAAGTTCTCAAGTGAAGAGGGAAGTTGAACACGTGATGAAATGTTACAAAAACCTCTACATCCAAAAGATAAAGAAGAGGACACAGCCGTCTATTAAAATGTTTTTTACCAAACATCATGGTGTTTCCAACGACAGTCCTGCATCCAGTAAGAACCCAACTTCTGCTACGACAGTGTCATCTGGGAATTCTACCAGTTCTTACCTAAATTGCAAAAGGAGGAAGACTGACCACAACTTCAACAGATTCTTCTGATGTTGACGACCCTGAAGATATTATGTAAGTGAAGAGAGACTTTAAAATTTTTAATTTTTGAATACTTTTATGTACTGTACTGTATGTTATTTCGATCATTTAAATGTATTAAAAAGCATTTGCCATGGTGATGGCAAAAAAAATCGTGTTCGAGATTATTGCAGATTCTGATTGTACTACACTCAAAACATGAAAAAGTCGTTTTTCGAAAAGTGTCTGTGTCTACTTGTAGATTTTTTTTCTATGGCAAACGATAACAGCCGCGAATTCAAACAGAATCAAATAATTTTTTGCATACAGCCCTGATTTGTAGAGTACTCACGACATATTGTTTTTGGTGAAGATCGGTCGAGGGAAAGGGGTAGTTTACCTGCAATGGTTTTTTTTTTTATCAAGGGTAATTTTTTTTAGCAAACGATAACAGCCGCAAATTCAAACAGAATCAAATGTTTCGCATACAGCCCTGAATTATGGAGTTCTCAAGACCTATTGTTTTTGGTGAAGATCGGTTAAGGGAAAGGGGTAGTTTACCTGCAACATTTTATGTTTTAACAAGGGTAATTTTTTCTATGACGAACGATAACTGCCGCATATTCAAACAGAATCAAATAATTTTTTGCATACACCTCTGAATTGTAGAGAACTCAAGGTCTTTTGATTTTGGTGAAGATCGGTTAAGGGGAAGGGGTAGTTAACCTGCAACCTTCTACGTTTTAACAACAGTAAAGTACTTGAAAATTCATTTAAACTTTTTCAAATAATGGTAATTGTTAAAAATAAAATAATTTTGTTGCCAGGCAATAAAATTATAATTTTTTCATTTTAATGTAAATCAGGTATGAGAGAAAATATATCGTTCGTGGCAGGCAAGCATATCTCAGTTATGTAATGTTTATGTTTCCATTTTATTATTATGACTACCGCAATAAAAAGGCAGGTAAGACACACACACACACACAAAATCCGCGTTATTTCTGGCCTCATTCATGTTTATTTTCTCACATTTGCACGCTTTTTAAATGGAAAGTGCCGAAACCCACACCAACATAACGCGTGCAAGCCGAAAAAGTGTCCAGTGTGGATAGCGATTTGCTTCCTGTGGATCGCTGGGCAGTGTAACTGCACGTGTTTACAGAGGAACGATTCATAGACAGACTTTTTGTCTTTAGGGAATGAACCCTCTGCAAGATGCTGAGGGTCCATGAGTGACTTCGGAGCACTCCTTCTTTTCCGCGTGTTTGTTCTGTGAAACGTACACTGTAGAGTACGTTTTCACAGAACGTTTCCTAAGCAACGCTCAATAGGAAATGTTGAAAATTTTTGTCCATGGTGTATCCTCATACACACTAAACCTGCTCTGATGTTTTAATTACGGACATCATAATATTAAAACTTTGGAAACTTTAGTACTACTTAATGGAGATCAATCATTAACTTATACAAGCCATTAATTTTATGCATATTTTTTATATATATGTGTACAACGTTATCGGCAACAAAGAAGTAGTTTTTGTTAAAATTCCTTCCCGGGATATTTGGCCGTAGTCCAATGTTTTCTACAAAACCAGACGTTTCGGCAATGCCATCGACTTCCACCATCAGTGAAAATCGAGTGCGATAACGTGAGGTGGTATACGTTAGTGACCACAGTACTGTGGTTAAGGCTGAAGCAGTAAGTAGAAAGAAGTAGTTTCTATGGTAATATTTCATTTCGAAAATGATTTTAAATATAAATCTTAGAATATGGAAGTCATGTACGGTTCTCTATACCGATATTTTAATAAGTTACTTAATTTTTTCATTCATGCCCTAGTGTACTTGCCCATGTAACATATATGTCCCGATTTACGCGAATTCGGTATACGCACCGGTTTTCAAAAACATATATCCCGCGTATAACGATATCTACCTGTAATATGTATGCAAACTGTTCCAACTTCATTAGCCAAATTGAAGAGTGTGAATAAAAAAAACGCAATCTGGTATTGGCAGCATTCAGCAAAACTGGCAACATGTTGAGATATAAAAAATATTCATAATACTTAAAAAGATCCAAAAAGTCATAAGAATACACATAAATAAATAACCATTTTCCTTACACAATGTCTTTACCTCAAATATTCACAATAACTGATAGAAATGCAGCAAGCACAAAAACCATGTTATAAGTTAACAATATTGTTAACACACCATCCAAAAAAACAATCGGTCAATTCAATACCCACAAACTGTCAAATATTTACTGAAAGTGATTTCTTCACATACATGTTTGAACATTAGATCACAATAGATAATACGTAATAGTCAGTCATAGACATACAAATTGGTAACAGCAGCAGATAATGTCATCAATTAATTCAACTGAGTGGAATGAATATTACTCGTGGCACATTCCGTGCATGCAATGCTCAACTGGGGCGGTCACTCTATTAGTAGCACAGCTATCAAACTATGTGGTGGCAGTTTCATTATGTTATGGTTTAACTGTTCAACTTGTTTATTGCAGTGTAACATGTATAAACATCACAAAATACACTCGCAAACTTATCTGATGACCTATTTCTATTTTATAAAATTATAAGCTTAATGAATACAATCTTCTGCACACTTCAGGGTTTACTGGAATAGAAATATATTTTTATAACTTCCTGGGTGAAAGGTGTAAATGACTTTCTTCAATCTTTACAATTCTTCCAACCAAATGGCCAGACAATTTGAGAATGATACAACTTTATTTTTGTGTTTACAGCTGTTTAAAATGATAAATCCACATTTACATTTCTCACTGTACAGAACAAAAGATATTTCATGATTCTGCTAGTAGATTACATGATTTTTGTTTTATTTATTCATACTTCTACAAAATTTCTGCAAAATGTCACACATTTGTGTCACATGGATTTTTAACTGTATTCCTTGTATAAATAAAGTTGTGTAACTGTATTTACTAACACTGTAAATAGACCATATAAGTAATACAGTGTTGTGTTTAAGTTATATGTTTGTTTATTACCTTGGAAGTCTAAAATGGCAGCATAGATCTAAAATATTTTGGTTCTGAGGTGATGATAGTACAATATTTTAGAAAAAACAAAATGATGAATGTTATACGAGGGGCATTTGAAAAGTTGAAAGTTGAAAAACGCCCCTAAAGGGTTAAATATGTAAAAAAAGTTAGGACACCGCTTAAAGCCCTCGACATGGGTATATGTAAGTTTTTTGGTCCTTGATCACGATTCCGAGGTCAGACTGCACGTGTGGTGCAAAGGGGTGGTTTTAAGGGCAAAAATAGCCAAAATTAGGGGTTGATAATATAATATTTCGCTCGAAAGCTTTTGACATGGGTATATATAGGTTTTTTGGGTTGCCGATCACGATTCCGAGGTCAGACTACACGTTTTTTTGGTGCAAAGGAGTGGTTCTAAGGGCGAAAATAACAAAAATTAGGGGTTGATAACATAATATTTCGCTCGAAAGCTCTTGACATGGGTATATATAGGTTTTTTTGGGTCGCTGATCACGATTCCGAGGTCAGACTGCACTTGTGGTGCAAAGGGGTGGTTTTACGGGGAAAAATAGCCAAAATTAGGGGTTGATAACATAATAGTTCGCTCGAAAGCTCTCGACATGGGTATATATAGGTTAAAATTCAAATTCCGCAAAAAAATATCAAATAATAAAAAAACATTTTTACCTTAAAAACTATAATATACAAAATACTTCATATTTATTATTTATTTTCGACTTCCACTTAGTAGCCGTTGATAAAATAAGAAGTTACCGAATTTTATCATCGTTGAGCGCTCACATTTTTTACCATAACTCGGTTAATTTTAAAGATAAAAAAGAAAAAGAAAATGCATTTTGTAGAAAATTAAAAGGGCTACAACTTTTTTAGGATGGACCATAGTAAAAAAAAAACCTACTGTTTCTAAGATATTGCACTTAGAAACAAAAAACTTTATCATAAAATCTTATAAACACACCTTGTAACAGTTTTAACTTGTCGAAAAATACTTACAAAAACATGATATAAGAATGAAAATATTCACCTTTTTATGAGCTATATTTTTTAACAATATCAATTTTTTGATAAAACGCTTTGTTTTCAAGATATTTTTTGAAAACAACAAATTTTCTCTGAAATCAAAAAAATTAAAATTTATGAAAACGGTACGTAGATTTTCTAATCTATAATACATTAAATAAAAAAAATTGAGGACATTCCTCATATAACAGACAATCTAAATCTACAATATCTTGCACCAATATGCAAAACTGACAAAATGGCGACCATTTAATTTTTGATTTAAAAAATAAATTTTAAGAATTTTTATTATTTTGCTGTGTAACTTCGTTGTTTTTTCAAGATATGCAAAATATCGACTTACCATTTTATAGGAAATTTCAAGAGCTTTCATTTAATAATAATATCATCGCAAGTTGCGTTATTTTTTATTGATAAATATCAAGTTTAAGTTCGCTTCTTCAGTTAAAAAATTAAGAGTTGACATTTTGTTTATAGCATATCTCGATAACGATTCAATATATGGGGACAAAACAAAGTGTAAATTGTTCCTTATTGAATTAGCTTTTATGATTTTTATAATTTTTTTTGAAAAGTTGATAGTTTTCGAGTAAAGTATGAAAAACGCTCCAAAAACATCAAAATTTTCGCAAAAATACACAATTTTCAAGTCTGAATAACTAAAAAACAACGCATTTTTTCAAAAAACTTTATTCTATATTATTATTTACTTAGAATGTGATTTTCTATCGATTCCTGGGGTCATTTTAATTTTTTCTTTTTACCCTCGAAAAAGGGGTGAAAAAACCACCCTTAAATTCAAAAGCGGCAAAAAATTCTTTTTTAACTTTTTTCTATAAGCTTTAAGGAAGACAATAAAAAAAATTACGAAAATACATGGAGACTTTCTACAATTCCCTAGAAAAATCCCCACTGAATAGACTATTAGATGACATGTTGAATAAGTTGGTTGTAGCTGACTACAGAATTGTGGTTACAATGGTAACAAATTGTATAGTTGGTTGTTTTTTTTCTTTTTCTTCTTAAAGAATACAGTGTGGGAAGTGTGTATATTGTGTGGACTTTATTTATAAAATAATTTTTGATTTTCATTGTATTCACATGCTCCCATGTGACGTGTAGTTGATTTGTGGTGGTTCCTTTCATTTAATCACAATTAACTTTAAGTTGTTTGGACATTAAGTTTTATTGTGAGAAGAAAAACATGTTATCTGTTTATTCCTCCTACGTAACAGAAACTTCAATTTTAAAAAAATACATCCTTTTCCACATGCAGGGTTTTTTTCTTTATGCTTTGACACTGGATCCTTAAAATGGGCGACTTTAGCCCAGGCTGGGCCTTCTTGCTTATATTTAAAATGTCATCACTGTTATTGTTATTGTCTATAAATACATTAAACAATGTATTACCTAATGTTTCTGTATTTTACAATCGACTTTACAATCTCAATTTTTTACACAGAATTCGTTTAAAACGTGGCTCTAAACACAATGGTGTTTTCATGTAACTTCATAACCAACTAATACAATTCAATTCGTACGGTTTTCATCAACTGTTACTACAAAAGTGAATGCATATGCAGCCTACTGAACTTGTTTAGGTACTGTAAGAACTACTTTTGTTTCAAAACAATTCCATGTACTTTTCTGTACAACTTGCACTATATAGAAACACCATGATTGTATAGGACATGTAAATTGATATCTGTCAGCATTCTTGAAAGGTTTCAAGGGACACCAATTGTCCATCAGGATCAAAGTGTTAAATAATCTTGACTTGCTTTGTATATACTGAGAATGTAGAGAACATTCAAAAGACAGAAATAAGCAATGTAATGATAATATATTGTGTTATATTATATTATATCAGAGCAGAACTTGAAGTAAAGAACATCAAAGAAATTCCTTCAATTTACAGAAGACAATGGTGGGGTCATCTGCAAAGGATGACAGAGG
This sequence comes from Magicicada septendecula, assembly GCA_034769895.1. Lineage (NCBI taxonomy): Eukaryota > Metazoa > Arthropoda > Insecta > Hemiptera > Cicadidae > Magicicada > Magicicada septendecula. The sequence goes on along the minus strand of CM068373.1, from coordinate 193,386,004 downwards.
ATCGATTGCCGAAAGCGGCACTGAACTATAAAGCCATTGGTAGAAGAGATGTGGGTCGTCCGAGAATGAGATGAGTGCCGGAACATAATAAAATATACATATATGTGCACCAATTAAAGTCATATGGGGGGATACACCATATGCTACACAGTATAAAAATGATGAACTCTATGATTTTTTTTTAACCGTATAATACACATTTGTATGTATTTAAAATTAGGTATAAAAACTTGAGTGTAAACCAGTGTATTGTAAATTTTACCTGTAATGTGTAGACACGAGTAAGTCCCAAAGATTTCTCGATTCCATCGGGCAGATATGGATCATAGAAAATCACATTAAAACCAAATGCTTTTGCACGTAAGGCGACTGCTGACCCAATACGCCCTGCAACACGACAAGTTGAAACAATCAGTATTCAAATATTACTAAATACGAACAAATACTATTAAAATTAGGTTAGTTTTATTATAAAATATTTTAGTAGTTCAGTATTACTAAAACAACTGCAAGTAATGTTTCTGTTAGCCTAAAAAATATACTTAAATTTGAACAAATTTTTCTTCACTTTTAAAATTTTATTATCGGTATGAGTTGAAGGGATTGTCTATATATCTGAAAATATTTCAACAATTTAAAAACGTTTATGTGATGTTTTGATAAAGTACATTACAGTTCACTAAAAAAAAAGTAAACACTATTTCAAATCGTATAAGTTCATTACAAACCAGCAGACAGTATCTTCTGCTTACTAATATTTCTCCTTTCAGCCATTTAGAGCCAGTGTTATGCATGTCCATATACCTGCATGGATAATTTGTAAATACCTACACCACGAATATGTATGTATGTAGTATAGTGGGTGCCTATTTTTGATTTCAGCATAGCACTCAAAAAAAGTAAAACTAAAGAAAAGCAAATAAGATAGCATAGACAAATAAAATGATGAGAAGCGAAGTTTAGACAAGCGGAAGAGTAATGTGACAAGATTATGCCTTATGCTTGCTATATGAGTCGATGATCACAGAGGTTAAGTAAGCATACACTATAATGAACACAAAATTCACAAAAAACAATTATGAATGCTCTTTTATGTTATTTGAAAACTCATTTACAAATTAAAATAAAACTATAGGGAAAAATTACGAATATCCTTTGACCTATTCCCAACAAGTGTACTTTCAGTAGCAGCCCCCCCCCCCAAAGGAACATAAGCGTTTTCTTTATTTTAGCTCATGTACCGATTGTTATTACCTGTAACTAGAAAACACTTAACTACTGTTATTTATCATAGTTAATTATTATTGATATTCCCATCTATTCAGTTGTCACCAGCTTCATTTTACAACCTGTAGAACTGCAACTCTGTGTGCTTAACCAGTAGCCAAATTATTAAGAATTAATGAACACTTGGCTAACCGTTTCACTATAACTTTATTTTATAACATACAAAATATAATATTTTAAATAACATAATGAAACAGGCACGAAGTACTTTCCATTCTTATACATGTTATAAAGTTTTATCAAATCCCATGTGAGGGAAGTGAAACCAGTGGATTCACATTATACCTATGTCCAACTTCGTCGCGCTCATTTGCTAAAATGCTAAATGTCATGTTCTGGACGAGGCCTTTCAGTGTTTCTACCGCTTTCAGATGGAAACACTGAAAGGCCTCGTCCAGAACATGACATTTAGCAGTTTAGCAAATAAGCGCAAAGTTGGAGTTACAGAGACTGCTAATTCAAATAACAAGATTATACCTATGTACCAGAGGTACAGAATATGTCCGAACGCGCAAAAGTGGTTCAGGGGAAATTTGAGCTGGCCGGGGAAATTTTTTATCAGTGACGACAAATAGAAGTCACGATGAAAATATCAATTGATATTGTATTCACATCATTTTTACAATTATTAACTAGAATAATTAATCTTTAAAATAAGTTTTTAAAAGAAACATTCATCCTACTGAGAACAAAAATAGCAACATCATTCCTCGCGAGCAATGATTCATAGAATTAGACACTTTAATGGCGGAAAATACCATTTTACAAAATTTTCATCACCCAATGTATAAAAATATTCAAAACATCAAAAGTTACTACAAAAAGTCAGTCTCCACAAAGATAAAGGAAGGCTGCCTCGACTTCATGACTTGAATTCGTAATTATAATTGTGACAGGTAACTGTCTTTATGAAGTATTATTAATTTTATCATAATAATAAAACAATTTTTCATTAATGTACCTTTAACAAAATATCGGTATAGAGAACCATACATAACTTCCATGTTCTAAGATTTATATTTAAAATCATTTTCGAAATGAAATATTACCATAGAAACTACTTCTTTCTACTTACTGCTTCAGCCTTAACCACAGTACTGTGGTCACTAACGTATACCACCTCACGTTATCGCACTCGATTTTCACTGATGATGGAAGTCGATGGCATTGCCGAAACGTCTGGTTTTGTAGAAAACATTGGACTACGGCCAAACATCCCGGGAAGGAATTTTAACAAAAACTACTTCTTTGTTGCCGATAACCTTGTACACATATATATAAAAAATATGCATAAAATTAATGGCTTGTATAAATTAATGTTTGATCTCCATTAAGTAGTGCTCAAGTTTCCAAAGTTTTAATATTATGATGTCCGTAATTAAAACATCAGAGCAGGTTTAGTGTGTATGAGGGTACACCGTGGACAAAAATTTTCAACATTTCCTATTGAGCGTTGCTTAGAGTAAAGCTGCGAATCTACAGTGTACGTTTCACAGAACAAACACGCGGAAAAGAAGGAGCGCTCCGAAGTCACTCACGGACCCTCAGCATCTTGCAGAGGGTTCATTTCCTAAAGACGAAAATTCTGTCTATGAATCGTTCCTCTGTAAACACGTGCAGTTACACTGCCCAGCGATCCACAGGAAGCAAATCGCTATCCACGCTGGACATTTTTTTGGGTTGCATGCGTTATGTTGGTGTGGGTTTCGGCACTTTCCATTTAAAAAGCGTGCAAATGTAAGAAAATAAACATGCGTGAGGCCAGAAATAACGCGAATTTTGTGTGTGTGTGTGTGTGTGTGTTCCCTGCCTTTTTATTGCAGTAATCATAATAATAAAATGGAAACGTAAACATTACATAATTGAGATATGCTTGCCTGCCAAGAACGATATTTTCTCTCATACACGATTTACATTAAAATGAAAAAATTATAATTTTATTGCCTGGCAACAAAATTATTTTATTTTTAACAATTACCATTGTTTGAAAAAGTTTAAATGAATTTTCAAGTACTTTACTGTTGTTAAAACGTAAAAGGTTGCAGGTAAACTACCCCTTCCCCTTAACCGAGCTTCACCAAAATCAAAAGGCCTTGAAATCACTACAATTCAGGGATGTATTCAAAAAATTATTTGATTCTGTTTGAATATGTGGCAGTTACCGTTCGTCATAGAAAAAATTACCCTTGTTAAAACATAAAATGTTGCAGAACCATACATGACTTCCATATTCTAAGATTTATATTTAAATCTTAATATCGCCTGCCAAGCGCGATATATTTTCTCTTATACATGATATACATTAAAATGAAAAAATTTTAATTTTATTGCTTGGCAACAAAATTATTTTATTTTTAACAAATACCATTGTTTGAAAAAGTTTAAATAAATTTTCAAGTACTTTACTCTTGTTAAAACGTAAAAGGTTGCAGGTAAACTACCCCTTCCCCTTAACCGATCTTCACCAAAATCGAAAGTCCTTGAGACCTCTACAATTCAGGGACGTATGCAAAAAATTATTTGATTCTGTTTGAATTTGCGGCAGTTATCGTTTGCCATAGAAAATACGCTTGATAAAAAAACGTTGCAGGTAAACTACCCCTTCCCCTTAACCGATCTTCAACAAAAACAAAAGGTCTTGAGTACTCTACAAATCAGGGCTGTATGCAAAACATTATTTGATTCTGTTTGAATTTGCGGCTGTTATCGTTTGCCATAGAAAATACCCTTGTTAAAAAAACGTTGCAGGTAAACTACCCCTTTCCCTCAACCGATCTTCACCAAAAACAATAGTCTTGAGAACTCTACAATTTAGGGCTGTATGCAAATAATCTTTTGATTCTGTTTGAATTTGCGGCTGTTATCGTTTGCCAAAAAAAGAAAAAATTCCCTTGATAAAAAAAAACCGTTGCAGGTAAACTACCCCTTGCCCTCAACCGATCTTCACCAAAAACAATAGGTCACGAGTACTCTACAAATCAGGGCTGTATGCAGAAAATTATTTGATTCTGTTCGAATTTGCGGCAGTTATCGTTTGCCATAGAAAAAAATACGCTTGATAAAAAATGTTGCAGGTAAACTACCCCTTCCCCTCAACCGATCTTCACCAAAAACAATAGGTCTTGAGTACTCTACAAATCAGGGCTGTATGCAGAAAATTATTTGATTCTGTTCGAATTTGCGGCTGTTATCGTTTGCCATAGAAAATACCCTTGTTAAAAAAACGTTGTAGGTAAACTACCCCTTTCCCTTAACCGATCTTCACCAAAAACAATAGGTCTTGAGAACTCTACAACTCAGAGCTGTATGCGAAACATTATTTGATTCTGTTTGAATTTGCGGCTGTTATCGTTTGCCAAAAAAAAAAATTTCCCTTGATAAAAAAAACCGTTGCAGGTAAACTACCCCTTCCCCTCAACCGATCTTCACCAAAAACAATAGGTCGCGAGTACTCTACAAATCAGGACTGTATGCAAAAAATTATTTGATTCTGTTTGAATTTGCAGCAGTTATCGTTTGCCATAGAAAAAAGTAATACGCTTGATAAAAAACGTTGCCGGTAAACTACCCCTTCCCCTCAACCGATCTTCACCAAAAACAATAGGTCATGAGTACTCTACAAATCAGGGCTGTATGCAGAAAATTATTTGATTCTGTTTGAATTTGCGGCTGTTATCGTTTGCCATAGAAAATACCCTTGTTAAAAAAACGTTGTAGGTAAACTACCCCTTTCCCTTAACCGATCTTCACCAAAAACAAAAGGTCTTGAGAACTCTACAATTTAGGGCAGTATGCAAAACATTATTTGATTATGTTTGAATTTGCGGCTGTTATCGTTTGCCATAGTAAATACCATTGTTAAAACATAAAACGGTACAGGTAAACTACCCCTTTCCCTTAACCGATCTTTACCAAAATCAACAGATCGTGAGAACTCTACAATTCAGGGCTGTATGCGAAACATTATTTGATTCTGTTTGAATTTGCGGCTGTTATCGTTTGCCAAACAAACAAAATTACCCTTGATAAAAAAAAAACCGTTGCAGGTAAACTACCCCTTTCCCTCAACCGATCTTCACCAAAAACAATAGGTCGCGAGTACTCTACAAATCAGGGCTGTATGCTAAAAATTATTTGATTCTGTTTGAATTTGCGGCTGTTATCGTTTGCCATAGAAAAAAAATCTTCAGACACACAGACAGACAGACACACAGACACACAGACAGACAGACACACACACAGACACTTTTCGGAAAACGACTTTTTTTCATGTTTTGAGTGTAGTAGAATCAGAATCTGCAATAATCTCGAACACGATTTTTTTTGCCATCACCATACTTCCATTCCTTAAGGAATATGGAAGTAATAAAATATATTTGTTCCCTACCTTGGATTAGTTTATTTGCTTGAACATGAAATCCATTCTCCTCTCCTTTTGTTTGGCAAAATGGTCAATAACTAATTCATTGAAGTTAGGAGTTATTTCTAACATTTTTTTTTCTACTGAACACATTCCCAGAGCACTTAGCCTGTCCTTTTACTTCCATGTTCCTTAAGGAAATGGAAGTATGGTGATGGCAAAAAAAATCGTGTTCGAGATTATTGCAGAATATGATTGTACTACACTCAAAACATGAAAAAAAGTCATTTTCGAAAAGTGTCTGTGTGTGTGTGTCTGTAGATTTTTTCTATGGCAAACGATAACAGCCGCAAATTCAAACAGAATCAAATAATTTTTTGCATACAGCCCTGATTTGTAGACTACTCGCGACCTATTGTTTTTGGTGAAGATCGGTTGAGGGAAAGGGGTAGTTTACCTGCAACGGTTTTTTTTTATCAAGGGTAATTTTGTTTGTTTGGCAAACGATAACAGCCGCAAATTCAAACAGAATCAAATAATGTTTCGCATACAGCCCTGAATTGTAGAGTTCTCACGATCTGTTGATTTTGGTAAAGATCGGTTAAGAGAAAGGGGTAGTTTACCTGCAATGTTTTATGTTTTAACAAGGGCATTTTCTATGGCAAACGATAACAGCCGCAAATTCAAACATAATCAAATAATGTTTTGCATACTGCCCTGAATTGTGGAGTTCTCAAGACCTTTTGTTTTTGGTGAAGATCGGTTAAGGCAAAGGGGTAGTTTACCTGCAACGTTTTATGTTTCAAAGGGTATTTTCTATGGCAAACGATAAAAGCCGCAAATTCAAACAGAATCAAATAAGTTTTTGCATACAGCCCTGATTTCTTGAGTACTAAAGACCTATTGTTTTTGGTGAAGATCGGTTAAGGGGAAGGGGTAGTTTACCTGCCACGTTTTTTGTTTTATCAAGGGTATTTTGTATGGCAAATGATAACAGCCGCAAATTCAAACAAAATCATATAATATTTTGCATACAGCCCTGTATTGTAGAGTTCTCAATACCTATTGGTGTTGGTAAAGATCGGTTAAGGGAAAGGGGTGGTTTACCTGCAACGTTTTATGTTTTAAAAGGGTATTTTCTATGGCAAACGATAAGAGCCGCAAATTCAAACAGAATCAAATACGTTTTTGCATACAGTCCTGTTTTGTTGAGTACTAAAGACCTATTGTTTTTGGTGAAGATCGGTTAAGGGAAAGGGGTAGTTTACCTGACACGTTTTTTGTTTTATCAAGGGTATTTTATATGGCAAACGATAACAGCCGCAAATTCAAACAGAATCATATAATATATTGCATACAGCCCTGAAATGTAGATTTATCAAGACCTGTTGGTTTTGGTGAAGATCGGTTAAGGGAATAGGGTTGTTTACCAGCAACATTTTATATTTTATCAAGGGTAATTTTTTTTTTGACGAACGATAACTGCCGTACATTAAAACAGAATCAACTACTCTTCTGCATACCTTTTTGAATTATACAGAACTCAAGGTCTGTTGATTTTGTTGAAGATCAGTTAAGGGAAAGGGGTAGTTTACCTGCAACGTTGTATGTTTTAACAAGAGTATTTTTTCTATGACGAACGATAACTGCCGTACATTAAAACAGAATATACTAATGTTTTGCATACAGCCCTGAATTGTAGAGTTCTCAAGACCTATTGTTTTTGGTGAAGATCGGTTAATGGAATAGGGTCGTTTACCAGCAATGTTTTATGTTTTATCAAGGGTGTTTTCTATGGCAAACGATAACAGCAGCAAATTCAAACAGAATCAAATAATTGTTTGCATACAGGCTGAATTGTAGCGTACCCAAGACCTGTCGTTCTTGGTGAACATCGGTAATGGGAAAGGGGTAGTTTACCTGCAACGGTTTTTTATCAACGGTAATTTTTTTCTATAGTAAACGATAACAGCCGCAAATTCAAACAGAATCAAATGATGTTTTGCATACAGCACTGTATTGTAGAGTTCTCAATACCTATTGGTGTTGGTGAAGATCGGTTAAGGGAAAGGGGCAGTTTACCAGCAACATTTTATGTTTTAACAAGGGTAATTTTTTATATGACGAACGATAACTGCCGTAAATTCAAACAGAATCAACTAGGTTTTTGCATACCTTTCTGAACTGAAGAGAACTCAAGGTCTGTTGATTTTGTTGAAGATCGGTTGAGGGAAGGGGTTGTTTATCAGCAACGTTTTATGTTTTAAAAAGGGTAATTTTTTTTTATGACGAACGATAACTGCTGAAAATTCAATGAGAATCAAATAATTTTTTGCACCCTTTCCTGAGTTGCAGAGAGCTCAAGGTCTATTGATTTTGGTGAAGATCAGTAAAGGGAAAGGTGCAGTTTACCTGCAACATTTTATGTTGGAACAACAGAAATGTTTCCATGACGAACGATAACTGCCGCACATTCAAACAGAATCAAATATTTTTTTGCATGCTTCCCTGAATTGTAGAGGACGGAAGGTCTGTTGATTTTGGAGAAGATCGGTTAAGAGAAAGGGGTAGTTTACCTGAAACATTTTATGATTTAACAAGAGTAAAGTACTTAATTTTTATAAATAAAGTATCCTGATAAGAAGCTCATAGTAATCCACTGTAGAAACGTAGATGAAATATCTATAAATGAAGAAGTTAGGTGAACGGGGTGGGGGTAATTTTCTATTATTAAAAATTATAGTTGAAGGTGGAGGGGAGAATTTTTTGTATGTGTACTACGTTATCGGCAACAAAGAAGTAGTTTTTTTGTTAAAATTGCTTCCCATGCTCTTTAGCCATAGTCCAATGTTTTCTGCAAACCCAGACTTTTCGGCAGTGCCATCGACTGCCATCATCGGTGAAAATCGAGTGCGAAAACGTGAGGTGGTATACGTTAGTGACCACAGTACTGTGGTTAATGCTGAAGCAATAAGTAGAAAGACGTAGTTTCTATGGAAATATTTCATTTCGAATATGATTTTAAATATAAATCTTAGAACATGGAAGTCATGTATGGTTCTCCATACCGATATTTCATTGTATTACGTGTAAATGTTTTAATGCGTTTGAGAGTTGAGAAACATCGTTCACTTTCTGCTGTACAAATAATTTTTAATAGTTTTACCAGTTCGGGAAAAACAGTAACTAGATTGTTTTCATATACAAAATTGAGTAGAACCAATGCGCCAGTTGCCTTTGTGAAGTCAGGCCTGCTGTATAGAACTACCAGTTCATGTCTTAATGGAGTTTCATTTAAATTAAATTCTTTAGCAGCAATTTGTAACTGTGTTTCTGGAAAGATAAGCTGATGTTTAGAAAACAGGGTTGGTTGCAACAAAACTGCTATTGCTAAATGGTCTGAAAATAAAAATCTGTCGTCTATGTTGGTAACTATTATGTCACAAACTTCTTTAGCTGCAGTCTTCTTGCTTTCATCAAAACGTGACCTTTTTGGATTTTGTGACGATTCTCCAAAATCATTTGTTGCAGACAGACTGGCATCAAAATCAATATAATCTCTGACGTTTTGAATGTGTGACTTGAATGAGGCAACATACTGGTGTGTTTTAATACTGTCAATTTCTACTTGCTGTAATTGATTAAACAAAATGTCACAGGCTGGCATAATTTTGTTGAAAAATGTTAACCAAAAATTAAAATCATCATTATTTAATGTGTTTTTCAGTCTTAATGCTTTCTGAACAGTGGACTTGTCACTCTCGTCATCTATGATTTTTTCAAGAACAGCGGAAATGTCATTTTTATGAATAAATACTGTTGTCACACAACGGGATTTAAAATTCCACCTGGTATTAGAACATTTTGGGAGATGTTTCTTTACTACTTCATCAAGTATGGCAGTTCGCTTGGAAGATCTTGAAAAAAATGTTGTAAAGCCATCTAAATTACAGAAAAATATTTTTACTTGCTTGTTTTGTGATGCAGCGCGCTCAATAATTAAGTTTAGTTGATGGGCATAGCAGTGTATATGGGTCATTCTCACAGAAAGGGGCAGTTTTGAGTTCGAGTTTTCAGAAATGTAAAAGTACTCCAATCAAGCTGAAAAAAATTGGGGATGCTCTCTTGACACTTTAAATTGAAATTCAATGCCCATCCAAACAATAGCTATTTTATTTATGAAGAAAATAAATAAATAAGAAAGCAGCTGGACAGGCCCATGACGCTACAACAGGGCCATGACGCTACCTACTGTTTCACAACAACCGCATCATGCCTCTGTCTTCACATCATGCCCCTGTCCTGTATTTCTCTGGATAGGTAGTAGGTTTTGAAAAGAAAAAGTAGGCTAGTTTTCAAAAAACGTTTATTAAAATATGTTTAATAAAATAAACATTAAAGTATTAAAATTATTTAAGCATATTAAAATTAATATAAATCAATTTTTATCAGTCGCCATTTTATCACAGCCTTCACAACAGAAGATATCAATATCACCAGTTGTATTATTTTTAACGAGGGAAACACATTTTGCATGGTAAACGATTCGTCGGCAAACGTCACAGATTACCCCGATCTTCGCAGAGCTTACTGCACCTCCGCATTTGAAGCACAGTCCTCGAACGGTTGTTTTGGTTTTAGCTTCCACACGTGTGTCATCAGCAGTTTCAAGCTGGTCATAGCCATGTTTGTCACCAGAAATAGGCCTGATATGAGGAAAACCAGCGATTTCCTGCATCTCAAAATCTTCTGGGTTTGCTGTCAGATGGCTGGAGAACTCAACATTGTTCGACGGTACTGTTACTTCGTGAAATGCATCGTGAAGTGCTGGATGCTCCTGGGGGTCATTCCACAAAATGTGTGATGCAAAATGTGTAACGTCATCGAAAAATGTGACGCTGCCACACTTTTGATTCCCCACAGTCTAGAAATTTGATATGTGAACGCATCAAGATAGAAATAATCGCTGCTGACATTGAGTTTAGCAAACGTTTCAGTGAGAATAAATTTGGTTTTACATGCTGTTTGTGATCGTCTGTGGTTTGGAAATGATTTACGTAATCCACCAAACGTAATCCACATTATATGTTTCAAAAGCCTATAAACATCATCATGCTTCGATGTTTCGGTTTCGTCGAAATTCTTTGAATGCTTAGGTGCATATATATAGAGGGAGGGAGAGGGAGAGGGAGGGAGGGAGGGAGGGAGGGAGGGAGGGAGGGAGGGAGGGAGGGAGGGAGAGAGAGAGAGAGAGAGAGAGAGAGAGGGGGGGGGGTTATAAAATTTCTTAACATGTGTAGGTTAAATTCATCCGAACCTGTTAAAACAATGTGGGGTAAAATAAGACTTCCGCTTTGTTATCTTTTCCTTCTGTGTTGTCAGAAATTAACAAATTATTAAATTTTATTTTGAATCGAATCTACGAGAGGCGGTGGCAACACGTTGCATGGCAGATTGATAATACGTTATTTAAAAGATAAATAATGACTGCAGGTAATATTTTAGTTTACTACTGAAAGAAGTACAACCCATGGTTGAGGAAAACATAACGTTTAATGTGTTATACAATGCTTCTAACACAGTAACACTTAAAATAAAATAATTTA